>JASJOG010000083.1:267500-867500 GCA_030142905.1 Heliopora coerulea
CAGATACACTTTCCTTGAAGGAAGATTGTAAACCACCTCGTGAAACGACAAGGGGTCTGTATGCCTGGGAAACCCGTTCTCCTTTGCGTAGGCATCTAGTGCAGATTGCAGTTGGGATCGTTGGCCTTACAGTAATAATCACAGTCATATGTACTTTCACATTCATTAAAGACACACACCGTGGGTACACCTACTTAGGAAAGGCAAGATTCAAACTTGAGGACAAAATGATGGAGTTTAGAAACTCAGCTGACAAATTAATACTTTCTGGTGAAATTGGTCTTCGTGTAAGATCAGCTTTGACTGAAAGACACACAAGATCTGCCTCACGTTTCACGTACGCCACCGAAGATGGAATCTCGTTAGCATTAACTCAAGAGTCTGAATCCTCCTGGGTTGTGAACTGGACAAGTTTACCCGGAAACTCTATGGTGTTTTTAGACTGTTTGTCGATGAAGAATTCCCATTGGTATGGGGGTAGTGAGTTGCTTGAACAAAAATGGCCCCTAGAAAAAGTGAATGTAAATATGGGACGTTATCTCCCTCAAGATGCAAGGCTTTTACAAAATAAATCTGCTGGTGCTGCCTACGGTTCTGTCATGTCACGTTACTGGCTGAGCTCTAATGGCATTGCTGTCACTGTTGATGCTGACGTGCCTTTGCACGTTAGCATCAATGAAAGTGGAAACCAACAATTATGTCTGAAATCTGACACCAAGGGATATCTTAAACCAGCAGTCTCCAAGTTGGTTTACAGGATATTATCTGGTTACAGTGTAAAAAGTTTGCATTTAAAAGTCATTCGTAAATTTCTTGGGAAGCCAAAACATATACCTGCTTCGGAGATCATTAAACATCCTCTCTGGGTTGCTACCCAAGGTTCTGGGAATATTTCTCAGGAAGTAGTTGAGAAACTTGGTGAGAATATACACTTGCATAAGTTCTCTTGCAGTCAGATAGTCATTGAAAGGCAATATTCTTCAGAAAATGAAAATTATAACTTTGATCTGGTCAAATTTTCTAACCCAAAAGCAATGATGGAGAAACTAACAATACTGGGTTGCAATGTTTCTGTTGCTGTTAATCCCCATTTAAAAATTGGCACCAAAGAATTCTATGAAGCAAACCAGCTGGGGTATCTTCTTCAGGATTGTGGTGGAAAGGTCCCAGGTCTTGTAGCTGAACAAAATTACCTGGCAGCTTGCATTGACATGACTCATCATGGGAATAAGGATTGGTTTAAGAAGCAGTTGGAAACCTTTCAGCAGGAATTTGGATTTGCCTCATTTGAGTTTGATGGTGGTGATTTAACACATCTCCCATTTTGTTATAAATTTCATGACCAAAGCATGAATCCAGGCCTTTTTCCTCAACGATATGCCCAAATTGCTGCTGAATCCAAAGGTATAAATGTCCATGTTGGTTATAAGACCCAAGATTTACCCATTTTTGTCAAAATGTTGAATAAGGATTCTACATGGGATGCTGAAACTGGTTTTAAGTCTCTTATCCCTACAATCTTGACTTTTGGAGTAATGGGATATCCATATGTGTTGTCTTCAATCATTGGAGGGCAAGGTAAAGCTGACAAAGAGCTTTATATACGGTGGATGCAAGCTAGTGTATTGCTTCCTGGACTGCAGTTCTTGAAAAAGCCTTGGGACTATGATAAAGAAACTGTCCAAATTGTTCAAGATTTGTTAAAATTGCGTTCAAGTCTAAATTCTATCATACTGGAAGCTTTTCACAATGTGACCAAAACTGGTGCTCCTGTCATTCGTCCTGTGTGGTGGATTGCACCATTTGAAAGAGAAGCACTAGCAATTGACTCACAGTTTCTGTTGGGTGATTGCTATCTTGTTGCACCAGTTTTGGAGAAGGGTCAAACTCAGAAAGCAGTCTACTTACCTGCTGGTCAATGGCAGGAAGAATTTAGCAAAGAGAAGACAATTATTGACCACAGAAAAGGAGGCAAATGGAAGAACTATGAAGTCACTCTAAAAGATTTATTGTACTTCAAATGCTTGGGTTTGTGTGGTTAGTGTGATGTTTACTGCTTCTGTGCAATGAGTACCTTTTTCTTTTCATTTGTTAAAGAAAGCAAAATAGGGAAAAAAAATGCACAAATTATACTAAAAGTATGGATTTACCCATGAAATCAACAGGCATCAGCCAGTCTAAAACTCACCCTTAGCCCCTGATGGGTTAATCAAATTAACAGTTAACCCATTAAAGGGCAGGCATACCACTCTGCTGAATAAAATTATCTGGCCTTGACCAGAATTAAATTGTAACATAAATCATCACCTGTTGATGGGTTCAGGTCACAAGTGTGAAAAGGGATTTAACAGTATAACCACTAACTTTATACTAGAGAAATAAGATATCGAAACATAAGGTTCCCCTTCCATGAAATGACAACTGACAATTAATACAATATGGCAACCATGAGATGAAACAGCTTGCTAGCATCCAGCAATGATTTCCTCCCACCTAATCCTAACATACACATGCATATTAAATGTTTGCACCTTGTATTAGGCATGAACAACATTGATTTGTATGAGCATTTTCATGCTGAAAGTAATATAACTGTCATGAATAAAAACAACTTGAAAATTTAGTCCAGCATTTGCTGTATCCTGTGTTGAAATTAGGCATTTCCCAATTGTGCCTGGCAACTCCTGAGCAACTTTTGGCAATTTGAGCAACTTTTTCGTCTTCCAACAACCTCAAGCAACTTTTTGATTTTGGCAGCAACTTTTTGGCAAAATGTAGGCCAAATGCATAAATGGACAAATTTGAGGGCAAAAAGGTAACTTTTCATGATTTTGGGAGCACAATCGGGAAATGCCTAGTTGAAATGCTGCTTAGTATCTGAAGTATGATAATAATTATGAAACTTAGTAAAAGTCATTCTTTTGGCTCAGATCATGCACTGGACCCTTTAGATGATTTATCTTTGCATAATTGACTCAGTTCTTCCACTTTAAAGCCTGTATTGCTCAAAATTAAAAAAACAAAAAACAAAACAAACCACACTAAAACAGAATTTGACAGCAATTATGTTGAAATTATTTTTTTTCCTAATTAGGAGCTATTCAAAATATTCCAAGGATATTTCATTCATTCAAACAGTTAGGATATAACCCTAAAATCAGCAAAACTGCTACAGGAACTTCTGACAGTAATATTTTCAAAAAAGAAGTTTGTCATTGGGATCAGTTATCTTTTGAAGCATAACCAGTTATATTTTCAATGTCTAAATTGAAAGCGTAATACTGTAACATATTATAAATAAAATGTTGCAATTGCAGCTTCAAAAAGAATCGGAATCTCAGTCTAACTGGTTTGCCCTTGCTTCAGAATCAGAAAGTTTTGTGCTGTTGCAGGCCAGCAAACTATTTGTGTGAACCATTTCTGGCACATTGCCATGCTAGGATGGGTATAGTAGTGATAATAATGATGACAACAATGATAAAAAAAAAGAAAAAATGAGATCAAAACATCTGCAATGAAGATGAAGAATAATTTTAATGCAGTCTACAATATTAAAAGTGAAAGGTAATGTGCCTTTATTTATACTGGATAACCCTTATAACTATGAAAGCTGTTCTCCCTAGAGGTCCATTAAGGGCCACTCCTCATGGGTCCAGTGTTACTACAAGAGAAAATGGGAGTACCCGGAGAAAACCTGCGATGCTTGGTGGAGTCAAACTGGACAGTACTCTTCTCACATGTGACCAAGGTAACTTTAATCAGATAACTGCACGGAGCTGGAATCAAACCTTGGTCACAGTGGTGAGACACATGCACTACCACCACTGTGTCACCAGCACCCCTCTTAATTTAAAAATTATTTATTTTAAACTTATTCATTGGGCCAATGAATGCTGAGAAAGTTGATCAAATTTTCCACCCAATGAAATAAATTTACAGCACAGGCAGTTCATGGCCGGAAACTAATTCGGAATGCTTCGTTTAACGGTCGGGTTCTGGGTGAAACTCCGGACACCTATCCCAGAGTTCATATGTCGCACGTGGCTTGACATGAAAGTCTGTTTCGTGGAAGAAAGATGGCAGCAAACAGTAATTATTACGGTTATTCCTCCGGCGTTCAACAATCTCAGGTGTATGGAAGTCAAATGCAGAGCCCACAGGTTGGTCAAAGCGCATATGGCACACAAAGTTCAGCCGGTTACGGGGCGCAATCTTCAACGCCGGCTGCGACTCCATATGGAACCCAGCAGTCGGCTCCTTCTCGAGTGTTGCCACAAGCCCAAACTGCTTACGCACCTTCGGCTGCTTCGAATTACCCACAGACACCTATACAAGGCAGCTCGTATGGATATACAGCCCGTGTTCAAGAGTCTACATCCCATTCCGGTCAGACTTACCAAACGCCTGGACACACTGGCTACTCAAGTCAAACTCAAAGTTCCTATTACGACCGTGATACAAGCGCTTCGGGCTCCTACGAGCCCGGGAATAAAAGCAGCAGTTTTTACGGACAACAACACTCGGCACCGTCTCAACAATCCTACGGCTACGGCTCGACGACGCCAGGATCGAATAAGACCGTTTACCCAACCCAAAGTCATTACTCTTCGTCGTCGTCTTCAAACACTTCTGGCCCGCTCCAAGGGTCCGGCTCCAACGTTCAAAAAAGCCACCCGCCCAGCTCTGTTTCTGGCAATGTTTCCTATCCATACTCTACCGGGAAACACCAGAATTCTGGCTACAATCAAAATTCAAGCTCTTATTCGTCGTCTTCGAATTGGTCCGGGTCAGGTGGCTCGAACAATTACCACCAAACACAGGGATACGATGCAGCAGTCTACAACGCCGCCTCGTCTTATTTCCAACAGCAACAACAGCCCCGGCAAAAGTGGAATCGAAACAACAACAAGCCTACACAACCTCGGCAGAAATTACCGCCAAAACAGCAGCAGTTGCATTATTGTGATGTGTGTAAAATCAGTTGTGCTGGACCACAGGTAATTTTTGCCCGGGAAAAAACCCCTTTAGATGTATGTCACAAAGTAGGTGCATCTTTCTGCAGCTATTTTGATGTGTACGTTTGACTATAAGTTCACGGTGTCTTCTTGTTTCTCTTTCACTCAAAGGCTCTTCTGACTGTTTTGTTGTGTTTTTGTTTGTTTTTTTTGTTTTGGGTTTTTTTTCTAACCATTTGGCCAATGGTAAATAATGTATTATGATTCATACACATTATTTTGGTCTAGCAGTTTCGACAGTTTTCGGAAACTTGAAGTAATTCATTCATTTCATAAAATTGCTTGGGTGGTTGAACTGCAGATTTTTATAAATATTTTTTTATTCATTTAATTATTTACTTATTTGTTTATTTGAGGCTTAGATTTAAAAAATGCATTTTTGACTGTCAATTAGACTTACAAGGAACATCTTGAGGGCCAGAAGCATAAGAAGAAAGAGGCAGCTGCAAAACAAAATGAAGTAGGTGATGGATATAAATGCAGTCTGTGTGATGTGATTTGCACAGGAACAGAAGCCTTCAATGCACATTTAAAGGGAGCCAAGCACCTGAAGGTTGGTTGCCATGCAGATTTTTTTTTCTTACTTTGCCAAATAATTTTCCCTGTGATGATGCATATTGTCCTGAATTGAATATGGAGGAAAAAAAAGAATAACTGATTTAATCTGAGGGAATTTTGCTAGATTATACCTTTTAACATATTAAGTGATTTATTGACCACAATTAGGAAGTGAGTACTTCTCAGCTTTAATAACTTATAATAGTTATTATAACATTAAGTTAGAACTTTCTGCTTTTTACACACTATTTATATTACCAACTAAAACTTCAGCAACATGTTTGCCAAGACACAAACTATTCTGAATATATCACTGATGACATAACAGTGTGTTCGTGCATGTTCCAATCACTTCAACTGGTTCAAAAAATCATTCAAGTGCTAAATAAAGGTTTTCAAACCTTGTAGACTGTGAAACTTCACACAAAGCTTGGTAAACCCATCCCAGACATTCCTTCAGCTGAAGTTCAAGATAAAGAGAAGAAGAAAGGTGAGACAAAGGAACAAACTCCGAAAGCTGTCAAAAATCAGCAAAGAAAGAATCGAAAGCCTTCAACCCCAAAGATTACATTCATTGGAGGATCAACCTTGAACACATCTAGTAGTGGGACCACTACTCAGGAAGCTGTAAGCTCAACAACAGCTGCAGGAACTCCACAAGAGAAAGATGGTGAAAAGAAAGACAAGGAAGGCAAAGAAAGCAAATATGTTGGTTAGTCTATATTTGTTCCAGAAAAAAAGAAATGATTTGTACTTCCCCAAACATTTATGAAAAGCGTGGACCTTAAGGCTGTGACAGCATGGCGCTTTTCCCATATTAGAGCTAAGTAAAGGGAATTCAAGAGTATTTTGGTCTTGTCTATAGCTTACAAAAAAAAACATCATGGATGACCATGAAGAATGGAGGAAGCTAGTCAATGATGTCTGAGATAGCTCGAATTAGATGCAGTGTACAAGAGCAATCAGTGATCATGGGAAAGCTGTTGAGATTGTGAAGTGGCTGCACAGGATTCTATTATAGTTAATTGGGAGTGTGGTTGTACATATGCTTAATCAGCAAAAGGCATAATACACTGTTACTCTAAAGTTCCCTAGTAAAACACTGATAAGGAAAGTTTTAATAGGGGTAGTGACTTGTCAATGGTGATTACGATCAGTCAGTATTGAGAACCAATCTTTCCCAGGATTTATTCTTTATAATATTTAAAGATTAATTGGTGCTAATAATAGTTATAATTATTGTGATGAGTACAGAAATTAGTGACAATAACATGGAAACCATGCAACTAGTACTTACAACTCTCAGTATGTCACTAAGAACTTTGATGACATTTAGTTGAATTTTGAGGATGACATTTGTTGAGTTTGTAAGCTAATTCCTTTTTTCTGTTGCATGGTTGTTTCAGGTGAAGAGTTTGTTGAGGAAGTTAAAAGTGATGCTGGCAAAGTTGTTGGTTTTGAGTGTAAACTATGTGACTGCAAATTCAACGATCAAATTGCCAGAGAGGCTCATTTGAGTGGAAGGAGACACAAGTTATCTTATAAGGTTAGATTAGAGTACAAATCTGTTTTGTGTTGCTAGTGATTAGTTACCTGGGCTGTTATGTCAATATTCTATGAAAATGTGACATGCTGAAGTACTTAATATACTGTGAAGAATTGTTTTGTTCCTGAACCCTTGCTCAGGAACCGTTCATTTCTTTCATCTTAACATTCCTAGAAAAAGATCCAACCAGATTTTGTTGTGGAAAGTAAACCCATAAAGGGAAGACAACAACATAAACCACTCATGGATGAAAAAGCAAGGCGAAAATGGGAACAGGAAATGTATTGGAGGAAACAAGAGGCTGTGTGGAGGCAAGAGGAAGTGAGAAGGTAGTTGGTTGAATTGTTTGTGAACTTTCTGAGTGATTTTGGGGAAGGTATGTTCCTAAACATTATGCTGGGGGAAGTCATGTTCTTAAACATTATGTTGGGGGGGAAGGCTAGTTACTGGACAATATTGCTTTGTTTTGATCAGGCATAAATGCTTCTCATTCCAAAAGTGAATGCTGGTTGTTTCTGTAGGTGGGGTGAAGAAGAGTACTGGAGACGTCTTGAAGAAGAAGAACGTTTGTGGGAAGAACAGGAGCACCAGCATCACGAGGTGGATATAATGGATTGGGAAAGACGAAACAGAATGGGCCCTCCAAGGCCAGATTTCCTGCCACCTGATATGGTATGGCCAGAAAATTCATGTTATAAAATATTTTATGTTTGTTTACAGGGTTCGAAATAATGATTTATGATTAGTGATTCACAAATCAAATTACAACTTTCATGGTAACTGAATTTGTATTGAAGATTCACTTTCATCTTGCTGTCTTTTTAGTTTCCTCCTGGTGGTATGCCACGGCCAAAGCAAGATAGTCAGGATGATCGTCTGGTTATGTTGAAACATAAACAGATTTATCCAAATGAACAAGAACTGACAGCAGTCCAGAACATTGTGTCTGCAGTGGAGAAAGCCTTGAAACTGGTTTCAGATAATATAGCAGATGAGGATGCACCAGTAAAGACTGAGGAAAAGGAAGAGAAAATGGAAGTTGCTGAGGGAGCTGCAGAAGAAAAGGCAGATGACAAGAAGAGTGCAGAAGGAGAAGAAGCTAAGAAACAACCAAAGCCCAAGGAAAAGAGTGAGACATCTCCAAGTATGTTGGCTTTTAAATCTTTAAACTTTTTACTTAGTTCCGGTGTGGTACTTAAATGGTCACTTTGTTTAGAGATTTTGTGTATTTTAGAAACAACCAACCTGTTTCCAAATCAAGTGGAGGTTGGGATTGCACCTTTAGGACTTTATTCTGGCTGAGGCCAGATGATTTTGTTGAATTGAGAGAAATGTGGATGGGGGGTTAAAACCATAAGATAATATGATAGTTAACAATGGTTGACATATTTTTCCTTTCATGTTTAGGAACCTTAAAAGGAGTCATGAGAGTTGGTGTGTTGGCTAAGGGGTTGCTACTTCATGAAAGACTTGATGTGGAATTAGTTGTTTTGTGTCAAGGTAAGAGGAACACTTGTGAAAGTAATGAGTTTTGTTGCTAGTCAGATTCATGTTAAATCAGTTATTTGTTTGTATCAAATCCATCAACTGCTTTCAGTCTGACTAGTTTTGTTTTCATTTTTTTTCCAGACAGACCTACCAAGCAGCTTCTCCAAAGAGTTTCAGGAAAGCTACCTGACCAACTGATGGTAGGTAATGCTTTCACAAACTCACTACGGTTCACGTTTACCAGAAACCTTTAAAAGAAAGTAAATTTGGGAAGTAGGACTCAGTAACTCTTGCCACTTCAGGTTTTTTCAATGATTATACTCACCAGAGGTAGACATTCAGGTGGGAAGGAGTTCAGCTTGCCTGAATTAAATCCTAATTGTGCTTATAGGTCCTCTCTTACTATACTCTTGCAAATACCAAACACAAACCTTTCAAAAACAGATGACTACAGTATGTAGCCTGATGGGCTACTTTTTCTAAACTAATAATATAAATGAAAAAAAAAATTCTTGATTCTGATTGGCTAACAGCATTGCTATTTCAAGGTGACAGTGCCAAAAAAGGTACTGTGTTTTGCAGTGTATAAGTCCATTTTCTAGGACCCAAAATTGATCTCTAAAACTCTACCTCGACTTATACAAAGGGTCATGAAATTGAGCGAAATCATAGACCAGATATACTAGTACCAGTCCTCAGTATCTGTCAAGAAATGGACCAATCAACTCATTGCTTGTGAATGGGCACATCAACATGGTTGACGTATTTTATTATAAACCTCATTCTTATGGTGTAAAAACTTTGACATGCCTCCAAAACAGCAAAGATATGAAGCACAATTCATATCTTGAAATAAATGTTCATATCTTCAACAGAGTTGAAGGTTGTTGACTTGGCTGAAAAGTCAAACAACTCTGCTGCCAGCCGCAAGTTTACTGTTAGCAAGAAGCTTGTTCAAGACTGGTGGAAACAATCTGACTTAATAAAAAGTCAAATTATGATTTTAGAAATTTGACAGCACGGTTATATCTTATATATAGATATGGTTATATGCCAGGTTGACTTATATGCCACAAAATATGGTAATACCATAATTTGTGCAGAATTACCTTTTTAGCACTCTATTACTTTTTTCATGCATATAATTAATTGGTGAAAACATGATTTCTCACATAGTACTTGCCTTTCAGGCTCATGCTATTTTGATAATCTCTGAAAGACTTACTCAAAAAATTGTCCCTGAGAACATGCTACAACCTATACAAGTAAAATATTTTTCTTCTTTTCTTGAAGAAAGTAACGGATGAAAAGTATGATGTCTCTGTGAGTGACACCTCGGACACCATCATAGTATCAACAACAAAAGAACCACCCATCAAAGTTGTCATTACACTGACATCACCAGTCATGAGAGATGATGCTGAACCCAAAGCAGCCAGTGGAGGTAATGTTCTTAAATATTTTAAATTTTTCAACTACAGGGAAAGAATACTCAGTTCCTGCTTTTTAGTGTTAGTGATGTAACCTTGAATTTGTGTACTGGTATGTTCATTAGCAAAGCAAACAATGAAAATGTGTTTAGGCTCACAAAGTTTAACTTAACTCATTAAGGGGCAGGGTTCATTTCTTTGATGAGTAAAATCAACTGGTATCATGTAGAGTAAAATACTGAAGTGTACCCTTGTAATGCAATGGGTTAAAGTTGCAAATTGTGAATAGTAGAATGTTGTCAGTGAGCTATATCCCAACTTTTTAGAGTTAGTTCAAACAGGAGTACATTAATTTTACTGAAAAACACTTTAAACTTTCTAAACTTCTCATGGAATCACCAATTTTGCAAGGAGTGGCACAATCCACGAGATACTTCATATCTCTGTTTGGCCAATCTAATGATATTGTTCAGTTTCCTCATCATCTTGTTTCTTTTACGTGCCCATTCTATCGAAACCTTTCTAAGATGGGCTTCTTTCAATATTACCAAAAACCTCATTTTTACTGGGTATTTGTGTAAAGCTTTGGTTTTAGCAGTTTATCTCCTGAGGTAAGTGAGCAAATAGAATGAATTTCAATCTTATTCTTTAAAACGACACCACATTGTCGATTGTTAGTATCTAGAGAAATGAAAGTGAAAAGAAAAACTAACTTTCATTCAAGGTGTTCAGCCAAATTGCTTTGTCTTTATATGAAATATTTTGTTGAAAATTCTTTGAAATTGAAAAAAAAACTCTTTGTTACTGACATAGCTGTATCAGCAGTTCCTATGTACCAATTTCACATAGAAAGCAAAATTTTAATTGTTAAAGGATTTATGGAATAATGTAATTTAACACGCAGAAATTTTAAATTCCTGGCAATACAGAATCCTACTGTTCTGAATGTTCTGATCTGAAACAGTTTAATTTCCGTCACACAAAAAGTTCTGGAGTTGTGGCTATTTTGAGAAATATTACATTTCCCCCCATTAAATGCACGCACACGTACGCGCGCGCGCGCGCGCGCACACACACACACACACACACACACACACACACACACACACAAAGGCACAGGGGCTCACGTTTTTGTGATGCGGATATTCATCTGAACCTCAGTCAGAGATGGAGCTGTTATATACTTGCTGTTTGTGATTGTGTTGAACAATTGTTTGTTTAGTTTCGGTATCCACTGAGTATTTTTATAAAATACATAACTATGGAAACTTCGAAAAGTGAAAACAATTTTACTATTGACGTTTTGACTACTTTACAGTCTTCATCGGGCGTACTTTACCTTTCCAGATTATTTCTGATGATGACTGCAAGGTAGTTGAAACGTCGATTGTAAAAATGTTTTCACTTTTCAGAGTTTCCATTCTTCTGTATTTCGTTTACTTAGAGCAGTAGCCTATGAATGTAATCCCTGTCTGGAGATCAGAATAGTTGTCTGATTTATTAAGACTTGAGGTTGATAGTTCATGTGTTAACAACTGCGGTACCATTAAGAAATGAACGAAAGCTAGTAAAAAGTCATTTGTCTCACGATTTTTTCTTTAACCAGTTTCAAGACTTAGTGTCTTTTCGCTGGGATTAGAACTGGAAGTGTTCATTTTGGTTGGGGTGGGTGGGTTTGTTTAAAAAAGGGAAGAGGAAGCGTTAATGAATTTTGCCATTGTGATGACATGTGCTAATCTTTTGTTCTTTTGCTGTTGTTGTTCAACAGTATCTTTTGTTAGTGAATATGATATTGTTCCTCAGAGAAAGGAGAGGGTGATGGAAGGAAGTTTGACCAATGTATTTGATGCTCCTCCACAGTTACACCACTGTTAAGGAACTTACACTGACAGTACATGCATTTTCCATGCTTTTCAAATACCACCTTCAAATATGCAAAAGACATTTAAAATACCAAAATTTGCATTTTACTTTATGACGTATTTTTAAAAACGTTTTTGGTAATACCCTTGCACACTTCGCACGTTTTTGGTGAGATACAAATTTTAGTTACAAAGTATAGAAAAGAAATGATTTACTTACTGAAAACAGCTTTAAGTTTTCAGTCTTGCTTTTATTGTCAGTTTACCCAACCCTTCTCAAAAGAAATTGTGTGTTACCCACGAGCCATCTTGTGTTTTGAATGCTAAGGACAGATGACAATGAAAACATCCTCACGAAATCTGATATTACTGAGAATTAAGGGGGGATCTATGATCAGGTGATATTGTATTAGTCAAAGTAACACTGAATTATTTTCACTTAGTTTTTACTTGTCCTCTTTCAGTTTATAATTTCACCCTTAAGTTTAAGGAGCATCAAAAGAGTGTTTGTAACGCACTACTCGTGTGTACATTAGCTTGTGTTTTCTGGTCAAAAGCCTAGCCAACTCCTGACCCCGTTCGCTCTGATTTAGCAGAAGAACAAAAAGATGTGTTGGACAGAGAAAAATGTCTGGAGGCATTGGCATCCCTGCGCCATGCTAAATGGTTCCAGGTTCGAGTCGTATTTACTGCAGTACTTTGTATAAACTTCAACGTAAACACGTCGATCTGTCTCTGTTTTCTGTTCTCAAAAGGGACCTGAAGTCGCGGATGTAAAAATCACACGAAATGAACTTTGAACTTTATTAAAAACTAAATTAAAACCTTGCAGCCCCAGGGCTGTCGAGAAACAGCTCGTTAGACTTTTATTGCCATCAAAATTTTGCGTGATTACAGTATAAAGTTGACATCAGTTGGTGCCACTTCTAGTTTCCATTTTTCAGATTATCTTTAGACCAAAAGGCTAAAACAGTTCTGGATTAAACCGATGTTATCATTGGACATCTTTGCATTAATTGTTGAAAATTCTCTTTTAAGAGGATGTGGGCTTGCGTAGCAATGATATATTTCACGTGACGTTGCATGTCTTGTTATCCTTCTTAAAAATCCATCGATATTTTAGCCAAAAGTGCGCCGAGTTGAATGACTTTGGTTGTTTGCAAATCGTCATTTTTATTACTGTTTTGTCAGATTCACGAATGTTCCCCGTGATGATCCCTTTTTTTTCCTGATTGAAACTGTGGAGGAAAAAAAGTAAAAACTGATTTAATGAGTCTGAGGGAACGACGAACAGGTTGAGGTTTCTATAACAGATGAATTTCCAGACTTCTCTCATGTTCGCCAAGGACTTAATCTGGCCATAATCAGCTGTTATCTTGCGTCATTTTCACAATGACTGCAGTAACGGGTTCTCCTGACGTCGTCATGTCCAGTCGGATTTTAGTCCATATGAAGAAAGGCGTTCGAATCATCTTTCCGGAACAGCATCGATCAAATGCCATTCTTCATTGGTATTTGTGCTTCACTGTATTGTTCGTTCTTGGAGAATCGTTATTGCAGACATTGTAAAAATGATATGCTACATCGATTTATTGTTGGCTTTAGTCAATTAGACGAAAGCTTGCTGTTTACTCATTTTACGTGTTGTTTCGTGAATATTAATTATATCCATTCTCGCTATGCGTATTTTCAAGGTTTTAGTAGTTGGTGTTTTTCTCCTTATGATAAAGAACAGTTATAGATCATTGAACGTTAACAAGATGACCCGTGCATTTGGCTCGCGTTTGACTTGTGAGATTTCTCTTCATTTGATGACTTGAGATAATGGTCTGCAGATTTATGGTATTAAGTCTCAAAATTTCCGGAAATCGTAGATGGAGCGGTGTGCTTACGTTGGAGTTTATCGCATCGAAAACAGTGAAAGTGGAGCCCTTTCTAAAAGACGTTTGGCTTTCATTGTTTTTTAATCATGTGTGTCGTGCTTTGTAATGTCTGTAGAAGTAGCTGATGGAACTACGTTGAACAAACGTTCCTTAGAAGTAGTAGTTGGATACCTTTGAACCACGTTCGCTACGTAGACGTATTCTTGGAAAATTAGTTAAGTGTGTATTGTATATGTTCAATGAAGCTTGTAGCCATAGACAACGTGTATCGATGGAATTCCTGAAATAAAATTGTTTTAAGTTAGAGCTATACCCTAGAGTCGAAAGGAGGATTGTTGTCCAGTATGGAAGAATATTGGCTGAGTTTTTGTTTGTTTGTTTTTTTTTTCTGAGGTGTATGTTAATTTCCTTTCCTAAGTCTAAGTCTGTTCTTTATCTGTGGAATTCAGGCATGTCGTCTATGGACAAGCAATTTAAGGTTGCTGGATTCACAGTGAGTGCCCGTCGTATTTCTTCTTTCAGGCTAAAGCGAACGGCGTTCCTTCTTGCGTGGTGATCATTCGCGTGTTCCGCGATGTACGAGATAGGCTGCCTGCTTTCACTCCTCTTAGCAGTTGGGTAAGTACAAGAATAGTGGGTGATAGCGAGAAAGAAAAATTTAGAAATCAGAAAAAAAAGCTTAAGTCAGATTTCACTAGATTCATTCGTCTATAAATGAATTTCCTGAAGGAAATTCCTGGAAAGACTTTTTAATTTGTAGTGAACTGTAGGAATTCCCCGAAAACTGGATCATTTGCCTAAATTCTTGCAGAGGTTTTGATGAATTTTGAAATAGGCGTCCTAAGAGTAAAAATAGACGGCTGTGACTTGGTGAGGGACGAAAAGCTGTGAGCTTGCGGCGCTGTTCTCTTCAACTTCAAGTCTGTGATTGGTCAGAGTCACGAACGAAATAGGCGGCGAAAAACCACCGCCAACCATCTCATAATGAGACCCCGGCTCTTGAAAAGCTGTTATGAACAGGTGAAATTTGTCAAATAGCCAAGCCTGCGTTAAAGGCTTCGCTTTTCTGCGCCCAATTACACATCACCAGTCAGTTTCGCGATCGTGATTTTTTAGGCGATGGAACTTCTGGTGGAGAAATGTCTGAGCAGTGCAGAACAACCACTCGGGCCTGGCGAAGCATTCCGTCGTGTCTTGGAGTGCATTGCGTCTGGAGTTATTTTGCCAGGTATGGGGATATCATGTCCGTAGATCTGTGCTTAATTTGGCCTTGTTGGTTATGAATTAATCATTCTTTGTGCACGTAAGTTTTCAGTACGAGAAAGTATTTAGTTTTGACGGTTGACTTTAAAATGTTCTCCCTTCCTTGCTTTAAGGTGGCCCAGGATTACACGATCCTTGTGAAAAAGAAGTGACTGATGCGTCACGCGAGATGACCGCCCAAGAGCGAGAAGATCTGACTGCGACTGCACAGGTTGGTCACTTTTTGGATACTGTTAAAACTTAAAGCTGTAAAAAAAGGAAACAAGAAAAGTTCTCGGAAATTGCCGGATGTCTTTTTTTTTCATAGTGTGTAAACCCTGGCGAAATATCTAAAGAAAACCACACACTTTTTTAACTCTATAAATTTTAAACATTTATTGAGAAATTTAGTGTAAGAAACAACCAAAAAGGCAAACTGGTGAATAGATAAAAAGAACGAATGCCCGGACCTGTAAAGGTTTTTCACTATTTGACTCACTTTTTAGAAGCTTGTAGTAATTGTTGAAACACAAGTTCTTCGTACCGTTTCAAAACGTAAAGAAACTGTTGGAAAAGCGACGATAAACGTACTTTTTAAACGAATCGCAGGGTGTTTTGAAGCTAGAGTAACAACCGTTTGAGTGTCGGGATAACTTTTTCAAGCAGACCCATAACTTGAGAGAAAATTGAGATAAGAGTTCGCCAAAGGTTGTGTAAAATCTTCCACAGATTTCAAACTTTCCTTGGCGATTTTTCTTTCTTTCTTTCTTTTTTTATGAATTGTTTATTAGTTTGAGAATGTTGTTTCGTATTTATGTACTCTATATCTCATGTTTTTATTCTCTTCGTTCACCTTAGCACTTCCTGCGGCTGCAGGCATTCCGACAACTCCACAAAGTACTCGGTGTTGACCCTCTCCCGCCACCAAGGTTTCGTGGCCGGCACGGTCGAGGTGGTAGGTTCAAACGACGACGGGAAGATAGCGGACAGGTCGACGGAACTGCTAAGAAAGAGAAGAAAGACGGCGAAGAGGAAAGCAAAGAACCTGAAACTGTGGAGGAAACACCGAGTGAAAAACCAACAGAAGAAACCGAAGCCAAGCCATAAATGATCGCGTTTTATCGTTTGTGTTAAGTGGTTACCACAGACACGATCTTTCCCAACATTTTACGTTTGTGATTTCTCTAGCGAGATTTTATCCCGTAGACACTGACCCGTTACCTGGAGATGCTTTGAAAATAACTTACCTGTTACCTGGAGATGCTTTGAAAATAACTTAATTTAAGTTTTCGCTATGTGCTGTTGTAATCCAATAAACCTCGAAAGGTTGAAGTTTTTAGGGAATTTGGAAAGGATGAACCAAAAAGATTCGTTTTTTTTTGCTTGACTTTAATGGAATTCGGCGCCGGTTTCAGCGTTGATTGTTTTAAGCATGTTGCTTTTAATTTCCCTTCTTTCTTCTGGGACGTCTCACTACGTGCTCATATCTTAAGCTGATTTAGGTAATACATTGAGATACATATATATATATATTGCGGTTGCTATGGCTGCGAATGCCACCGAAAGATATTAAAGCTCCTGCACTTCATCTTTCGTTCACGTCCAGTTCGTCTGCGTGCCTTTTTACTTGTGCGTTTTTCACTTAGGCTTGCGTTATCGGAATCGGAACTCGAAGCAAGGACTTCGGCCAGTGGACTACTATGTTCTCCAGCCAATCCGAAAAAAACCTCGGAGATTCCAATGTTTTCAGCGGCTGAAGCTTCACAAAATCCCCAGCCATATTTTAATGCTAGGTTTTGTCCTTCCTCTTTGGTTACTTGTCTGTCTAATATCCTGTCACTTTTGTTACCCACAAGGTTCACCCTGTAAGGTGTCGATTTTTTGTCATCTCGGGATCCTCGAATTTCTTTTTCGTAAGACTCGACCATTTCGAAGGAATGGTGGTTGGTGGTAGAGTAAACAATGATAAACCCGTCACCATTGACGAGAAATTCTTTTCTTAGCGGTGACTCGTCTTTTCCCTGAATGGAAATGATATTCAACACAGCAATTGAAAACAAAGTTACGGCCAGAAGTGAGAATAGAGGAAAATAAGGAAGCTTGGCAATGTACATACAAGGTTTGGAGCGCACATTGAAAGTGGCACTTGACTAGAAGATGAGTCAAAGCCGTGCATTTTTAGCAAATGTTTAAATGTGGTATTTTGCCAAATAACGAGAGTACGAGGTTTCGAGTGAAAGCCCTAGTTCAGGGTGTCCATTTTTGATAGTTAAGAAAACTTGGACGTATTTGTCTGTCGGTCTTGAACAATCGCAAGTACTTCATTTCTTAATGAAACCAAAATTTCAGAAACAGTTGAGAAAACGGGTTTGCTTCATTTTGTTTTATTTTCCTGTTCGCGTTGTCAAGAGTCAGCACGCGCAGCTCAACAGTCATTTGGAATAACCAAGGAAGCAGTCGATTGTAACGTTTTGGATTCATTTTCTCAATCGTCCTGTTGAACTGTTAATTGTTATACACGTTGAAATTGAGACCACGTTGAAGGTTTGATTGATGCAGGGATATGAAGTAACCTGCCAAACTCTTGCGAGTCTGTTTTGATAAATGCTCTTCAAGGTGTTTGAATTATGAGAATTGCTAAAAAAATTACTATGAATTACTCATGAGATTGAAAGGGCAAACTTACCGAGCACGTTGTGTCCAGGATGTCTACCGATTCGGGTTCGTCGTTTATGAGGAATATTTTTCTGTAAGTATCCTCTGGCAAAGGGAAAACCAGACTATTAGATCTCCTTAAACCAATCGAGCTATGATTTATACGCATCAACACTGACGAAGACGAGTAGCATGGTTGGGGAGGAAATTGCAAGTGTGAATCACGTTGAATGATAACAATGTGAATGTTTTATATAAAGCTTCTCGAAGGTAAGAACATCATGGTTTTAGTTTTACCGGCTTTTTAGCGTTTATGTTTAAAATGTGTTTAAGTGACCTGTGTAACAACTTCGTCGCTCATTTCTAGATTTCAGATATTTAAGAGGCCACTACATGTAGAAATGTGAGATGCTATGTGTGGCAACGCTGAACTAGCTGAGGAGGAGCAACGACAAAGTTGAAATGTGGAGCAAAAGCTGTTTTGGATTCTAATAGAGCTAAGTTGTCAAATACATTCTCCTTTCATCCTCTTTACCGCCTATTTTAAAGATAAAAATAAATTGATTTTATTTTATTTTATCTTAAGTTTTTTTTTAAATAAAAGAAAGATAAAATAACTTAAAAATAGATAAATTGTATTTCATTTAAAGTTTCTTTTAATTTAACTTATTTTATTTTGTCAGTTAACCCATCACTTGACGATTTATAAACCAGTTTGGATGTTACGAGACTAGTTTAAAATACGATAGTTTAGGCTAAGTTCGTCGATTCGGCTTTTGAGTCGTTTTAATGTAAGATTTTAGTGTAAGATTCCAGGAAACGGGTTCGATGAATAATTACCGGGCTCGGAAAGAAATCTTCAGTGGGTCAATAGCTCAACAATATTGGATGAAACATGGATTGTATTCAGTTTCACATTTTTTTCAAACAATTATTTGCTTACCTATCGTGGGATCATAATCAACTATATATCGACCAGTTAAGAATCTGACCAGCAAAGCTAAAAAGAAATATCGAGCCATAGTTACCACAGTTAACAGGCGATATGGCAACTGAGAAATAAAAGGATCTCAATAAGGCAAGGGGCAGATTTAGCACCAGATTCGTTGAACGCAGCTGCGTTCCAAGTGACTTAGCATGGGGAGTGAGAAGTAATTTGGCGGGCGAGCCCGTTTATTATTACCTTCGATAAACCCACGCCACGGCCCACAATCATGTTGGTTTCGCACTAATGCAATCCAAAACAACAGCGTATTTAATGCCTCGTTAAAAGGAAACAAACGACGAACGCTTGTTCGTGGGAGAGGGTTTGTTTAAACCGACGCCTCTAAAATGACCTTTTACTAACTCGAACGTAAGTATTCAACAAAACTACTAATACGAAAAATATCGATATTTCAATTTATGTTCAAAAATACGGTAGACCCGGCGTGCACCTTACAAGTTGGTAGTGGCTTTTTGTTAGTCGAACGCATTTAACAGTCGATTAGTTGATTTCTATTGATATATTAAGTGTTTTATTCAATTCCCGTCATTTCTCGAAAAATGGAATTCCGGAACAATAAGTCGCATAAGAAAGACGATTTTTCACGCCTCTCCCTTCCGCCATTGGTCATCTAATCCTGCCGATCACGTCCACCAGACATCCTGTATGCTCCATCACAGACATTGTACGTGCAAAACAAAACGCTTGTCTTTCTGCAAAACGAAATTTCAAACAATTCAATTGATCTGCGTCTTTAATGACTACTACCGAATGGCCGTTGTTAACTTGAAACTTGCAAGAGGCAAAACCCCAGGCAATATGCCAGCCTTATATTTACGCTCATTATCTTCAAGGATGGTTCTGTCTGAAGGGCATGGTTGAGATGTTGCTCGATAATGCTCGTAGTAGTAAGTCAAGAGCAAACAGTGAAACTGCGTTTGCCTGTTTCTGACAGTTTGTGAAAACTCATTCGTGTTATTCTATCAACTTACTCAAATTAGCTGTTCATATTTCCGTCTTAAATCATATTAAAAACCATCACCCGGTGTTTCCCCCAATTGGCTCAATGAAATCTGTTCCATGAAGAGAAGGTCCTTTAATGTCGCTCTCCAAAAATGGGCTGTCATCAAGTAAGAATATGAACTACGACTAAAGTTAGTTGGATGTAGGCGAAGGGTTGGTTAAAGGCCAGACCAGAATTGTGGCCAAGATTTGACTATCACGATGGAAGACGAGAAAGCAATTATTTTCTCACTTATTTAATGGCGTGCTTCTAAAGAATTCAGATTGATGTCTTTGTCAATCTGTGCGAAGAATTCAACCATGTTCAGCTGCCATGTTCCGATTGCCCGAAGCGTAAGGTTACAATATGGTTATTATCACGAATGATGACACATACGTTTGGTACAGTTGAAAATGTCGTCAAGAGAAAAAAACACGCAAACCCTCAGCAGAAATTCTCACGGGGACGCGTAAGCCGTGAACGACAGGGCGAAAAAAAAAACGAACTAAAATTCTGAGAAACCAACGTGGCGAAGTGACTTCCACGAACTGATGATCTGGTACTTGCTCAGACATAGAGCCTCAGCCCTTTGAAATATCCGTAAACGTTCCCAGATACGTTTTCGTGCAGAGAATGGCCTTGTTTCTTTGGTAGTAATAATGTTCCTTAGCAGAGTAGACAAACTTCACGGAACCCAAATGGATACAGAATGTCGTTTTTTAATCATTGCGGGCGGAGTTTTACAAGAAATTCATGGCAAAAGACCAATAACATCTGAGATTTTTAGAATGGTTTACCGTTGATGCAGTCATTCCAATTTGGTCCTTTCCGGGTTGCCATTTCGACAAGTTCCTTCTTTGGTGGTCTTTTCTGTTGGCATTTCGAGTCACGCCTAATCCCTAATCCCTTCTCAGGAGCAAGAATATTCTGAAAAGTTTCAAAAAATTCACGCCTATGTGCGTGACACGGCAACCGCGACAGAAACAAGATGATGGTGGAGAATTAACCACCATAGAAAGATGGCGGACGGAGAAGAAATAATAAAGCCCAGCAAAAAACACGCAAAATAGGCATATTAAAGGTTTAAAATGTAATTCTAACGTTTCGTTGCTGCACGCAACATCCTCAGAGAATGAATGAATGACTTATATTACAAGGTGATGATATATAATGGTATGTTACATGATATGTAAACGAGATATTGGCGTAAGAACGGAAGTGGGAAGGGACTACAAGTTTGTTAACTTTGAATTTGAAACAAATTACCGACCATCGTCGTTAACTTGTACTAATATTTAATCAAGCTCATCCAAGTTTCTGAAGCACGTCTGAATCGGTGAGTCAACTTGAGACTACGCCAAAGAATGACGTCCAGCATCGGGTTTTAAATTTCCGTATGCAACACAATGTAAACTCGTGAATATAATTCAACGGTTAAGCGTTTATAGCCATGAAACGTCGTTGCTCAAACGCAGGTAGGAAAAACCTCAGCAATGTAAACCATCACTAAGAGATTTAGACGTTCTGACAGTTATTGTCTCAATAACGTGAAAATCCTCACATTGAAGGCGTGTTTAGAACAGCGATGTTGAGGTTACGATTATTCCGGTATTTCAAATTTTTCGTTAAAACTTTTCATTTAACTGGATAGAAAATGACTTGAAACAGTCGGACATCCGTAACCTGTGGTTTCTTTGAGGGATAACGTGCAAGATTATCAAACACCTAGAGAGTTCTATAGCTTCACAAACCGTAAATTTCTTTTAACAACATGATTCAAGTTATTCAGTAAGCTCTACATTCTAGTCAATTGCGAGAATTTTCTTTGAGATTGCCTATCTTCCTGACTACTCCATTCTTTAATTAACTCCTTGGGAAACGCTTAACCTGAACCCGTAAAACACCTCTTTAGCGCAGCGCAATTGCTGCGTACGAGGAGCACATGTCGTATAACATGCAGGCCGTTTCGTATGTGTTAATTGCCGGTTTATTTAGCTGCGCTCGGAAAATATGATGTACATGTCACAACACTTTTGCGACCAGTGTACTATTTTTTGAAATAATTAAGACTTCAGAGATGACAACTCATGGTTTATGTCTATCACGAAGTTCATACAAGAATATGGAGTCAAACTTTGTCTATTTTGGAGTTTGTTGTACTGAAAATGAATAAAAATTAAAGGCGAGCATTGAGCAGCTCTTTTAAATAAGGTTCTATCCTTTTTGTTGCGGGAATTGTCCACAGCAAAAACAACTTTCATCTTCATCTGTAACATTTCGATTCGAAGTCAAATTAAAATTATTAAACAACAGGAAATTGAATCCGTTGTGACCAAAAAATTTGGTCAGACAAGATGAAGAATAAAAAAATAAAAATAAAAAAAACATCTGAAAACTGCCCCGTCGGAACCAGGCGTCGAATATAATAAATGAATCTAGCTACAAACATACGCCTACGATATATACACATCTACTTATAGTTACCTATTTGCATGGCTGTTAATCTTTCTGTTTTATACGCAAAAGCAATGGTGAATTTTATTTAGTTGAATCTTTCTGGTAAATCTCTAATCAATTGTTCTGTACCATTAAGTATTCGTGAGGCCTATATTTAGCTAACCCACATGAAACCTTTCAAAGAATTTTCCTCTTCGGACTAGACAAGTAGATCTCATCTGACTGACGCTATTCTAAGAGCCGTCGCTTTTATCCTTTCGGTTTTCGACTCGTTATGTTCCAAAACCTTTGATTCCTTTTACTAGTAATTTGCATGACGACACACTGATTGTTTTAAATAGGAGAATCACTATACAAGCGGCTCAGTTTAGATTAAAGTAGTGCAGCTGGTTAGCCAAGTAAATACCTAGGGCTAATCGCCTTATTTCGCGTCGCAATTAAAGTTCTCATATCTCAATCACCTGTTTTCCCTGATCCTTCGTCGCCCAGAATTGCAATTTTATAAACGTTTCCCTGGTCATTTGGCATTTTTCTTGCTCATGTAATAACCCTTGGTAATCCTGTTTGTTTTCTGACCAGCAGACAATCAAATCTACGTATAAATGTTTCGCTCAACCGTCAGAAATCCACTTACAGATTCGGAAGGTTCGTGATGATTGATTTTTCCAATGAACACTTCCTGTTCACAACAGCAATTTGACTGGCGTTAATTGGTTGTTTGGAAATACTGTCCTCTTGTGTTTCAGTAATTTAATTCGTGTGTCAACTAATACTTTATCCGTTACAAGACTGCTTCATGAAATAACGTCAATCAAACAGAAATGTTTTCATCTTCCACATTTTCTTCTTTCCTTTTTCCTAAATTTCCATTGTTGGTTAGTCGAAGTATTTCGTAAATATCTAAAGCTTCTCCTAAAGAACACAAAAAATAAGTTGAATATGAAATTGTCTGGTGAGTTATGGATTGGACAGTGTCAATGTTGTAGTCTTGAACAAATCTCACATATAATCTTCACCAGTAGTTTAGTGGTCAGCCATGATTTTTAATTGATGTTTAAAATTTCAAATTATGTGCTTAAATGTGTAAAAGCGCAGTTTATTTAACTATACCTTCAGCGATACCATGACTTCTCGCGAAACCTCTTGGGTTTGAAGGAGTTTTACAGTCCAATGTCACTTCTTTTCTAATTATCAAGTCAATATCCACTGCACTAAAGAACGCCACTGACTATAACAGGATGTGGTAGGATATGTTAGGATATTATGGGATATAATGGGACATTACAGGATATATAATGAATAACGGGATGTAAAAGGATATGACAGGATATGTTAGGATATAACAGGTTGTAACAGAAAAAAGTTCATAAAAAGTTATGATAGTATACGGCAGAATTAATGAAAAACTGTAAGCGAAAAACGGACATATAACTTAACCAATATATGGAACCATATTTCGAAGATAGAGCAATAGGTAATTAAGGTCATTCATCCTCCTGATGCTATATGTTAGACCTACCTGAGGTAAATCGTTCATCCCTAATTTATAAGCAAACATCGATCTTGTTAATAAATTGGTAATTTGTAATGCCAAAGCTGCTCTGTAGCGATCTTCACTGTTCACCAAATAGCGCACCTTCAAGAAAAATCCACATTTGATGTTTATATATTTCGCACATATATATATCGAATTTGCAACTTAGCTCGCCATCTGAGTCTCGGTAGCTCAATGGTTAGAGCGTCTAACCGGTCATCAGAAGGTTGCGGGTTCGATCCCCGTCTGGGGCTCAGATATCATTTTCTGAGTATCGAGCTTGAAGATCGTTCATCTACTTTAAAAATCCACATCTTAACAAAAGATATCGAAATTTATCTCACCCAACCTCGTTATACCTAACTTCCTGTAACTTTACTCGAGTTATCCAACTCGCGCCACCTAAATGCATTTAATCAATTTTCAACTCATGGAATCCCATATTTATCCCTCTCTTTTCCATTTCATCCCACCACATCCCTTTCCATCAGATTTTAACCAACGTCATCCCATCGCTTTCCATACTATTTCAATCCATCCTTTCCCATTACTCCTTATCTCATCTTATTCCTTTAGATCTCATCTGTTTTCGTCAAAATTAATCACATTTCATTCATTCCCATCAAGCTCGACCCCACCTCATTTCATGTCGTTCCATTTCTTCACACCCCAATTCACCCTTTTCAGTAATTGCATATCTCACCTCGTCGTGAATACTGATACAAAATCTTCCATCTATTTCACATTCTGAGAACAGCCATTTCATACAAACCAACATCAGATGGAGATAATCCACTGCCGATGACTGGACGACCCAGTTAATGCGACTTGTGATAAACTATGAAATTGAAGAAGACGTTGGAGTCCAGCGCGTACTTTTTTATTTCACACCTTTTGCTGTTCATTACCAGAAAATATACTATCATCAACGCCAACCTCAAAATCATTAACGTAAAAATACATTCATTTTATTCAGTCGACATTCATTAGCGTAGATACGCAACCATTTGCATCGAAGGCCATTCTATAGCGCCAACAGACGACCATTAACACCGTTCTACTATACATTAGAGATAATAAAACTTCAACTACTTCATAGTCCGCTGCCACTGAACCTGGTGACTGGTCACAGTTCAAATTTAAGACTTAGGTAACATTTGTAACATAGCTAAACTGAAAAAGTTCTCAAATACAGATTAAATAATCGCGTACTTTGTTGCCCACAATATTCGGATCCAAAGCTTTGCTGATTCTGCCCTCTAAGACAGGAGTTCGAGGTTCATCCGACTGAGCAATACTTTCAAGTTTATTAAACATTTGAGACTCACTGCCAAGAAAAGTGGATGTTAGACAATTAATGTGGTTTGATATAATGTGTTGTAGAGTCTAATGTCACGTGATGTTGTCTAGCGTGACCTAATGTGGACTGATGTGATTTAGTAGAAATACGCTGGTTTTATATCACAGATCCTTCAATTGCATAAGCTAACTTACTATTAACTCTCCGCTGGTAGTAAAGGGTTGTACGTTAGTCTTGTGATGTGGCGTTGGTTGTGTGCTCTTGTGTGGTGTCATATGATGACGTATGCTGATGCGATGTGCGATGTGCCTGGTGTGACATGTTATGTGAACTGTTGTAGGGTAGTGTACTGTAATGTAGCGGGGTCTAATGTAATATGAGTGGATGTGGATGTGTTCCTATGTGGTGTGGTATGGTTTAGAGCGTTGTGCTGATGTGATTTTGTATGCGCTTAGCGTGATGTCATGTTGTGCGATGCAGTTCCGCGCACGTAACACACTTTGTCACTTGCAATATTCACTACCTTCCATCTTGCCACTCTTTGTACAAACTGATTGCTTTATCGGGATCCCTAAAGCAACGAAAAAGGACTTTTTTACCCAGGCGGGAAAAAAACTAACGAGAACTAGGAATCTATGCTGAAAAAATCCGAAGAATAAAAAGTACTGGAACGTTAGTGCTGACCTCATCCGAGCCATATGTATAAAGGAACAACATATTAATACTGAACTCGAAGAAGTATGAAACAGAACGAGGAAGTGACGAGGTAGTGTAAACACGCACTTCTGCACCCTTTTTAGTCCTTTTTTTATCTTTGCACAGACCTCGCTCTTTCGTTGCTCGGTCTGGACAAAAACCTCAAGCAAATACGTTTCCGTGCGAACCTCGCACTTGGTCAATAAGTCTTTCATCAGCCCAATTACAAAAGTACTTCTCCTGTCTTCAAGCGCGTGACCCAACTTGTCACCGCGTCCGGTTAAAGATTCGTTTTCAAATAATCAATTAAAAATAAAGAGAAAGGCAAATTTTACCCAAAAAAATAATTTGACCTTTGAAAAAGTTCTATCATGAGATATCCTCAACTTGGCCTTCTACTCATGCTATGATGCCTGAAGTGCTGTTCTCAGTTATTTTCACTCAATCCGTTTCCTAAGTAATAGTGAAAGCCATTCAGGACCTTCTGGGGGATCATTCCTGTTCGAGTAACGAATAAACGTTTCGATACTGATTTACTGTAACCTGTATCTTCTTGAATCCTTCAAAAGCTGATAGTAATTTTTACTATCCATAAATTCGCCTTCCAAGATTAGTTCATCGTATTTGTATTTCTTGGCCACCTCCAAACCATATTCCGACAAACGATGTCTTTGGAGAGAGAGGAGATAGTGTTAAACTTTACAGACAAAAAGCAGCACACATGGCAAAACAATCGGAAAGCTCGCTCAGACGGATGTACAATTCTACAACAAAGATTTACTGAGGATTACACAACGAGGTACTGACCTTTGAAGCCCTTTTGTCGATTCGTAAAGTTTTTCAGCTTTAGTTCTGGCTTCGTTCTCTGTGAGTCGGTGATTAAACTGCAATAGTAACTTTTCGGCAAAACTTATTCCGGCACCATAAATACGTCCATAGTTGAAGACCTAGCAGTTTAAACTAAATATCAATATCACAGTAAATTTAAAAAGTATCTGAGAAAATTAACAGAAGGCGGTAAAGATTTATTGAAATGCACTTGAAATGCACCGTAGGCCTTAATAATGGTTTCCTCTTCCTTGAGATTGAGCCCGAAGTAATAGTTCCATCAGGAGAGAGAGGAATATCATTTACAAAATTAACGTCCAGAGATTTTCCAAGCAAGGATATTTCCATCGAAATAACTGCGCTGTTACCTTAGCATGTTCTCGACTTATGCCAATAGTTTCCGCTGTCTTACTATGAAGATCTGTCCCCTCGCCTTTTTTGCCTTGTAGGGTCATCCATCCAAACGCCGTGCAACCTTAAAAAAGATTAGGAAAGTTAAGGAAATATGTCCCCACCTGATGGTGGTCGGTGAAAAAGTTTTGAACTGTTACCGTGTATTTTCGCAAAGTTAGCATCTCCCAACAACGCTGCAATCCACAATTCTTGGCTGTCGACGTCTGCACCGACAAAGCTGTAGCCTGGAGGAGCGCGGATCATTGCCTTCAATTCCGAACCAACACGATCAGACTTGAAACACGAGAAAGGAATATAAATACGTTTAGAAACTAGTGTCTTCTCTACAAAAATTGTCGCTATCATTATGAATCGACTGAGAAAAATAAAATAAAGACAGGAAGGCAGGAGACATGCTGTTAGTCAAGTAGCCAAGTAAACAGGCAGTCAGCTAGGCAGACAGACAGATAAACGGACAGACGGACGGACAGACAGGGAAAGAAATATAATGCAATATGCCAACAAAGACACGAACACAAAGGTTAAGACATAAACAGGCAGATTCAAAATAACAAACAGCATTCCGTACTCTTGGATTGCTCGCAGTTAACCATGTCGGTTCAACGGCTCTTCTGGTCACAGTTCCTGCCGCTATCAACCTTGGTAATATGGCGCCATATTGGTTATCGTCCGTGTAACGAAATGAACTAAATAAAAAGAAATACGGCGACCACGCCGGGTTTTTACTGTCGACGTAACTATAAGCAAAACGACATATGCCAGCGCAGTTGACACTTCATGGTCAACTGAACGCATTGTACTTCAAGCTTGTTTACATACACTTTTTGTCAAACAACAGTTGAAGGACCCGCTTCCCTTGAAATCACACTTTGCTTATCTGCTCAGCCATATGTTGGACTTCAGGAAATTGGTCAGACGTAATTGACTGAGTGGGCATTGAGAAGACAATCATTGTCAAAATGTGATGAAAAAACTTGTCGCAATGATAAAGTACTGTAAAACATTTAAATCTAATGGTAGTAAAGAATAAGCTTTGGTGGGTGGTTTTCTCTCTTACCTAATCACGGTATATACTGACAACTGAATTCTGAACATATCGAGATTTTATGCTAGGATCGGATTTCTCAGCTTCGGTCTCGGTACTGATTTACTTTGGTTTTCCTCATCAACCATTAACGAGTTGCAGAAACTTACTTTATTACGTGATGTGGAAGTTGTTCTTTGTCAAGCCAGACATATAATTGAGACCTGTTTAGAAATAATTACAAAATTACTTTATTCTAATTGTTTTAGGTCAATGGAAAGTTGATTTGTTCGAACCTTCAAAAGCACAATCGAATCTTTCTGAATTCACTTGATCGCAGACATCCAAGTATATTCAAAAGAATGAACAAAAGTAGCTCTTTTTTACTCACATTTGATATAAAGTACAAGGCCGTGAATGTTTAAACAGGATAAGGTAATTCCGAATATAGTCCACATAATCACAATTAGATTAATGAAGCACAATTTTGATTGTAAATTTTCGACTTTAACTAAGTCATCTTTAGACTAATTGAATCATAACAGTTGTATGTTAAAGTTATGATTCAATTAGTATGATTATGCCTAATTTAAAGTCGAAAATTTACTATTAAAATTGTGCTTCATTAATCTACTTGTGATTATGCACATTATATTAGGAGTTGCATTCATTCTGTTTTTATTGAAAAAATCAGTTGGCCGGGAATGCTTGAATGTATATTTTAACCCTTTCTAGGAATAGTCTGTGGAGTTTTGGAAATTGAGTTGTTCCGTAGAAGTTACAATTACATACATAACTCTGTGCTTGGCGTTTCTCCAAAACGATATCATTTTGTTTAGAAGCAAAGTTCTTTCGGCGCTCTCATCTCCATCAGACTTTAGAGTCCCGTCCTCCATCTTGCTGATGTAGTCTTTAGCTAAGGGATTGCCACACTTGAACCTCTCGCCATCCTTGAAGAGAAGGATCGAAGAAGAAAGCAAAAAGAAGATAAGGAGGATTGGAGCGCGGCAAATTATGAGAATAAAGATAAAAAAGGACGACTGAAATTGAGAGCCAAGACGAGAGGAACGTAATAAAGAAGGAAAGGGGCAACACAGAGAAGGGAAGTTAAGCGAAAGGAAGAGAATAGAAAAGAAGAGAAAAGAAAAGAAATAAAACAGAGATATCAAAACCTGGTAATGGCAAGAACGGAAGTTTTCGGAGCAGTATGTTGTACCTTGTCATGGTGTTGTGTGGTATATGGGGGATATCATATGGTTCTGTACGAAGGAACGTGATATAATATAGTGGACTTCTGTTGTCTAGTCATGAAGTTGAGTGGAATGGAGTCTGTTGAGAGGGCTAAGCGGAGTACAGTAGGGGTAAGTGGAGTGAGGTGAAGTAAAGTTAAGTGAAGTGGAGTGGAGGGAAAAAGTGGAGTAAAGAGAAGTGATGATAAGTGGAAGGAGTTGGTTGAAAGTGAAGCTGTAGTAAAGTTCAGCCCTTGCCGAACCTTGTGAGGAATCCGAAAGAACCAAACACCAGGCAGGTCAACATCGTTAAACGGTCCAACACCATAATGAAATTCAGGAGCATCATTTCGTCTTGCAACGTTCGTTCTATTTCTTGATGATGAAACTTTACCAGACGCCGTAGCTCTACCTACGCAAAGAAGTCAATAAAGATACGGGACTAATACTACAAATGAAGGCAAAATACACTATTCTTTAACATTTACCTTTATGTTTCAACTCTCCTTCTTCAACGCGACTCCAAAGTTCTCCTTCGCTCAAGTCCTGCACATCCTCTTCGTCGTCCACGGAATGCGTCTTATCCGGCTTGTCTGCTTTACCCTGAAGACGCTGCCACAATTCTTGGAAAGCGCTGAAATGAATGTCATAAAACAAAGTTGCTATCGTGAAGCAAACCCCTTCCTAACCTTGTACTATCATCCGCCTCATCTCTTGATCACCGTTCGAAAGCGTACACTTCACGTCAGCAAACAGACGGTGGACAGAGCTTGTAGGCAACCGTTTTTCACAATGAAATTGGATAATCTAAGCTCATACGCTGTAACGATATGCGATATGGTTGTTTTCAAGTAAGCTGTGACATTTTCCCTAAGAAATTCCCCCAATTAGGGATCGCAATTATATATAGTTAAACTACTTTTCGCTCTCCTCTGCATTCTAATGTAGTTCCACACGTAATCTTACTCTCTCGGGAAATGCTGATTTTCCTCCGAATCAAGGTTGGTGGTTCTCCCAGGAACCAAATATCCCCAGCCATGACGCCGGTGATAGTGAAGTGGAAAGCCATCCCAAGTCATGCGAAGAAGACTGGGACCTATACGGCACTGGGCGCTGACCAGGACCGAACCTCGTTCCCAATCACTAGAATCCATCCTTGGGCAGAGCTTTCTGTACCAACTGAAAGAGAAAAAAGAAAAGGTTTTGAGACTAGTTCCAACTTATTGTTAGTGATAAGCCTCGCGACTTAGTTGCTCTTCATGCAGCAACAACTTAATATTTAAAGCGATGCAATTATTATTTTATTAACAACTGACACTTATGATACCTATTTTTTTGAACTTGGCTCAGATTTGACCAAAAATTAGATACTAAATATGACTTCTAAAAGGACCTAGGCCAGTACAACACTTAATAAGGTGATTAAATCTCTGGATTACACCTCTAAATTCTAGTGTCTGTTCGCGAGATTGTTGCTAGTTGTTGTGATGTTTCTTTCAACAACTTGCTGTAGCTCTGCCCATAGTGGAGCATTAACTATCATTGTGACTTGATGAAATTAAAAGCATTGTTACGACTTTATTGCAGCTTGCTGCAGGCCTTTATAGAAGATATCTTGCGACAAGCCAGTGAGATTACTGCATGCATTGTCACAACGTGAAAGCAGCTTGGTACAGGCTTCTATAAAACACATTTTGTGACCAAACTAAAGCCAGTGAGATTACTAGCATTGTTACAAAGTCGTTGCAGCTTGCTGCAAGTCTTTATAGAACACATCTTGCGACAGGCCAATCTAGATTTCTAGCACTGTTACAGCGTGATCGCAGCTTGCTGCAAGCCTTAGCAGGCGCATCTCTGTAGCAGCAAGCCAGTGAGATTTCTGGACGTGCATTCCGGGTATTCTTTAAGCACACAACATCTCACCTCGGATAACCGGGTAAATGTTGTCTTTTCTTGTACAACACATCGTCAGCTAAAGGAATGTTTGCAAAGACATCTTGTTCTTCGTTGTTTTCATTATCATTCATCTGTTTCGTCAGTTCCTCCTCGTTCGCCTTTTTCTTTCTACTCTTTTTTGGGGGTTTCGTTTTCTTGAGTCGTACGTCCTGGACAGACCAATCCAGGTCCCACAACCACAGGTCTTTTTTATACCTAAAGAAGCACAGGCTTGGTATTTGATTGCGCATGAATGCAAAAAAGAAGGAAAAAGGAAAGAAGGAAAGAAGGAAAGAAAGAGAGATAGAAAAAACCCCAACAAACTCCCCCAGAAAAACTGAGAGATAGACAAACTGCTCAACTGACGGACCATACGACCGACTGATAGGTAGACGGACAGGGACGCATCGAGCCATTTGAACTACATTTAACAAACGAAACAGACAGTAAACACTCCAGCTAACTAACAAAGAAACAAACCAACAAACCAACGGGTCAATGAACCAATCAAATTTAGAAATGGAGTGCTGAGTGGGTAATTCTGAATCGACAAAGAAAAGGTTTAAAAGCCAAACTGCACCAAAAAACGAGAAAACAAGTACTTTGTTTTTTCGCTTTTTGGCAGAGTACTATTTTTATCCCTTTTTCTCATGCCAATTTAAGCCAGACAGCCGACTCCTATACCAACAATTAAGATGTTAGATTCTAACTTGTTTTCATGGAGTAAATGACAAACGTCGTCTGCTAGCCTCATTAATGAACTTTTCATTTCTTTCTCTAAATCTTCGTAAGTATCTTCACAATCGTTGATGTATTTTTCCCATGTTTTGTCAACAGGAAGATAAGCTGTACTCATCTCTAGCATGCCAGCAAAGGTCACAGGATGCGGAAATCTTTCTAAAAAAATCGGCCATATCTGAGAAAATACTTCGTGCGTAGAAGCCACGTCGTTTGAGCAATACGTCATCAGTTCCTTAAAAAGAAAAGATTTATGATATGAAAGAAATGTAGCATGTTTTATTTCAAGGAAGCTTCGTTTTGCATCTGAAGATTGTATACATGACGATTCACGCTTGCAAGAATAGAAGGAGAGGGAAGCCTTGCTCAATCGAGGGAGGTCAAAGCAAGGCGTTGTGTAGAGAAGAAGTGCTGAGTGAGAATGTTGGGAGAGAGTGCGTAATGGACGGTGGCCATTAGGTGTATCAAGGGAGGTGTCAAGGAGTTGTACAGAAAAGAAATGTGAAACCAAAGTACTGAGAGTGTAGATAGGAAATATTGAGAAGAGGAGTGTGAGGAGTGATTGTGGGGGAGAGGTATGGCAGTAGAGTGTGAAGGGCACATATGATGGGGGAGTAAGGAGACAGGTATAGTGGGGAAATGTGGAGGAAGGATGTGGAGGGGGGAGAGTGACAGATAGGAAGGTTGGAAAGAAGAAAAGAAATTAAGAAAGAAGAAAGAAAGTAAGAAGGAAAGAAAGAAGGAAAGAAAGAAAGAAAGAAAGAAAGGAAAGGAAAGGAAGGAAGGAAGGAAGGAAGAGAGAAAGAGAGAAAGAGAGAGAGAGAGAGAGAGAAAGAAGCAATAGTTTTATTTTTAACTATTTTACCTGAAATTGTTCTTTTACATCATCTAATGTACCCTGGACAAAAACACTTCGTTTCTCTTTATCTAATTCCTTCCCTCCACAGTAAAACTGATAAATGTCTTGTAAATTATTCAAAGAACTAGTCTCCATCCAATCTTCAGAATCTGCTTTATCAGCACTGGCAGCCTTGTACAAATTTCTCTGCAAACCAGTCAACCCTGAGATGCACATGTGAAGGCTGAGAGTGTCAAGAAAGTATGTTTTTGGCCCCTGAATTGGGAGAGGAAAGTTTTAAAATTATCAAGGATTTATTTGGATCCTGAGCTTAACACTCCCCAAACATATTGATACTAAACCTTGATCAAATATTGTTCCCTGACAAAGCTACGATCATATCCAACTGAATGTCCAATAACCAGTCTCTCCTTCCAAGGGACATCTTCAAGTGGTGAATCCATGGTGGTCTCAAAGGGAATTAAGTCTTGGATCTTTGGGTGAAGAAACCACTGATAACTCCTTTCTTCAATGAGACGATGACTCACCCAGGAATACCTAATTCAGTCAAACACAAGCTTTATATCAAGAATCATAGTCTCACAAGAATCATAGTCTCATAGGGAGTCTCACAGTGGCAGGTTTAATCTCAAATTTAGATTCCTAGATCAGTCACGGATTATAAGATATGATATCATATCCTCTGATAACTAAACATGTCACAACAAAGTAGAGACTATAAGGTACCAAATCAAAGTGTTAAAATTGTAAGGCATCACATATACAGGTAGGAGGGATTGTAAGATATATACTACTAGGACCTGTCTTGATAATCAAAATGGATCCCAAGCTAAAGGTTACTGCACCCAAATAACGATCAAACATAGCATACATGGGCCAGGATCTAAAGATATCACTCCTCTTGAAGAGCATATGCTGCATCATTTTCAAAGATGAGTGTCACACTTAGGCACAAGTAATAAACAGCTGTCCCATGGCAGAGACTATAAAATTGCACATTGTGAAAGTGACACCAACACACCAAACCAATGCACTGATGAGAAAGTTCACTAAATACCAGTTGTACATGCAGGGTGTCATGCTAAGGCATTAGTGATAATTTAGTACCATCTGAGTTTCTCTTCATCAGATACCATGACCATTCATTACTGAGGATTTACAAAAAACCAGCCATGAAAAACCAGCTGTTGCAAATACTCTTCAATGCCTGGCCAATAACTGCTTATACATTCAAATGTCTAACCAGGTTTATCAATTAATTACCAGTTATCTGGGGTTGCTAAAACTGCCATTGTTGGAAACTGTCCTTCGTTAACACAGACCTCCACATCAAATACCATTACATCACCAACAGGATATTCAACTGGTGAACTAACCACCACGTCTCCCTCCAATGTGTACTTCATCCATCCAGCTTCAAAACTCCATTGCTTGGGCCGACATGGTAATTTCACCTTTGCAATCCTTTCAGCCATTTCAAAGTAGTTTTTTGATACCTTTTTGGCTATGTTAATGAAATGTTCTTCAATAGTTGAACCATGAAGAGGTGGTAGCTGAAAATCAACATCTGGTAGATGAGTGCCCTTTCTTCCATAAAGGTTATGCTTTGATAGATGCTCAATGCTTCTACAAATCAAATCTGTATCGCCATCATGAGTTTGATGACCAAAGATTTGCTCATGCAAGGACTTCGACAGCATTTGAATGTCGAGTGCATTGTATCTTGTCTGGTAAGATGACGTGGAATCCAACCTGAAGTATTGTCTTAGAAACCGTGGACACTTTACACTGTTACAACCAAATATTGGCTTGAAGGTGGAACACCGTAGGCACCCAAGCATTCCTGGGAAAGTACCCAACAGCATCCTTTCATTTCATTCCAAGAATATTTTTAAAATCACATGGGAATACAGGCTTTTCCACTTTGATAACTATTATACATAGCACATTCTGAAATTGACTCAAATATGCTCCAAGCACTGTTTCCCTAAGGCTGACAGAGTTACTGTCAAATTTTGCCATAAAATGTGACCTGCAGACATAACATCTGCAGATTTTGCCGCCAAATGTGGTCATTTGGTAGTGACTAGTATGTGACTTTATTGACTAGAAATATTTTTCCGTTTAATATTTTCGCTGCGAAATCTTCTGAAATCCTGATGCAAGACCGTTCTCACCCAGTGGGGGGCATCTTTGGACCACCGACAAAAGAAAGACCAAACGTTTTAAGATTTCTTCTGGTATAATATCTGAGTCATTGTGCATTATGTCAGTCGAGGATACGGGCGCTCAAGTTTCTAACATGAGTATTAAAGGTAATGTTTTGTGTTGTGTTTAGGAATTGTAATTTCTAGTCCACGTATTAAAATTAGGACACGTTATTGTAGATTCAGAAAACGAATCCTGCGTTGCAATTTTAATTGAAATTAACACTAGTTTACAAACCCAGCTACAACACTCATATTAACTCCGTGTCACGGTTGCTTGCAAAGCTTCAAGATCTTCCCCGGCAACCGGACTGGGCTGTTTTAAACTTCATGTGATCGAACGTGTGATCAATCTACTTTCGATTTTCAGAGGTTTTACCCGGTTTCTTTGTGACCAACTAATACGATCAACACATAACTTTTAAATCAACACAGTGAGATTACAAGTTCATTAAGAATCTGCACGATCGTCTATTCAGTGAGAATTCGTACAATCGAAACTCATTACAGTATCAGTACTGATCTGTTGAAGTTGTAACTTCCGGGCAAGAGAGAGCACACATGCGAGAATGTGCAGAAAAGTTTGAAAAGTATACGAAAGAATTCCGTTGCTTGAATTACATTCAACCTAGTTTTCATGTTGTATTGGTTAGATAGTTGTAATAAAAGTAAAGCTCAGTTGTAGGAGTCGCCAAATCTTAAGTTTCAAGTTATCATCTTCAAACCGGAGTCCTGGTCACAGGTCAATGATCACATATGTTCTAGTCATGATTCCCTTTACTTTGAGTCACAAGTCCTAGTTGCAAGTCTTTGAGTATTAAAGTTTTAACACTGCTTGAATTTCAAACATAAATAGAATTAGGTTTGTTGAACGTAGCTGATCCAAATTTGGTAAACTTAAACAGATGTTGGACATCTGAAGATCCTTAAAGTAACATATTAGTTATTACTGGTAGTGCTTAGTTTATTTTAGTTCACTTTTAATGTTACTGTGTGCCACAGGGCACAAGATAAGGTCTCAAATGCTGTTGGACATGTTGATAGGTGAGACTTCTAAGTGCTTAGCAAAGTGACTTTGTTGGGTTATCGATGTAATAGTGACCACATTACACTTATTGATCACATGTTGTAACTAGTAGTGACACCCAAAGCATTGGAGTTCCTTTTATGTTTTTAATTCTTACACAGTTCGTCACATCAATATGCCTTAATCAAATTGTTGGACCTTGCTGCATTAAAAGCAATCTCTGAAGAATGTTTTGTGAGCTGCTTAGGCATCATGCAACATCTTACGTCTCATTAGCCATGCAGCAGGTGCTAAATGACTAATGAGCAACCTTTCTTGTCAACCAATTCAGAGTTTTTGTGTACTATAGCCAGATAGTCCAATGTCTGAGCATTATTTTATTCCCTATACCATCTTTTGTAAGTAAGTTATTGTAATCTTTTTGCAGAGATGTTAACAAAATGATGGTGAAACGTGTGCAGCAATCATTAGTGTTAATTATACCCAGATTTCTGCAGTGTTCATCAAAGTGTTTAGCCATTTCCAGCATTAGCAATACCTTGGGTCACACACCCCAGCACAGATCATCTTTGGTTGTAAGCAACATATGCTTTTTTAAGACTTATAGTGGATTAAACATGCTAGGTTAGTTGAATTAGTTGTTTGAGTTTTTTTCGGGGTTTTTTTTTATATAGCATCATGTGATATAGTTTCCTTGTAAACATTTAAACTTGGGTTATGGTAATACTTAGTTATTATACATATTAGGGTGCCTGCCTTTCACTTGACAAAAAAGATTTAAGAAGAGGCTATAATTTTTCAAACAAGACAACACAAAAGTCAGGAACACAAACCTAGTCCTTTAAAAATCAATTTTCTATCCATATAGGGTCTGTTTTTGTTTTATATAATGTCATATCACTGTTTTTAGTTTATGAGATTTTATACCTCTGTTGTTTTGTTCTCTGTCTGTTATATGTTGTTTTGAAGTCTGGGCCATAAATTTTGAACAACAACACCTTTCACAAAAAGTGAATTAGTCTATGCTTAATGTCAGATGTTATGAAATGTGGTACACGGTTAAGTATTCCAATATTCCATTTTGCAGCAGGGCAAAGGAAACAGACACATAATATAATTTGAAGTTTTATTTAGTAAATTATTGCATGGCCATTTGAACAGGTTCTGCTTTAATTTATAACTCACAGTAACATGAAGTTGACTGATGTAAGAAGTAAGATTTGACATATGCCAATTTAATTATCCTTCAATTGACAACATTGATTATCATTTGATTTTTTTTTCTTTTTTTAAATTTATAGATGTGCTATTCTCTTCTGAAAAATTTGGCAATGATGAATCAGGTGATGGAACAGAGAACAATCCATTTAAAAGTGTTTTAAAAGTAATGTCTACCAGTCTGCTCACTTGCTTGCCATTATTTTTTTGGTGATGGATTTTCATGTCTTACTCTGGTTACTGATATTTGCTTTTTTTTCTGTTTTACTGATTTCAAATTAAACATCTTGCTCTTTGTTTTAGGCCATGAAGCACTGTGGAAAAGAGCCTTTTCCTAAAATAATGGTAGATAGTAAAGAGGAAGGCCAGGTCAGTTGCCAGATCTTTTTCTCTCACTGATCTAATTGTTTATAAATACGTCCACTATCTGCATGTCTGTCTGCAAATCTAAGTGGAAATCTGTCCCTTTACCTGTGCCCATGTATCAGACCATCAAACTACCCATCTGTCCATCCATCCAATTGCACATCTTCATATCCGTCCTTCTGTCCAGTAGTTCATCCAGTCATCTTACCATATATAAACCAACCTATCCACCTATTACTCACACATTCACCTGCAGTACTAGTAGCTATTGAACCTATTAACTACCAACCCATCCCTTTACTAACCATCCAAACTATACATCCACCTACTCACCTATCCACCCATGTACCAGTCATAACATTCACCACTCTGCTCACTTGTCCACCTAGAACTCATTCATCTATCCATCCACCATTTCTCCTGTCCATCCAACTATTTGTCTTTGCATACATCTATCCATCCATCAATCCATCGATTTCACTGTCATTGATCCAACCATGGTTTCATGTTCCTGTCTATGAATTTAAGTATTAATTATAAAAATTTTATATTGATGTTTAGAAATATGAAGAAATCTCTAAAGCACAATTAAAGAAGCTGTCAAAATCATTTTCACAAGAGCAAAGGAAGTCTGAAGAAAAGGAAAAGAAAGAGGTATTACTGTGGGTATATGGTAGGTAATTGACAAAAGCTGGTCTTGCTCTTCTCTGTACAACTGCAGTATTATGAATAACAGATTGTTGTTTGTTTCGTTGAACTAGGCTGAAAAAGCTGAACAGCGAGCTAAGAACCTTGAAGAAGCAAAACAAATAGTAATTGAGGAAGATCCTTCCTTACCCAAGGCCAAGAGGGTAGGATTTCTAAAGATATCTTCTAGTGATAAAATAATTACTTTGGCCATAATGCTTGTACAATTCACTTCAATTTATGGGGCATGAAGAGAAGATGTCTACCAAAGTTGGACTAGAATACATCAGAGAATCACCAAAGGAATTAAATTTCATGGGCCTATCACTTTCTTCAAGTTAAGGGTGCATAAGTGACCACAGTCATGCAAAAGGACAGCACTGTGAGGGATAATCAGCAGCTATTCACAATAAGTTGGCAGGGCCCAGTGACCCAGTTGAAGTTTACCATAATGAATTATCATAAACTTTTGGCAGGCTGCTGTGCCCTGCCAACTGCTTGGCAATCATTTAAGGCAAAGCAATTCACAAGCTTCTCAAGGGAGAGAGCATAGTGTCCACTTGTTACCCAAGGGGAACTAGGAAGAAATTAAATAAGGCCAGAAACTTTATCCATTTCATTGTTTGAACATGTCAGCAGTAACTGGTTGGTCTTTCTGTTGAGGAGAACCTGTAATTCTTAAATCTTGATTTTCAGATTAAAATAAAAGATGCAGCAGACCATCGTAAACAGCGGGTCACAGTACAAGCTTGGACTCATCGGATAAGGAGACAAGGTCTTTACTTCCTTTGAAAACAAAGTCTTTACAGTTTAGTTACTTTGAAACAAATGGTGAAAATTACATTTTTTCAGCTTTTATATTCTGTCATTATCATGGCTGATGTGTTGGAAATTTCCATGGACTATTTGTAGTTTTAAGTACCAGTATAACCAACAACCTATTAAAATAAGCTATTATTTTTAATAAAATCATACAGAAAATCTGTAGGGTCTTTTTTTGTTCTTTTTAAGGAAGGACATTAATGTTTCTTGTTTTAAGAGATGGCACTGGATTCCTACAATGTGTCTTGTCAGAGAAATTGGTATGTACAAGTATTTGTTTATGTTGAAAACCAGTATCCTGATGCAATTCAGTCTTGAAAGGAATCGGTTCAGGCTCAGTCTATTGGCTTGGAACTTCAATTACCTTTGATTTCATGATTTCATAACCCAATAAGCTGACAGCATCATTCAAAATAATTTTCAGTGCCAGACATACAATGCCCTGCTCTTATCAACTGAATCTACTGTGGCTGTCTATGGAGAGATCTTGGAAGTCCCTGAAGGAAAATCTGTAAGTTGGTTTTAAGAGATGCTTGATTGGAGCATAATGTTGAAAACTCAGATAACTGCATTTAAAACTTTTTGATAAACTAAAAGTTGTTCAATTGATTATGAACAATTGTCACACACACACACACACACACATACTCACTGTATTTGTAAAGTATATTTTAATGAAGGCCATGTTAAACAAGGAACAAAATGCAAAGTTACCAGTTGCATTTGTATTGAAGCAGACTCCCCAAACCATGTATTGCAAGGGACTGACATGCCATCTTGGCTAGCCTTCATGGTTTTTGGTGGATGTCAACATCATTTGTATTTCAAATTTAGTTTCCTGTATCCACTGACTGTGCAAAATTTGGCCCAGCCAAATGGTAGCTGCTCCAAAGTGACATTTTGAAACTGGTGTGATATTTACATTGCAATATTTCTAATATTTAAGGCACCTGGTGGTCATGAAATGAAGGTTGATTACTGGGAGTTGATTGGCTTGGCACCAGCTGGTGGAGCAGATGCTATAATGAATGAGGTATGTGTAAACTTTAGAAATACCCTGTTGATATTTCAGGTAGATAGCTAAATGTGGAAATAAACCACAGTAGAATCAAGAAAAGAAGAATGTCTCAGTGAAGAATATGCAGTGTGTGTAAATATCCTGTATATTGTTCATCTTGGAATTCAACTGGGATAACACAGGCTGGGGGCCTGATTAAGACTGTGGGGCCTGGGGTCCAATAATATGAGGGGCCCTCAACTGTAATTTATTTTACCTTTCCAGTTACTTATATAATCACTCAAATACTTTGATCTTAGGGTGTAATATCAAACATCTTTTTAACCACTCAAAGGCCACTGGCAGCCACTCAACAACACATAAGGAGCATGATGCATCACACTTCAATTATAAACCAACTTGCCATATTCCCCGTTACTTACGGTGAGCTAGCAGCCAAATATTAGGTGAAATACCGAAAATACAATGTTTTATTTTTTAATATTAAGAAAATATAATCTGGAGTTCCTAAATGAGGGGACCCAGGCCTCGTCCTTTATCTGACGCTAGGTTAGGCTTACGGTTAGGCTAAGACAGTCATTCTGATATATGTCAATTTTAAATGTAATCCATATATGATGATAATATTAGGCCTACATATTTGAAACAGTTTAAAAAGAGTATGACTAGCCATAATTAACTGAACACAGCTGGTTGAGCTGAAGACATTAAAAGAAAGTGGACTGGTCGGCTTTTTACTGTTGCTGTCAGCATGTGGAAAAATGCCAGAGTGAAGAAATATGTCCCTATATCGTTTACCATGAGTTGTTTAACTTTGGGTTAATGTATTGTTTAGGAATCTGGCATCGATACACAACTGGATAACCGACATATCTTGATGAGGGGTGAAACAGTAAGATTTAGTTATCAAAGTTGCCGTGCATATTGAAAAATAGATTTATGAAGCAATATTCCTTGCTATTTCTCATAGAATGTAGATATGGCCACTAGTTGTGCTCTTTTTAGTTTGAAACTATCTCATTGTGTTCCGTGAAAATAATGACGCCGTGGAGCCACTAGCCGACAATTTTAAAAAGTAATGTATAAAACAAATTCCAAAGATCCGCACTTCCTGATCTATAAATTTAGTTTCTGTTTACTTAAACCTCAACTGCCAGGATGGCTTGGTTGACAGAGTCCTCTACTTATTACCGAATTTCCTCTGCGAACAAAAATCACTTCATACCAAATTGGGCAAACTCACTTAGCGGCGATCTCGCTTGAGAGAAGCGGGCCGTCCAGTTGCCTGGGCTAAAATTTTCCCGTATGAGCTGTTGGAGAAGGGCCTGCGTGGGCAACTAGGCTAGAAAAACTTCCGTGAAAATGCAAGCGAACGAAGCTGCAAAATACGTCATGTAATCAAGTTTCTAGAGACAACTGTCGAAACGCATTTTTGTTTTATGAAATGGATCAATAAAGAGAAAATTATAAATGCAAGGATCAAAATTAGATCCAAAGTTGATCATTGCTACCTTCCACTATATTCCCGCCAGTCCATCATGCAAACCTAGAATGAGTACTTCTACCCTTTTAACCAAGCTTAGTCAAGGGCTTAATTCCTCAACACCTGGCCAATGTGAAACGGTCAAATTTCTACAGTATTCCAAAGTCGTTATCGAAATATAACTATTACGCACTCGTTTTAAAACTTATCAAAACTTGGTTTTGTCCGTTTCTAGATTTCTAAAGTAATGAAGATGAGGTCTATTGTTTCTCAATGGTAATTTAATCGTTTTTTGACTTTTAATCAGTTTGTCATGTAAGCAGCCGTTATATGCTGGCTGCTGCTGTTTGTTTTTGGGAGAAAGAGGAGTTGTGAGAAATTTTTATATGCTGGTAATTTTTTGTAAGGTGAATACTGTTTTTGAAGTAATATTTCAAGTACGAGTTGGTGTTCTTCCTCCGATTTCTAGATACGGAGAAACGAGTTGAAAAATGAGGTGAAGCCGAGTTTTTTTAACGAGTTTCGAGGTATCTAGAAATCGGAGGAAGAACACTAAACGAGTGTTTGAACTTACTTCTCAAACGAACCATTATTTTAGGCGAAAATCCAGCCAAAAGTTGGAAAAATTCAGCTGTAATCTTCCTCCGATTTCTAAATACTGATTAATTATGTATTTCTTTTGTTTTTTCTTCGTGAATTATTAACGAGTTTGAGAATTTCATTTATAAGTTCTGAGTAGTGGAAATTGTGATTCTTTTTTGTATTAAGCCTTTTAAAAAAGTTTTGATGTTTTTGACAAACATCATCAACACATCACCATCAAATTATAAAGTTATTTTAACCTTCAATAAAAGAAACGCACCAATTTCAAGGAGGCCCATACCATCGTTAAGTTTTTGGGTCAATACAGATTTGCCTCTACGTACGAATGTGCTGCTTCAATTAGAGAGCCGATACTTTTCGGATTATGCGATACAACTACTGTGCTTGTGATAAATTCTATGTAAGGCTTCATTTGTCAAAATAGCGGCTAGAAACACTTATAAACTGATACCTCCCTTTACTTCCTGCCGATTAACGCAGGGTACTGGAATTTCTTCAGTAATGTACTTTAATTTTCTAGTTTCCGTCAGCATTATTCAGCAAGAGGATACTTTGAGGTGCGGATAAGTCGCTATTCTATCATTGTTGTTTTTACGATGGCAGTCAATTGCAGTGCGAGAATGTTGATGGAAAGTTATATTTTGCCTAGGTTACCCCGCCAACTTTAGTTCAGACTCAAGTTGAAGGAGGCTCTACTCTTTTCCAGTTTAGCTATTTTGGAGAAAATGTGAGTAGGTTGATAAAAAGCATATGAATTAAATAAAAGCGACAAAACCAGTATCCGTCTAGTATGACTAACTTGTAGTCGAACCGCTTAGTGACCGATCCGTGCCAAGAAACGAACAGCTAGAGTTTTTAGATATAGGAAGGACATGTCATGGAGGATCAGGGAATTGAAAATGAGCGTGCTGTCAGCAACCCTCAACTCCTCATTAATTTGAAGGAATTCGTGGTGCTGGCCAAAAGTGAAGTCTGTAGGAAATTTAGAAAATTGACATAGTAATTATTTTTGTTTATTTTAGGCCTATTTGACTCAGTCGTCTCAGCTGTATTTGGAGACTGCTTTGCCATCGTTAGGTGATGTGTTTTGTATAGCACAATCTTACAGAGCGGAACAGTCAAGAACTCGACGCCATTTATCTGAGTATGTTGACAGCTGTTGTAAATATAAATTAGTCTTAATGCTGTTGTTATGCAATGGCTGATATTTTTAAAGACTAATTGTGGAGAGGTCAAACTATATTTTGGGTATTTCTAAAGAAACAATGTTGTAAGCGGTTGTTTTCAACGTTGTCACCCGTTGCAGTTCCCTTTAAAATTGTCCATTTTCCTAAGGAATTTTGGTCATCCTGCTTTAGGTACACGCATGTTGAAGCTGAATGTCCTTTTATAACATTTGAGGATCTTTTGGACAAAATAGAAGATTTAGTGAGTAAATTATGTTTCTTCAGGTTTAACAGGATGAGTTTAGTCGGTGACAAACTCAGTTGTTGTTGTGCTGTAAATATCGACATTATAAGAAAACATTATGAGAAACAGTGTAATATTACGTATATCCACGGTGGCGTTCATTCAGGTGTGATTAAGGGCTGTGCACCGCAAATATGCTGATGAAACGACCACTCCTGAACCACACATCTCTACGTAAGAGTGCGCTTCATGGCTTTTGGAAGGAGGACTATGGGCTCTTACGTGCTTCATTTTGCCCCCCACCGAGCATCCTTGCACTGCATGGGCCCTAACCTTGCATGCCCCGATCGTGGACCACTGACAGCCTTGTTCGCAGGAACAGGTTGGAACATATTCCCCAGAAGGTTTGATCGGGGAGGGTGCTAAATCAAGGCAAGGGAAATTATGAGAACGAGACAGTGTGTGTTATGTTGCTTGAAGTAGGAACCTCTAGGTTGACTAAAGTCGTGAGTTCTCTTTTAAATGATTGAGTTATTTGGCGAGGTATGGGTGAAACGCGCCAGTTTGCTTCTTAACCATCTTGAAATTTTCTTGGGATGGACCTCTCGACCTTGGAACTCGAAAGTACGGGGTGGCGGAACGCGTCTACATCGTCCTTGTAGCCTTGGATCAGAAACTAACCAGGAGCCGTTACTGGGCTTGGGGCAGTTGCGAAGGACAGTCCCCGCCCTCTCCTCCCTTAAAACAATATTTTCCAGTTACTTGTTGCCCATTCATAATGTTGATCTTGAGAGAGGATTGATTGTCAGGTTATCTTGAAGTACTTCCTTTAACTTGAGGTTTATCTCCTGCATATGTCTTGTTATAAGGAACGAAAGGCTGATTTACTAATTTCCCGTGGTCTTTATTTTGTTGCTCTTAGTTCATTTAGTTTTGTTCTTTCTGTTAAGGTTTGTGATGTTGTTGACAGAGTGTTGAAGTCACCAATGAAGGACCTGCTGTATGAACTACATCCTGTAGGTTTTCTTTTACTAACTTCAGTAATTTGTGCTTTTCACATGGTGCAAGAATGTCGCTCCTAAGAGCAGTATTCAGCAAAGTTTATTTTAGGTTCTGTGTACCGGGACCAGCATGCGGTTTAAGCTAACCAATTTGTTTTTTTTTGTTTTTTTTACTTTTTAGAGTTTCAAACCACCAAAGCGACCTTTCAAGTAAGTAAAGAAGACAAAACTAAACAAACAAACAAACTAATAAATAAATGAATATATAAATCAAAATTCTTTACTTGTTGTTTATAGTTTTAAGATTAGCGCTTTAGCTTCGTCATTGAATTGTCGTTTGCTCCTCGTTGAAACCAGCAAACATGTTAAAGTTATTAAAGTTATTAACAAAATGTGTTATGCCAAACTTATTTGGAGTTCTCTGCTGTCATTTCGCGATGCATGACAAAGGATTGAAACTGCCTGGCCAAGGTTACACCCAAAGCAAAGTAATTCAATTTCTAGTGATACGTGTACCAATTTTAAATGACGAGAGGTTTATTTTAATGGTAGTTTAATAAAACATTTGGTAGATATGTTTTGGCATTCGTGAATAGCTGAATATGTAAAAAGGGTCGCCAAATTACACTTGATTGTTAAATAAGTTCACATGTGAATCCTTTTTAAATTTTCTACTCAGACGAATGAACTACTCAAATGCCATAGCTTATCTTAAGGAGCATGACATTCGTAAAGATGATGGCACATTCTATGAATTCGGTGAGGTAAGTATACGATATCAGCAATTTTACATCTTTGAGAGAAATTTTCATGGTTATCCTTTAATGTGACAAATTTATGGAGATGACTTGAGAAGGATACGATGTTTGAAGTAAGAGGTCGCTGCTCTACCGGTTGTCTTATCAATGCAGCTAGGAACAGTATACTCGTAAAATGCATTTTAAGTGCACGAGAGATTCTCGCGACAATTTAACGCTAACTGTTTAATCTTCAACATTTTCATACGATTGCATTTCAAATCCTGGCTCATCATTACACGGCCGCTGCACTTTCAATTGAGCTATCAAGTCAACAGGAACAGGTCGGACTTAGTCCTTCCAAGTTCCACGAGAAATTCCCACGATAACGTAACACATATCCCTGAGGATGTGCAGTATTCTGAAGTAGAATCGCAACTTTGTAAATTCTCACGGTTAAGCGTAAAGTTGTAGAGAGAATCTCTCGTAAATTGAAAGTAAATAAATTTAAAGAGCATTCCATTTGGGCTAGATCAGTTGATAATTATAAGATTTTCTCTTCATGCAACGCCTTGACCATAATTTATATTTCTTTTTAACATCACAAGCCAATCCGGGAATGGTTAATTACGAGCAGTAGAGTAGAAAACGTACTCCGAATAGAAACATCTTGAAAACTCAAGACATGAGTTAATGCAAGACGGGAACTAAACTGGTAATATTTCGGCTTTATTACATTTTATAATAATGACTTTGTAATAAAGCCGAAATATTGCCAGTTTAGTTCCCGTCTTGCATTAACTCATGACTTGAGTTTTCAAGATGATTCTATTCGGAGTACGTTTTTACCTTATTACTTCAAATTGTCAGCAGGTATTGGTTTAATTACGAGCTTTGCGCTTATTTTGTGTGTGTTATGTTCAAGGATATCCCAGAAGCTCCGGAAAGAAAAATGACAGATCAAATTAACGAGGTAGAGAGCACGAAGTATTTGAATAACGCTAACTCATTTTCAATGTAGGGAAGGGGATAGTATCATGTTGATATGTTTGAGCGTGCGCAGTTGGTCTTCTGTGTCTATCAGCGAGGAAATATGATACGATGTTTCATACAGCTCAACTCGCAATATCTGAGACGAGATACCATTGTTACACGAGAGACCTTGATTATATGCGCGACCGTTTCACAATGATTGAAAACTCAAAATTTGTTAGAACTATACGAGGCGATTGTATGTCCATAGACATTTTACTTTACTGAGCAATATCTTGTGTACATACAACTGTATGTTTACAATTCTTTGAGTCATGTCATACTGACGGTGCGCAACATGTAAGATGGCAACTGAAAAGTGGACGAATACTTTCGATAAGTTTCATTACCACTTGTCTCTAAAGGACGTAGAATGTATGTCTTTTTTTTTTTTTTTAAAGCTCGTTTCCCATAGTGTCGTAACAGTCACCCAACTTAACCACAGAAACGTCGCCGGTTGTTAAAAGTGTACGGAAACACGGCCGAAGTTGCACTTACATTAACCTTTTTCTATATGCCAGAGAAATGTCGCTGACTGAGTCAGTAAACTGTCCGCGACTCTGCGAAATAGGCTTAAATGAATAGTCTGATATAGCTTGGTGCGATAGAGATTGCATGTAATCCAGGTCGTAACATGTCTGTCTCCTTGCAGCCAATATTCCTCTGTCGTTTTCCTGCTGAAATCAAGTCTTTCTACATGCAACGCTGCCCAGAAGATCGAAGGTTGACCGAATCTGTAAGTATTTCAACAGTACACGGACGTTAGACACCTTCAGTATTTAATGCAACACCTCTTTCCAGTTAAATCTTTGTAAACATTTGCTCTGATGATGTTACTTTTCAAGTAACGGAACAGTAACTAGAGTTTAAAAAATTCTAATGAAATGTTGTCTCGATTATGACTATTTTTAAACTCATCATCTGGCTTTCGTATTTCTAACTCGACTTCACATACAATCTGGTTCTTCCGACCCAAAAATATTTTTACGGTTCTGGAAATCTATCCCAACTTGAAGTGACGGGCCAGCTTGAGTGATCTGAAAACATAAAGAAAACGTTTTCCTTTTGTTTTATCACAAAGGTCGACTTGCTGATGCCAAATGTTGGGGAGATCGTTGGAGGATCAATGAGGATTTGGCAATACGTAAGTAAACGGAGTTCCCGTATGCACCGTGCCGGAACAATCTTTATCCGGGGCGATAATTCGCATTGATGGATATGTAGAGGACAGAGTTGCCGTTAACTCGGTGCTGTGGTTTGGTAAAAAACATAACTGGCTGACAGTTTAAGGAAATACAAAATGAAACAGATTCCGAAAAATGCCTTTTTTAACTTGTGATTCAAGTAAAAAAAAAATGGACAAGAAGCTACACAATCACAACTTAAGAACGATATTTTTCGGAATCAGTTTAATTTTGTGGTTAGGTAAAATTCAAGGTGTTTATAGGCGTTTGTCTTACGTATTGAATTGTATATGTCGATAATTGATATAGAAATTTAATTGCCATATTACATATATTTTTTTCTCTGCAGGATGAATTATTGGAAGGTTACAAACGTGAGGGTATTGATCCAACTCCTTACTATTGGTACACTGATCAGGTGGGTCCATTCTAGGGGTTTTTGTATTGGCCTTGAGGGAGGTGGGTGAAATAATTACAACCAAATTTGATTATGCTTCGTATCTAAAATAAATTTACATGGAACAAAATGGTAGATATGTCTAAGGTAACAGCCCTCTGTGGGATTTATTTCTGAAGTGGCCAATTGGAACTGGGGTGTCCACCTATTGTAACATGCCAGTAGTCCACAGCTGGTTAAACAATAATATCAGATGTTTCATTTCTTGGACACCTCTCTCCATTAAGGCCCATTACAACATTATGGTAGCTTGTAGACTAAAGAGAACGGGAAGACGGGATGTACCCGACTTCATCCTGCTTGATATATTCAGGTATTTTATGAATCTCACAAAATCTTGTGTTAACTCAAAACAGAATCAGGACCTTTGAGATCACATGATTTTTATATCTCTTCAATTATAAGGGAGGGTGGGGTGGGGTAAATTCCTCATCAAATCTAAGGAATGATAGAAGATTGGAGAGAATCCCAGAGGAATTGTAACAAAGTCAGGGAAAGTGTTATGACTTGACATAAAATTTTTGTTATTGTAACTCAAAATTTGGGCAAGTTTGCAACCCCAAAACTTTTGGGGTGGCATGCCCATTCAAGGTTTAAAATGTTTCTAATATTCATCAGCAAATGCAGGATTTGTTATTTTTTAGCGTAAGTTTGGAACTTGTCCCCATGGCGGTTATGGTTTGGGATTGGAGCGATATCTTTGCTGGTTGTTGAACCGACAGCATATCAGAGATGTATGCATGTACCCAAGATTCACTGGACGCTGTAGACCATGAAGGCAAAGGATATGTTATTATATCTATAAAATGTTGTTAAACTGAAGTTTGTAAGAATTTATCACCACTAAGGATAGAGTGAAATAAATTTTTAAAGCTCAACATAGATTAGTTGATTATCTGGAAGAATTCAACAATGTAGGTGTGAAGTAATGCAGGTAAGAAATTAAATCATTAAGGGCCAGGGCTCCTTTTGATGAGTACAATCATCTGGTGTTATCCAGAGTAATATTCCAAAGTGTGCCCTTTGCCCCTTAATGGATTAAGATGGCTGTTAACTTATTAAGGGGCAGAGCTTATCTTTTTGATGAGTATAATCAATCATCTGGTGTTAGCCAGAGGAAATTATAGAGTGTACCCTTGATGGGTTAAATTTCTGGCAGAGGAAAATTTTTTCTCTGCTGTCTTGCTGGACTGTTTTTAAAGAACGTAAACAGAACTCACAATTGACATGTTGTATATTGACACAATGCATATTGACATGTTAAATCAATATTTTATTGGTTCAATTCAATACACTCCCACTTACAATAAACCAATTCGTGAAGATGTACTTTTCAGGTTTCTAAAGAATTTAAATAATTTTGTTGTGAAAAATTTTTCACCTTACAGCATCTCACACCTTATGAAAGCCAAATGGCTTAAGTAGCAGCAATTTATGCAGTCCTGTAAATCTGTAATTACATCATTAATTTTGAAAATAACTACTAACTACATCCTAAAAGATGTCTGTTCAATGTGCAATCATGTTGGTCTCGGACCCAGCCCTCCAGCAAAATCAAAGACTTTCTCAGATACAGCTAGTGCCAAAGAATCAGCTTCTTGCTGAGTTTGAGCTTCGGCATACACTCGAACCACATCCTCGGTTCCTGAAGGCCTCACAAAGGACCTTCCCTTGCCATAACCTGAAACCAACTTGTCTATCTCTTCTTGCAAACCATTGGGAGACATTGTCCTTCTTTCTGCATCAGTTGTTGTGATAACTGTTCGATCCTTTACTTGGACCTTCCTTTGCCGGTTGGGAAGATCTTCATAGCATTTGCTCCAGGCATCCAAGTTCCACTGTTTTTTGCTCAAGATTGCCTCAACAAGAAGTATATCTGACATGGCATCTCCAACAGTCTCGTTGACTACATTCATCGCAGACTCTAGCTCTTGCAGGGCTTCTTTCCTCTGGACAGACAAGTTGGGATCTTGCATGGCTTTGTGAAGCTTGGTTTTGAAGTCTTCACTGAACAATACTGTACCATGCCCATTTGCCTCAAAGTACACCCCAATATCAAAATTATGTGCCTTTTTGTGAAGATGTTTCACACCAGTTTTAACACAAGCAACTGGAACTTTCAATACTTCTTTGACGTAAGCTGTTGAACTACCATTGGCATATGCAGTTTGTACGACTCCAAGGCCTTTTCCAAGCTGTAATCCAGCTTCTTCTATCTTTTCCTGGAGATAACTGGCAATAAGGGTGGATATCTTGTCACCATCAAGAAGATGAAAGATGCGTGAACTATCAAGGTAGAAATACACAATTCGATCTGCATCACCATCAACAGATGCACATTTATCACCAGGTTTTAGTACCATGCCTTCTGGACTTTTCTGGCTGACTTTAACATAGTCAGCACCGCAGTTCTTGTTCAGTTCACCAGTCGTTCCATCATTGAAGACATTAACTGGCAGCAACTGATCTAAACGTTTAGCCATTTCAGCAATTTTCAAAGCTCCGACACCATTAGCACCATCTACATTTACAACAGTGATTTTAGACCTGAACTGGTGAGTCAAACTTATAAATGCTTCAGAGATCTTCTTGTAGTAGCCTTCTTCACTTGGTGTGCCATATTTTGGATCATTAATGCACCGAACAATGAAGTGAAGTTGTGGTGTAGTAAGAACACCTATACAGAAAGGAAAGTTTATATAAATACGACGTGTTAATATTTCAAGTTGAACAAACTTTTAAACCAATTCATGAAATTAAAGTCAACTTGGTTCTCAAGGTAAGCTATCAGAGCCTATTTGGCCCACAGTTTGATATTATAACATCTATAATCATCAGTTGTATTATCACCTTTGACAATTTGGAGACCATAATCATGTTTATGTGGTCTGACCAATGTAATCATACTGAAGCCTTTTTAAGATGATTATGATGAATACACCCACTTTTCTGGGCTGGGTTTGGGCTAAGACCCAACACACCTAATTATGGAGGGCAGAGATGATTAAAACAGTTCTCTTGTACACAGTCTTCCAATTCTCACCTAAATCATTACGTTTTCCTCCAAATGCCTCCACTCCTGCAGTAACGGTATGGGCAAAATCTTCACCAGACGGCCTAGTATCCCGCGCGATCGCCACGTTGCCGACATCATTCCATTTCTCGGTCTTGACTTTCTCTGTCAAATTTCTTAGACATTTCTCCAGGTCCTCAGTATTGGCTAGCTCCGTCGCATATTCCTCCCACTCGGCTTCGAGCATTTCACCAAGTGGATCAATTAGTTTCACGCCGTTGTCTTGGACAGGGTTGTGGGATGCGGTAATCATTAGGCCAATGGTTTTACTACCGCAAGCTCTGGATCGAAGAACGGCAAGCAAACCCATACGATACATAACTGAAGAAAGCACGTCACTGCTCATGCGAAAACCTGCTGTTCCGTAAGTAAACTGCACGTCTGGCTTGGGGTAGCTCAAAGATTTTTCAAGCGCATTTTTGAACAATTCTTCCGCCATCTTGACGCGTGGACAGAACCCGAACAATTTACATACCCCCCGTATTAGACTTTTTTCCCGACTGGCATTGAGGTCGGTGTCTCGTTCTCTTTCGGTGGCCACTTTCTAAACATTTAGGTAAAGTCGTAGGTAAGTGTCGAAATCCATGAATTTTCTTATCATCTTATTTCCTGTCATTGCAGTTCTTATTTGTAATAGGAGTGGAGGTCGTATTTTTTTAATATGCTGATTTCTTTTGGGTTTTCCTAGTAAAAATGTCAAAATTTTTGGGGTTTTACTTGTCAAAATCGATAATATTTAGAATCTTTTACAAAAAACGTTCAATATTTCTTTACTGCATCATATTATACTATTTTATGTCGGATAAAAGAAGTACACGAGAAAAACTAATTTTTTACCTAATTTTTATACCTGATCTTTCCATCCGATGGATTATCTGCAGAATGAACACTCTGGCTGTAGAATAGAATTATAATTTCAAATAAATTTTGTCTCATACTTCAACAACAGATATTAAAATGGCTCCCCCTGCAATGGAGATGGCCGTAGGTCTAAAGAAAGGCCATAAGGTGACAAAAAACACAAACATCAAACCGAAGTCAAAACCGTCACGAAGGAAAGGTGTAAGTATATTACATATCAGGGGTTTGCTCTGAACAGGGAAAACAATTTACTGGTAAACTACGTTTCGACCAAGTTTTAGGCATGATTAGGAATGAGGATGATGATGACCAAAACTTAGTCAAAACATAGATTTATCAGTAAAACGTTATTCCTATTCATAGTTACTTTTGTGTATTTGCAATATATATTAGAAATATGGGAACTTGCTGATATCTTCAAGATATCTCCAAGCTCACACAACATATCACATTAATAACATTATTAACATGTTGTGGCTGCTGCTTAGGTCGCACGTATGTCAAACTTGCACCTTAGCTCACCATCTGAGTTGTGGTAGCTTAATGGTTAGAGCATCTCACCGGTTATCAGAAGGTTGCGAGTTTAACCCTTTCCCTACTATGCCGCCCTGTACCACCTGTGCAAAAAATGCTGCCATTTTCCTATGCCGCCCGCTACCGCCTTACAAAATTCTGACTATCTCTCTATCCCTAGAGAGCCTGTTTGTAGCTCGTATTGTTCTAGATTTAATTATCAAGCATTGACCAATCAAATGGCAGTTACTGCGCATAATTTGCTACCTTTGTCACGCTAAAATATGATCTTGAATTACACATGTCATCAATTTCGAAAATCACAATGGTGTCCCAAGGTCATGAAATTGCGACAGTTTCAGCTGAGGAATACAATGCTGTTTTTGGATATTCTGACTCAGAAGTTGATGAGGGAGATTTGGATATTGATCTACCTTTTTCTGAAGATGAAAGTGAAAGCAGTGAAAGCCCTGAAAGCGAAGAAGGACAAGATGAAGATGAGTCATGTTGGACGGACCAGCTGACTAACATCAAGGTTGGTGATTTCGTTTCGCCCACAGGAATATCGCTCAGGCTGTCACATGAAACTAAAGAAGTTGATTTATTTAAGCTTCTCATTGATGATGGCATCATTGAGCACATTGTAACAGAAACAAATTGTTATGCTCAACAGAAGCTCTCAGAAAACCCCCAAAGGCTCAACAAGTGGAGAGAGGTCACCGCACATGAACTGAAAGCATATTTTGGAGTGTGCATCATAATGGAGATAAATTCATTGCCATCTACTGCTGATTACTGGTCTGCTGATCAGTACATTGGAAATATGGGGATACAGAAAGTGATGACGAAGAATCGTTTTGAAGAAATAAATTGTTTTCTCCACCTGAACAACTCAGCAGTTCAACCCCAACAAGGTGAAGACAACTATGACCGTCTTTACAAAATTCAACCAATTTTGTCCCACTTCAATGCCAAAGTGAAAGTGGTCTACAGTCCAACTAAACGTATTTCTGTAGATGAGGGTATGATCGCTTTCAAAGGAAGACTGGCATTTCGGCAGTACATTCCTGCTAAGCCCGTCAAATATGGCATCAAAGTTTGGATGGCAGCAGATTCGTCCAACAGTTTTGTCATAAACCACCAGGTGTACCTCAGCAAGGAAAACCATCGTACCCGTGAAAATGGCCTTGGATATGATGTCGTAACTGATTTGATAAGGCCATTTTTCAACAAAAACCACCATGTCTATTTTGACAATTTCTTCTCGTCCCCAAAGTTGTTGGAGGATCTTTTGAAAGAAGGAAAATACGCATGTTCAACAGTGCGTGTTGATCATAAAGGATTGCCATCATGTTCCCGTCGAAAACTCCGAAGGGAAGGAGACATACTTTGCATGCAGAAAGGAAACCTAGTATACACCAAATGGCATGACAAAAGAGATGTTAACATTTTGTCTTCTAACGTTTATCCTTTTGCTCCGCCTGTGGTAAAAGAAAGACGAAAGAAGAATGGAGAACTTGTTCAAGTGCAGAAACCAAACTGTGTTGAACACCATAACAAATACATGGGAGGAGTTGATCATTCTGATCAACTTCGGTCTTATTACAACACTTGCTGTTCATTCCACAAGTGGTATAAGTATCTGTTTTGGTTTATTTTTGATCTCTCTGTCTGCAATGCTTTTATTTTATTCAAAGAAAATGTTCCACAGCCAGGAAGAACACTTGTTGTTTTTTGTCTTGCACTCGCCAAACAACTCATTGCTGGCTATTCGAGCCGTTCAGATAACAGAAAGCGATCGCAGAGAGCAGCTTCTCTTGGATTAGCAACTAGTCCTGAGAATGCCCATGGACATTTCTTGACTAGAAGGGAAGGAAAAGCACGAAAGAGACACTGTGTTCAGTGCAAGAATGATGGGAGAAAGACCGCAAGTGATCGAGCGAGAGAGACAGTGTACGAGTGTGCACAGTGTGGTGTTGCATTGTGCAAAGATCCTTGCTTCCTCCGCTATCACACATTGTAAATAATAGTTTAGTTGTCTTTTTCATTATGTATATATAAATATATTACAAATCTGATTTAATATCCAAAACAAAGCTGTATCTTTCTGTCATCATTATTTTTTCTGTATTCTTCAATCAAATTTGCCTATTGTTATGGCGCCAAATTCAAAAATATTTTCTTGACCAAATTTTCAGATGCAATTATGCTCACTTAGACAATCCAGTTGATCAAGTTAATGAGAAATTGTCAATGAGTAGCAACCTAATTGTTTATTTTTGTGTGTTTGCATGTGTGTAGTACTCTTTAAATCTACTGAGCATATATGTTTTGATTTTCACTACAAAATACAGAGAGTCCCGTAATTGGCTTCAGGAAAACTGATGTCATTTGTCTCCCCAGGGGTCAGTAGGGAAAGGGTTAATCCCTGTCTGGGGCTCCAAAACTGTTTTTTTGAGGTTAGGGCCTGATGAATGTTCATCATTTATTCAATTCTGTTGTGTATTTATTAAAAGAAATTATTATTTAAGTGTTTCTAGTCTGGGATGACTCCCATTAGCTAGTAAAGTCATCTTTTGTTTGCCTGAGATGAATAATAATAGCTGGATTTGGTCCAAATAGTCTTGACTCTTTCCAGTCTGAGCCATCACCTATTTGCCAGTAAATCTTTGCATGTTAGAGTGAAGTAATTAAAATTAGATTTGGACTGAATAAAGTTAAGACCTAAGTTTTGGAATATAATGTTGCATAATATTAATAAAAACTGAGCTTGTTCTGTTGCCTGTTACCCTCTGGTGATGTTGTGAGAGGCAACAAGACAATATTAAATGTTTTACCTCTTCCATGGTATTCTGGCTATTTGTCATATTCTATGTTGGGTCACTGATTTAAACTGTTTTGTTTTGTATTAATTAGGCTAGCAACAAAAGAGTAAAATTCATTCGTGATCTTATCAGGGAAGTGACAGGATTTGCTCCTTATGAGCGACGTTGCATGGAAATGTTGCGAATTGGAAAGGACAAAAAAGCATTAAAGTTTGTCAAGAAAAGGGTAATTTTTGATAAAATGAATTAATTATATTACCCAACAGATTAAATGCTTAAGGTATCATCTAAAATGATGTAACTTTTGTTTATTTCAGCTTGGTACGCATAGCCGTGGCAAACGAAAGCGTGAAGAAATGCAAGCAGTCATAGCTGCACAGAGGAAAGCCCAGCACTGATGACTTACAACATTTCTATTAAAATATAATGTTGAAATCAAATCTTTTGCTAGAAAATTTCTTTTTGAAAATATAACCACTTCCATCTCATGACTTCACATTGAATTTCAATATCATCACTAACGGAATGGCTAGTCTTTGTTGGGCTTTGATTTCAAGTAAAGTTGACGTTGAAAATGTGTTCATGCTGACAGTATGTGGAATTTAAGTTATCCAGAATTAATGACCAGCCCCCATGAATTAGTGGTGAAGAGGTGGTCTGGAAACAATTGTTAGAAATAAGATTTTAATATCTTCTACTGAGTAAGTTAGGAAATAGACTTGACCCTGTTAAACTTACTCAAACAAATGGCCAGAGATGTAGTTCATTGTTCTTACAGAAATTTTCACTTGTGATATTTTTTACAAACATTTCAGCAGGAATTTGCCAGAATATTTAGTTAACCACAAGTTAAAGTTTGGGACTCCAAATTGTTTTGAGAATTAATCTCTGCCATATCTTATAAATAACAAACATGTTATTAAACTTGATTAACATGTAGGCAAGGTATTAAGATTTCTTCCTTGGTGTTCTTGCTCCGGGTCAGCTTACAGAAATTGAGATTTTTTCAAGAAAAGCTTAGTCATTCTTCATTCGAGTTTGACTTATTTAGACTATACAGAAGTATTACTGTAAAACTCTAATATGCACACTTTTTAAGTGACCACACAAAAATTAGTCTGTAGATATTTTGAGGAATCATCTCTAGTTTGCTCCACAATACCCACAAGTTGTAAATCAAGGTCAGTGGAGCAGGCTACAATAATGTGTACAGCTCTTGTACTCAAATTCCAAATGATTTTAAAATAGTGATTCATATCATTATTAAGTGATTCCTACCATTATTAAGTGATTCTTATATGTCTTGTGGTAATGTCCTCAATAATATGCAATGTACATATTATGAAAAGCTTGGTTGTTCCCCGTTAGTTTAATATTCCACAATCCAAGTTACCAACTCCCCCCGATCCACTGGGTCTGTAGTTCATCACTCATCTGATCAGTGCGATCAGTGTTCCTCATAATCGGCATATTATTTCAACCAAGAACGTTTTTATCCCAAAGAACGTCACCTGAATTAAGCATGGTAAGAATTTTATCTTTTTCAAGGTAGTTTTCAATTTTGGTAGACAGGCGTGCGAAGCCGGGCCTGATCATTGCTGGGTTGTAAAAGCACATGACTGCGGCTTCTCTGGCGTGTAATAAAACACGCTTCTTTACAGATCAGTTGGTGGTATGAATTTTTTAACCATTAACGAGAATCATTATTTATTAATCGTAACCACAAATTTCATCTCGGGTATAAAGTGTTAATGTACTCCTCTTTCGGAGTTCAAAATCACAGTGTAATTGTGCATTTAAATTAATCGAGTGGGTGTCTCGCTTTTTTAACGATCAATCGTCATTACTGTGTTATAATAAGAAATCTCTTGATAAAAAAGAATGTGACATACATTGCTAGACAAGAGAAATGTTGTTCGTTTAATTGTGAGCACTTTTGATCACAAGTTAAATTCGATACGCTAATCTGGATTTTCCTTCTCTAGTTTGACATTCTACTCCAAGTGTCCCTGGTTATCATTTCATTAGCATTTGTAGTGCTGTGTTCTTGGAGGTTGGTGAAATGTTGAGGAATCCTTTACGTTATTTAATAGAATACTTCTAATAATTTCATAGTCTTTGTGGAATTTATATTCAGGTCAATTATTCAAGATGATTAATTTTGATGATCACTGGCAGGTTTATTTACGGCAGCAAGGGGGGGGGCACTGTGTTGATGCATGAGGAGCCACAGAGATCATAAGACTAGAGCAGCTGTCAGTCCTTAATTTAAAGTAAACTGTAGTTGAGTGTCAACATTTTGGGCTGGCTGGGGGACAAAAATATGGCTCACATTGTGGGATGAGAAACTTGCTTTGATATGTTTGTTTCACAGCTTGCTGTGATAATGCAAATAATAGTAGCATCCAGTTGGTTACCAAATTATATGACATTTATGGTGTCCCAGCTTAAATGTACAAGCACTGATATAAATATATTGCACTGATAATTCCTGGTTGCTGCCAAATATCTTTTGTCATTTTGAAGTAATGCTGTAGTTAATGTAAATAAAGGTAATATCAGCAATAGATTTGCCAGGCAGAAAACAAATTCTTAACAATTGTGCTGAGCACTGATAGTTTGGTTAGATAGAGGTAATTTTTATTTTCTGAAATACCTGTATCTGTTTAAGTTGCTTATGGCATGGATTCATTTGGGTCTTTCAATGCATAAATTTTTAGACGTAAAAGAGGATATACCTCCATACCAGATGAGGAAAATGTCTCTGAAAAGCTGACTAGAGATAAAGAGTTTCAAAGAAAGGCTTTAAAAGGTTCATTTTTTTTCAAATTGTATCTGTTTTATTAGCTTTAAAATTGTATGTAATGCTAAATTTAATACAACACTGATCTGATCAAGATGTCCTTAAAATGCATTACTACATGTTCATGTTATTCCTTATTTTTATTGCAGAAACACTTTGTCAGTTCTTCTTGAATCTTTCTGGGAAATATACTTTTGTTGAACAACTTGATGATATTGGTAGGATTTACTGGCAGTAACATTCATGGTTAATCACATGTAGTACCAAGTTTGCAGTAGAGATTTTGTTCAACAGTTTCAGGCTAAAAGCCTAAAACTTGTTTCAATGATTTTCTGTTTGTCTGGATGTTAGGTATTTATTTGCACAGTACCAAACTTGGGTGGATAAAACATGTCAGTATTCTTTGGTGTTATCCTTTGTCAACTATATGAAAAGGCTTTTGCCAAAACAAATGGGGTATTTGACAAGCAAAAACCTGGTACTGGTTGCAAATGTAGCTTCCTTTTTAGTAGCTCTTGAATTTGTCTTCTGCAAGGGTGAAAAAGTTGAGCAGATAGAAGGTACTCCTGTAAATGAAAGACTTAAAAATTTTGAAGTGGCTTAAAACCCATTCATGTACATGGACATTTAATCCATATCTGTTTTATAAAGAACTTTTTTATTGAGCTTTCTAGTTGAAATTCCAGTGGTATTGTGTATCTTATATCAAGTATGGAGATTAAAAAGAGGCAGCAGCTTCAGTAATTTTTTTTAAAAAGTTCAAGCAAACAACTAGAAAAATCAAATGAACAGGCAAATCAATCATGAATGCAATACTTCTGAGCAGTTCTTTTTTAAGGTTGCAATACCAGTTTGCGCTTTGTATAAAAAAGTTTCTATCCACAACAATTAGGACGAGACATAAAGGTAGTCAATTCAAACTGCAAAAGAATCATATCAAACCATTACAAGGGTAGGTACATCACCCTGAAAAAAGCTATTAGTTTTTCTTTCATATATTTATAAGAATGATTGACAGCCTCTGGAGGAACTAGTGCATGATTACAGTGAAATGTTTCCTGACTTGGCTGTCTGAACATTGCTGCTATAGGTTGCCGCCTTGGCAGAAGCTGGTTTATTGTGAAAGAATCCAAATCTGACAAGAAACTATTGGTTTTAACCAAGAAGAGCTCAGACTGTTTATTGTCATTAACTCCAACTACAATTCAACTCCTAAGGGATCTTTTTGAGCCATTGGGAAAGGTAGAGTTACAGTTTCAGACGACAATGGAAGAAAATTCTGCCAAAAGGTAGTTCATTCATTGTTTTAACATTTGTTTTGCTTTTTTAATTCTACTTCAGCATCCCTATATATTTCCAGTGAGTGATATTGATGTCCTTGCCCAGAAGCCTTTTGTATTTGTTGTGGAGTCATTTCAGAAGAAAGGAACTTTGAAAGACCTGATTTATAAGGTACTGTATCTTTAGAAAATTCCTATGTTGTACATTCAACCAGACACAGTATTACTACATGTGTATAATATAATGGTTATTTTAACTATTTAATGTCTAATTCCTAGACCAGGCCTAAAGAAGAATGGTCTGGAAAATACAGGGTGCAAGGAAAAGGCCTTAATGTCTTTGAAATTAAAACTTATGGACGACAGATACTACTGGTGAGTTAAGTTTTTGTGTTGTTATCTGTATATGTGATGTATCTTTCTGTATGATGTATATATGTTGTTGTTATTGTTTTATTGTCAGTTGTTGTTGTTGCTGTTATCATTACAATTGTTTCTGTTGTTGTTGTTTTTGCTGTTGCTGTTGTTGTTGTTTTTGCTGTTGCTGTTGTTGTTGTTTTTGCTGTTGCTGTTGTTGTTGTTTTTGCTGTTGCTGTTGTTGTTGTTTTTGCTGTTGCTGTTGTTGTTGTTTTTGCTGTTGCTGTTGTTGTTGTTTTTGCTGTTGCTGTTGTTGTTGTTTTTGCTGTTGCTGTTGTTGTTGTTTTTGCTGTTGCTGTTGTTGTTGTTTTTGCTGTTGCTGTTGTTGTTGTTTTTGCTGTTGCTGTTGTTGTTGTTTTTGCTGTTGCTGTTGTTGTTGTTTTTGCTGTTGCTGTTGTTGTTGTTTTTGCTGTTGCTGTTGTTGTTTTTGCTGTTGCTGTTGTTGTTGTTTTTGCTGTTGCTGTTGTTTTTGCTGTTGCTGTTGCTGTTGTTTTTGCTGTTGCTGTTGTTGTTGTTGTTTTTGCTGTTGCTGTTGTTGTTGTTTTTGCTGTTGCTGTTGTGGTTATTTTTGCTGTTGCTGTTGTTGTTGTTGTCATTGTTGCTGTTGTTGTCATCGTGGTCACTATTTTTGTCGTCATTGTTTTGCTATTTTTAGCTTGTTGACGTACAATTAATGGATCTGTGTGGTTTCGTTAAATCCAAATGGGGAGGGTTGTTGCAAGCTCAGGAGCCATTAAATGAGTGTCATTGGTAGCCAAATTAAGCAAAGACCAAGTCTTATTTTATGTTTTTATTCATGGGTAATATATGGGAGCGGTAGAAGACTTCCTTTAGTAAAAGAGGTACGTTTTTGGGACCGAGAAAGAAAATATTTTTTCTGTATGGACCGACCAAAAAGACTACGGTAAATAATGCATCTATATCACTCTAAAATGTTAATCTTAGCTTTCTGACGTTTCAGGCCATGTTGTTTTTACATGATAAAGGTATTCCAACCAATGGTCACGTTCACAGTGGCAATATATTTGTTAAGAAAGGTGTTTGCAGGTAAGAAGTTTTGTTTTAATTTTACTGCTTGGGTAGGTCGAAGGAAGCAGTTACAGAATATATGTCCTTTCCTGGAGTGAATCCATGCACTGAGATAAATCTAATAATGGTCCAGAAATCATTTAAAACTGCAGTTTAACAAAATCATTTGCATTCTGTAATTTTAGTGGCTTAATTCTTTCCTGACAGCAGGATTCCTGTTGATGACCAAAATCTTGTGACGTTAGCCACAGTAAAATACTGAGAAGTCCCCAACGTCCGGAAAACGTTAAACGTTTGATTTTAAATACTAGTGATAACCTCAGTCTCATGTAAAAACACACTTCAGTAGATCTTCTGTAGGATTTCAAATTGATTGAATAATGTAAACTTTATTTGGAAAAGTCTGGGATACAAAGGATTATATTTGTTTATTTTCCTTTAAAACCCAGAACTTTTGTATTAATTTCATCCTAATTAGGAATGTTTTTTGTGCATTTTCTAATTAAGACTTTACTGATGCAATTAGAATTTCAGGTTATGAACAAGCAATCCTTGGAATGAAGTCACGGTTGCACCCAAGATTATCGAAACTTCTAAAGAAGAACAAGCATGGAATCGATACGCTATGTTTTGGTAAGCCCGCAGCTGTGCAGGATTTTTCTCTACTCTACAAGTTGGTGTGGTCGAGAGGCGGCCCTGGGTGTTGTAGGAGACAACTCCCAGTGTTACAAGTGAGATGGATAAACAGATAGATAAACACCTTTATTCATTTCTATTCCGTTAATCTCTTCAGCGTTGTAAAATAACTCTTGTATTGGCGGGAGTCCTGATAGTTACGCTACTGAATTTATACGGGAAAACTGTTTACTTTCGCGACATGAGAATGTAGTTTGAGTAAATAGTTTTTGTAGCAAGGAAACAAGTTAGTCTTTGAAGAAAGCTTACAGGAAAATGGCCGTTAGGAAAGTGAACAGGATGGTGAGGGCCAAAGCCAATATTTATGGAAAAGATAAATGACGGTTTTGCCATTCGCTCACTGGGGCTTTCACGTTCCTGAAGGCTATTTAAACATTTTAGTTTTATGATCTTTACAGTTGTCGGGACGAATACATTGCATCCTTCACCACATCACTTAATACGTTTATGATTTTACAAGGATGTAGTCTTTATGTCATGTCTGGTTTGTGCTTATTAGGTCATCTTCTCTACGAGATGTCATATGGCCAAGAGCTTTTTGATGCCAAACCAGGAAAACTCCACTTCGAATTTGGTGCGAGAAGTGTGGAAGTTGGCGAGGTATGGTCGTCAAAAAGCATTTGAAGTAAAATTCCTTGAAATCAAAAAATTTGACTTCTGGGTGTATATTGCCTTTAAAAGCCAAAACATATGGCAGTTTTATTGCATAGTTTGTGTGTAACACTACAAAATAACCTGTCGAAAAGACGTGTTCTGGCACACGAAATTCTGTGTTTCCGTCATTTTGAGAAGGAAGCATAAGTAAGCTCGTATACAAACGGGTCTTTTGTAAAGAGAATTTACGTTTGAATAACCTTCACAAATGGTTATTGTACATGGAATATTTATAATTGATCGCATGGGAGGTGTAGAAACACTTGTGACAGATTGCAAGGACTCGGAATAGCGGTGGAAACAGTCACCAATTAAGGCTCGTGTTCCTATCACCATTTCACGCTCTCCCAAACATCCTCAAGCGTTTTCATAGTTCGACGGGAATACGGAAAATCCATCCTGTTTCTTAAAGAAACTAGTACTTTTGATTTGTAATGTTGCAAAAATTTTTATTTCAGATTTTGAAGTTTGTTTTTGGAACCGACGATTCACCATGTCCGGATTTACAAGATGTGAGTTAGTTACAGACTTTTTACCTTATGATAACCAACATTAGGGCTGTGTTCGTTGCGTTCAAGGAGTCGTTTCGTAGAAGGAGGCCTATGTAAGAAGACTCTACCCTTATTTAAGTTATTCATATTACCGGACTCTCACTAGTTCTTCAGTGAAATTTCGGTTAGAATCATGCATCCTTTATTAGGTTGTAAGAGTTGACGTGCTCAAAATTTTCAATGGGAGTGACTTTAACAGTAAACGTTGGTCGTTTTGACTTAGTGTGCTATTCGAGGTGGTTATAAAGTTAATACAAACGCTTGCGAACCTTAGATATCGTATTCCTAACAGTTAATGCTGTGGCAGTATTCATCTTGCTTTCACATTATTTAGCTCAACTTACCTTGATTTATACCATTTTATTTCTCTAAACAATTTTACCAGATTCTGTATCACAGATTTTTTCAAGGAAGTGAAGGATTTTATCAGATTGATCCAGATTCGGTAGGTTTTGACTGCATAAAAAACGCTTCCTTACAGCAGTATCTGTGCCCGCGAAATCCATACGTGTGTATCTGCGTTGTAAAGGGAGAAGTCTGTTTATTTCTAGATCTATTTCAAACCACAAGTAACTCGATGTGTCCTCAAACCATTGAGGAAGTATTTCAGGAAGATCCGAAGGTAAATTTTTCTATTGAAAATGCTTTGTTGAATTAAATCTTTGTATCAACCGAATATTTCCTAAGGAAATATTTCCAGCTTTTAATTGACTGCTACTATTGCAATCTCCTCCAATAACCGTGAAAAACAGTGCGCCGCTATTTCAAAAATGTAATTACCGTGCATTAAAATGTGTGATTGATTTTAGTAATTCACTCAAAGGCAACAAAGAGAACAATTCATATTCTCACCAGAACAAAGTGTTGAAAATTAAAGAAGCCAGGTTCAGCCCATGTTGTTAAGTACTCTCTTGGAAAAAAGCCCTCCTGTACGTGTATCTTCTCGAACATGTCTTCGAAACCGTTGTTTTGGTTTGTTTTCATTCTTTATAAACTTGTACAAACGCTCGTTGAGTAAGAGTCTTTATTTATATTGGATAAACCCACTGTGCCACAAGCACCCCGCTATTCTCAACTGTGAAATCATGTTTTCTTTTTCAGAAAATCCCGCAAAGATCAGGAAGAAGTAGGTGAAGAACCTGAAGAATCACCGGGAATACCAAAAAGGTATGTGCAAAGAACGTTGCGTAAAGGCGCACACCAAGCCAGATGATGTATTTACGTAACTATGTATATATTATCATTATATATATATATATATATATATACCCCGTTTTAGGTCGCATGTTGATTTGAAACAAAATGGCGATGTAGATTTGTTCACAGTTTCCTACAACGCTGAAACGGACGACGTATCTGTTCCTATCCCAAACAAACCCCTCGCATCCTCAACTAACCAACCATCCACGTCTCCTCTATACTCCTCGGGACACGCGCAAAAACCGGAATCTCCAGCGGAAACCCGTGACGAGTCTCAAAGACCTGCCTTTGGAGTGGAAGCTCTGATGAATTCCATCAAACAAGCCATCAAATTACGTCACGACACTCTGGGGGATTCCGACAGCCAATCCTCGCGGGCATCTTCTTTCTCCTCGAATTCACCTCCTCCGTCACCCACAATGCCTGCTAAATCTACCTCCACAAATCCACCATTATCCCAGACACAACCCTTACCACAGAAGCAATCGTTGTCCGAGAAACCATCAGTATCCCCCAAACCATTATTATCCCAGAAACCAACACTATCCAATAAACCATCGTTATCTAAGAAGCCATCAATATCCAAAAAACCTTCAGCGTCACCATCTGTCCCCAGGGGACCACCTCCGCCTCCTGCCATCCCTGCCAAACCCTCAAGTGATGTCAAGTTCGAACCGCAGAAGTCCGATTCAAAAAGATCAGCGTTCCTCAAATCAATTGAAAATGGTACCAAATTACGTAAGACGGTCACAAACGATAGAAGCACTCCACGTGTGTAATTCGCGTGAAGATAACGTGTTTCTTCTCGAGTACAAATGAAGACTGAAAAAAAGTCTGTCCATCGAGTCAAAGATATGGTTTCTGGTTACATCAACGTATATTCATACAAATTTTATATTGATTAACCTGGACTGAATTTCATTCGACATGCCTAAAGCTTTCGCCTCACGACGAATTGAACTCTGATTTTAAGATGCCGCACCGGGGTCTTAGCGTGGAAGCCTGGGCATCAAAGAGACGTAATTTCATGTCACTGACGTTCATGTCACTGCCACCAGTTTGGCAGATCTGTTGTTCATATGATACATATAGTTCGTCTTGAAAATTCACATGGTTACACTTCACAGTTTTCTCCAGACAAATACGTAAACAGTCATGGCGAAGATTACGGACGTTTTAAAACTTGTGTGAAGCAATGCTCAAGATTTTTGTCTGAAACAACTTTAGGCGAAGACTTCGGTCTGTAGTCTTCCACCTTTCACTTAAGGAAGTTTGAGAAACATCGTACGGCCAGCTGTTTCTAACGGTTCTCGTGTAGAAAAAGTTTCAACCATGCCGTGCATTTACATGAAGTTCGAGGGAAAGGAAAATATTTTCGTGCGCGCAAGAAAAAAGAAATTTGAACGTGTTCTTTTTATCATAGATTTTTTTTGCTATTTTTTGCATTCAATCAATTTCGACATATCTACAAGTCCACCACGAAGTTTCGAAGATTTTGCTGGATTTTGACTCCAACAGAAAGAGAGAGCTTGAGATGGGCCACATCTTTAATGGAAACCCTGTGTTTTTACAGCCAGCAAGTTTACAGCTCATCTGCCAAGTACCTAACAGATATACATACAATTTATGATTCAACTATAATTTCTAAAATTGTAAGCTAGTCCTCCCAGTATGTCGTCTAACTACGTAATGCAATGATTTCTTACTGTCGTATCTGGTCTCCCAATGAAATACTTTAAATAATATTGCTTAAATACGGTGCCTATCAATACTCATCTTCAGTTCCCCTGTTTATGGGAAATCGGAGATTACAATATAAACCATAAATACTTTCAAGTTCTAGAAAGTTTCGTATCACATTTATTCAGTATACTCAGACTTCCTGTATTGAAATTAACGCAGTGGTAGCTTATCGGAAAGTTGAGAAATTGTTTGACCTGAAAAAGACCACCAGCATGTTATCACTGGATGAACTGAAAATATCGTGAGTGTCCTGGACTCTTTCGTTCGTTCTTCTGTCATTATTTTTTGTTTTCCTGTTCCTCTTTAGTTCCAGGTATCCCACGTATTTGTTACAAGGCGTTAAAAGGTTAAGTTGTGATAAAAATTGTAAAATAAAATGTCCAATAACGCTTTCTTTTGGCTTAAGAGCTATGTTTCCTGCATTCCATGGGAACATCGAACCAACCGCAGTCGGCAGCAAGTTTTAGAAAGAAATTACATTTCGATATCATGATCTTTACGACCGAATGCTATCTTTGTATTGTTTTGGCGCTCTTTGAGTTGTTATGGAAACGAAAGAAATGCTAAGATGCCACTCCATTATCTGAAACCTCGCTTGTCGCTGTTTTGGTTCTTGGACGGCTTCGCTTTGATGTCGACGAAGTTGATAAGGACGATGAGCGATTGAGTTCACCGTCAGATTTAGCTCTCACGGATATTGGCTTGAGATCTCCCTGTCGCTCGTAACACTCCGTATAGAAGTCTTCGTCGAGTGGTGAGGTTAAGTCTACCGCTGACATCTTTCTTGTGGGCGTTTCCGTTGGACTTGCTGACAATGATCTGTCTTCCCAGATGAATACGTTGTTGTAATCTTGTTCTGCGTAGCCATTCAACAGGTAAAACTCGTTCGTGCCTGGGGATACTGTACTTGTGACGTTTTCACCGTACTTTTTTTTTGATCTTTTCTCCCAAGCCCACTGTATGGCCCAGATGCTCAGCGGTCTCATGTAGCCCAATGATCTGTATCGGCCGTTTCCTGTGTAAGCTTCGGGTGTCTGGAACGCCATGCCAAACCTTTCGAAACAACTTCGGTAAACACCGCAGGCAGTTCTGAATCCTTCTTCAACAAGACCCTAGATTAAAAGAAGTAAACAATTGTTGAGTTTCCCCAATTTCTGAACAATGTTCTGCTCATGCGCATTACCGGACAATTTTACGCGTAATTGCAGATAACATCTTGCGCATGTTCGTTTTCTATATCCAAGACTTGTTTTTCCGAGTTTTCCGATGGTGTCTTGACATATTTACTGGAAAATATAATGCTAACTCGAGTGATAAAATGGTTAAACGACGCGGTTACCAGAAACTGCGATGATATGTCAATGATTCGCGGATTATTTGCCTCTGCTATCGGCGCAGGAAGATGTTCCGCTCGTCATGGCGAAATTATGACGTTTTGCTTAACTTCGTCCAACAACTGTTTAGTAGACATACAGTTGTGGGGAAACAGCTTTGAGAACTATCGTTAAAATTCTCATATAACCAAAATTCCCGAACGGAGACTCCATTTTCATGTTGTGTAAGTAGCTACAAAGTACTTGCCTCTTGTATCATAGAAGCGCCCACGGCATATGTAATACCAGTCCACACCTCCTCCGCTTGAACGCTGCTTGTGTCCACCTATTGGTTAGATGTGGGAGAATAAACCGTATAGCACACGAGTGTAGTGTCGAAAGTCTCTCTTACTCAGACTGGTTGTCAATAAGAAATAGGCTTGAAAAATCAGCATATACATTCAGTAACGATAAAGGAAATTCGTAAGTTGGCTTTAAATAAACATTTCTAAAACTCAAACAATTCATGAGGAAAATTCAAAGGAAATCGATGTTTAACGAGCGTCTGATAATATGATGCAGATCTGGTAAAACATCGATTCTATACGACATTGATAGACACCGTTACATGCTCACATCTCCACAAACGTACTTAGCTGAAACTCTTATCCAACCTACACTTTCTAAGAAACTTTCCAGAGGTAACTTTCAGTTCTTTACTACGTTAATATGTTGTACAGGACATAAAAGCTCTTGCTTTCAACATAAAGGAGGAGATACACTATATAACACGACCGGTAGTATCGCATATGTATATAATACTAGTGTACATATTTTGAATTACGTACCTTTCCATCTGGCCTCATACCATTCACTGCTCCCATACGACCATTGTGAAACCTGAGGACGTTATACTCGAAGATGGTAGTCAAAGCACTGATAACGTGAGCTTTTGGAAACACCTAAGGGAAGTACATTTTAAAAAATTTTCAGAAGATTTTGTAGCAGTTTAGGATGGAATAAGGACAATTCGTTAACAACTCCATAACTGCAAGCACTTATGAATGAATACGTGAATCAGTTAATCAATCAATCAGCTAGTCAATCGATCAATAAATCAATCTATCCCTCAACCAATCAATTTATTAAACCACGTAGCACGTAGGAGTGCAAGAGTCGTCAAAACGTGCACATGTCATTAAAAAAGTAAAATAAGTTAAACACAAAGTCATCTCAGTTTTCAATTCAAAGTTTCTTAAGGAAGAAAGCACAAAGTTCTTTACCCTGTCTTCTGGATGCTGACCAAGTTCACATGCCCTTAGGTACCATTGTCCAGCCATCTGATCTGCCATGATACTGTTGTGGTATCTGCTCTTGCTGTATTCGTAGTTATAGTAACGGCCTACAAATTATACTAATACGTCATTTTCGCCCTTCAATCCTTTCTCCCTTCTTCTCTACTTCTCTCACTCCCTTCTTCCCTTCCTCCTTTTTTCCCTCCTTCTTTTCTTTCTTTCTTTCTTTCCTTCTTTTATTTTCTCTCTTTCTCTCTTTCTTTCTTTCCTTCCTCCCATCCTCCCATCTTCCCATCCTCCTTCCCATCTTCCTTTCCTTCTTTCCATCTTTCCCACTCTTTTCTCTCCTTCCCTTTCATCCCGTCTACTCATGTGTCCTCGTGTCTGTTTGTCAGTCTGTGCGTCCATTTGTGTGTTTCATTCAATTTATGCAACGAGCTGGGCAACACCCCATGACAAGATTAGGTTTATCTGGTTAACTGTTTCAGATAAAGACTTTACCGTTCCACAATTTACGTTCATAGGCTCTCTTTCCACGCTGAAGAATGTTAGTGTATTTTTTCGCATCCTCGGGGTATCCGAGCACTTTAGCTATCTCTGACATCACACGTAGTGCAGCGAGCCAAAGACCTCCACAGTAAGCACTAAAAGAAACAAAACTGATCAGTCAATCAATCAGTCAGTCAATATTACATTGCATCCATCGTCAGATTTCTACATGTTTATAACAATATGAAAGCTTGCCTTGGTCCTGATACTATCCAGGCATCGTATGTCTGGTCTGCAAATCCTGAATTATCAATCAATCCATCGCCGTCAAAATCCTGACTCACGCCTTTGGCCATTACGGTCTAAAAAAACAGACTTTAAACGTCGATCGCAATATTTATCTACTTAAAGTATAACGTATCAAATTTTTATCGCGCTGAAAATTATTTAATGTTAAAAAAAAAACATGCTAAAGCTCTAGAGTTTTAAAAAAGAAACTGCTAAAATTTAGGGGATTATTGTTCGATTTTATTAGAGTGTCTTACCTTCGCTACCGGCCATAAATCGTCTAGGAATTGTACGTCTTCAGTGAACACGTAATCGCGGTAGAGCTATGTGAAGATGTTTAGTTCATTGAGTTATATCTTACTTTAAATGGCCACATTTGAGTTCGTCATGCATGGAAAATTTACGAATACGCATATCTCCGACTAAAATAACTTTAAAACAGTATAAACTTAGTCCGAAATTATCGAAGAACAACCGAAACATGGCGTTTGAACATTTCAAACGTGTTCGATTTTTGGATTACGGAATATTTGATTCACTTACATTGCTTTAAGTTCAGGAAGTTATCAAATTTATACAAATTACCGTCTCAATTTCCATGAAGACGTTTTTGACTTTCTCGCATTTTAACATAGTTTTACCAACTAATTCTTTATGCAGAAAGGAAAACGGTTGACTCTCTAGGTACTTAACATGCAATATTTGATGACAGCAATAGTTCTCGACAGGTTTAAAATTTTCCGAGATAGAACCTTTTAAGTTTTTAAGTTGCTTATCAGTGGTTAAATACTTTTGATGCATAATTCATAACTAATATATTTAAATGTTTTATTTTAATTCTAATTTTAACTTTAGGTTCTACCTGAAGAATAAATTTAAGATTCAAATCTTTCCATTCGGAGGTGTCGTGAATAGTATAAGCGTTGATATTCATCCACGGTTCATCATCTGTTGTTTAAAAAAAATCTTACAAGATCAGCCATTTTTTGAGAATTTAACTTCACTTTTGTTAAAAGCAGGAGATGAGTGTTTTTTCATTTTTTTTTGGAACATATTCGTTAGGTTGTGTACATGAAACTGTTTTAGATCATTTTAGTTTCCGACATGATGTTTCATTGTGTCTTTTATTTGGTTTCTGTTTCCTGGATTGCGTCTTCTCCTTTCCTTGTTCATTTTTTTGCGATTGCATTCATAGCAATTCACGCTTGAACAAGTGCGTTCAAAAGAGGTGAGGGAAGCAGAAGTACAAGTGTGTTCACACGAATGAAAGAAGGGAAAAATGTGTCCAACCAGTCAGCAAAGCATATGTTAAAGTGGAACTTTAGCACGTGGATAGGTTCACGATAATAAAGCGAATACAGTACGAATATTCTATTGGTTTGCAAGAGTAAATCAGGTCCCCCACAAGCTTGTGCAGAATCAGTATGAATGTGGTAATTACTTTCCTTCTTTCACTACTCCCGTGGCTTTTCAAATACATTAAACACTGAAAAATACGCAGGACAAACCTGGATCTCCAATGTCGTGCGGGACACAACCCTGAACCTTCCGAGGACAAAACCGACCATTCATCATGGTCAGCCTTTCTTCTTGGTCACTCGTATTTACATGTTCGGCTAATTTAAAAAAGAAAACGAACCATTAACACTGAAATAATTTTACCATTACTTGAGTATTTAATGAGTGCTGGCCTTTCCTAGAAACCAGGGAACGCGTTACACTTGGGGTCCAACGCCACTTAGGGGATCTGTGTGATCCCTTCCATTAGTTCTTGCACTTGAATAAACCAGCTGAAACTATCCCGACGCCAGGGTAAACGCTGATTGATGGCCAACCGAGGTCCACGAGTGCTAAGAGGGCTGTCTAATGGGTGGGCGGGGAGCCCTAATCGCTTGGGACCCTCCAGTGGTATCGGATGGAATGTATTTAATAACGTTTCCATCGTTTTATTGAAACATCTGCGTAAAATTATTTACATAATTGCGGTGAGTATAAACACAGAATTACAAAAAACATGTTTATTAAGCGCATTAAGTTGATGTAATAAGTACTAATAACTATATTTATACAGTTAAAGACTTAAATGTTATTTCTTATCAATCTTTTGTATCCTTTTGCATAATGGTATTCAAGAGAAGTTATGCTGGAAATTAATATCACATTTCTAAGATTACATTTCCACGCGACAAATCACCTGTCTTTATTCTGAGGAATTGATAAAAAGAAAAGGCGTCAAAGCCTAGTTGAGCTGTATGATAAGGCGTCATCTACAGGGATTTTAACTTACCAATATCGTACTGCAAACTGAGTTCTAACATTGGCCAGAGCATGACCAGAGCGAAGGATGCATAAAAATGGACATCGTAGGTGTTATACATTCGGTATTCATGACCTACATTTGACAAAAATACGTTTAGATTACGATACTGTTGATGTACGTTTGCCATTTCGAGCGACTTCAACGGAGCTTCACACGGACCGAATCACAAAACTGCTTTAGGGGTACAGATGGATACAAACATGTCTTTCACATATCTTTCTTTCATAGCTTTATTTTACCACCTTTTTCACTGGTTGATGTCATTTCCATGCATTTCGATCGCAGAATGCTATATTATTACACTGTTTTTAGAACCTGCGCTAATCGGTCTTCGTTTTCATTTCGACTTAAGCTGTCACACTCATATCATATTAGAATTAAATCACTAACCTTCTAGATACGCAAATCGTCCATAATGTCTGACAATTTCCGCGAGAACTTTGGCATCCTTATTCCTACTTTTTTCTTTGGAAACGTCCAGCCAAATTGTTCCACCGTCAGCCACAAAGTACAATTCATTAAACAAAGCTGATTTGTACCATGAGGGCAAACTTCTAAAAAGGCCAAGAGCACCAGGAGAACCATTTAAACATCAGCATTCGTTTTTGGTCTTTCAGGGGATTACTACCTTTTCTAATTTGATAACGACAAGCATGAAAAAAGTAGAAGTTAAATTGTTTGGATTCGCATAAAACTGCACCATGAATTACTAACTGCGGTTGAAATACAGCAACGCCCTAAATTAACTCTGAGCTAGAGAGCAGACCTCTCCCCAAGGGTTCATAACTTACATAGACCTAGGGTTTATAATTTATATACACCAAATGAGCAAAGCGCTTTTCTTAGAAACCATCGTCTCATCACGCTTATTCTCCAACATTAATGACACCCGGGCTCCAGTACACTTGTCCCGTCTATATTTCTATATTTTCCTCACTTCCCTTTATGTCCTATCAATTTTTTTCTCACCCAAACCTACTCTTCACATGAACGTTCAAGAAAATTTTCTGTCATGTTATTGCGTCGAAGACGTTCACAGCGGTACCACAAGCAGTTAACAATATACACTAATCAAATGAGGAATTTTAAGGCGCGGGGGTCCAGTGTAGATAGCTTCGATAAAACAGCGGCGTTCTTGAGTTTATACACTATCTAAAAGCTTCGAGAAACTAATCAAATGAGCACCTACTTGTCCTGTAGAATTGGTTGTTGCCATTCGTCAATCTTGGCTTCCCAATCAGGATACGTCCTCAAGGCTTGACAGACCAGTGACGGACCAGCATTTCCATGGTAACCAAAGAATTTCGTGTAGCGCCTGAAAATATTTGAATATTTTATATTTACGTTTTCCTGAAGCGTAGGTCTTCAATTTACAAGTAAAGTTGTCTGGTGTTATGGTCTGGAAATAGTTTTGTTCGTAGTCTAGAGTACAAACAATAGTAAAAATGACGACTGATATCTAAATTTTTTACGTGCATTTTAGTTAGGTATTATAGCCTCGCTTTTGCGTCCAAAATTCAAAAGAATTTGTGCATCAAAACAAGCGCATAAGGACCCACTCATGGAAATATAAGAGAATAGTAACGTGATGGTGATAACAGCGAAGTGACGGGGAGGTACAAGTTAGAATTTAACTTCCTTTCAGTACCTGTAATGTTTCTTCTTCTTTGACCCAAAGTAAACAACAGGCATATCCCAGGCCAACGAGAATTCCAAATTTCTTTTTTCTCCGGCAGGTACCTTTGTTTTAGCAACCACGGCCGCTGCTGGCGCTTCACCTAGATATGAGCGGCTGCTGGGCTCTAGTGAGGAGACAAAATGATCGAAATAGGACTGTGGCTTCAACTGGAAGAAAATGAGTCCGAATTCAACATTATTCGTTTCTGCTGTTTTGCAAGAAAAACAGTGTTTAGATATTGTTGATGGAAGAACATAAACGAAGCATTTTTTCCTGTAGACTTAAACATTTTTGTAGCAGTGAAAAGAAAATTTTTGGGTTCATTCAACGTCAAACTAGCGTATTTATCATCACGTCAATCAAACAAAGCAAGTATAAAAAAGGTCAGTGTGTTTTTGCATAGCACAGTTTGCTTACTTTGAATCTGCTGCAACAAATGTGTCTGAAGCGGAAAATCAGAATATTATGCGAAAATGAACCAGGCGGAGGATTTAAGGTGAAAAGTGACAAAACCAAGGCAAACCTTGCTTGGATGAAAGTAATCCATCTTCGAACAAATCTTCCCACACCCTTCGTCCAGGACCCTTGGCGTCAAAATACGTTTTCCAGGAAACCTTCACAAGTTCCTTGTTGTTCTAGAAGACGAAAACGTTGGTCAAAGTAAGACTATTGGTCTCAGGCCTACCACATGATTGGTACTTGTTGGATCCTATTTGTTGATCTCTGGTTACTGAACCTTTTCGACATTCAGCTGATGTCGTGAAATTACGATACAAGAATGGTCGGCCAACCAAACCAAAGTTCAACCCTTATACTAAACTACCCTAACCATTACGGAGATCTTAACCACACATCATTCTTATGTCAAGAGACTCAAACAGGGGCTTTGACGTCGGAATCGACCAAAGAATAGCTTTTTCCAATTTTTTTATCAACTTGTGTTTTTATTCTAGTTTATCGCTCTTTCACGAATCAAGAGTGCAATTAAATATTCCAGTATCCATTAAAGTTAAATATGAGAAGTTAATAACATCTTGCAGATGAACTACGTAAATTTGTCAAACAACTGAGGATTTTTTCTTTTCTTTTTGTCATCGTTTAATTTTTCCTACCATGTGCCATTTTTTCTCGTTGTCATTTATTTCAAGAAACATACTCAATTCTTTGTTCTATGTTTTGACAAGTAGGTCTTTAAATCAACTCAAAAAGTTTTTTGCGCCAAAATGTCCTGGACTATATGCAGACCGATAGAGCAACCAATCAGCGTGTGCCATAAGTGACCCAATCAGCTGGCGCCATTTTTGTATTGACCCATATATAATCTCAGTCAATCTCGGCAATAAATAGTACCAGAACGACGGACTCGGGGGCTATAACACACATACATACACACCCCTTTTCTCGAAGTATAATGTTGAAACAACAACATTTTAGAACATTTGTAATGAAATTTCCCAGGGAAGTATACAAACTGCTGTATTTTTGTCTCATGCCCCTTGCTCGAATTTCCGTTCCCTCGTCCCTGAATACGAATCAATTGATTCAAGCGCAGCTAGGGAACGACGGACCTGCTGTTTTGCTTTTGCAGCAATAACGAACGTGCAAGCTGGATCTGAATTTCTGTGAAGAAGGACTCCAGTAACATGGCACGTAGTTACGTCACTCTTTTTGCTGTCTATCTTAGCTCCGTCGTCAGCTTCGGAATAAATCCCTTTGCAGGCGAAAGGTTCGTTGTAATGTCCATAGCTGACGTCGTCCGACCTACCATCGCCACTTTGGAACGCAAACATGATTGACACGTCAACATCTTCTTTTCCGTAATTTTGCACCGTCCAGACAAAGACCGCCACAGGGAGGCTAGTGTCCTGTGAAGGAAACGTTACAGTTTATGACATTAGTTCTTTGAAAGTTCACATGGCAGACAACAAAGTTGGACCAGCTACGTGCCGCCATGTTCGTCTGGTTGCGAGACAAATATTAGGATGCGTTGGAGGCAAAGTACACAAGCACACGAATTATAATTCGTGTATTTCCCTTTCTAGTGCCCTCAAATGATTGTAATAGTGTAATAAGGGCTGCATCCATTCTGTTACAGACAGTGGTTACAGATCTTTGACACGTGACGCCCCCTACAGCCCGCCCCAACAAATCTCGATCCAGTCTACTCCCAGTTTTATGGTGTTTAATGGCGGACGTAATGAAACTTCAAAAATGCGAAGAAAAGAAGATAAAGTCGTTCACTGGGTAATTTAAGTGGGGCTGCCTCAGCTATCTCTTAACCTCTACTGCTCTGCCGTGTAACCATTGCACAAGCTGAGTTACTAGTGGAAGGCCAGAGTGAACGAGGCTGGCTGGGTACGTCGTAGGAGAAAGGTGATCGTAGAAGAAAAAAGAAGTGAGTTGAGAAGACATTAGCTCACTAAATGGGCAAGAGTTATTTAGAAAAATTGCTTCTAAGTATCATATAGCTGCCACTGTTTGGGCTTTGTTACATGTACCTTGTAATCGTTTGGAAAGACTGGTGATATTTGCCTGCAGATCAGTCGTATTCTTTGTGAAGGTATTTCGTACACTGTCCAGGCTCGTGGATATAAAGCGTGATAAATTGCATTGGCTCCGTTGAATCCCCAGTTCCATGTCTTAAGACTATGTCCATGTAGTAGGCCATTTGAAGTGTTCTGAGGTGACAGAACTTGCTGAAGTATTTTTGAATGCAAGAATTCAAGAAAAAGGCGGAATTTAGGCAAGGAGGTTGTTATAACTGACCTTAAACTCGGGCATTGATCGGAATATACAATGTATAAAGTATTGCATATGGTACAGTCATACACAGTGTGCAATGCAAGTGGAGTATGGCGAAGAATGTGACATAGAGAGTAGGGAAAAAAAACAGATCTCAAGGTTTGTAGGACATGTTGACTAGTGGCATTTATAACTGGTCTGTCGAGTGCCTTTTCTGGGCTTTCAAAGCACTTGTAATGCATTTTCTCACCAACCACATGTTGCAACTAGCAGAAACCTGACATTTGAGATCCAGCAGTGTATTGATTGTCTCCTCAAAGCCTGTCCCATCAGCATGCCACTATTGAAATACTGCATAGAGGATACATGCAGTGTATACAGTGACATGTGACAGGACAGTGCTTGGGTATTAAAGTAGCATTGCATAAGTTATGCTGTGGTAATGCATGGCACATGGTATAGAATTGGGTAGTAGTGCATGGTTTAATGGTATAATGAAGAATGTTATGACATTGTATTATATGTTTTGGTGAAGTGTGATATTGTACAGTGTAATACCATGGAGTATAGTGTTGAAAGTTTTCAGTTGTGTATGTTATGTGTGCAATCAACTAGTGATCATAGAGACTTTCTGACTGAGGCGAGGGGACTGAGATAAATTTTTAGTCAGATCAAGTCTAGTCTTTGGAGGAGTCAAAGACAAAGTCCCTGATCATGTACTGATTGTTCAGTTAAGCTGACTCTCAGGCTAAACACAGTGTGGGTCAGACTCATTGCTGCATGTTACAGTGAAACAAACTAACAAAATGCTTTAACTAACCTGATAAACTGTTCTTCCTTTCTGTCTAATGCACACTACAAACTGTTGATGATAAATTCTTTGGTAAAAAATCTCATACCAAATTGGCATCAGTGTTTCAGCTTAGTAAGTCTTGTGCTTATTTCAATTTTAAAAAACAGTTCTACCTGATCTGCTTGGACAGCATCATAGGAGTACATTCCTGGAGTCAGTTGCCAACGATTGAAGTCTCCTTTCCAGCCCCGACCAATTGAACCACAGCCTATCCCACCAAGGGGTACCCCTAATTCATGTGGTCATTGGAAAATGGAGATCAGTCATTCAGAAATAAAGACATACCTCTCATCTTTATTAGTTTAAGCTAAGCAGCTGTAAAATAAATCAAAAAGAAATGACAGATAAAATGTCTGTTTTTATCAGATAATTGCAGTTTACATGACATGTAGTACAGTTTGTGATTGTCAAACTTCACTTTTTAATGACTTTAGTGAAACCTTTTTTGCATGTTTGGTCTCCTACTTTGATCTTCAAGCTTATACCAAGCTAGCCAGTGCCGTTCTTCAGTAAAGCTTTTGAGGTATGGTATTCAGGGTTTAAGAACCGCTCTTTCTCAGCTGCTTAAGTTTGTGACAAGGTTGTTCCATCTGGAATAGCGTGAAATGATGTTTTGACAATTTGGTTCCCTTAATCGTTTTGAAATAACAAATCCGAGGTGTTTTTAGTAGATGACAGTAATCAAATTTTACGTGAAAGCTGTCTTAGGATAATGTGCAACACCTCGTTCTCCAGTTTTCTAACTAATGCCAAGTCTACGTGAAATTCCTAAACAATAAAACGATGTTGATAGAAATATTCGCCATTTAATCTCAACTTTTGACATGACATCGTGAAAAATGATTTGACGACCGTTCAAACTACAGGTCTTGGAAAAAATAACCGTATCATTTGCTAATCCTCCTACAGTTGGGAAGTTTGTAATTGATGCTAACTCCAGACAAATTTTAAAGTCTGATAGGACGCAGACATTGACGTTGTAAAATGCCGCAAACCATCTGCTCTGATTATACTGAACCAATGAGCTGACACTTAAAGATAAACAAAAATTATTATCAGACCAAAGACACTGCGTGGTTATTCATATCATCAAAAAAACAAGATCTATACAAAGAGAACCTCTGTTGTGACAATCCTAATTCAGTAAGATAAACTCATTAAAGAAACATCCATATCTTCTAATAAACTCAGAAAAATGCATTCTTCGAAAAGCCGCACGAACGAAACGAAACATCTTTCGTTAATTTATGGGTTGATTTAACACAAAAAACCCCCAAAAATTCCAGCAAATAAATCTTTGTTTCAGGAAGCAAATGAAATATTTGCCATTTCTCAATTAACCCATTCGTATAGTCCATGGGTTTTTATTTTTCCCCCTCATTTCGTAAGACGAAAAATGCTATTCAAAAACCACGCGTACAATTTAATGATGTGAATATTCAATGAAGCTGTTGATCAAGCTTGCTTTGACTGTTGAACGACCCTTTGTCACTTTTTTTTTTGCCTTCCAGCGATTCTCCTTTGTTGTAATTCGATTAAATAACATTTATCTCAATTTAAAAAACAGACTAGTTAAGCCAAGCGTAAGGACTTCTTGAGATGTTTGTCAATGTGACAATAACAAGTTCTATAGGCCTCACCGTAAATTTGCCGACAAGGATTCATTCGGTAGGGATCTATAAATGGTACTCTTCCTTCTTTTTTCTCCTTTGTAGCGTACTTGATGAACCTGAGGGAGGGAAATTAAAGCTGACACAGTCATATCCAGTTCTAGAAATTGCGTTCAACATCGATATCAATTACCTATAGCCGAGTCCAACCAACTTTGGTAGCTGTCTCCATCTGGGAAGTTTACTCGGACGAGGTTTTTGTGCAAATGTGTGATCAAGTTTCACTCGCCAGCCATACGCGGGCAGGGCTTCTTCAAGCCTCAGGTCGGCTTCAGCCATTGGTAGTTTCTCTGTATTGAAAGTTGATAAGTTCTGTTATAGTCGACATGCTTTGGTGAGCATTGTAACAAGAAACCCAAATAATCCTTTGGTTATAACTAGATACCATCCGTCGTGGGTACAGAAGGTTATAAACCGAGTACAATCGAGTTACCACTAAAACCCAGAACGCTGAAAGGTCGGAACAGGAACCCTGGAATGAAAGAGGACCGGAATAGAAGACCCGGAACCACAGTGACGGGAACAGAAAACGTTGGATTGTAGGAACTGGAAAGTAGTAAAACCACCCTATGGCTGTTACCGAACGAGAACAAAAAAATTGTGATTGTCAAAAAATTGCTTCAAGAATTAATGATTTACACCACTCTTTATATTAAAAAAATGTGCCAAATTGTAGTTGCATCACAGCTCGTGTTATTTTACCTCAATTTTCAACTATCCCTCGGAGTGTAAATACTTAGTTGCCACACTTTATCGTATGATTACATGTACGAAAAGAGAGCTTTGGGAACTATCTTAGGCATGAAGTACGTTCATCTATGTACGTATTACAAACTGAAGAGAAGTTTCAATTTTCTGGTTGTTTTTTCCCTTTGCTACAGAATTCAAACAAGCCGTATTACAGACAGAAATTCGCACAATTTCACTTCAGTAATCAGGAACTTGCATCTCCAACGAAGTTTAGCTTGGTTTTTTTTTCTGGTTCACTGAAAGCATCATGGGTGTCTGAATTTGACTTGAACTTGTTAACTGCACATATAATGAATTCCATAATGGCCTTGTAAATATTTTGAAGAACAATTTAAAGCTACCGAATTGCACGCCTGTTTAATAAAAATGGAGTATAAAATGAAATGAGGTTAGCGATGTCTCTGTCCTCTACATCTGACTTTTTGAGAAAATAAAATGTTCCAATAAGAGAGCTTGTGGAATTCTTGTTACTTTATGTTTCTTTTTTGTATATTTTTAGCATTTCACATCGCAAATTCGTGAATTTGATTGGCAGCCCTACTCCTTCCAATTTCCGGGTTTCGAGTTAGTCTAATTCCTGAGTTCCCACCAGTGAAGTGTTCCCGACTTCCAAGTTCTTAGTTCCGGGTTCCGAGTTTCGTGTTTCAACTTCATGCAGTCTCCCGTTCACCACCTGCTTATGCATGTGTAGCAGATCATGCTTGGCACGGCTGAGAAAATTAATGTTAATGTGCGACTTCCAGTGAACGCGTGTGAACGTGCACCGATAATTCAATGGATTTGTGCTGCGTTTTATGTTTCGGAGAAATTGTGAAACCTCGACAGACACTTCAGAGATTTTTTGTTGAAGGCAGAAGAAGATTTAATGTTGCAGGAGAGATAAAGAGCCTGTCTTCTAAAGTCGAACATTCATGAAAAGTTATGGTAGCATTGCGTTCATAAGTTTAAGAAACTCAAAGGGCTCGTTAGTCGGCGGAAAAATATCGGCAGCGCGTTTGAACGAGCCCACAAATTCAATGGCGGTACATGTCTTGGAACACGGAAGAAATAATGTTCAGAACATAAAATACCAGTCGAAGCAGAGTTTCCGTCTTGCTTGAAATATAAATCTGCTTGAGTTTTCGTCTTGCTTGCAATATAAATCTGCTTGAGTTTCCGTCTTGCTTGCAATATAAATCTGCTTGAATGTTCGAGCTTAAAAAGGCATACTTTGTAACTCTCCTGAAACATTAAATGTTTCTCTTCCTTCAACAAGGTATCTCTCTTGAGCATAAATAGCCTAAAGTTCGTAAACTGAAGTACACAATTGGTATACTAACAGTTTTACCAGGTCGAACAGTGATCTAATTGTTATCTGTTGTTGCCCTCTTAAGCCTATTTCTGCTGTGCTAGCACGTCTTCACTAAATAGGGTGCTTCTATCCCGCTTCTGTAGGGATTTATTCTTCATCAAACCAGGAAATAAAGACCAGTACCCAGTGTCTGACCATTTCGTTATTAGCGTAGTATTTTTTGTCCTCAATAATGTATCTTTATTATTTGGCGTTTCTAATTAATTAGCGTATAAAAGCAGGCTGCAACTTGTTAATAAACCTCTTGGGATTAATAAGTCACCAATTAATTTGTAACGATTAAGATTCAAAAAGGATTAAACCAACCGACATTTTATTAGCATGCCATTGCTTCAACCTCTATCTCGCGACCAGCAAAATGGCTGAGGGAATGTTTCTCTTTTATGTCTCATTCTTCCTTATCTTTGAAAGCTGTTTTGCTACCAATGCTGCATGGAAGAAGTCTATTACCGCAGAACATTCGTGTGGTGTAAATAAAACCGAACTGTATTACAATATAACTCAATCTTCCGTGCTACCATTCCAAAGGGAAATTTCGATATGTGACCAAAGCGATCCTGCTTACGCTCGTCCCCCAGAGGCGATGGTGGATGGTAGTCTTTTCACGTTTTGGCAATCAGAAGCAAGCAGAGATGATGCACGAATCACAATTGAACTATCAGGTCCTTACCAGAAGGTAAAATTTGTACAAATGTTCTCCGTCAGATCATTGTTTAGTAAATCACCTTCCGACTATTTTCTTGACGTAGGCGGGAATTGCGTCGTTAGCAACCAACTTTGGTTACCTTTTTTGCAGTTTTTACCCTAACTTAATGAAACCAAAAGAACTCCTACTTTGTTCCTACCACTTCAAGAACAGCCATTCTTGATCTTTTTTAAACAACCCACGTTGTTTAAGATTATTTATAGCGCATTTTCTTCCTCGATGAATAGCAATTTTGAGAAACAGGTCTTGCCACATTATTATTATCCGTGCGTTTCTCGTTCGTCATGATGAAAAATAACCAAAATCAACTTGTTTAGCTCTTCTTACCGGCCTTTGTTTCGTGAAAGATAAATTAATTAGAATTATAGGACTTCTTTTTCTTTGTATAAGCTTGTTTTGATGCTGAATAGCTTATGGTTGTCAAGGAAGTGAGCAGGGAACTCAATGAACTTATACAGATACGACTACAGGATTATGGCAAAGATTTACATTAAATTGACGGCATGAAGGGTGGTGAAAATTTAAAATTTAAGCTATAGTCTATTATTTCTGAAATTTTCAACAGTACCTATTGTTGTGGGACATTGTTATAATAGCGATCAGTTAGGTTAACATTGACAAGATCATGATTAACCACAGAGACTTGGGTCATCTGCTTTCATGAACCAATTGAAACTTTATTACCTGGGTGTATGATTGACCCTTTCCTGTCCAACATGTCTCCCTATGAGGAGTCAAGTCATCTGGCATTTGCCAGAGTAAAATTAAAAAGTAGGGTATGGACCAGAAAGGGTTAATGAGATGTCACTGACACTCACCAATCCAGAGTGCTTTGAAGGTACAAATAAAACTGGGCAAGTGTGAGGTGATTAAAGTTCACTCTTCAACAGTTGTTGTGGAATACAGTTATAATGCTCTCTTTAATGATGTAAGAAAAATACAGTTAATAAATATAAAAAGATCCCAAACTTTATTCAGCTACCATTCAGAATCAGAAAGGAACTCAGCTAGCTACAAGTAAAAAATTTGGTAATTGTATACTTTTCTGACTTTCAGTTTTATTACGTGAAGTCTATTGGTATCTTCTTTGGAGATTATTACCGTCCGGGGCAAATTGCTTTTAAGAAGAAATCATCCAGTGATGAAAGTTCAGTTTTCACACCATGGCACTACATGGTTACAGAAAGCCAGACCTGTGAAGAAAAGTTTGGTGTTCCAGCTCTGGATACCCCAGTTGCTGCTGATTCCACCCTTTGTTATGGATATGGGTCACCTGCTTTGGAAAGAGGAGAGAAGGTTTGGGTTATGTTAAATAAAAGTTAATCTTTTTATTCCTTTTAATGGATCAAATTCAAGTTCTATTCTTCAGTTAGACTTTACCTTTTATTGGTGTATGAGCCACAATCACCAACACTGATGTTTTTACCTGGTGATCATTTGTTTTGTCCCATATGTATAATTTTCTGTTAAAAGTATTAGTTAAAGGTCTAGTGAGTAAATTTGCCTTGTGCTGATCAGGGTATAGATGTGATGTGCTTGTTTGAGTTTAATTAATTAGGTAGCTACGTAGTAAAACCAAGCAATTGGCTTGTGCCTTATTCAGTAACTATCTCCATTTAGCAGGCATTTTGATAACAATAATTTCTGTAAGGAAAAAGGATTTATGTAATTCTGCATCAATAACAGTATACATTTGTTTTTTAGGTGACAGTTGAACTTGAGGGAGGCCGTGGAGTTGTTGTGGATCCAGATACTAGCGAGCTAAATCATAAGCTTCTGGTTGGTTTTTATCAAAAAATTCATTCTGATAGAAATGTCTGCAAATTTTATAATGAGAATTTAAAGTTTAAAAAAAGATAGTGAAGATCAATCACATTATATGGCATGAACATTAGCAAAGTCTCATGGGGAAAAGATTATTTAAACATTAAAGGCAAGGCAAAAAAAAAACAAAACAAAAAAACAAACAAAACATATTTCATTTGTTGTGAGTCTGCTTCTAGAGTAGGATTAATTGTGCATTTCCAGTTTATAGGCAACTATAGTGGGCAAGATTTAAAAAAATGTGTTGCAAAGTTGATGTGCTGGCTGTTAAATGAGCTAGGATTAGGGCAAAATAAAAACTGATATGTGTACTTACATTAAGTATTTTACTTTAGCTAGAAACAGAATTAAATCCCTATATGAGATGATTTTCTTTATACTATAAAGCATTGAAAATAAAAACAAGTAATGTTTCAAGGTCATCAGAATTAAAAGGGTCTTAATTTTTTACTACATGTATATTTAATATAATATTTGAATATAAAAAGTTTCAATGAGCAAAAGTTTTTTTAATGTAATCAATGGTCTCATCAGTTATTTGGTTGATATCATTTGTAGGACTGGATGAATGCAACCAGTGTAGAAATCCACTTCTCTGGTCTTCGACTATTTTTTGATCGTTTGGCAGACCGATGGGTAAGGTACCCCAAGTTCATCAACAAACCTTGCTGTCTATAAATTCACATGGTGTTTAATTGACACAGATTCCACTTATCTACTTCTTCCATGTAAATTAATTTAATTAATTTATTTTTTTATTTCATTTCTGGCACTGTGAACTAATCAATTGATTATATTTTATTTCATTGGCATAGCAACACTACATTGTGAATGAGATTGAAGTATCATCTTATTGCCATTGTAATGGTCAAGCAGATGGGATTGATTGTCCATATAACTACAGCCTTGGTGACAGACAATGTGTTTGTCAGGAGGGAGCATGTGGGATAAACTGTGAATCGTGCTGTCCAGCATATAACCAATATCCTTACAAAGCTGGTACAAAGGGACCTTTTGCCGCAGATAAAGATGCAGCTTGTGAAAGTAAGTGGTACTAAATTTTTTTTCCTTGAGCAATTTAGTGTAAAATATTTTTAGAGACTGTACCTGTATCATCCCATATTTCAATAAGATAAAATATTTACTACATGCAAAGGATTATGATTGAGAGTAAAAGACATAATCTTTTTTTAGTGTGGTTTTTTATATCTGTAATGCATTGAGAATTGACAACTAGTTATCTTGATTTATTCTTCTCATTTTCATAGAATGTAACTGCCATGGTCATTCTGACGTCTGTATGTATAATGAAACAGTGGCCAAGAACACATGTTCATATGATAACAATGCAACAAATGACGACTGCAGCATGGACATTTATGGAAAGTACAGTGGTGGAGGTGTATGTGTTAATTGTAAGGTACGAAATAGAATTTTTTTTGTCAGAGCTGGGTTTTAATCTCAGCTTCAAAATTCAATTCATAAAAACTTGACTTAAAATAATGCAACATATCTTAAAGAAGGAAAGTTAGCATTCTCTTGCTTCTACATAATATTATAGAGTAGTTTTAGGGGTTGTTTTTAATTTGTTTGTTTTTCTTTACTTTTTTTATTATCTTTTTCTGTATTTTTTTGTTCTGTAGGACAACACAGAAGGAATTAACTGTCAACGGTGCATAACTGGTTATTTCAGAGAAAAGGGAAAAAGTCAGTGGGACAGAGATGCTTGCCAATGTATGAAAATTTCTTTTTTTAAATCAACTTTATTATTGTAATGTCCATTTTACCAGCTAGCTGACCAATATTCTTTCAACAGGGTGTGATTGTTACCAAAGTGGAACCAAAAATACCACTAGAAATGGTGTTCAATATTTGGACTGTGTGAGAGATGAGGAGGAAGCAGCCAAGCTGTTAGACCTGGTGGGGCAAAACATTAATTTTTCATTTTGTTACAATTGGAACTGGTCATGGTGGTGATGGTAATTTTGGTGATGTGGATGGTGATAGGATTGGTGGTAGTGGTACTAGTAAGGATGGCAGAGCCAGTGCTGTTAATTGTATCAGTTGTGGTACTAAAATGCAATGTGTGAAATGGGGATGGTCATTGTGATGTTAAACTGAGATTGCATCTCAGTTTATTAACTGGTAGTTGCACATCAATCAGGACATTGTTAGTTCCAGTAAAATATTTATTGCAGCTAGTGGAACTGTGGGTGGTAAACTGAATCTATACTGCTCAAATTTCATGTTTATTTGAGACATTTTGTGTTTTTTTCTTGATTGTGCTTGTTTTTTAATATGTGGCATTAGTCTTGTGGACTTAGATGTTGTTTAACCTGTTTAAATTTTTTTCTATATACTGATGTTTTGTTGTGTTCCAAGTCTATTCAGCTGTTGTTTTTTTGTATTCAATTTTTGTCCTGCTGAATTACGAAATGTCAACAATGGTTATAGCTGTCTCTGATGGTAATTTTTATGATTCAGTTATTGTATAATCTGTATGGCTTCCAATCTTTTACTTGTATTTTTCCCTTGTAGGATCCGGGAGATTGTTTGTGTAAAAACAAAACCACTGGAAGACGCTGTGATAGATGTCGTGATGGTTACTACAACCTTACAGCTGAAAATCCAGATGGATGTCTTGGTAATTGATAAATTCTTTCTTCTGACAGAAGTTACTGAGTTTATAAGCTATGATCTTTGCTTTTCATTGTTATGTCACCAAAACCTTATAGAGTTTAAAGCAGAAATTGCACACAACCAAGGATGGAAAAAGGATTTCTGAAAGGGTGTCAAAATAAAAATTTTTGCTAGTCCAGATGGGAGTTCTTTGAGCAACTGTTTTGCCCCCTTCTTCTCTAGTTTTGTTTAGTTTTCCATACCTGTATTTGGGTTTCTCACTCTGTGCTGAGCAAAATACTCCTGGAATTCAATGTGGTAACACCACAGCAGCCTGTTTGTCCCTTTTTGTAAAATTGAGGAATTTATTCTGTTTACCACAAATATGTATGCATTCAAAGCTGTACATCATGATCATTTTAATAACTTGACTCAAAAGAAAAAAAAAAGAAGCTTAATAAAGTCTTCACTCATTAAAGTAATTTCAGAATTTCAGAATTTCAGATGATGACATATCAACTAGTACAGTAACAACAACAAAACCGCACATGGTATACATTCTTTAGCAACCATGTTTTCAAAGATTGCAGTTTCTAAATTAATCATGTGAATCCTTCCTAACGTGTGACTAATTTAATGGGAAAGAAAGGTGCTAGGGCTTAGAGAAGGTTGTGCAACCATTTATTTATTGTTGCCTATCTTACATTAGCTTGTAACTGTAACACCAATGGAACTGTGAATGGGTCAGTAACATGCAATGATGATGGCCTTTGTGTATGCAAAGAACGTGTGCAAGGAAGGAAGTGTCACCATTGTGAAAATGGTACATTTAACCTTGCAAAAGCAAATCAGTATGGTTGTACAAGGTGTGTGTGCAGTGGTATCACCAATGATTGTTCAAGTAGCTCCAAGTATAGAACCCAGGTAAGCCAAAAAAGAATCTCTGATTTTATCATGACAGGGTTTGGGGATAAACTTGGCCAGGGCACATTCCATTCACACAGTTGGACTAATGTTATTAGTCTGCTACATGGTGGTGTGAGTTTGGTCATAATGGAAAGATCAGTAGCAGTCAGGCATCATTTCATGTTGTAGGTACTGTAAGCTGATGTGACAATCCTGTCCTTCTAAAGTGGGACTATCTTAATGATACTCAGCTTGAGTGAACTTCCTTTTGCTCAAATCTTTTGTTAAAAGCAGTGCATTTTTGTGGTGTGAGACTGGTGACATTATGGCTTGATATGTTTAGAAATTCTTGAATACATTGTAAATATGCTTTTTTCTTGGTTTTTAAAGTCACTCAAGATTTTTTCATGTAGAACCAGGTTAAGCAATGCAGTTGTACTGTTATTTTGTGCACTTTTGTTCAGTTAAGCAATCTTCCATGACTGATGTAGATGAAAGGATTGTCAGTCACCCAACCCATCCTTGGCCATATCTTTTGATTTTTGAGATCCAAGTTCTGGAGACAAGACAGTGCATGGTGTGAATGTCAAAACAAGTGATAAAATTAATTATGAAGATGATGTACATTATAAACTGATGAATAAAGTGCATTACCTTTACTTTCAAATACACAGTTGATCATTGCTTTTATTGGTAAACACTGTTGAAGTGATTTGAATATTTGTATTTTTTACTAGACAAATTACAGTATTGGAGGATGGAAACTCATGACTGGTCTGGGCAGTAATGAAATATTACCTATTATGAATATACAGGTTCATGTATACATACTGTCATATATCATTGTATTTTTTTGCTCTTGTTGTTGTTTCTCTTGCTGTTTTTGTCTGACAGTATCTTTTTCATTGTTGTGGTTGATGATGGCAACGGTTGTGTTGTTGGCATTGCCACTGTCAAAGATATTGTTGCTGCTGTTGTTGATCATATTAATATTAATGGTATCGTGTTAACTGCTGTTCCTGTTGTTTGCTGTAATGTTATCCAGTCTTTGAAAAGTATGTTTTACTTTCCTGGATTTTAGGAAGATGTCAATGGCCAAATCATTGAAATGATTTCAGCTAATATCACCACTGGGCAGTCTCTGTACTGGATGGCTAGTGAAAATTACTTTGGAGGGAACAGCTTGGTAACTGCACATTTGATTTTGTTCTTCATAATTGCCTTCACAAAAATATCATTTAGATGCAGTGTTTGGTTGCTTTTTGTGTCAGGTGAGTGCATATGGTGGAAACCTGAAATTCACAAGAAAGATTTCCTCTGCAGAAATTGGAACTTCAAGAATTATTCCAGAAATCATTTTGAAAGTAAGTTGAACTTAGTACATTTTGATAAAGCCATGAATCACATGAATATGTCATGGGAAACAAATAATTGGGATATAATAGAAAGTTAAGCTGAGAGTCATTGCTGTTTTAATTGCTGTGATTATGTTGCTTGTATAACAATGAAATGTCAGTTGTTACAATTTTCATCATGTCTTATTTGTTTCTTGTTGTATTTGTGGAGAATTCACTTCCCTCCTGGAACACCAGTCACTACAATATGTAATGCTCTTTATTTTCCACTTTTTTCAAGTTAATTAAAGTTGTAGATTAAGTCTTTTCTGTTCTTAGGGTCCTCGAAATATTACAATTAGAAGGTTTCTTCCTCCTGTGAAGTCTCTTGAAGCTGTGTCACTATCAGTGAAAATGGTTGAGGTAATGATAGAAAGGGGTAGGAGGGAAGGAGGGAGGGATGTAAATAGGTGGTAGGCATATGGGTAGGTTGGTGGGTAGGTGGTTTTTAGGCTGGCAGTTAAGTGTGTAGGTGGGTGGAGGGTTTGGATGGGTATGTTGTTGGGTGATCCAAGACAGTGAGTGGACAGGTTACTGGTAGGTAGGTAGGTAGGTAGGTAGATGGACAAATGGGTACTGTGGGTCGAGGATTGGGTGGACAGTAGGGTTGTGGTTGTAGATGGATAGGAAGGGAGGTAGGTGAGTGAGCTGCCTTGTGTCCAGGCACTTTTTGCATGGGTATGGAATAGATAGGTGGGTGATGTATGGATAGGTGGGTATATTGAGGTGGGTAGGTCCGCAGGTAGTTGTGCTGTATTTATTTCTTATATAGTTATTTTTATTTTTTTTATTTCGTTCTGTAGTTTAATTGGACTCATCATGACACTGATCAAGCAGTTGACAGAAATACCTTCATGTTTGTTCTGTCTAAAGTACATGGAATTTGGATTACGGCTTCATACTTTTCATCAGGACCTGATACTTACCAAACAAGGTAAGAAAAGATTGGTTTTGAAAAACGAACTATTTTTATTCATTTTTGTTTTCTGTCAAGTGTGATAAAACAAACTCGTTTAACACACGAAGTGGTAAACTTAAAAGTCCTGAGCAATAACTGTGCTGAGACGAGAAAAAACTCCCAAAAAACGTCAGATTAAATAGATTAGTTTTAATAATGCCGTTTAAAGGGCTCTTGGGAATTGTCTGTCGTGCTACAATAACGCTTGGTTTATCTATGGTTATTTCTTAGCTTCGGTAACGTTGAACTCAGCTCAGTTTCAAGCAGCCCTGATGGAAATGGAAAAGCGGTTGACGTGGAGCAGTGTGCTTGTGGTAAAGCTTATGAAGGTTCATCATGCGAGGTTTGTCGTAAATCATTAAATATTTATTTCAAGCTGTGAACTGTCTCAATAATAACCAGAAAATGCCAAAGGGCAAATCCAATTTCAAACAAGTATAACTGTCAAAGAAAATGTGGTTGGTTTTGTTTGTCTGGGTTTGTATGTTTTGTGTCACTGTCGACAGCCATCGTGCGGCCACCAAGAAGTACGATTTCAACAAACGGATGTGGAGAGTGTTGTTGGAGTCCAAAGTGATATTTTAGTTTTATATGGCCCAGACCAGTTATTATTATTATTATTATTGTTATTGTAATTATTATTATTATATTATTATTACTATTATTATTGCAATTCGCACGCCACCCAACTAAGGACAGTGGAAAGGGTCTCAGCCTGCTACGGGCTCCCAGCATCCCGCCAGGTAAGGCCGCAAAAGATATTGCACATTTCAGGGAACTTGTGTGGAAAGGACCAGGGCCAGTCCAACTTATCCAGTCAGGAAGGAGTGAGGGATGTACAGCCCTATTATTATTATTATTATTATTATTATTATTATTATTATTGTGTTTTATCAATACTCTGAGTGAACTGTATTTAACAAACGTTAATATTTTTACAAGTAAAGATTACACTGGCCACAGAGAATTTGGTCTGATTTTGTTAATCCCATCAGATAATACCCGCTTGATAAGATACAAATTTAAACAAACTCATTTAAACTTCGTGGAATATAAGTTAATTGTCATTATTTTACTGGTTTTCGTAAAAGCTGCCCTGCATACATACCCTAACCTTGTCCTTGTTGGCTACTAAAGTTTATTTGTTTTCATGACCCTTTTTGTATCAGCGATGTGCTCGTGGTTATCACCGAGTAAACGTGAGTGGACATCCTTTCTTTGGTCTTTGTGTTCCTTGTAATTGCCATGGACACACGCTAGATTGTGATCCCGACTCTGGAGAATGTCTGGTAGGTTTAACGTATTCTACTATTGATGTCTTCCTTCACCATCGAAAAATGATTTTTCGTACCGTGTATGTTTTACGCTAGGCCCTGTGGTACTAAACAGTCGTGCCACTTTGCAACGTGTCATGTCACGTGACATGTTACGTCAAACGAAGTGGTAGCTTAGGTCGTTAGCCTACGTGACTTCTTACGTCTGAGTGCCATTCCGTCAACGTGGTATCCTATATCATACATCCGTCTATCATACAATAACGTCGTACTTTATTCTCTGATTTCCAAGAATTGTCAGCACAACACCACTGGTTTTAACTGCCAGTCTTGCAAGGATGGTTTCTATGGTGAAGCAAGAAACGGGACTAACAACGACTGTCAAAAATGTCCATGTGCTCCACCAAGAACCACCACGTGAGTTTCGGAGTAAACTTGTAGAAAAATATAAAGGATTGTATTGCATTTTATACTGCATTGAATTATGTTGAATTGTATTGTGTTGTGTTGTTTTGTATTGCGTTGCTTTGGCTGGCGTTTTGTTCAATGCAATTCTGTGCTGCCTTGTATTGTGTTATATTATTTTGTAGTATACTATACTGTGCCATACCACCCCATACGATACAGAACCATAACATTAATTAATGCGTCGTACTTTTACGATATTGTGGTAAGGCTCGATGTGGTTTGTTGTAACTTAGTCTGTCGTAGTTTCAAAAATTAGTTGTGATTAAGATCTTGTTCCCTTTCCTTCTTTCAAGGGACTTGTGTTCTCTTCATCCAAATGGCTCAGTCTATTGTTTGAATTGCTCACAAGGATATGAGAAGAATCTGCAATGTGACAGGTGATTGGCACCATTTCCGTTGAATCAATAAATACTATTTGACGTCGTAGCCTGTATACGATCTTTTGTTGCTTTACGGTGATTTAGCAAGGTATATACCACATGGTTTGTTTTCAGGTGTGAGCTGGGCTATTTTGGAAGACCAGATTTGCCAGGAGGTGACTGCTCTTTATGTCAATGTAACAACAACTCAGATAACTGTGACCGCGAGACCGGTAGTTGTCTTGGTTATTGTGCAAACAATTCAACTGGTCGGCACTGTGAACGTTGTGAGAACGGAACTTTTGGGGACGCTACCAAACAGCAATGCCGAGGTAATTGACGTATACAAGTTGCAGTGTGTAAAGACGGCCGAGCACTTACATAAACTTACACACAAACGGTCGTTTTAACTCGTCCAGATTTACGGATCATGTTAATTTACTCAGTCTACCAAGATGAAACATGTTTTATTTATGAATTTTATTCTCACCAAGCTATGAGTTAAAAAAGGTTCCGGGTATCTACAACTATAGTGGAAACAGAGATGTTGGGCATCTTGAGATAAAGCAATACTGACCACAGATGTGTCAATAACCCACTAAGAATCCGTTATTTACAGTACTTAGTGTTAATATAAAACAAGTTTGTAAAACATGCACGGAAAATTACTTGATAACCAAGCTAATGTTTCTCGTGATATGTACTACTTTAGCAATCACCATTATAGATTTTTATTAATTGTTAAACGAAAAATACTGGGCGTATCATCACATTCGATATGTTTTATAGCCTGTACATGCAATCTAACCGGAAGCTACGATGAACCATGTAATCATAGGACTGGTCAATGTCATTGCAAACCAAATGTGCGAGGTTTCAACTGCTCAGCGTGTGTTGTAAGTACGGTTGGTGTAGTTTTGCTAAGTATGTTGGAACGTTTTGTCACAGGCTCATGGATCTCTCCACCATATTTATTATCATTATCACCATCACCATCGTTATCATCGTCATCATCATCGTTATCATCGTCATCATCACCATCATCACTGTTATCACCATCATTATCATCACCATCATTATCATCACCATCATTATCATCACCATCATTATCATCACCATCATTATCACCATCATCACTGTTATCACCATCATTATCATCATCGTTATCACCATCATCATCACCATCATTATCACCATCATCATTATCACCATCATCATTATCACCATCATCATTATCACCATCATCATTATCACCATCATCATTATCACCATCATTACGATCATCATCATTATGACCGTCATCATCACCATCATCATCATTACCATCATCATCATTATGACCGTCATCATCACCATAATCATCATTACCATCATCACCATCACCATCGTCACCATCATCACCATCATCATTATCAACATCATCATTACCATCATCACCATGACGTTATCGTTATCATGGTCATTATCGTTATTTTTTCTACATTTTTTAAAAGGTAAACTCATACGGATTTAGTGACTCTGGTTGCCAGCAGTGTGGCTGCAATCAGTTTGGCTCCTCTTCTCTCCAGTGCAATGAAAGCGGTGTATGTGAATGTAAAAACTTCACTCATGGTGACAAATGTGATGCATGTGAGGATAATTATTATGGTCTGCCAATGGCGTCTTGCCGAGGTACGTACTGATTCATGCACTGCGTGGACTGTAATACCAATGTCAATTAAAATTTCAAAAGCCATATAATAAATTCCTTATTAACCTCGTTTGTTCGTTCTGTACGGGAAAGTATTTGCCTTCAGTTTTTCCCCCACCCAGTCGTCACAGTCGGTTAATAAATAATCAATATATGTATGCGTATACATGTATATATATAATCAGGTAAGGGTGGACCTTTTCAAAGACACCTGTGTGGGGGAGGATTGAGTGCAGGAGGTCTGTGGTTTTGACACTTGTTTCATCTTTTATAGAATGTGCGTGTAACAGTACTGGATCTAATAGTACGGTCTGTGGTCATGTAAGTGGACAGTGCCCTTGTAAAGATGGCGTGGAAGGACGGCAGTGTGACAGGTGCAAAATACAACACAAAGGTTTTTCAAACAGAGGATGTGAACGTAAGTATTGCAGAGGACAATCAGGGTTTTGTGTTTGTCGTACCAAGAATTGGCCGAGACACAGAATAACGCCAGACCGATGGACTGATACAAACTGACAAACAGACCGAAGTGTATTAAAAAGGACTGACATTATGTTATGTAACATCACATTACATTACATACGATACATAACATTACGTTATATTTTATCATTTTATGTTAGATTCTGTTGTGTTGTGGTATGCTCTGCCATGTTTTGTGTTGTGTTACTTTATGTTATGTTGTTGTATTGTTCTCTGTTTAGCTTGTCCACGATGCACGCAAAAGCTGCAAAGTAGAGTGGATGGTGCAGCCGGTAAGCTCTCTAATTCAAAACACGATGCCGAGCAGGCTGACCAGTCGATTAATTTTTATCCCGTACTGGATGAAATCGAAAGTAAACTACCTCGCGTTCAGGTAATGTTGTGGCTCTGGAATGTTGTTATTGTTTTCATGGACCAAAAATAAATAATTCTCTCTTACATTCTGAGGAAGATTAATATTTTAAACTAGTTATTTCTTAGAGAAAGTGAAATGCTACGAGGTAGGCATAGCCATGTTTGCAGTGTATGAAATTTCACTAAATCGTTTGTGAACTTGATGAATACTTCCATTGACGAGACACTTTCCTAAACCTGACACGAAAAGCGGAAATCGGAAAGTCGTACGTGCACGACAAGACGTTCTGTCTGGTGCTGGCCATGCAATTGCGAGGGCTCAAATCATCCCGAAATATCGAAATTCTCAAATCGAGAGTTTTGCTGGTATTTAAACGCACTGGAAGGCCAACCTCGACTGCAGGATTAGTATTGCCGCTCGCCTAATGGCTCGCAGCAATAAGTACTGGATGGGGATTTTCTGGCATGTTTTGCTTCTCATTTCTCTGGTGCCGTGTCCAGATTCTGTCTTGAAGTTTTATCTGCTTTTCTGATGTTTGAAATTTTGCAGTTATCTCAATAAATTGTTACGGTGATTATCGTTTTAGGTGTTACAAAATAATTACAGCCGTAGGATTGAAAATTTAGAGGGATATCGTCAACAACTTTCCAACGATACGTTAAGCATGGGACTAGCGGACTTAGAAGAACGGGTAAGTTCGGTTTTTCAAACGAGGCTTTGGTTGTCCACTAAATAGTAGGTTTACAGAGCACAAACAGTAATTAGTTCTACTTATTTTGATATTTTATTACTATCTTCATATTTTTACAGGAGAAGAAGTTTAGGTTAGAGGCGGAATACTTAACCAGTAATATTTCCGAAGAACTTGAAAAGAAAGAAAAAATATCAATTTTTTCCTACAACACTCTTGGCTACGCGAACTGTAAGTGTTTAGCGACAGATATTGTTGAAATGAAGGATTCGAAAAGTGATATTGAGGATGACGAGGAAGGAATGGCAAAGTGAAACAAGAGAGTGTGTGAGAAGTCTAGTAATGGCGTAGCGAGGAATGGGCGGAAGGGAAAAATTGGCCCATGCGCGCCAAACTGTGATTTTGTGAAAATCTTATATATAAATATTTAAAAATATGAAAATATGGCAAAGGGCGTTACAATTGTATCACCTGATTGTCATATACCATCATTGGCGCCAATTTTGATATTATTCGAGTTGGCAGTGGAGGAAGATCGTACAACTTAAGTTTGCCTTGGGGGCGCAAATACTGCTCGCTACGCTACTGAAGTATAAAGACCCGAAAATGAATAATTCCTTATTACTGATCAAACTGATGAAGCGAATGAGGGTGGTAGTACATCACTTTGTGGGTGTGTTATAAGGTATTTTGTTATTTCAGCGTGCAGTGTATGAACTAATAATGGTTCAATTTATAAATGCACAAACCTTGATATGTTTTTTTAAAGCCGTGAACCAAACGACTCGGAACGTCGTTAGAGAGATGAATGAACTGGTGGCCAAATCAAGAGAAATGAACGAGTCGTCCTCTGCCGTTGTTAAGTTATTAAACCAACGCGTCACAGAAGCTTTGTTGCAAGAAGAAAGAGAAAAAAACCTAAGTCGCCCGGTGGAAGATGCTTTTAATAAAGCCACGGATGCTGGGATGGAAATTAAGAACCAGACAGACAAAATAGAGAAACTTCGCGCAGAGACAAACAAACACAACAGTGATTTGAAGAAAGCGAGAAACCAGACGGAAACAGTTGGGATGAACAGGAATAAGGTTCTGGCGGACATTGATGATATTAAGGTATTCAAGACGAGATTATGCTTCATCGTTTTGGTTAAATTTTGGGATAAGAGGGGAACGTGAAAGTCTATAATCAATCTTTGTTCCGGGATCCATGGAAGCAATCTGCGCTACAGGTCTTTCATTGTCGTTACTTGGAGGTGGTAGGGGACAGTCACTTTCGTAAATGTTGGGGAGGTGAGGAGATGAACAACAGGCAAGGACGAATGCCTCAGTATATAATGAAGGATTGTGCAAACTGCAAGCTGTTTAAATCAGTTGTGCAAAATAGTGATCAGAAACTTGTTTAATACAATTTTGGATAGTTTAAATTTAAATTTACTGCACCTCAGTTTATTGTTCACGAGTGTGAGAGTATGAATTTGTATTTTCGTCCATTGAAATAAATATTTTCTCAGCAGTTCAGATTACTGGGGAGGTGCTCTTTATTTCTCTCTCACCCCAATGGGAACACTAAATCTACAATACATGGTTAGCCTGGCGTGTTTTATTATCCGAAGAGGTCAAGTAATTCTTTTGGCCTGGCTCAAACGTCCAACTTTTTATGAGTCGAACCTGATGAAAATGAGGGAAAGCACTAGTTTTGACTCGTTTGTAGAAGGTTCGAGTGATGAAAGGTTCGCCATCAGGTCCATGCCATAGAAATACAAATGATGCACGTCAAGAATTGCTCGTTGTATTACACCCAAGTATGAAATAAAAAAAAATTGTCATTTTAAACTATAATTACCTTTGTGTTTCAATAGAGGTTAGTCGCTCAAGTGAATGTTACAATACAGAATGCCAATCAAATTGTGGAACAAACTAATTTCTTCATCAACGAGACCAATAAATCAGTCGCTGAAACGGAAAATTCCTATCAGGTAAGTTCACTGATTGACCTCGGCTCACGATCCAAGTCTACGTAACTCAGTGGTTAGAGAGATTATGTACACGTATTGAACCTTCGCTCACCAAATCAATTCGTGCAGCTTAATGGCTAGAGTATCTTACAGGTCATCAGAAGGTTACGGGTTTTACACCACGTCACGTTTGCTTACCATATCAGTTCATGTGGCCGAATAGTTAGGTAGAGTCACTGGTCATCAGAAGGATACGGAGATTTTTTTCATCATCAGCATGTCTTAAAACCTGAATCCCAAGGCTTTATTTTATTCGCGTTTCTCTTGTTTTCTAGGAAATTGAAAATGTCAGTCTGCCAAAGCTTCGACGAGATCTGAGCGAACTGAAGGCTGCCTTAAACGACGTCAATAATTCTCTTGTGAATGCTGCTGCTTTGGTTACAAATGCCAGTCGACATGCAGAAGAGTTAACCACAGAGGCCGAAGAACTTAACAGGTATCTTGGTCCTTTATCTCATATATTTTTCCACTCTCACTGTAGCAGCAAGATATTCAGCTTTTTTTCCTACACAGAAATTTAGGGTTTTGACAGCTTGTTAAACCCAAGATATGACTTGAGAATACAATCGTTTTTTCTGGTATATTCAACTCAAATCTTGGGTTTTAAAAGATGTCCTTTTTTCAGAGTTTATTTCACTCCAGTAAAATGATCTTGGCACTTTTTTAAATCGGCTAAATAATTTGTTCTGGGCCAATAAAAGTTCTTATATCCAGTATTACTGATGAACAATTCGAAGGGTCTGATATTTTACTAGTTGCTGTGAATTGACTACAGTTTGTGCAATTCCTATCATATCATTAAAAGTGTAGAATGTTAAATGTTCCCCTTGGCTTTTGTTTACAGAAACTTTTCTGATGCTAGACGCCATGGCGAGAAGGCTGTATCGTCAATTGAACGATACGACGAAATAACAAGGAAAATCAACAACTCCGTGGAACTTTCGAAACAAGCCAACAAATTAGTGAACGAACTGATTAAGCGGGTGAGTTTGTGTAACTGTCTTTATTGGGGAGTTTTGATTTGTTGTCTGTAGTCACGAGCAAAAACGCCTGCACAACTAGAACTTTGAGTCGAGTAAACAACTTAAACAACTACAGCTAGAACCGTGGACAAATGCACAAGAACGACTAAATGCAGAAGCTCAAACACAAGCTATAAAAAAGGGGGAAATGTATACCTGTTGCTTGTGCCTCTACTTGTAACGCATTTTTTTCTTATGATAACTGTATCAAAACCAGAACAAAGACACACAATTCTGGTCCTCCGTTTTTCCCCCTCATATGAACCGTGGTCGCGTTTCTCGCTCTCAAACCCCTAGCTCTTGTAATTACTCAGAGGGTATTACAGATTTCACATAATTTGAATTTTCTGCTACAGATTCAAAATTTATCAGTTACAAGCCAAAACCTGACTTGGAGAGTGATGGAATGTCGGAGCAGGAGCTTGGTATTTTTAGATGCAACCATGGCTAGGAATTTGAGCATATCTGGTATGGCACAATTAAAAGTATTTGTATGACGTTGATGATAGCCTTGTTGCCTAGTTTGCTGTAACTATTTTTATTACTAAAATTTTAACTTTGTTCTTTTTAAATGCTACTTTATTTATTTGTTTGTTCGTTTGTTTTGTTTTGTTTGTTCTGTTTGTTTCTTTAATTATCTTTTCATTTCTTATCTTGTGTGCATTCAAAGATGTTTGCATTAGTTTTGTTGTATGCATACTTTACATTAAACTTACATGAATATAACTTTTGTTTGTTTGTTTTTGTCCTGAATGGCGCATTCGTCCGTTTATTTTCCGATTCGTCTCGTTGATGCTTTTCTCCAATTCAACTTAGTCGGTTTTCTATCCTTTTGTTATGTATATCAGGGTTCAGTTATAACGTCTCCGTGGCGTACGAAACGTTCGATGAGGCGAACAAAACTTGCGAAAGGGTTGAAGTGTCTGCCAGAGTCTTTGATGTTAAAAGTGCAGAAATAACCGCCGTGGCAACAGCGCAGGAATCGCTAATTCATGCGTATGTAGACAACAGCACGAAGCTAGCCACAGAAACACTCAATATATCGGACGTCATTGAAAACGAAACAGATGACTTCAAGAGGAGAGTAACAGAAGCCAACAAAACCGTTTCTGACATTAATTCCTTAGTCGTGAATGTAAGCAACATTATGGAAACATCTGACAGGACAGGTGAGAGGTGGACATCGAGGACATCGGTGATGATGAAGGTGGTTATTGACCAGGGTTCCTACGATTCATAAAAATCAAAAAATTAGTAAAATTCTGAAATTTGGTTTTACGGCCATAAAAATCATTAAAAAGTCGAGGGAGTTTTGTTTCAGGGTCATGAAATAGTCATAAAATTTTATTATAACCATTTAGATATAAATTGAAAAAAAAAAAATACTTTTCAATATCTGGAAGTTGAACACTTCATATCATTGATTTTGCTTTCGGTACAATGATTTGACACCTGGAGAAGACAATGACCTGGAGACAAGAATTAGTAGGACACGAAAACGAGATTGTGGATCTGTATTAGGACTCCTATTAGGTACCAAGTGTCTGTATACAATGTAAACAAAGTCATAAAAAATCAAAAAAATTTTGTTTTCCAATTCAGTACCAACCCTGTATACATTTCTTTTGTTTACGTGATAGATATCATAGTGGTGTTGTCTCATTTTGCGGTTGTTGTTCACCTTTTACTTCACTTTCTACATCTTTGTGAACTTTGTTATTGGTATTTTCACCACACTATTCCTTTCCCCGATGTCACCTGTCTAGCGAACGAAACAGAACTACTGCTGGTAAATGTCACTCAAAACGTCAATGAAAGCATCCGACTACTGAGAGAAAATAACCGAACGAAGCAGCAGTTGACTGACGGGATAGCAATCCTTGAGGCTAAGTTGAAGTCTGCCAAAGAAAAAGTAGCAAGGGTAAGTTAATGTTTACTCTGGCAAATGCCAGGCGACTTTTTGTGTCATTGGAAGGAGTTTAAACAACAACTTTTGGTTTCAAAGCGCGAAAATAAACAAGTTAAGTTATAATAAAAATTGAACAGGTTTTCCTTGAAATAAAACAGAACGAGATAGACTTAGAGAAAGTTTGAAAGAATCATGGTAAAACACATTTGGATACTTTCGAAAGCGAGCTTTGGAACGTTATAGATGTTGAAGTAGTTATTTTGTTCATTAACACTTTTAACGTTTTTGGTACTGATCCATCCGTAGTTTGTGAAGGAATTGTGGTCTGTGTTTTCCCATGATAGGTGTAGGGTAATGTTTTAATCATGCTTTTTGATATTTTCAGTTCCGTCTTGCTATGCAGCTAAGGAGAAACACATCAGTTCAATTACGGCCTACGAACCGAACTATGTCAAATCCTTTTTTGACTGCAATATCCTTGGATTTCAAAACAAACTTTTCAAATGGATTGCTCTTTTATATGGCACCGAACCCAAATGATACGGTACGTTTCTGACTGCGATGTTCGTCCATACAGTTACTTTCGGTTTGATCTTCAGATTTTTTCAACTATTAATTCGTTACTCCAGTGAAAACTTCCTTCGCTTTTTTAAAATAATCTAAAAGTTAGGGCCAAAAATATCAAAATGGCGGAAGCAAAGGCGCTGGGTACTGTAGGCCCATTCAGTATGAGGTGTGAAATGTTTTAACCATTGTAGCCAAGTTTTACCTCTTAAATGGCGACGTCTCAAGTTCAAATTCTACACCTGTTTGCAACATCTGTTTCAACAGCTTTTCCAGTTAAAACTTTGCATGATTAGAACTTATCGTGATGTTTTAGAGGATTATTTAATAATAGAGGTTGGATTTTTCATCAGAGTATACACGAATGTTTTGGGGGTTTTTTATCCTGCTTTCCTTCCCTTTGTTGGCTCCCCATTTTTCTAATGTGTCTTGTCTCGTTTTGAGCCATAAAGCAAGCCTTCAGTTCCTTATGTTCTTTACTTCATAATACTGCAGTTTGCTTTACTCTTTGTTCATTACAGCACCAAAGTGTTTCGGTGAGACTGGTAGTTGACCGCGTTCGTTTCACATATAACCTCGGATCAGGTCCAGTCGTTATAACGAATTGGGAGGTCCCAGTGGCCGACAACATGTGGCACAGGATTTACGCTACGAGGTTTGTTTTTGTCAATCTGACCTCACCTCACTTTATTCCACCTCGCTACCTTGGTTTGCCTCACACTTACGTCACATCACACCATGAGAACTCAGGTCAACTTAATTCATTTCATCTTAGCTCAAGTCATTCCACCTTACTTCAACCTTCCTCATTTCACCTTAGGTCAACTTAGCGTACCATATCTGTCTACTCTTCAGTCCATATTACCTCCCATCACCACACTTCACCTATCCCCCATTCATCCCTCACCTCCCTCCACCTCATCTTACCTCTCTAACTTAACAACTCCTCGCCTTACCTTACCTTGTCTGCTCCTTATCTCACCCCACCTCCTCTCAACTCATTTCCACTCCCCTATTCTCACCGGAACTCACCTCATCCAACTCCACCTTACTTTATCTCACCTTACCTCATTTACCATTTTTTTCCCTTTCCTTGCATCCTCTTTGCTGCCCTTCTGTTTTCCTTTTTCTTCATTTCCCTTCTCTCTACTTCCACTCTCATGTTTTCACTTTTTTCCGCGTTCCCTTTCCTTCCCTTCCGTTCCCTTTCCATCCTTTCCTTTCCCTCCCCTACCCTTCCTTTCCCTTCACTTCCCTTCACTTCCCTTCTCTTTACTTCCGCTCTCCTGCCTTGCCTTGTCTTGCCTTGCCTTTCCTTCTCTTTCCTTTCCGTCCCTCCTTTCCCCTCCGTCCCTCTTTTTCCCTCCCTTCCCTTCCTTTCCCTTCCCTTCCTTTCCCTTCCCTTCCCCTCCTATCCCTTTCCTTTCCCTTCCTTTCTCTTCTCTACTGAACTTACCTTGCAATACTCCTAATTAATGTGACTCCACTTCACTTCATTCCACACCTCTCCTCTTCATTTTATCTGTCTTGCTTCGTGGCTACGCTCATCCAGCCAGTAATAAACCGTTCTCTTGTTTTCTGACCAAGATCCATGTTGAACCATAACGCTGTTGTTCTCGTTAATATTCCTCACACAGATATCGTGATCAAGCAAGATTAACTGTGACCAATTTAGAAAGTGGGTTTTCTCGAACGTACGAAGGTCCGAGAAGATATTACTCAGATGTGGAAATGAAGTTTAACGAAAACAGCTCGATCTTTCTTGGTGGCCTTCCAGTAAGTGTAAAGGTAAGTTATTATGTCGGTATTTTACACTTCTCGGACTAACGGGTGACAAAACCACAGGGAAACTCTACTTCAGTGATAATATTCTAAGATATTATGGATTTATAGTGGCGAATAATTGGATATTGCATGGTCTACACTCTGTGGTCAAAGGCTGTAAAACCGTCACGTTGTGTCCATTTTGTTCACTACGCTTCAAGATTTTAGTCATCAAAGGCTTCAAGACCTTCTCGTTTTTTTTCTAAAACGTCATTTTATTTTGAAATGTAGAACATTGTAATGGGCTTCCTCTTTCGTTAGGTAAATTTTACAAAAAGAGACTTTGATGGCGCTCTTGACAATCTTGTTCTTAATGAAGAGGCAGTGTCCTTGTGGAACCCACTGCGTGTCGAAGGCGTAAGACGATTTACAGCAAGAAGGTACAAGTAGGCACTGAATGAATAAACAAACAAACTAATGAATATCGTAAACCTCCAAATATAAGTCCCACCGAAAATAAGCCCTAAGATCTTAATTGAAAAAATCTTAGTGATCGAAATCCCGCCGATAAATCGGCCCATCTGCTTAATTACGAAAAAAATTAAATTTCAATTATTTGCTATTTATTACCCTATATTATATCTTTGTGAGGACTGTGGGAAATCTATGTCGAATCTATCTTTTGAATGCGAAGTTCCATCCAATAATACGACCCTCCCAAAAATTAGGCAAGAAAATTTTTCCTTTGAATAAATATCAGCTCATGGCTTACTTGGGAAGGCTGACAAAATTTCAACCAGAATTTTTGACCATTTAATTGACAATTTTCTGGGAAGTCTCCTCTTGACAAGTAAAATCGTCTGGTTTTAGGCAGCATAAAATGTAATAAGTGGCAGAATTGCAACAGAATTGCTATTATTCTCCAAATGTTCCTATCTTGTCGCAAAGGCCATTATCTTGTTGTAGACTTTTGTTTCTATAATGTAAGTTTGGTCTTCAGCAAACGTTTTACGTAAAGGTTTACACGACCAGTGTATTAACATTCTTCTACGTGCTTATGTCTTCTCCTGTTCCAGAGCAAAGCCAGACGACTTTGATTCTTGTGTTACTCTCCATGGAAACGGATTCATTCAGCAAAGGGCTGGAAATTTTGAAACTAGAACCAACTCCAGTTTGTCGTTGCAATTTCGAAGCTTTTTTAAGAGTGCTTTGTTGGTTAAAGTGGGAGGAAGATACAATGTACGTAGAATAGTTTTGGTTTTAATAGTTTTCATTGCTCTTTATTTTGGATTCTGCTTCGTGTCGTATCTGGATTTGTTGTTGCTGCCTTCTATAATTAGGCTGTGTTCATGTCTGTGTCAGTGTCAGTGTAAGTGCCAGTGCCAGTTCCAGTTCCGGTGTCAACATTAGTTTCGATATTAGTTTTAATGAAAGTGCCCGTGACTGTCATTTTGTTCTTGATACTTATGACACAGCTGAATTATTGCTCATCAAAACTCGTACAAAAAATCTACATTCTGTATTCATCCTTTTGTCCAAAGGAGTTTATCTATGGAGTCTATCTTCGCAACGGCCGCGTTATTTTCCGATATAACACAACCGTGCTTTCCACCAACCACTCGTATTACAATGATGGTCAATGGTACAATGTACACATCACACGAACTCTGAAAAACGCTTCCCTACTTGTCACTCCACTCGCCGTAGCCACCAGGAAACCAAATGATTACGTCACTGTGAGCAGACGCCTGCCCTCATACTTGCCGGATGCTGAATATATATATTTTGGTGGAACGAACGAAACCAGGTAAGACAAGAAAAGGGGAAAAAATAACGCATGGAAGTTCCACAACACGACAGTAAATAGGCCTACCACGTGTATGCAACTTTTATGTCACGAAAAACGTACATTATACGGCTTTTATGTCACGAAAAACGTAAAAAAACATTAAAAATTTGGCGTAAAAAACATACATTATACGACATTTGTGGCACTGAAAACGTACATTGTATGACTTTAATGTGGCGAAATACCTACATTATACGACCATTGCGGCATTCAGAAAGTAGTTCGCCCTCACGCGAATGCTGTTGCATGTAGAAATGAATGTAGTTTTAGGTGTGCCAAAGTGCATTCTGCCATAGCCGTAGAGCTAACTGAAAGTTCACCGTTCATCATAACACCATTTCAGACGAAAAGAACATAGGTTATTCGACTTTGGCAAAGAAAGCGCCGGTATAGTGCGCCATATGTAACGAATAGAACGTCTAGGATACAATTATCATGCACAGAACATATGTACGAATTCAGATCCTTATATGGAAAACTTACTATGGCAGAGAAGCCACCCACCAGAAGTTCCTTTGTCTTAACTTGCTTCTTGGGTTTCGTGGAAATGTGAGTGAATTAAGAATTCAAAACGAAATTATACTTGAATATTTAACTTCGAGTGCAACGATCTTTAAGCTTGCATTTTTCACTCTCTTGGTGTGATAGCTTAAAACGGTAACTTTTTTGCAGTGATCGTTTTGCTGGTGGAATGAAGCTCATATCCCTTAGCTCAATAATTGCAAATACGCCTGTTCGAAGAAATTTGGACGATAGAAATTTTACTGTACAATCAAAAGACGTAAGCTTTGACGAATGCATCAGAACGGTAAGAGATATCGCTTTCCATGCGTCTAATTACCTAGTTATATGTTGGTTGTATGCTGTTGTTGAAAATGGTGAGAATTTTGTTCAATAGGTGAAGTATTTTCTGGGCTAACATCGTGTTGGTGTCATCATTATTGTCAATATGATCGTTATCGTCTTCATCGTCATTATTATCTTCGTCATCATCATCGTTATAATCATTATCGTTGTCATCATCACCATAATTATATTATTTCAGTTGGGACGCTATTCCAAAAGTCCACTCTTGTGTAGGCAAATGACTTTTTCATGTGATTTTTTTGGGTTTCAATTCTCATTATTATCATCATCATAATTATCTTCATTATCATCATCTTTAACGTTATCATCATTATTATCATTATTTCATCATTATCATTATCGCGTCCAACATCGTCCGTATTATAATTGTCGTCATCATCATCATTACCACCATCATCGTCATCATTACTATCATCATTATCGTCATCGTTATCAAAATCATTGACATCATCACCGTCTTCATCATCATCATCATCGTGACCATCATCGTCATCATTATCGTCATTATTGTTATTATCATCATCATCATCTCATCGTTATCATTATCGTGTCCAACATCAGTATTATAATTGTCATCATCTTTATCATTATCATCATCATTATCTTTATTATTATTATCATCCCCATCATCAACACTCTTACCATCCTTCATTAATTGTGACGCCTTTGCTGTTTTTTTATCTCTTATTTCTTCAGGTTGAAGAAGGACTGCGGTATTCTAATGGCTACACTGCTCTAAGAGCTGAAAACATAAAAGGAATTTCTTCATTGTTAATTCGATTCAAAAGTAATGAACCCACCGGATTGTTGGCGTTCAGCGTCAAAGAGGTACCGTTTGATTTGATGGAAAAACCCTCAAAGTACTTAATCAGTTTGTATTTGTTTCATTTCGAATGTACTTGATCATTCTAATTTCTTGCGTTAAGGTGATGTCAAGCAGCTTAACTTGACAAGCAAATTTTACAATAGCTTCAAATAGTTTGTACAGGGAAGAAATTGTCCTGCACTTGTCCTTCTAGTATAGCTGAGTAGCAACAAAACGCCTTTGAAGACAATAACCGATGAAGATTGAAGCGTTTTCTTTTTTCCTAGCGAAGCAAGTTGAAATGATACTGATTTACATATATATATATATATATATATATATATATATATATATATATAGATAGATATATGTGTTGATAACAAGTATCAATAACAAAATCATATGGGTGCAGAGTGCTCTATACCGAGGTAGAGCGGAATAATCACAACACAAGATTTGGTTACTTCATAAGAACTTTTATTCACTACAGATCTGTTTTGTATGACAAGTCCGAAGCTTGCCATATGTATATATATATATATATATAATATTTAAAAACCAAGCAGGAGCGCTTTATCGGGATTTAAAACACGAGGCGATAGCCGAGTGTTTTAGACCCAGTAAAGCACGTCCTGCGAGTCTTTTTAAATATCTTATGAAATTCACCACCTAGTACACTAATTCGCGAAGAAAGTTTGGAAATTTATCTTTCGTAAGAAAAAATTCAACTGCTTCGCATATAAAGGCACATGTATCTTTATCACATCATATATAGATCCGACACGGTTATGATTTTCTTTTGTATTTTCCTCACGAATATTTAATGAATTCTATAAATGTATATACAGTATGTATATATATGTATATATTGATCTTTTGTTAGGTGGTTCGTTTTTACTTGGCTTTGTTTTATGGTAATCTTTTTCTTTTGTTAGGAGGTTCGTTTTTACTTGGCTTTGTTTCATGGCAATCTTTTTTTGGTTTACGCCAATGGAAGTGCAAATGAAGTTACACTACAAACTGAGAAGGAGACGCTTAATGACGGAGCTTACCACACTGTGCAAGTTGAAATTCGGAATTCCAGGTAAATTTATGAAATAAGACAAGTTTAGCCAGGAAAATTCGTGTAACTTGCTTCCCTCGTTTTCTCTGTGTCTTTCTTCGCGTATGAGAAATACTTCGCGTTTACACAAGGTGACATGAAATGGAATCAATTTCAAATGGAAACTATTTACAAGTTTCTGAATCATACACTCCAAGACCCAATCCGGGCAGTTGTGCGTTGCGCGTGGATTCGTGGCAACAGTACACTATGCAATGTTAAAGCACTATCCCTACGAAGGAGTTTCGTATCGGATACAAGAACATAGCTACTCATACTTTATCATTCTTCTCTTTGTAGAATTGAAATGAGAATAGATACCAGTCCAGAAACCTTAACTCGAAACCTTCCTGCTCATGTACCGACTCCAGTTCCTCTGGATGACGTCTTGTTCATTGGTGGCGTTACCCCTACCACCACGATTCCGTTTCATCTTCCTGTTCTCAAGTCCTTCGAAGGAGACATCAAGAGAGTGATTATCAACCAAACAACAGTCCTTGATGGAAGGTATAAGATTTTCATTTTGTATATACTTCTGCTAGCCCAGTTTAGACCCAATGCATTACACAGACTTTCATTCATGGAAATTTATCTTTACTTACGGTAAACTTTTGGATAAAGTTTCCCTCCCAGATTAATTACATTTCTTCGACAAAAGGGACAATATCTGTTATCCCGGATGTAAGGGGTATGGCTTGCTGTACTTTAATATGAGGGTGGGCAGCATGGGCGCTCGCCGGGGGGGGCTCCACGCAAGAGGAGCGCCTACCAAGTGCAATAACTAACCTACAGTCGTTCTGTTAAGAGAGATCAAAGATCGTCAAGCTCTATACTAAGAAAATGATTTCTGAGCCCCAGACGGGGATCGAACCCGCAACCTTCTGATGACCGGTGAGACGCTCTAACCATTGAGCTATCTTTCATCTCTCTTAAATTATATCCAAGCTCCCGGTTTCTAAAATCATAAACTGCAGTCGTTCTGTTGTTTGCCTAATCTTTTTTTTATGTTTGTCACTATAGTTCACCGAGTGTGTTCGAATCCTCAGTGAGCAAGCACGTGTCAGCGGCAGGCGTGCCTCCTCCGGTCGAAGTACAACCCACAGTTGCTCCAACCAATCCACCGCTGCCCCCCACATGTGGTTCTAAATATCCTGAAAAAGTCAGGTCTGAGAAACACGAGGAGATTCATTTTCAAGGCATCGATAGCGTTCTTGGCTTCAGCCCAAACAAAAGTCTCCTTAACAGCACTGGCTCAAGGTATCAATTGGAGTCGTGATGAGCTTTTATTATATGAGTCTGTGTTGCCAGTGTGCTACGAGCCAAACCACACTTTCCCTGCGATCTGATTGGTTGCTGGCCGGATTTAAAACAGCGCTCCTGCAAGATGATTGGTTTCTGGATGGACTTAGCGTAGCTTTCCTGTAGCCTGATTGGTTCCTGACCGGGCTTAATGCAGAAAGTTGACGAAACTATAACTATTGCACTGTTGTACTGCAAGTTTTTGAAAAGTGCTTTACATGTTTGATCATTTATTTTATATCTCTTCTTTATTAGCTTCGTTATTGTTCTCGAGTTCCGTGCCTTGTCACCAAATGGTGTCTTGTTCTTGGCTATGGATAACTTCACCAACCCTTCACAATTCGTCTCTCTGGAGTTGGTTGACGGCAGTCTTGTTTATCAGTTCAACACTGGCGGAGGAGTGGTCAAAATGAAGACGCTTGGAAATTACGCCATTGGAGGGCTGTGGTATACGGTGTGTACCTGTCTCTTTACAGGGAACTTAATAGCTGTATCCTTATTGCCGGCGAACGTACACTTCAGTCTTGAAATCAGTGCCCGGTCGCTTAGGAAACAGGGGGAAGCCAGGTTATTTGCGGTAAATCACTGTTAAGATTGTGTACGATGCATTAGTGGCTGGTTGTAAATATGTGTAGGTTTGGTTGGTTGAAAAAATTATCGTTCAAATTGTCCACTTACTCCACTGAATTGGGTTTGAAATTTGACCTGCCACAGCACAAACTGTACAGAGTAGACTGCTTTGTAAGCATCATGACAGAAATAATACTTGTTAGCACGAAGTCAGACAGCTAAAACAAAAGAAACTCAATTGACCTAGATCAAAACTGCGTCGTTGTATAGCCAACATAATATCTAACAAAAATTAATACGATCGTTCTTTGTGTACGGGTTCACTCTGCGGCAGCGAGTCAGATAAACATGACATCCAGACTTGTAGGCCAGTATCGGGAATTCAGGAGTAGATTTTCCAAATTTCGAACAAAGTTAAATAACTCAGAATTGCATATCAACACAGACCAATTCTATGGCGCGTCTGGAGCATGTCTTTCACCGAAAACTTTAAGTCTGTCCATGGTTAAGTTTGATCGACGTGACTTGCGTGATAACTGGAATTTTTTAACATTTTTTGTTTGCGTTCTAGGTAAATTTATTGCGGATTCGTCAATTTGGAGCCATAGTCATCCCCGAGAGTAAAGAGTACCATAAAGACCTTCGAGAAAATACAGGTCAACTTTTGGTGGTCAACTCTCTCTACCTCGGGGGTATATATGGCGTGGTGAACACTTCGATGCTCGAGGTGAGGTGGTCGTAATTTGTTTGTAACAATAAATGTAAAACTCATTAAGAATTGATGAGGAAAAAACAAAGGAATTTAAAGTTTAATCAGTTGTTGTAAATATGATTCAACCACGCGTATAGTATCAAGTGATACAACCATTGATTTGCCTGAACTTTTCGTGTTATTTTCTCGACTTAAAATCCTCGGAATCTTTACCATTTTTGAAGAACACGAGCGTTTGCATATATTTGTCTTATAACTCGCCTTCGACTCGTGATTGTATACTTGATACAACACGGCCGCTCATGTTGTAAGCATTACATATGGAATAGTGATTAGTTTAAAGTAAAAGCTCTCGCGTGATACTTTCAGGATTTACAATCATTGGTTCCCCACACAACTTGCTATGACGCCAAGCTTTGGTTAAATAACCGAGATTTAATGACAGGATATTATGCTCAACGTTACGACGATGTGATACAGTCTCGCGTGGTACTCAACCAGGAATCAGAACTTACAAAATACTTCTGTATAAATCAGGACAACTTTTCATCCGATTCACTACCACCCGTTGTTTGTTATGAATCATTAATATAAAATGTAATGTAATGCAGTTCATTTCAATCTAACCCACTCCAGTCCAAACCGATCCCATCCGATCTAATCTAATCTAATTTAATCGAAGAAAGTTCTTTATAGTGGGAAAGAGCGTTGGGCAAATCTTTCCTAGGGATTTGGAAAATACATCTTTGTTGAATTACTTGAAAGCTCTATTTTACTGGGTTTCTGTACTGACTTACTGAAAATGTGGTGTCGAATGATCAGGGAGGAAACACGTCGTGCACACTGTGTGTTCGTTCATGAATTGTTTCTTTCTGCTTCTAAGTAGAAAGTAACGGGGCCAACATTGTATTGTTAAACTTCTTCTTTACTCTAGAATCCATCAGCGCCAAGTTTCTTCGGATGTATTCGGAAATTGTCAATCCAGACTGTCTCGTACGTCAAGGGATTCAACTTAAGGTAAAAGAAATCGGCCGTGTTACTGATGATGTCAAAATATTTGTCTACACGAATTAACTTCGATTTATCGAAGATTAAGGCGGCACTTTGAAGGGGGATCATTGAAAACTTTTTAAGGAAACTTTGATAGTTTAAAATTATTTTCGCATGCAATTATTTCAAAGTAAATGATTACAAGGTGTTGTACAAATGTAAAATTAATGATCGTAAAATATTACGTAAGTTCTTGTAATCTATCTTCGAAAAAATGTTGGTAATCCCTCCTTGTCCCACAAAACAGTGTGAACTTAAATTCTAAATAAGTTTTGTCCACATTGACTCTGGGAAGACGTTATTTCGCTAGCCTCTGTGAAAAGCCCTTTAGGCGAAGATTCGCAATTTTACCGTTGCTAATCGTTTCCCGAACTCTAACCGTAATCCCCAACCACATCCCTAACCCTAGATCAGTTTTTAATCTAAAGTTTCAATTCGGATTTTTGACGAGATGTCAGTCTGAAACAAGCGAAATAACTTTTTCCTTTACTCTACCGGGCACTGCGGAATTTCTCTGGACACTTTAGTTTCCTCCTGTAGTAACACTGGATCCGTAAAGGATGGCCCTTACTGGACCTCCAAGGAAAAGAACTTAGTGAGCTGATAGAGTTATCCAGTATACATAAAGGCACTTGCTTATATACGTTGTTAGGTTTCAAGATCAACAAATGGGCCACGATCTTCCTGAAAGCGTGCCCTTGAGCTTAACGATTTTTCTTTGCACGAATGTAGTGGAGAGGCAGATGCGAGTCAGACAAAGAATATTCAACCTGGGCAGTGTTACGATTACGTTCAGCCTCAAGTTAGTTTTGATGGTGCTGGTTATGCTAAACTTGGTGAGTTATTCTTTCAGACGTAAGTTCTGTGTTGTTTTCACATTGAGACGTTTCCCACTCGATGAGACAAGCAGAGACAGATTAATCGCAGCACTTTGCACCAATGACTGATTCGTTCATTACTTGCAGTAATGCCTAATTTTTTTTTTATCTGAAAGTAATTCGTACAGGCGAAAATGAAAACCACTGGTCTTGAAACGTCTTTGGATACACGAAGAAACCATTAACTCGTTCCCTGGGGGAGCTCTTCCCTTCACGAGTAAAATCATGTGGCACTAGCCAGAGTAAATTGACAGAAGTTTTATCACTCCGGGAAACAGTTAAACCAATGGTCAAATTGATTTTCCATCTGGAAATTACCAGTTTGAGAAGCTAAATACATTTAGTTCTGTGTAGAGACTCTCGAACAGGATGTCCCTTCCTCGGTTCGAATTCTTAGAATCAAGTTGAAGTTATTCGGATTTGCGTCGTTTGCACGACGCTTCTCTTGGGGTGTAGGCGTGTGATAGGGCTGTGACTGCATACGGTGGTTTTTCTTCACCGTTGCTTATTAATACTGAAGGGTATTTTGTTCTTATGAGGTGGAACATACAATTTGTCCGCTGGCAGCAAATTAACTATGAGGTTCCGGACGACAGAAAGAACTGGACTGCTCTTTTTTGTCATGGACAACAACGGTAGTAACACAATGACATTAGAACAAGTAAATGGACAGGTAGGTGTGATTTTGTTTAAATCGCAACTGGTGTGTAGTGTTTTAGTGACAAAGCATCAACCCACGAACCAACACCCGAAAGAACTAACGGACCGATCAATCAACCAACCTACATACCAGTTGACCGACCAATCATTCAAACAAACTAACAAACCCGCCAGCGACCAGACACACACACCTATCTACCTACCTACTTACCCAACCAACCGCCAACCAACCTGTTAACCAACCTGTTAACCAACCAAAACCAACCAACCAACCCATCCTATCAGCCAATCAGCCAGTTAGGCAGCCAGCCAACCAATCAGCTAAACAACAGGCAATCCATCAACCAACAAGTTAATCAGTCAGCCAACCGACAAAGAAGCTGGTAAACTAATGACAAACATACGCCAAAAAACCGGCTACAATAAGTTTCCAGTCCTTACCTTTAATTTTTTACTTGATACAACGATTAATTTGATGTTGATTATGATTATGAAGTTGTGAAACTAATACTAATGATTTGGTTTGGTTTTTGTTGTTGTTTATGAAGTTGTGAAACTGATGACTTGGTTTGGTTTCTGTCATTATGAATTTCGTCGTAACAAATTTGTTAACCTATTTGGTATTACGACTTGGTGAGCCAACTAAAGTAATTGCAGAAAAAAAATCATGCCCCTAGTTGCTTCCATCAAGTTGTGCAACTTAACATTATCATGGCTTTTCACCTGTTCTTTATTTGTTTTAGATTTTTCTGTCATATCTCCATTTAACTACCAGAACAACATTGCGGTGGACAGATTCAAAGATAACGTCTCCTGACGCGAAGAATACTTCTTATACGTTGTGTGACAACAAATACCACACCATTAATGTTAGAAGATCCATCGGCCTCGTTGAACTGAAGGTTAATAACGAGACTGCTGTGGCAGTTAATATCACTGAGCATGAGCTCATTGGAATGGTCTATGTTGGTGGTGTACCAAGTAAGTCACTATGGTTACTATTCAAACCACTAGTTAAATTGCCTACTTTATTATATGACGTCATATCAAAGCAATCCATTGTTTTAACATGAGTCGTGATGGTATAAAATCGTGGGTGAAGAACTCCTAGGTGATGGAAACAGCAAATAAATATATTTTACAACTACAAAGTAGATGTAAGCCACGAAATTTTTAGAGGGTTGAAGATTAACAATGTATTTGCAAAAATTTGTTTATTCTAAGTAAAGCAATCTTGGGCAGAGAAGTTTTATTTGGCATCACTTTTGTTATTGAGTGTTTTATCTACCTAAAATGGAGGGTTGCATCTTCATGTGATGTCATGGTGAATTGGGACTCTGCATCAAAATGTTTCACTTTAAAAATTATTGCATACTTTATAATATTGAGTTATGGCCACGATGAGGACAACAGGATTAATACTGCAGTAATGAAACAATTTTAATGTTTTATCAGGTCAACAGAAAACGACATCAGAGTGTGTAGTATTTCTACTATGTTTCTTCTTATGTATTCTGGTTGTCTATGCATCTGTAACTTCACAGACAGTGGGAAAATGAAAATTTTGTTAATTTGTCAGGCATGTGTGTAGACATCGTGGAAGTGAAGAGAAATTTTAGGGTTGAAAGCAGTTTAACTTTAACTTTTACTTTTGAAATATCGAAGCATCTCTGAACTCGAAAAAAGCACATCCACACCAGTATACAGAGAACTGTATATTCCAAAACTCAAGGATATTTGAAAGACCACCCGCATTTTCAAGTTTTCAAATCATGTACGAATCATGCTCAAGAACAAAATTCAAGTTTATTGTTTAACGACCTGATTAGTTTTAACTTAAGCTTACAAGTATTTTTGGAATTCTGATGAAAATACCGGTTCTATTTTTAGGTGGTCTGCACGTGCAAGTCGGTTCCACTGGGCAGCGGTTAGTTGGTTGTATTGAAAGCGTCATTATCAATGATCACGTGGTTGATTTTAGACACGAGGTGGAAGAGGAAGAGTTCATGGAGTTTGGTTGCCGTGCTCCAATTGAAAGCCGAACGACCTACACAGACAACCCTCTGCAAGTTTTCAACATTCTTGGAGGGGAAAGACGTTTACTTTGATTGATGTAAACTTTATGTAATTAGACTTGATTTCAATTCCTGGATGTTTGAATGCGTTCGCGTTCCCTCCGTCAGGGACCGCTTGTATGAAGGCCAAGATGATATGTCCGGTGAGTAAATCTTGATGAGTCAACAGCGTTACCTATACTCTGAACAAGCGAACTTACCTTTTAACCAACAAATAGCTCTGTGAGGTGGATAACGCTGGATGTAGCGGAGAAAATTTGAGTATTGTGTAGTTATAAGCATGAATGGTGACGTGACTAATCCAATGGATGAGCTGTCCGCGTCGCAAACTTTGCTTGTGTTAACCTGTTCAGCAAGGACAGGGTGATTTCATTTTGTGACATACAACCAGACCCTGACCATCATGTCTGATCCTGATTCTATAACCCAAACTCTGACTCTTAATTTGCCGACGTCGAAAGTTTATCGAAGGCTTACACCAAATTGTTCCAGATAAATATCAAAGTAGATTATTCGAGCTAAGTCTCCATACTTCGAGCTTTCCTCGAATATCGTCAAAAACCATGGCTTAACACTTTTACCTTTCCGTCAATTTTTTTCGACATTCAAAATTTACCTAGACCGCACGGGAAAAAAAAGAATTTCTTGGTAAGAAACGAGAGAGCCTGCACATTTATAAATTTAAATAAAATAATTTCATTTTATTTTGTCATTAAATTAAACTAAATCAAAATTAAAAAGGAATAAAGATAAAAATGTTGGTTGAAAAGTCGTCGAAAACGGTGAGTCTACCAAACAATGCCCACCATTAATTGTGACGGGAAAATGCCTTCTTTCAATGCAGTATAAGCTTTCAAAAATGATATCAAACATAAATAGCAGAAAATTCGTTTATTGAGGTTGGTGTGAACGGAAAATTAAACTCCTATAAAGAATTCTGATGCCATTGTTGGTTAACCAGCTTCTAATGACATTTCACAAGTATCTGTTTTGTAAAAGAAGCTATTTACTTCTTCCACAAATATGTTGGGGATTGTGAAGGCGTGAGCTTCATCAGCATCAAGGAAAACTACATTACTGTTAACGTTCGGTCATTCTTTCACACGAGAATCGGATATATCATTTGTCAAAATGTTCAAATGCCACACATGAAATGAACATTTCATATGAGAATATTTCAACTCCATGTCAGAAAAAGAACAAACTTTTTTACACTTGATGTGACGCGACATTTTGTAGGAATTTTGATTCCATTGTTAGATTTACTCTATGTGGTATGGCTTAAAGCATGCGTACGAACAGTTGCTCGAGTATAGTCGAGTCAAGTTATGAAGTTGCCATTAGTCCCAGGTATACGTTGTAAGGAGGAGTGTAAAAACGAGTAAAGTCGTTTAGCGTTAGCTAGAGTAATATCATCTGGCGTTAACCAGAAAAATAAAAATTAGGCATGGACTGAAAAGAGTTTTAGTTGAGGTTCAGCCAGAATTGACTCGAATCATTTTGGGAGGGATTTGCCCAGTCGAGTCAATGACCACCTCTTATCACGTCAGCTGAATACAGCTACCAGAATACTTTGCGGTTTTTTCATTTTCATGCAAACATTGAATTCCCAATGTGAATGGAAAGACAATTGCTCTGATTAACATGAGAAACAAGGTTTCAAAAGGCATTCTGGTAGTTGTATTCAGCAGATATATCAGGAGAGCAGGCCACTGGGGTCGCTGAGAATTGGCGACTCGAGTCCGAGTCAATAGTTCGAGTCGTTACATCACGGCGTGTCAGTACACATTATTTCTCCGACAGTCTCCAGGAAGTCTTTGATGTCGGCTAAGTTGCGAAGCCTGGGAAAACGGTCGACTGCATTTTTCACAAACAAACGGTTTCTCCCCGGTATGGGTACGAATGTGGTTATTCAAGGTGGTTGAGCCCGCAAACGAGCGACCACAAAAACCGCACTTGAAAGGTCTTTCGCTGTTGTGGGTGACCACATGAGTGCGTAGATCGGTCGGATGAGAAAAAGACTGGGCACAATGCCCGCATTGGTACGGTTTTTCCGGAAGCCGTGGACAGACGTGAATTTGAAGTAACGACCGCTGGGTGAAGCTCTTGAAACATTGACCGCATCGCCAAATACCGCTGTCTAGGTGTTCACTGTTTGGGGACTCGCTGCATCTGCGACTCAAGGAACTCGTGTCGGCAGTTTCTTCGCCAAGACCAGCGCTTTTTGTGAGAGCCGAAAGGGAATCGATGGCTGGTGATTTGTCGCTGTCCAAGTCACTTGAGGGCGTCGCAACTTGTCTTTGCACAACGTCCAAGTGTAGTGTTGGTGAAGGGTGCAAGTTAGACGGTGAGGGATAGGATGGGTTGAAATTGATTGAACCGCGTTCAAAGTCTTGAGGAAATAAGTGTCCTAAATTGAGGAAAATTAGAACGTAAATCATCACTATGTTTTATTGGAGAAAAAAATGTCTTGAAAACTTCCCGCAATGTTTTGGTATGATATTCTCGTATGCAGTATTCATCCTCATCGCAGTTCTCCGAAAAATTTGACATAAGGGGTTGAAGATAGATTATTACACGAGTCCAAAAGTTAAAAAAAAAAACCCGTTAATGATAGTTCCGAAACCGGCGTGCTCCATATTAATCTACCAATTACATTAAACATGGAAATCACCAAAAGTAAAAATTGTATTGTGAAGAACCATATAACTAAAGAAACTGTAGTGTCACCTTAACCCTTATCTGCGTCGAGAATGCGATAGTCTGGCGTTAAACAGAGGAAAACAAAGTAAGACTGTCCATGCCAAGGAAGAATTAACTCTTGTTTTCTTTCCTAAGGGCTGCATTTCGCAGTCGAATCTTGATAGAAGATGTAATTTAAGGAGGGGTGAGAAAATCTTCTGTTAAACTTCCGAAGGCCAATTAACACTTGCAACGTTGCGCCTCCCGATTGACGTCTTGGAGTATGTGTTAAACTGACGAGAGGCATGATTATGATTGGCTCCCTAACCGTCCAATAAGTTTTTCGTACAGACCGGCAAGTTTAGGCGGGAAAATTTCCGAGTTGATTTGAAGACAAACAAGCCAGATTCAGGTACGTTTTGCAGAAGATTTACAATAATAAACAGCTAAAGACGTAGGTAAGTCTTATCAACGATGGTTTTAAACAGAAAATGTCATGAGCAGATACAAAAAACACGAAGTCTTGGGTAAAAACAAGCACGTAAACCTTAGCCGCTACTTCGCAAAACAAAAAGTTCGTTAAAAGTGATTAGGGAAGCAACCAAAAGCCATATAATAAACTCCTTATTAATCTCATTTGTTCGGTCTTTACGGGAAAGTATTTGTCTTCGGCGTTTAACCTCCTTCGTCGCTCTGTACGAAAAACTCAGACAAATACTTTCCCCTACAGACCTCCCACTCGGTTAATAAGCAAACAGTAATGTTGGCTGGGGTAATAAAATTAGCCTTGTGGAAACCGGTTGATATCTCAGTAACGTATTCCATAACATACTTCTCACCAGTTAGACGAAAACAGTAAAATAAGCAATGTTTAAAATCTGAAAGGACGCCACGCACCAATGACGTTACAAGGAGCTCTAGGTGTTCTTTTTCCACCGTCCTAAACGCCTTTGAATAACTGCAGTCAGTAAGTTAACGTTATTTGGGGGAAAACCTCCAAACGTTTTCAACGCTCCAAGTACCGGAGTTGTCTGGAAAACTTGGAAATGCTTACTGTCACGTCGTGTTTACAATCTGGACGGCGTCGGGAATTCTCTTGAGACAAATTATGCATTCACTGTGTTGAAAGAAGAGTTATTTTGTAAGGACACGCCGTCCTGCATATTGCTGTCGCATTTGTGTAAACTCTCAATTAGGCAGTTTAAGGAAACATTACGGCTGCTTCGACAACAACATGTTCTTACTGCTGAATTTTTCATTCAAAAGAGAAGAAATGAATAATTTACAGTCCCAAGAGTATTTTCGAAGAGTATGTGCGCAATTGAGAATATTTCTATGGTTTCACGGCCACGTGACGTCGGCACGTTGAACGCGAACGCTTTCGGTTGTTGAAATGTTAAACAGAACCCCAGAGTGGCTTAGAAAAGTTTCAAAGGCGTAAGATAAACATCCACTTCTTGTTGCAACATCAGTGATAAGTTGTTCTGTTGAAATTCTGAGACTTCAGCCACTTTGTTCAAACGCCGTCGCTATCCTAGGGTGTTCAAACTTCCTGATATCCAGGTGGCTGAAACACCGGACAGGATTCGAATTCTGGTAATGGATATTACAGCCCAGGAAATGCTTTAAAGCAAAGGTACTGTCTATGACCCACAAGAAGAAACCATGAGACAAAGTAACATTGATTAACTGTCGTTTCATTATTGAAACTGGTAACGACATATGAGTTTTATAGACGTAGAGTTGACAAGAATGACGACAGCTGAAATTTAATTATCAAAGCGATTATAAAAATAGAGGTAAACGAGGAATTGCTAAGGGGGAATGAAGGCAAGGAAAGTGAGAAGGTAGGGGCTTAAAAAGAAATATAGGGGGAAAGGTTTAATGTTGAAGTTAAGGGAAGATTTTATTTTAGATATTAGTAAGCTGTCTTACATGAGGAGGCCAAATTGTGAAGTGCCTGTAGCTATAACACAGAGAGTTGAAACCACCAAAAGAAACAGGACCGTGACCAGGTTTTTGCTTTCCTCAGGACACCAGGAAGCAACGAGGGAGGAAGTTTGGTACCTATGTAGGCCAGGACATAGACATCCAAATAGTCTGAGACTCGGACGTCTCACTGACGACATGTTTCGCCAATATACATCGCGTCACAGCGTTGGGACTTAAACCTACATACAATTTGAGAACTGTCTCATAGGGATTCGGTCTCTGAAATGAAAAAAGTTTGACAAAATACAGATAGACCTGTAAGGTGACGCAAAATTTGACGTGCAAATAGGCGGATGACAGCAATTTGTTGTCGGATGTTGTGTCTGAATGTGAATGTAGTATTTTATGATCTTCCGTATCGTACCTGTTGAGGTAAGGTTTACTTCTCGTAATCCGATGGGAATTCCCAAAAATTTCTCGTAGTGGTCGTCATACCAGACCAGTAGTTCTGTCCCCGCAGGAATGTCCTTAAACGCTCGATAGTAGATATTGCCACCGTATTGAAAAGCATAGAGATTCTGCTCGAGTTTATGGCGGGCACAACGAATAAACCTCATCCAGCTAGACACATTCTCGTCACTGCCGTCTAAATACGAAGTGATACGGCCATCTTGATAGATCTTCAGACGGGAAACCCACAACCATACCAATGCGGAGAAAGAATGAAAAATAAGAAAGGAGAAATAATGAGTAAATGAGGAATGTAATGACGGAGTTATCACGTCCTAATATTAACGACAAAGCCAGTGAATTGCACGGCTGTTGGTTGTGGGGTGTTGATTTAGATGGACTAATCCTGAGTTTGCTATAAACTTGGGGTAATTCATGACTGGCAGTCATCTAGGCACTATATTTAAGTCTGGTATTTACAGTTTGTAAGAGTCGACTGCAATCGACGACAGTTTTTTGACACCGATTCTCTTGGTTTATACAATTCTTAGGACAGCCATATGTTGAATTTTGTTCACACTACTCACGAAAATCTCTCCGACCGTCGGCTAGTGTCTAACTTCATCATTGGAACAGAAATGATTTCAATTCCTGCGATTCTTCTGACGTCAGATTGCCGTCTGGGACGGATCTTGAGCTAATTCTAATTCTGATTCTAATACTAATATTAATTCTAATCAACTTACGTTGATTTATACCTCATGAGTAATTGGATATATGTAAGTTTATAATATAATATACACAGAACACATAAACATACTTTACAGATAACAACAGATCAGAGGGCCATAGAATTATAACAAGTAGAAACTAGAGAGTATTTACAACGAAAATATTTGCCGTAGAAATGACCGACGATGGGCGATCCGAAAAAATGCCCTATTCATGCGATTGTGACGGGGAGTGTGAACCAGGCTTAATCATGGTGTAGAAGCAGAGGGCTTACTCCTCTTGATAATATGTGGACTTTGGAAAAATACGTGTATTCACATAAACGCATCTCACAAATCCAAAAAAAGATTAGCGTTGCATGATCAAAAGGATTTTGAAGGTATTTTTAATGGGTTTAACATAGAAGTCCTTATATGAAATACTATAAAGGTGATTTGTCGTGAAACTGGGCGGGACCACTCCACGACTTCCTGCAAGTGATCCCACTCGCGAGCCAGCCACAGTTACGTCACTGCTCTACTGTAAAATGGAGTGAGGCTGGTAAAAATTACTTTCTAGGTTAAAACCTAAATCGGAAAATACCTCCCACATATAAGACATGTCTGTTCCAGGTCGTATATCACTCGCAGCCAGTCGGATTCCCTCATAAGGACCGATCCAGGTTCCTACCGGGATGAACTGCCGGGCACATACACCGTAGCAGTGGCCTGGAACAGAGGATTCACAAAGTTGAACTTCCGGAGGAAACGACGTCACGGCGTAGGTTAACCGTATCTTGTCCTTCGTGTCGGGTTTGTAATGTTGAGCCTTGACGAGCTTCTGCAGGGACTGCAGAGGACCGTGCATTGGACACTCGTCGGAAGTCTCCTGTTGGCAAACGCCGCAGCCTAACAGATGGAAAGCAAGGCTGGAATTAATACCTAACAGAAGTGAGACACTGTTTCTATAAAATTGGTTGCCAAGTATGGGATTTGAACAGCGGCGTTGCTTGGACTTGTGGCGTCTGGCAGCAAGGTCTAAGCTGGCGCCATTCCGGCCTCCACTCCCCCTGACGTCTTAGGTTTGAATGTTCTCCCTGGGAAAATTTTGGGATTATAAGATGTAAAATAACGTATTAAACCTATCAAAGGGCTAGGGCACACTTTAGTATTTTACTGTGGCCAACGCCAGATGAGTTTACTCGTTAAAGGGATGAGCCCTGCCCCTTAACGAGTTGATCCATAAAGTACGAAACGTTTAACGTTAGAACTCTGCCCAAAACAGCGAGAGAACGACTGAACAAGGTACCAAAATTTCGAAGGAAGACACTTCGTAACAGTAAAATGTGAGGTGAAATGTTTTTCGCTTTCACCTCGCATGTCACTAAGAATCAGGCGCAGTTCAAACGTCGAAATTTTCATGTTCCGAATCAAATGCAAAATCAGTTTAAACAAAGGATTTTCCTCATTAACATTAGATTCGGTACATGAAAAGTTCGGCGTTTAAACTGCGCCAAAGAATTAAACATTTATCGGTTTTACGGTTTATCGGTCATTATCGATTGAGTTAAAAGGCTTTTTATTCAAGGACCCTATAATTCTTAATCAGTCCTGACATGAGGCGGTAATTCTATCGCTTCGAATACTCCCTAGCAAACTGCTCTCCTAACCTTGAGTGTATTGCCTAATGCCCATTCGTGTATAGCCTTGAATGAACCGACGTATACAAAATTTCGCTTTGCAGGGTGTCTTTAATTACTACCGAACTCTTGACCCAATTTTGAAACAAATTTCACAGGATCTTCTTATTCTTGTCTTCCAGACATCTCGATCGGATAAAGCAAGCGTTCGAGACTTTAGTTCAGGACAGCAAGTGCAGATTAAAATACACTGAGAGCGGAATGCATGAGCTGTGTTTTTCTAACAATTATACGGTAAGTCGACCTCCTAAGTTCTTCAACTGGTAATCCTAAAAGACGTCGTCTGAGTCCCAGACGGAAAATCGAACCCCTAACCTTTTAATGACGGGTTATATAAAGGTGGAATTTTCATTAAAGGACTAACTTATAAACAAGAGACTATTCATTAAAGCTGCATGGTTTTAACACCGTCCTGGACGTTCTTCGTTCTGCTTTTCATTCCTTTTGGTTCGTTTACGTGAACTAGACTTAATAATCAGTTTGAGATACGCATTCAGGTGATATCAAAAAGCGTCATCCCCCGTCGCGGTTCGAAAAAACCCCAGTGTTTTCTACCTGGTCCACGGATTCAATTTCAACACTTCCACTTCATTAACAACTGTCTGTCAGCATGAAACACTAAAATATCGCTGCAGTGTCTGAATTCTGTAATTTCAAAGCTGATCTCGCCGTCAAGCGCCTTGGACACACGCCTTGATAAGTTTGTCAACCCAACGTATAATGAACACAGTTTTTTTCCCTTATTCATTGTGTGGTATGTTCAGAGTTTTGTTTTTTTTCCTACATGTGAGGCATTCATCAATCTGACAAACAACTTTAGTCTTGTTTTTTTTTCTTTTTGTTTTTTTTTTTTTTTTTTTGTTTTAAATCTAAGTGCCTTTTGTAAATCAGATAATGATGGATTATCACAAAAGAAAATCCAGTTTTAAGTTCCCAGACGGGTCACTTGATGTGTTTCGTCGTGTTTGAAAGATCAGTGAGACCGCTGTCAAAACTGTTACTGATGCAGAATTGCAGATGTTTGTCTGAGAAGCCCAATTGATTGCATGAATTCTGGAATGTTTTATCACAGGATAAGGCCATTCAAAACCAAAATTAAAGATTTAATGCATTTTGATCCTGTGGACGTTAGGGTCTAATTCGATTTGGTAAGATGCTTCCTCCCAAGGAATGCACTCGAAAACTGTCACGCAACTGGCAACTGTCGCTCTTTAAGTTGATTTGTGTTGTTTTAGGACTCTTAAAACAAGGTATGACTTTCCTTGTCATATAATTATTATGTGGCTTAACAATCTGTGTGGTCTAGTAATTTCTAAAGCGAGCAGTAGGCCAACAATGATTCATATCAGTCGCTGATGCACATTCAAATGATCCATCGTCTAACACATGTGTTTAAATGATCTCGTTCTTATCATGAAACCAGGTGGGACGATGAAATAGGTTATGCACTCTGATCTGAAGCCCATATCAAAAACATCAAAGAAAGACATTGAAAATCGTTGTGAAGAGGAGGCTCAAAAGGAAAATGATGGGATGTTCCTTTGAGTCGCCTTGACGTGAACTTTAGAGAAAATTCACTTTTCAAAGTAAGATCTATGAAGACTAAACGTGACAAAGCCCGGCCGCTGTTCATTATCAGTAATGTACACCAAATATTATTATTTCTGAATTTGTGAGTGTACACCGGTAAAAGATTATTGTTTTGTTGTCATTGAACATAAGAAAACAAGATTGTTCCGAGTCTAGTACAGTAATCGACCAAATTAACCACAAGTTCGTTGAACACATGTTTTTGTACTGTCGTCCATGCATCAACCCACTTAGTGGGCAACAAAGTTATCTAAATCAAAGTCGTTGGTATTCAAGTCCTACATTATTATTACAACACAAACTGAAGCAAAAGGCAATCCAATTAACAACATTTGGTACACCTTTCCAAAATTGTATCAAGAGAACTATGATATCACTGTAACACATAACCTTGGTGCTTTAGTCCAACACTCTACCTATATAGCTACTAGCTCATCTCTTTCTTACTCCAGTTTCGTATTCTACCAACTGATCCACAAGGCTATTCAACACAATCTTTGAAATCCTGATCCAACAATCTAACTACTAAACTGTATGCCCATGCAAGTCGCAAACTATTCTACTTCATTAATTCAAGGCCATTCAACGTATAACCTTACATACTCGACCGGTCAACTAAATGAGCTACTAGATCAACCAACACACACTCTTTCTTATTTTAATTTAGTATTCTACCAACGGAGCCACAAGGCCATGCAACATTTAATCTATAAAATTTTGATCCAGTGCTCGAACAACTTAGTTGCACGTCCATTCAGCTTACGAACTATTGTATTCAAGGCATAAACTCTTCCAACCATCCATGCTTGAAGGCCATTCAACCTATAATCTCACGTATTGTTGTCCAACATTCAACAAACTGAGCCACCAGACCATCCAAAACACGATCTTTAGTACACTTGTGCAGCACTCACAATCTTTCGACAGAACTGCTACACCATCCAACACACAACCTTTTATGATCTAAGTTGTCCAACACTATGACAAATGAGTTAAAACTCCACTCAGTCCAAAATCTTTGGCTCTCTAGTTCAACAGTCCATCAAGCAAACAACTCAATTATCCACGCCCTCATGATCTTTGATACTGAAGTCGAACTCTCGACCAACTGAGCTGCAGAATTATCCACCTGACCCATAATCTTTGATAATGCAGTAGAACACTCCACGAATTGAGCTAGGGAATAATTTTGTCATAATATTTTATATTCTATTCGAGTACTACAATGACCAACAAGGCTATTCGACCCGGAATCTTTGGTCTCCTGCTTCAAAATTCCATGAAGTGAGCTAGAAATCACCCAATAATAACTTTGAAAATTTAGTCGAACATCCCACAAACTGAGCGATATCCAAGGCAATTGAATCCACATAATTTTTACTCTAGCTCGCCACTTTCCAACTGAGGTGCACGTCCATTCAGTACTCCAGTACCAATATTCTTCTAACTGGGTATAAGTTGAAGGCAATTCAATCTAGAATCTTCAATGCTCCAAAATGAGTTATAATTCCGCTTAACCAACAAACTTTGGTGCTTCTGCCCAAAGCTCTGCCAACTGAGCTACAAGGTCACCCAACCAACAGGGTCATTGGTACTCTAGTTCAACACTCCATCAGCTGAGCAGCAAGGCCGTACAATCTACAGTTTTTGGCATTCTGGTCTAACAATGTACCAACTGACCACCAAACTTTAACTCAAAAGCCCTGGTAGTCCAGACCAACGCGAGTATGACACAGAAAGATCTGAGACCATCTAATTCAGGACCTTTTTTACTCTCTTCCAAGACTGTATGAACAGATTTAAGCCCACAGCCTTTCATAATCTGGTCCATCATCTTACCAACTGTCCTAGAAGGTCATCCACCTTAGAAATTTGTGACTGTATCCCAACATTTTACCGAGTTACTAGGTTATTGAACTCACAACGTTTGGTTCTCTAGTTAAACCCCCGAACATCTGAGCAACCAGATCATCCAACACACAACCGGCTGTAATACTGTGGTCTAACACTGTGCCAACTGAGTTTCCAGATCACCCATCACACTACCTTTAATACTTTAGTCTAACACTCTACCAACTGAGTTACCTTCCCATCAAATACACAGTTTCTAATATTCAAGTCCAACGCCATACCATTTGAGTTACAGGACTATCCAACTATAATTTATGAATCTCTGGTTGAACAATCCACTGTTTTAGCTATTGGCCATCCAACTGACAAACTTTGGTACTCAAGCCCACCACCCTACCAAATAAACTACAAGATTTTCAAAAAAAAAAGCTTTAGCACTTTAGTCGAATACTCTTTATTTTGAACTACAGAATCAGCCTATTCACACAAGTTCAACATTCAACCAAACTGAGCGACAAGACCACCGACACTGTTTTTGAAACTATATTTCAACACTCTTGCTTTGTTGCAACCCATCCGATCCACAACGTTTGGTATACTCTAGTTCGCCACTCAATCGTCCGAGCCATGATTTCACTCCACCTTTTGGTTCTAGTCTAATTACCTACAACAAAACAGTCCAATAATCATATTCTCATAAGCACTTCAAATCAGCTTTTCGTCAACTGCATGAACCAAAAGTTTATTAAGTTCTTAATTGTTGTCTTGATTACTCACTGGTTTTCATGTTCTCGGGATAATGATCAAGTAGGCCTCGAATCGTCTATATCTATATGTTGTCGCAAATGGCAACTGCAATGCTGTTGAATTTGAAGAATCTTGGAGATTTTTGGTTACTTTTGCTTTGGATATTCACGAAAGCGGGGCTTCAGTTTGAACAAAGAATGACATTTTTCAAGATCATTGTATTGAATAGCAACTGCCTCGTCAATCTAGAAAAGCAATGAATTTTATATCACAGTTTTAATTGCCTGAATACCAACCTCCGAAAAAAAGGCGTCGAGTCAGTTAATAAACCTGTCATTCATTTCTGGTAAACCTCCAATTTCCCTAAGAATTCACAGAATAGTTAGGATAACGTCCCAGAGGACAATTACGAGATATGGGACATTAACTTGGCCGCCTTGTTGTTTCTACAACATCAAATAACTGGATATAGCCGCAAAACATCAAGTGTAACTGTGATTTTCAGGATATCGAGCCAATGTACGTTGAATCCTCAGACCAGTCAAAGCTCGTTTTGCGAAACTTAATGGTTTGAAAAGACATGTGGCGGTAACATTTCCCAGAAAGAAAAAAAAACGTCGGAGACATCTACACCGGCTTCTAGAAGTTTGGAATGGCAACTGAAAAATTCTAAATTTAGTTCTCTGCGACTCAATCAACTTTGATTGCTGATAAACAAAACTAAAGAGTCAAGATGGAAGGAATTTAATCGACTCCATCTTAGTCTAACTTCAAGTATGTCCAAGGTGTCAACTTAGTTGCGTTTCCAACCACCTCGAATATCTGGTAGAGTCAAGTATTTAGGCGATTGTCTTTGTTTCAGATATAACCAAAATGAAAAGTCAGCAACATTGAACTTCCGATGGAAAATTATTATAAAACTGGGCGACATACTGACTATAATCATTTCCTTATAGGATATAATATTGTGCGGAATTTTGTGAAGAAGGGCCCGCCTAATTCTCAAAATTGGGTTGTTTATGTACCGAACGAGCGCCGGCATCGTGTACTCGTACTGGTAATCATCTTGGCATTGATAAATCCTTTTCCAGAGCCTAATCCATTTGAAAACATTATCTATTTGGTTTACATCAGACACCGTCTCAAACATCGAGCGAATTTCTCATGTGTCGTCTTATTTAAAAAAAAAACTGGGACCGGGTCAATGTCTTATACCTTATCACAACCCTCACAAGAACTATAAAATAGTTAATCAAACGCATTATTCCATTAAGCCTAGTTTTCATTTTATTGTAATCGCTGTAATTCGGCTTTCGATTTCTTGCCAAGAAACACACGACAGAATTGCACTGTTAATCGCGATTAAACCGCCATGGTAACGTGCATCGTGGTTGCTGGAAAGTCTAAAGCAGATTGTCGCTGACTGTTGTGGAAATAGAACCGATTTCTATTCAATTACAACGAATAACATTTGTCTCGTGTTAAATGGGAAGCTAATTGCAGACAGCTGACCGCACCATGAAGACTAAATTATTTACAATGCCAATCAGCGTCGTATTGTACATTTGTCTCCCACGTGCTCTCGACTGGAAAGTGTTTGCTCAATGATAAAAAATTCGTTACAACACTTACCAACAAGGGGAGACCTTTCCCAACTGGAAGGTGAAGGAGAGATTTTTCGTAAGCGAAATCAGTTACGGCTAGATGTAAACTGTGCAAATACGTAGGAAACTTTTTTTTGGTATGTCTACTTAAAATCGAGTCAACAGCAACGTTTTAGCTATAAAATATTGTTATCCTTAGTGCTCGGTCAGGCTTGATGCTTTTTTCGCCAGTTACCCCCTGTTTCACTTTGAAGATGAAGCATTTGTTGATATTCCGCACGACGAGAAGGACTTGGTCATGCGTGTAAAGTTTCCACAGTTTTACAGGTAAATCCTAGTTACCTCAACGCGATAAATTCGACTACCAAAAGCGAACGCACACGTTCACATGTACTGACCAGGATGAGTTGATCTTAGTATTTCGCATGTTTTTTAACGATTACATGGGTGGTATTGTTCCTACTCGATTTTCCTCCCTATTGAAATATTTTCGTTTTGATACAAAAGGGATCTCGTGGATCAACAGTGAACAACAGTTGTGAGTAGGTTGAACTTCGAACAACCCTTCTACATTCTATAAAAGGCTAATATCGAAGGTAGCCAAGGTTCAAAAATATGTGTTGCCTATTCCCGAAATGAAAAAGGAGGTACGTAGTGATAACACGCCTCAAGATTTTCAATCAAGGGATGGAGACTCGGATGTGATCATCCCAAAGAGAACTCATGACATCCCTAGACTATAAAGTTATTATAAAGGCAGACACTGTCGCTGAGATGAAGCACGTTCCTGTGAGGAACTTCATGTCTCGTTGCCTTAAAGAACTCATCCAATGGCAACTTCACTCCCTTCGGAGTGAAATGGGTCATCTAAAAGCGGTCCTACAGATCACATGAATTGGATAGATTAATATGATAACTAATGTCAACTGTCAAATTAAAATCCCTCTGTTTAATGAATACCAGGTTTTGAACTAACATTTATTACTTGGAAAATGACATTGGTCGACATTTCAGGAACTCTTCACCCACAAAATGAATTTTGTCGGCAGAATTGGGTCAAAAGTTTGAGCGAATACATACACGTACCACAGGCTACCTAAAACGTTTACGTATCGCAGCTCCAAGATCAGAAAACAAAGACTGTTCATTGTTTTGCTTTATAACTGGGTCAAACAGTTGCAATGCCCCAGAAATAACAAACACAACTCTTGTTCTTGGAGCCCTTTGTGTTCTTATCAAACACACCGAAGGCTTGAAAATCTTGTTGAAATACTTATTGAACAAAGTTTCCTGCTAAGGGGATTCCATTGTAAGTTTTCCACAAAATTCCAAGACCAAGAACTCTCAGTTTCACGATGAGATCCGCCTCCCGTGGATCAGATATGTCCCATTAACGAAAGTTCCGTACTGATTACAACTGGTTGAAACCGAAGAACTCGACGCTTTGCCCGAATTTAACCATTTCTTGCTGCTACATGATCTCAGTGTCTGTAGTAATGACATTAGAAATAGTGCACATTTGCAGACACTTCCATCAACAACGGATCTTATGTTGATCAGAGTCAGCGTCTGGGCCTCAACAGTCAACAGCAGGCATGGATGACCTCAAAGAGAGTTTTTTGTTTGAACTCATAAGCCCTGCACTTTGACTTCGATTAAACCACATCACTTATGGCGAAAGTATATAAACCCTTTAGACTCGTCGAATGAAAGAACAAAAGATTAAAACACTTGTTTCTTCTGAGGTAAATTTTACCAAGAGTTAGAAACGAATTCTTGGCACTGGGGCAAAAAAATAAAATTGCCAAATGTCTGGCGAGTGGTGTTAAATTGCATCGTAAAGCATGTAAGTTGAACTTGCATTTAAGTTCAGCTGTAGCTGAAATGGAAACTTGATCAATTCTCATGTAACTTTCAAAAGTTCAGCTGCGTCTTGAACATTCAGTAACACCCAGCATGCGGTTGTCACTCATGAGCACATTTGACATTCTCAGACACAACGGTGAGATATTTTGATAGAATATGTCTAAATATCGAGAGATTAATTTTCGTTCATCTATATTTGCCAGGTGTGAATAGTTCCCAGGTGTATCAATTAAAGCATTAGACTACTTTGACAAATGTTGAGTTGTACTTACAGATTTCTTTCGCCTCGGAAAGGTTACTCTTTCCTGGCTGAGCATTCGCCGATGGAGAAATCTCTGAAAGCTTCCAGTTCAATACCGTGCAGCTTTCAGGCCGTCTGTGTTCAGCCTTCTCAAATAAAAACCGTTGGAGGTCCTTCATTGTAAACTCGTACATTCCTGAATGATTTTTACTGCTGTTGTCATTTGGATTGTCATAATTTGGCAATTGAATGCTCGAGCACTTACTTGGGTTTGTCGAGACTTGCTGAGAACCTATGATCCCCTAAAAATCCGAAAAAAACAAAACAAAAACCACATTAGTTTTACACCACGTCGGAGCCGGAGGTGATTTCTGAGGCTATAATAAACACAGAAAAGCTTTTATTTATGTTATCTCGATTAGTTTTGCTTGCATTTTGACAGGGTTTTTCTTTAATAGATATATCTTATCGGGCCATAGCTGTTTAAGTTTCAACGACAGGATCTTCAAAATGCTGTGTTTACACAGGGCGAACTGTAGTGAAACTGATAAACACGAGTCAAATTCAATTTCGGAAAACATTCAAGACAAACGATCAGAGGAACGCCAGAGGAGCGGAAAGAATACGCTGTCTCTTTTAACAACGTGAAAGTCAGGATATCGAACAGCAAACTAATGTCGTTGATATTTTAGGGTTGGGTGACGTGAGTGAAAAAACAAACACAACTACCGAATCCCGCTGATCGTTGTAAGCAACGAGATGCAAACCAGCAAATGGTCGAATACCTTCTGTGAAGTTATCAGTAAAACTGCTTGAACGTAGTGGTGATATTGAATCGTGAGCATTTAAATAATTCAATAAACTGCGGCATTTCCTTTGAGCAACGCGGAAAACGGTTTAAAACATAAAACCATGCCAAAAGGAACAATTAGATTAACGAAACCGAGGGAAAAAATACGATTTACATTGTGGCACAAATGCGTAATGTTTGCGTCATATCTCAGCTCAAACGAGACAGCATGAAATTCTTCGCTTTTTCAGCAAATCAAGTAAAACAAGCTGAGTTAATTTTGCTGTTCATTACCTACGCGTGCGTGGAGGACGGCGAAATATCAACAAATCATGCACAACAGTGACCACGTTTTCCTGGCAAGGAATGTCAAGCGAACCTTGGTTCACAAGTTCCGATATTCAAAGATGTTAATTCTGCTCGCATTTAGCCAAAGGTTTTGGGGAAATTATCGAAGTCGATAAAGAAGCTGGGTTGATGTGTTTTGAACTCATTTCAGTCCAGAATTACATGAGCAACAATGCGAAAAGTAGTAACCTCGGAGTTGAGCGAGATATTAATCCCATACACGGAAACACTGGAATACAGGACTTACCTTAACTGAGAAATCGGTGTCTCGTCTTCCCGGCGTTCGACAAGAATCATTTACTTGCGGCCCAATGGCGGGCCGCATAATTTCAAATCGAGCACCTTTCCAAACGCGCAGTCCTTTGAGCGAGCTTCCTCAGGGAAAGCGACTTCTCAAATATTCCTGCTGTCGTTGCCGATACGAAATTTTTATTAATGTTGTTTTAAATTTATCAAGGCTTTTTCCGAGCTGTCATTTACTCTGAAATGACGTCATTTCAACACCATTGTCTGCCGCGTCCGCTGCGTGATACAAACAACAGACGGACCATTTAATCAAGGATATCTGTAACACCATGTACTATTTATCTCACGATTATAAACTTTATTTGAGCTGTTGGAGTGCAGAGGAAACAGCTCGTTTATTAGAAAGTGATGGAGCATAGGTTAATATTTTGAAGCGTTTTGCCGAGGCTGACTTTCCATGTTGAGCAAATCTTCAGAGTCATCGCCAGTGTAAAAGGGAAGAGGGGTTAGCCAAAAATTCGCTATCTGTCATCATCTGGGCCTAATGATGCGACGCAACTTCTCGACAAATCAACACTTGGATCAATATGACGAGAAAAATAAGCGCTAGACATCCTTGAACTCCTTAGGGCTGGACATTATTTTGAAAAAAAATATACCCATAACACTCATTGCGTTTTTTAGTCGGTATCACGGCAGGCTGCTTCGTGTTTTTCACTTTTTTTTTGCTGATTTTCACGACCTTTTTTCCAACTTAAGCAAAACACAGAAGCAATGAATGTTTGCGCAACAGTCAGTACAACGGAATGCAGTTATCTTCAGTAAACAACGGCGCCTACCAGGTGAATATAAATCTTATAAGAATTCCAACGAAAGTATTCGAGCTCTAATAACAGTATTAGATCCAAATGAGCGAAGGCCAAGGACGCATATCATTATAAAAACCCTCGAAAGCTGGTTTACCACTCGAAGAAAGGGGTTTTCGTTAAAATATAACAGTGATCCACACTAGCCAACAAGATGTGGAGACCCACATGCAGGCTTCACAGCCGCACAGTTGGGAGGGCGTGTGGATATCGAAGCACGTTTATCGGACGGCATCACGGTAATCCATTATAATCAATGTCAGGAATATATTCGGTAAATACACTTGATGATTGTACGGATGGTATTTCTAATAAGATCTTATTAGATCCTGCATATTTGTCGGTAAATGACTTATGTGTAGCAGCTAGGTACTTTATGTGGATTAACTTGCTTTCTGGCAAATTCTAGCATGCCTACATACATACATATATACAGACATACATATATACCTGTTAACAGAAGGGTTGTTAAAAATGGTATAGATAGATAATCGACATCCTGGTTGATTAAAAATACTAAAATTGCAAACATAAAAGTATACCAAATCGGAACAAGTATCACATGAAATAGTATTCATTTGAGTGTGATATTTCAGTTTATCTTTATGTAAGTTTAAAAATTGAAAAGTTGATGTACCACAGGGCATATTTGTTTTGAGAAATTGAAGTAAAAATCACAGTTAGTTCATTCCGAAGCGGGAAACCGAAAGTGAATTTTTTTATACAAGATCCCGACTGTCATTTTTTTCAGTCTTATTCCGCCTCAAAAGCTTTATAAAACGCAGAAATAAGGAAACTTGAAGCTCCCACTACTTTTCATGGCATTTCCCCTTCCTTTGAGCAAATCGCTACTCAGAATTTCTGCGTGTTTGACAAGATGAGCGACTGGTCATTATTTATATCAGAGGTTGGGGGCGAAGAGAAGATGGTTTGGTAACTGAAATTTCTAAGACATAAAAGGTTGGGTAAAAACAAAAACTCTCTCCTTAAAGTTAGGTAAAAAAATTTTCATGGCCACATTTACTTTAAAGTTGCCATACGTGTTAGATCAAATTAAAAGCAGTTCAGAGTCCATCGTCTAAAATGTCAATGGGAGTATCATCATCACTTGATATGTCACCTGGGTTTAAACTGCCCAGTTTAGATTTGGATAGAATGCTCGTTTTCTTCTTGCCTTTGATCTCTTTGGGTTGGATAAATAATTTTCTTTATCTATACATGGTTGGGTGTTTTAAATTTTTCATCTTATATTGGTTGGGAGAAAAGTTTTTTCGGTTGTCAAAATAGTTTCACTTTGGCCCCAATCCCAGTCATAAATAATGACCAATCCCTAATAAATAATGACCAATTATAAGGAAGGGACCAATCCCTAATTTTTTTCCTACACTAAGACAGCTTGCGACAATAATCGCATATAAAATAAGATTTAAAAATTACACAGTTAGTTGTTACTACAGACATCGTTGTACTGGTTAACTTGATGAGCTTCATACTAATCTGCTATCCTTCAACTCAGACAAACTTAAAATTCTGACAATATCTGCTCCTTCATCTTAAGCTCGCTTTACAAGACAAATGTTTTGGGCAAGTCACATGCAGTTTTAGTACCCATGCCAACTTTTTGGCTGACTTTTTTACGTTAACATAAAATAATTAAAGGACAGTGATGTCATTGAGAAATGACAAGAAAAATTTACATTTACAGAAAGAAAAAAAATTGACATGTACAGCACGAGAAATTCAAGGTCAACGTTAGTGTTTTCCGCATTTATGCCACAGATGGTTTTTCAACGCGAACTGAAATTTTAAGATTGCAGTCCCAAAATGTTTGTCGCGTTAACCATGCCCTTCGAGGAAAGGTGACGATGTATGAATATGGTAACAAAATATTTTCCAAAAGTTGCTCCAGTCGCCTCAAATGCGCATACGGCAAATCTTTTTGGACAAAAAACAATCCAAAATGCAGCCACTGAATAACTTCTGGACACTTGACATAGCATCAGTATGAAACCTCTTTATGTACCGAAATCGTTTCCTGCATAAAAACTAGTTTGAAATAATATCGGGGAAATTTTATCACTTTTTTCAGCAACCATTACTCCATATTGCTGACCCAATTTCTGATAAAAGCCGATCCGACGCTTTGTCGATTACAGGCATCTGTTTCAGAGATAAGAATGATTTCCTTTAAACGCAACGCCTTTGTCGAAATATTGATGCTGGCTCCGATATGCAGCCTTGTTATATCGAATCCTACTCATAAGCACGACAATTTAACGCGTAACCTGAGTCAGTCAAGTATCTCACTAGGTTTTCTAATGTCAAACATCCGTATATGGTGAATAACGTATACTTTGTTTTTATTTTTATCGTTTCTTTAATACTTTGTATAGGTTCCACTGCAACCTGAGAAGATATGCCTGTGACGCCAAAGGTAGATATTGCAGTGATCAATAGTACTTACAAAACTATCTTACAGGTGGGGTCTGATCTATTTGTAATACAGATCGCATACTTTGGTGATCTTATCAGTTTTCTACTCAGATCCTTAGGCGGTTTGTGACACATCACACAAGATGTTCTTAATCAGAAATGAGGGATACCCTTAATTCCTCATTAATTGCCCAAGTCACATTCCTGCTTTTCTGGCAGGAACTTAGAAACAGAACAATGTAAATAATATTCACATTTCCCCTTATTCCGACTAAAGAAAAGTTGCTAAAACATTTCGGTTGGACAACGATTTTCTGAAGTTGGCAGAGATAGTCCGATTTGTGATTTCGATGTCATTCCTCTGTTGATGACCTCCAACGTTTATCAAAAGAGATATCAACAAAACACAAAAATCACGCGCTCAATCTGTCGATATTCACCAAATCCTGTCTTGGTAACTATGGCTCCCTCCAGTCATCCTAACTATAATCCAAACTTACGGTGATGTCTGGTAAATATGATCAGTCCGCTGCCCAGCTGAGGCTTGGAGGACAAAAAGTAAGACGGACGTAGCACAAGTTTTGATTGCATGGTTAAATCTTAAGACACGTGTTTCATAATTTCATAACGTCAAAGACACGCGAGGTTTGCTGAAACTCGTTTTTCAGGCAATTTGCAGCATTTCAAATTAGAAAATGGCGTAAATGAGAACGATTTCTAGACATTTGTGTCAGGAAAATTAGCGGATTGTTAGAAACAAAATTTGGTTTTAATTCAACAGTTCCAGTGGCTTCGCCTAATTATTGGTATACATCTTATCTACCAAACCCTCTTGGACTTGAGGAAGCAATATTCTCTGACACATGTTTCTTGTTAAGTTTCTTGTGCGCATCAACTCGGTGAAAAACAATTTTTTGAAAGTCACGCCAGTTGACGGGTCGGTAATTTATATCCAGTACTGGATCTAACGCCCAAAATTAAACCGATTCAGCGGGTGAAATTTAAAATGTGAGTGATTGTCTTACGTGTTTCAAGTATGGCACAGTCATTCCTCGATGCTACTTTATTATTCCAGATACACTTCGAAGAGTTTATCTTATAGCACGATACATAAAAAGTCCCTGCGAAAGCAACTGAAAATCTGTTCATGAAGCCTGCGCGGCATAGAATATCCATGACCAGTACGTCTACTAAACCGATTTCAAACGAGATATTGACTAACATTGGAAACGTACCGAGAATCATATGCAAAAAAAATAATCCTTTGAAAAATCTCAAAGAAATTCGAGAATCAGCTTCGAATGAATAGCCATTAAAGTGTGCTGAAGAGGCTGGCTGTGAGCGTTTTATGAACAAGTTAAGGTGCAAGTTGGCTGAATTTATGTACACATGTTCGATCTGATATCAAAATACATTAGTTATGATTTTCCGTTGTCTTGTGAAGTATTGATAAGTTTTAAAAAGGACTGTCAAAAACTCTAATGAACCCCAACACTGTAACCCCATGTGTTTTTTTCACTCCATTTCACATTGAAGAGCTCTTAGAATGCATTTTCTGGGTCGAAAGTAATCATTCTAACTGATGTAAGTTCAACGCTAACCATACTAATCCAATTCCTTGTACTATGAGTGAACAACTATTTACTGGTTTTGTGTACTCTACACTTCAGAACATTGTTACGTTCATTCTACAACTGACATTTTTAAGGTTTGAAAAAAGATACAATTATCCGTCATTTCGTGTACTCCCATTCGCAAATCATCCCAAAGGAGGGCTCTCTTAGTTCTCAGGGATTAACAAAAGATTACAGAGGGTGGCGATAAGATGAACTAGTTCCCATAACTTTAGTCCAGTTTTGTTTTTACTTTTTTCGTGGTTGCGGCGATACGTGCTGGTGTTTCGAAACAAAACCCGCAGTGATTAGTGATCACTACACAGATAACATATCACAACATTGGATGGTATACATTCCTATATATAATTTATACAGCATATAACAACATTTCAGACGCCTAAACTGTTCAAAGAAAGAAAGTGCATTCAAGGGCTTTCAAAATTGTGATCGGTTACAGGAAGTAACAGATTCACAAAAAATATAAGAAAATTTTGGCGGCGACGGAAGAACTATTGTCACTTTCACTCACGTCAAAGCCGTTTGAACAAATAATGCAATTTAACATAGCTTTGTGGGGGCTGTAAAATAAGGATGTCCACGGGTTGCATGCAATTGACCTTTCATCTCATTCATTCATGGGAATATAAGCCAATTAAGGATCAATAATTTAATGCTGTACAGAAATGTCCTGTCAATGGACCTAAATTCAGGTTTCATAAGTATTGACATGACGGTCTACGGGTTCACTTCAGTTGTGCTCAGATCTAACTCATTGAAGTGTGATTTTTCTAAGCCATAGAATTTTTAACAACAAATCATGCATTTCTTCCCAGTCAGCGGTTGTTCTGTACACAAGGAAAGCGCGAGAAACGGGTAAATAGAAAGCCTGAACGACCCACCCGCCTCGTCTGAAAGTCAAACTGCTGACGGCCGTGACAATTGCTGTTCTGTTCTAAGCTTCTCCCACACTCCGAACAGAATCATCTTGAGAACTCAAGATGTGAGTAAATGCAAGACAGGAACTCATTTCCAATTTAGTTCCCGTCTTGGATTTACTCATATCTTGGGTTCTCAAGATGATTCTATTCGGAGTATGTTTTCTACTCTATTACTTCAGATTGTCAGCCGGTATTGATTCTTGTCCCACACATGTTCCAGTGAACTAGCTAGTTTATTTACAAGGATTAATTTCTGTGTGCACATACGGTTACGTTTTGCTGGCTATTGCCTCTCTTATCTGCCTGTCCAGTTCTGAGATAATCCTATCCTCTGTGGTGTAAACTCCAGTCTGCAATAATGTGTCCCGTTCTTCAATGAGCCTTGCAATCCTTCCATCAAGTTCCTCTTTTCGCTGCATTTCTTCTCTTTCACGGGCAGCCAAAACCGCTCTTTCGACGTCATGTTGAGCATTTAGTCTCTGTTGAACCGCCGTCGCCTCTTGTTGTTTGGAAAGTTCTTGCTCTTTTAACCTAGGCCAGAAGTGAAGGAGTTGTTTACGTCCCTGTTCAAATCCCTGTTGTTTTTTTTCGACTAGGTAATCAAAGATCATGACCTTACCTATTCAATTCAACTTTTATCTTTTCTAGTTCCTCCTTTTCGGTGTTAGCAATCTAAAAAGTTAGTGTTTCATCACTGGACTGAGGCCTAGTTCAAACGTCGAACTTTTCATGTAACGAATTAAATGCAAGATCAGTTAGAATAAAGGATTTTGCTTATTAACATTTGATTCGGCACATGAAAAGTTCGACGTTTGAATTGGGCCTTAGGTCACTTTCGGTAATCTTACGACATAATGCAGGAACGCTTCAGATCCGATTCGAAAACACCGCGACGTCGACTTGGCATGCATAGAATTTCTCTTTGGAAATCAAATCAAACACGATTGACGAGTGTATGTGACCTGGCTTCCAAAAAGAATCCGTATTTAAGGAGACAATCCGGTTTAAAGTTGTCGAAACCTCATGCCAATTAGGATCATTGGTACGGATTTCCTTTGTGTCTTCCTCATGAATCACTAATGAGTTTGAGAAATATTGACCGAACGGGACATCCCCATATGGAAATTTTTGTCGGACTTCTTGAGGGCAAAAAATCAAAACGAAATATCTTTGTCGAAACTGTTGAATTTCCTTCCTTTTTTCCCAGGTTTTTATACATGTAGCCCGACAAAATGATGAGAGCAGTTCATTGGGAGTTTCCCATCTATTTCATTCCCTATCTATTTAATATTTTACGAACCTCTTTCTCTTCGCTTGCTAAGAACCTTAGTCGCATTTGTTCTAATTCTTTTTCCTGTTGTTTCAGTCTTGCTCTTGCCGCCGTCTGTTCGTTCTGTTTAACTTTTCCCAGTTCTCTCAAAGCTTTGCCCCACTGTTGTTTATAATGGATCTTAGATTTATTTGCGCTTTCCAGCTTCCGTTCTAACTCGACCTAATTGGAAAAGGACAGTGAGGTCTATGGAATGAGAGTGCATGGATAGACCGCTGGATTTGCAATATATAAGACTGAAGTGCTGGATCTCCGTCTGCAAACTGAGAAGTAACTAAATCCCCGTTTACACTGTTGACATTTTGGGCACGGCACGGACTTGTTAAAATTTGGTACCCGTACCTGGAAATTTAGCAGTGCCGAGCTTCTCTGTATGTGTAGGTGTCAGCACGGCAAATTTACCGTAACGTGCCCAAAATGTTACAGTGTAAACGTGGTTTAAGGATTTGAGAACTTTTTGGGTGACAAAAAAACTACTGCAAGTGTACTGCTTTTTAGGTGAATATAAGTGATACCCCACTTAATCCTAAACAGAGAAGTGATGAACATAATTGGTGAACTCATGAAAGGTGAAAACAGTTTGAAAGTTTGCAATCAATTTTATAGCATGTCGAATGTAGACACCCGTAGAGAAAGCCACACAGCTAATGGAAGACCTTCGATTCATTATCTTGGCCACGACAGTCAAACAGAACTTAGTACTACCCAAGAATGTTGTGACTAAAAATCATTGACGAACACTTGCTGACCTTTTCAACACGGAGAAGACTCAGTTCAGCTTCGAGTTTCATTTCCGGTTTGGTCATCTGTTGCTCTTTGTAGGCTAACAGTTCGTTTTCTTTATCTTGAAAACGCTTCTCGGCTTCATGCAGCTGTTAAAGAAAGTGCAACAATGCTTCAAGGCTTTGTTAACAATCAAACAACAGCTGGAGAATGAACGTCCGACAATTTCAGGGACAGAGGGTGTCACGAACTTGTTTCAAAGGTGCTGGATGTGTAGATGAAATGATACCTGTTGTAATACGTTCTGTTTCTGCTCCTCCGCATGTCTCGCTTTAGCTCTAGAACAGGAATTAAATTTTCGCCACTTTTAATTAATTAAATCTTAATCTCATGAAAAGCTTCTCGTGTTTTCTTATCTTTTTACTTCTTTTCGTGATTCTAAATTTTCCACTTTCCCACTCTTGTCCGTCTTTTCATGACCACACTATAACATCACACCTTCACTATAACTACTCCCATGAATCCCATCTTTCCTCGTGTCCTTACCTATATGTTTCCTATACTTCAGTCTGCCTCTTTTTCCTCCTTTTTGTACCTTTTCTCCGATATCCCCTTCTTGGTTTCCCTTATATTTGAACATTAGGTGTCCAAACTCTATAATGATTCGTTAAAAACTAAACTAGGTTGATCAACTCTGTCTGCTAATTTACAATCTGACGCTTGTCAAGATTCCAAAGAGGTCTTAGTAGGGTATTTGGCTTCTCGATTTGTTACGGTCCTGGTTGAGATGAACGACGAGTAAATAGCAAGCGTCTTTTTTGTTGAATTTATATGAAAAACGCACGGCTATTTTTAAATGGAAACCTTGACCTCCTTCATTCGCTCCAAAGCTTTCCTATTCTCTCCTCTATTTACTCTGCTGTCATGGCCTTCATTTCGTTACTCCTGTCTTTCTTTCAACTCCGGAACAGTTACCTCTCCATTTCTACTTGATGTTGACAATCTTCCTTCATTCGACGAGACGCTTCTCGTAGTTCCACCATCTTTCTCTCATGTTCTCTCTTTTGTTCGTCTTTCATTCTCAGCAACTATATCAGTAAATAACACAACATGGTGAAGACAACCATAGCCAACCAAGGCATCCAGAGTTAAGGTGGCCAAGGTGTGTGCTCAAGTCTAGAGCAGTTCATAAGAGGGTTCGCTGGCTGTTTTAACTTAGGCTTATATTAGCCGCCACTAACTTCACGTTAAACCATCTAAACCAGAGTTCGCGGCTTATCCTTTAACTAAAGTTTTTATCAGCGGGGACTTATTTTCTCATGCATAAACAGCCTTCATGTTACGGTTGAAAGGCCTGTAATGACGACAACATAGATTATTAGATTGAAAAGTTGAACAAGTGTCTTAAACATACGCCTTGCTCGCTCAGCTGGTAAAGAAACTGAATTTCTAACAAGGAAAAAGCCCTGCCAAAAGTAACCAAAATTGTACCTCTGTTTCACGTGCGACAAGCTGTCTTTCTCTCTTCTCCAATTCAGTTATAGATCGCTTGAGTTTGTCCTCCAGTTGGGAATATTCTTCTATCTGAGAAACATAAAAAAGTCAATATATGATTCAGTGTGCGTGCATTTGAGAACGCTTATAATTAACTCTTTTAACGCACACCGTCTGGTATTATTGGACACCTAGAACAAAAAAAAACAAATGAAAGAACGAAGGAAAAACAAAGAGAGAACAAACAACAAAAGAAAAGAAGGTTTGAACCTGAAGTCAAAAGAGAATCCAAGTTTTCACCATAGTTTTCCCATGGAACTTACTGGTGACTACTTGAATAAGCAGCCTGAGGTAAAACAGAAGGCAATGCAAACTGAAGAAAACTTGCATAAAACTATAACACGTGAATCATTCACACATTGAAATTGATCGAACACAAGGACGCAATTTTCCTGGTACGAGGCTCAGATGAAGAGCAAAGGTTAAAAACAAGGGGCTGGTTTAACTGATGGACACATGATACAACCTGAACTGCATGCATGACTGAGGAATGACAGACGTCACATCCTCACAAAACATCGTAAAAGCAAGAACAACTAGCAGTGCAATGTCCAAGTTTAGAAATATAGGAAATGAAACAGACATCAATGACATTGTGCGAGACGACAGAAGTGCAATGTATATACCTTCTTCTTGGTCAAGACTTCCCGTTCCTTGTCTCGTTTTTTCCATTCCTCGGCCAATGTCTTCATATGTTCCTGTTCTTTGCTTTTAAGCTGAAACAAGTATGTTTCTGTTATCACATTGTAGTTAAAAAATTCCTCAGTATACCCAAGGAATATTTTCTCAACCATACCTGAGTCGTAAAGAGTTCTTCCTGTTGTTGTTTCCACATTTCCAGCTCGAGAGCAATTTGATATTCAGCCATTTTCCTGGGGTCGTCATTTCGTGACTTTTCTGGTAAACTTGATTTGGGACTCTCCATACTTGAGAATGACTATATGATAAATATTTATCAGAACTAAGCAATACATTTATCAAACCGCTCATAAAGCTCTCCAATCCAGATTCGCAAGACACGATTTAACTGCGATAGTAATCATATTTAATTTCATATTATCATATTTAACTATCTCCAACAGACAAACATTTGGGGCAACAGTTAAACTCTAAAGCCTAGTTCATACGTCGAACTTCTCATGTGCCGAATCTAATACAAATCAGTTTGAATAAAGGATTTTATTCATTACCATTAGATTCGGCACATGAAAGGTTCGACATTTGAACTGGACGTAAGACACGGATCTCTGTTACCTCTGATGCGTTCTGGTTCCCCTCCAAGACCTCAGGGGGCAATGGACCGAGATCTTCTAGTCCTAACACAACGTGCAGTTCTCCAATTGGTTTCCTGGATTTCGAAGAAAAATGAACAATTATAACTAAAACAAAAACACTGAGGATTATGAAAACAATTAGTATGAGAAAGACAGTAACTGCACAAGCCAGCGGAATGAACCTTTTTCCAGGATAAACTTTACCATGAACACCTCAACCACCATTACCATGAGAACTACCATCACCATCACCATGATCAGTATAAGTACACCTTTTGCTGTTCATTACCAGAAAATATACTATCATTAGCGCCAACCTCAAACTCATTAACGCAAAAATACATTCATTTTATTTAGTCGACATTCACTGGAGTAGGTACGGAACCATTTGCATCAAAGGACATTCTATAGCGCCAACAGATGGCCATTAATACCATTCTACTATACATTAGAGATAATGACATTTTAATTACGTAAGAGAAATATGTTGCTGTATATTAGATATATGAGAGCTTCGAAATATCTTAAGATGATAAGCGAATGATCGTCAAGCCCTATACTCAGAAAAACGATTTCTGAGCCCTAGACGGGGATTGAACCCGCAACCTTCTGAAGGTTGCAGGTTCGGGTTCGATCCCCGTCTGGGGCTCAGAAATCGTTTTTCTGAGTATAGGGCTTGACGATCATTCACCTATTATCTCAAGAAATATGTTGTCCAGTTGAATTGTCATTATCCCTAATGTATAGTAGAATGGTGTTAATGGTCGTCTGCTGGCGCTATGGAATGCCCTTTGATGCAAATGGTTGAGTATCTACGCTAATCAATGCCGATTGAATAAAATGAATGTATTTTTGCGTTGATGAGTTTGAGGTTGGCGTTAATGATAGTATATTTTCTGGTAATGAACAGCAAAAGGTGTAGTACCATCAACACCAACACCATATAAACATTGCCAGGACCATAACCACGACCACCGCTAGCAGTGTTACCATCAAAACCATTACCATCCACGTCCATAGGGAACGGAACAACAAATTCATTTCTCTGGAAGCCACCAGTACCACAAAAATAGTTTATCTTACCCGTCATCAGCAACTACATGAACTCTTTCACTCAAAATCTGCCCATAGGTGCTTGGTTTTCCTCTCTACGAAAACGGTTGGATATTAATCAGTTTATACTGCAAGCTTTTTGTTTTGTTTGCCTATACACCAACAGATATCTGGAGCAGGAAAGCATGAATAACGCTCAAAGTTAATCGAAACCCTGAGGAGAAAGATAGACAACATAGACACTTAAAAAAGATGGGTTATGTAAAATATTCTTTAAGAATTCAATGATACTGTTTTGTAGTTTGTTTCGCTTGCTACCAATGGATATAGAATATCCTTCTTACTATTTAAGTATAATTTATTAGTAGCTACAGGTCTCTATTTAAACCAGCATTTGCTAAATAGATGTACCTGTTTAAATATTTCATTAAAAAAATAGCTGACCTACCGTAGCTTTAAGTTTCTTAGCAGCAAAAACGTGAGCAAGCGTTACCGTGGCAACGCCAATCATGACGTCCTTAGTGAAAGGATCGCGATGCCAAACTTCAATGACCAGCGGAACTCTAGGAAACACAAATGAGAGCTTCTTACGTCTTATATCGTCACTGACAGACAACTACCAACTCAAATCTAACCATCTGAAGTCACATTTCTCTTACCTAGCTAACGTGTCCTTCAAAACGCTTGGATTGGTCGCAAAATCGAATGCACAAAAGGATTTGGGCAACAACACCTCCATGTGCCGACGGATTTCAATGGGAGGATTAGTAATAACTGGAGCAGCACTCCCAAAAAAAGGATAAGAATACCTGGTTTGAAAAAAAAACCGTTAAGGATCTCTTTGATCGTTGGTGCAAATTGTGGTTGCTGGTGGCAGTGGAGGACTTAACGAGCACAACGCAAGAATATTTACCGACGAGTTACGTCCGTTTTGAAGTAGTTCCGCGGTCTTCTTGAAATCAAAGGGGGATCATTTTAAGCTGAATCGCGTCAGGAAACTGAAAAAAGTTTTCAAAATACTTACTTCAAATAACAGTTGACGGACGAAGTCACTTGAAGGTCTCGAACGCTTCGTAAATCGACAGAATAACAGAAATGGTGTAAAACGTTTCTATCATCCCGTGGGACTTCCTTTTTTCGTGAGGCTACGGGCGATCTCTGCGGAAATACAAGACTGGTTGAAATACGAGCACACAATTACAGATATTAAATTCTTTAACTTAAGAACACGTTTCTTTCTCTGACGAAGGACCTTTGCTCGAAACGTTGGAATTTTTTACGATGAGTCACGGCAGTTACCAACCTTTTAACTTTTTACGCGATTTAACAATGTTTACGCAGTATTCTATTTTTATAGTTGACTGTTTTGTTCAATGACTGGTAAAAAATAAAAATCCACAATGCCACATGGGCTGACAAATTAAAGTCAGACCTCACTCGTTTACGTCAAAACTCACTGTCACATTCGTACCGCGGTGGCAGATTTCTTGTCTGCTGATTCTTCTCTGTCTCCTCTGTCCTCCCTTCTAACTTCCCCGTTCTCGTCCTGTTTGCCACTACGAGGTTTTTCTCCAGTAGGGTAGTATTCTATTTGTGCTTCAGGTTCCTAAAGAAGAATGTATAAACGAAAGTTATGACAAACATTGTATCCCAAATGGATGAAAAAAAAAACAAAAAACAAAAACAAACACTCAAATAAACACAAGAGCAAAGGAAGCGATAAGCCAAAAAAAGGTGCCAAGTCGATTATCTTGACTAGATTTTTACGTACTATACACTTCATATGTGGACATTCGTCCATTCTGAATCATTGCCAAATTGAGGTGAACGTTTGGGGTGAGATAAGTTCGTTAATCGAAGCAGCAAGCAGTTGTAACTTTCCTTTTCCATCTCAATCTCTCTATGGTTTGAACGTCTCGCCGGTCATCATAATTGTACCAGTTCCACCCCGGTCTGGGGGTTCAGGCACATTTCCTGAGGGTTCAAATACGACGACAGTCTGTCATGACTCAACTGTTGCGCATAGGTAACGTTAGTACACAATTTTCGTCAAGCGGATGATGAAGCAATTATGTTATGGTGTGGACAACGTTATACAAGTTACTAATGCCACCTTTATGGTTCACAGTAAAGAGATACTTTATGGAAAAAGAAACATACCATTAAGTATTATAGTTCTCGATGACTTACCTGACGGCCATCTGAACTTTCCACGTTTCCAAGCTGGGTTGGTTGCTGTGCAGGAGCGGCACTCATTTCTTCAAGTTTGAGTACCACCGACACCCCAACTTCAGGCACTTGCGCACTATCATCAAATCTTTCTTGACCAGGAGAAACAAGAGGAAACAAGGCTTCAATAACTGCTGGCAAATGCAAATTCTGGTCACTCATCAGTGAAGAATGCAGTGAAACTACTGTAGACCCCAACGGATGACCACCACAATAAAGAGTAATCTGTCAAAAGATAAAAAAAAGAAATAACAATCACTCTTACCGTTTCAATGAATGGTAAAATGTGGTAAACTAAAGAAGTTTTGAAGAATTGCTAACCTGAATTCCAGGAAATGTTTCTAGGAAAGTTCTGAGAATCTTCAGGTGTGTATTTATCCTGACAGATGCACGTTCTGGTGAGAAATTTGGTTGCAGTAAATCCCAGAAGATTTCACTGGAAACGTTATTGCCAAACAGTGTGTACTGAAAGTAGAATCCTTGTCCATCAGGTACAGCAAATGAGGAGGGAATAAGCTGAAAAGAAGGACATGATAAATAAATAAATAAATAAATAAATAAATAAATAAATAAATAAATAAATCTGCACTTTGGATCTGACAAAGATCCTGCTTTACATAAATCATACCTTACAGATCTCCATGAAGGAACTAAGCAATTGATCTTATGTGATGGGTCAATCTTATTAGAAAAGAAGTCCTTACAAAGATCCAATATAAGCTAATACAAAGGTGAGAACTTTACCTTTTCAATGGATTCACAATATTTGCTATTAGGAAATAAAAGGTGCATTTCCCTTAGCTCAAGGCATTTTCATAATTTTATTTTCATATCTTCTTCCTACCTTAGCCAAGTTAGATGCAAAACCAATAGTGACTGACAACACAAAGATCTGAGTGGCATCAGTGATGGGTCCCAGCTGGTAATAACCTCTTTCTTCATTCAGAACAGGCTGGAGACTGGCTGGGTCTATTTCTCTTTCTGAAAGAGATAAGCCCAAAGTACCTAAATTTACTACATGTGTTGACACAACAGCATAAACTAAAAAAGCAATATATAGTATGTATACCCACCATGTAAGATCTAATGTCATGTTGTAGGATGTTATGGCAAGTTAAAAGAGGTTTTGCAATGTTTTAAGGTGTTATATGGTATATTAAAGGAGTCTCCCTTATGTTTTAAGGTTTTTCTGTGACCTAGTTGGACACTCCAGAATGTTGTAAGATTTTGGCTGCATAGTAACTAGGCATTCTGCTCTGGCATTACATAGTATAACATCTGACAAAGTATTGAAATGCCTTACAATGCAGTGTACCTGTTGATGAGGTAGTGTTATATCTTATGGTGTGATCCATTAAACTGGGTGTAATAATCTACAATGAAGTGTAACTCCAGGTTCACACATTGTTGTAATCATAGTCATAATGACAAACTCAAGTAAGTACTTTGTGGTTAGTTAACTCCTTTGCACTTGAGAACTACAAAGAATTCAGTTGACATTGAAGTGCTAACTGTGCTTAAACCAGGCTCGACACTGTACAACATACAGTAATGCGTAGTCCAATGTCTTACAAAATACTTAAATGTTTCCCTCTGATGATGTAAGACATTGCTCTATGTCATAATGGGTTGCGTTAAGCTGCAAAAATCTTTGTTGCATTGAAGAAAATATTGGAATTTTGGCATGGAAATTGGTTAATTATGGTCAATCTGATAGGTAGAAAGAAAAAAATTGTTGTAAACCACTATGTGAACTTTAAGTCATCTACCACTAGAGGTCTAATTTATTTTAAAACAAGGCAATAGCAAACCTGGTTTAGTGGGTGTTGAATGCTGTGTTTCACCATCTTCACGTTTCTTCAGGGAGTCATCTTCCAATGTTAACAACAGTTGAACTTCAGGTTTTAGGCGTTTATACTTGTTGTTAAGCAGTGGAAACCACTGTGGATGCTAAAAATCATTCAAACACAATATATTTAACATGTTCACCACTGTTTTACTTTAATGGAACTCTATTCCAGCAGAAAAGCTGGGCAACATTTTCATCAGAAAGGTACAAAATTGACTTTTAAGGTGGTTGAATACAGTTTTGCTAGTTTTTTTGCAACTTGTGTTTCTCTTGGACAAGAATGGCCTGCATAGATAGTCATATATGTCTAGGGGAATGATAGATCTAGGGAGGGTCAGAAGAGAGGAAGTTTTATTCTAATTATATCATTGTTGGCTCAGGTTTCTTTTGTTACCCAGAGGTTGATACATGTAAATAATTTAACAACCTTACTGACAAAATTTTGCTATTTCTTCATGTTTATTGGACAATTGAAAGACTCCTTGCTAAATGTTACCAACAATCAGAATGGCACAAGTAGGTTAATATATACCTTGAATTAGGTGTTTAAGTGATATACAGCTATATCATCCTTTGGACTTTGCCCTCACATATAGATGTACCTCCATCACAGTATATAACCTTTCCTTAATTTTCAAATACTCTTTTAAGGGATGAGGTCCTCAATGAATTATCTGTTTATGGCCCTGAACTTTTTATTGAATTAAATATATTGACAACAAACACTTCAAATTTCAATGTACTGAAGTTCAACTTGAACAAATCTGAGCAAACAACTTTTGTTTTAACCTTTCTTTATCAGATGTCTGCTATGGATAAGTAAAATCACTTGGTGTTAGCCAGAGTGAAATAGAAGAGGGTATCCTGGGTTGGGAAAAGGTTAACATGTCACAGCAAAGCAATCACTGCCATATTAAGTGCTTTGAGGCTTGAGATTTTTATGGCCAGATGCTCTTCCTGGCACCAACCTTTTCTGTTGGGGGAGGACCCTTAGCCTTTGCCTAAAAAGGCATTACCTACAAGGCAGCAGGCGACTTGTCACCCTGAGTAGGGGCCTATACGGAGTGCTATCAACCAGAGCCAGTTGAACTCAGATCTTGCATAGGCAGGGTTGACAATCCCTGAAGTAGTAAACTTACAATTATTACCGGCTACCCTTAAGGCTGCTGTGTAGAGCCACTGGCCAACTCCTGCGTAAGCAGAGAAAATGGCCGTAAAACGACTGTTGTTGTTGTTGTTGTAGCAAAGCAATGAGATCATCTTAATGGTAAAATGTAAAAGTATTGATGTTCTTCAATGCCACTAATTTTCCTGACCAACTGATACCAATGTCTAATGAAGTAAACACTTGCACTAACCTTGATGTATTTATCATCATGACATATTTACCTGCGGATTAGCTTGAGCTGATCGCAAGTCAAGAACAATGTAGCCAACCAGTTCTTTCTGAGACACACCTGGGTCAATAGCATAGCACTAAAAAGTTCAACGAAGTTAATTATTGTATACCACAACTACGGACTAGACTGTAACATTTTTCTACTTAGGGAAAATACATGAATATGGTGATCAAATGAGTGAAACTTGACTAACAAGCTTTACTCCAGTTCTGTTATAATGTTTACATTGAATAGTGCAATGGTTCAGACTCAAATTATGGCATATCGATTAATTTATGGATAATTTTAGTTACACTCCTTGCTTGCATCCTTAATCCCTTACTTACGACAAACGATCCCCTCTACACAACTTCCAGCACAAAAATACGAGTTATTTTGTTTCGCTAACCTGTAGTTTTACTGGTGTTCTTTGCAGCTTGTGTTGATGTAAAGCCTTCTTATCAAGCTCCCACGCTAGTTCCGTAGTGAAATGCGGGGTTTCAGTATGATCGACAGGATCCGTACATAAAGTCTCCCCATCAAATTTGGCCTCCACAGTAAGTTTGTGCTTTGGACGCCGAGGAAACCTACGTCCTGTCAAAATCAGTAAGTATCAGTATGCATGTGCAGGCATGAAATACTACCAGAATATGACTAATCGATCAATCAGATGATGTATATACAATATCAGGAGTAGCTGAAGATCTGAACTTCAATTCGGTGACATTTCTCTGATTACTATTACAAGATGGTTTGCAGACGTCATGTTTTGTATCGAATTTTAATTTGACATTATCACCTTCAATAACAGCTACCACTAATAATATTTGATTGGGTACAACCATAGTGCTCAAAAAATCATTCTTTCCTGTCGCTTTTCCTTTTTCTGAATCATATAAACCGCCATTTTTAATTCGGATGTAAACTTTTTTGGTTTGGATACGAGGCTACTACAAGAACGTATTCACTGAGACCAAGTAACCGTGTAGAGACTGGGACAGAAAAAATTAAGAACTGTACTTATCGATAATTATCTATAATTTTTTCTGTCCCAGTCTCTACACGGTTAGCTGGTCTCAGCGGATACGTTCTAGTGCTGAGCATTTGAAACAGAACCACGAGGTGACCTGTCATTTTGCAGCTTGTCTATCGACGTTCAAGCTGTCTAACAGTTGTCAACAGAGAAATTATCTTGCAATGTAGTACGTTTATTTTATTGAAAGCAACATAACTTTGTGTTCAGAACAAGAATGGCGTTAGTATACTGTGGAAAGACATGAAAGAATTCGCACCTGTTGTCGGCGAAACGGCTATCAATGCTGAACCGAGTCGATAGAATGTAGGAGCTAAAAGTAAGTTTGTGAACTACATCATTTGCAGTCTTTCAAGAAGGTTTAAAATATCCTATTGAGTTCTAAACCAAGTCTAAAAGTACGAGATACATAGCTACTAATACAATTTAGTGTTGCAAAATGACCACTTTCCGATGAAGAATGGTTCAAAACTCTTACTGTTCCCTCGTTCCTTGGCAATTCCAATGTTTGAAATGAGTGTAAATGCCTCCATGTAACGCAAATGCTGCTATGCAGCCTCCGTGAGTCAAAAATATGGCACCTAACGGAGAGGTCATTGTAACCAAAATTTTCAAAATAGGAAGAGAAAGATGTCTGCGAGAACTCCGAACAATGCATTGCTTTGGTCTAATATTGCAGTCCGTGCGATGTACAATTCTTTTCATTAGCCTCCCAGTCATCGTCATTATCATTTTCGTCTGCCACAGGACAGTCTGGACTATTACACATTGCCACAGCACGAAAAACATGGCCATATTTTGTCTCGCAGCCTCAACTTGATCAAGGGTTCTGTTCCGATACCATATTGAAAATGATAATAGTGGGTCCAATAACCTTAAAACGTAGCAGATTTCAACCATATGCTCCAAAAGTTATGGCTTAAATTATTCTCGTATTATTAAGTTAATAAGTGAAGCCATGGATGAGATCCCAGATTTGAAAATGGCAAAAGGTGCCCATAAACTTTTTTTAGGGTTCCAAAGATATGTGTGATAAAGGTTTCAAGTGCCATAAATTTTTTTTAGGTTTTTGAGATAAAGGTTTCCAGTGAATGGTTACCAGGAAGGAATAACCTGAAAGTATTTCAGTATTATTTTTCAAAGATATCATTTCTTTTATGGCTAAGGCACATACAATATTCAACTGCAACATGTACAAATTTGCATTTCTGTTCTTTTACTATACTTTCCTATTGTTCTCTAGTAATTTTTTTTATAGTTAGTGTAGAATTGTTCCTTAAGCTTAAAGTTATTCCAATTTCTTTTGTAGAGACAAAGAGTTCCAATACTTAGCTTAAAGCTAACTGAAAGTATCAGCTGAAAAGATATAATGAATAATGCCAATGACTGGAAACTTCACTTGGTAAAATACAAATGTGATCAAAGTCTCTGAAGATAGTCTAAGGATTGACTAGGTAAATAAATTTTCCTCTAGACATTAGTTTAACCATCAAGTACTGAAATTTTTGCCACTGCATTTATGTTTACAGTTCTGTTCTGTATTATATTTATGGCTGCCAAACTTAATATTTGAGTTTCAAAACATGTCATGAAGGTTGGAAAATTTTATTACTAAACAAAAAAAAAATTGAAAGACTTTGTAACTTCACCATTTTGAAAATGGTTACTTGGCTTTTGCTGGTCTAGTTTGCATTATGAGCTTTTTTATGCATGATCAATATGAAATGCCTTCCAGTTTTGTGACTTTAAATTTTAAGTCATAAGAATTAATGTAATTGTGAATTTTGAAGATATTAACAGCAATGAGTTTGACAACTTTGGTGCTTTGTTTTGGTGTAGACTTCAAAGTTCATCATAAACTTGCAGTATTATTATAGCAAGAACATGTATACTTTTAGAACAGCAGTTATTAAAGTGCACATGTTGTATACTCCAGAACCAGCTGGCAACTCTAGGAAATGGAGGACAAAACACACTCTAAAGAAGAATGTTATCTTAGGGCTGAAATTTCATTTTTTCTATCCTAAGCCAAAAATGGTCTAGGTAATTTAATTTGCTTGTGGTTATTGAAGGCCATATTCTTTTTTACAAAGGCCAAATATTTGGCTGTATATAAACCACTTTCAAACATTCATGTAGAGTACTCAATTATGCACATAAGGTTTGGTTGGTTTGTTTCAACATACTTGCCTTCACAATATCCATTTGTCCAACCAATAATTTTGCATGGAGCTGTACTTAATAGCACAATGTGTATGTGTGCCATTTATATAGGGTTTTCAGCTGTTTTTGACCATGATGCTGGCTGCCAAAAGCAACATTAAGGAGCTCACTTCAGTTCTGTCCTCCTCTTTATATCCTAGCCATTCTCAATCCCAATTTTTGCTGTTGTTACCCTTGAGTTCTGTTTCCACCTTCTCCAGAGTGCTTATCAGCTTTGCTCTCAGTTTGCAAGCTGTTTATTCTTAAATTGACTGTACTAGCAGTGGCTGTTCCATCAAAAGAATTAGCAGTATTAGTTGGTTCATTAGTAGGTACATTGCAGGGTTCAAATTAATTATTGAAAAATGGTTTGTGACTTTTCAGTAATTTAAAGCTTTATTATGAACATTATACCACCATCCCAATAACATCAATAATAGACCTTTTTGAATTTAAGCAAACATCTAATGTTGTGTTTATGTTACTCCTCATTTGCAAAAATTAAGCAGAAAGATCTGGTCATATGCTTCCAAACTTCTAGTTAGCAATAGAGGTTTTGGAAGTATTAGCCATGATTACAGCAAGGAAATGCTAAGGAAGGGTTTCCTTACATGTTTCAATTTAGCAATGGTAAGAGGTAATGACCAGAATTTCAACTAAGTCATGGAATTTTTGGTAGTCGTGTGAGATGTTATGTTCATTAAAGCCTTTTTCTGAACATCGAATTCAAATAAAATTCAAATAGTTTTGCTACTTTGTTACAGTATTTATACTTGTTCCCTTCATTTCATTATGTTTATGGGATGGAATAATTGCACAAAACAAATTTTGTACACCAGACAAATTTGATGGTGTCAACAATAATTCAGCAAAGAAATCTGGTGAATTTCCATTATGAGTATGTTCAGTAAACAATTGCATTTTGCTTGCAAAATATATCAATGCTCACAAAAATATATCCATACAGTTAGTGAGATATGTACATGTTTTTCTGAAATACCCATCAGGGCCAAAAATGGCCTTGAATTTTGAGTACAATTTCATTTTAGCCATGGCCATGATGGCCACAGTAAAATTTGAACCCTGCAACTTGAAAACTCAAGATATGAGTTGAAAACTCAAGGTATCAGTTAAAATCAAGACAAATTATAACAAGTGATGTAACCACACTTGTCATAATTTGTCTAGTTGTATAAGGATAGAATTATGAGAAGAAATTGTTGGGCCATCATTTGGTTAAAACAAGAGAGCTAAATGAGTTACTTGGGGCACGTACAGAGAGAAATTTCTTTTTTGATTGGAGGACAGACAGACAGAGAAGGATTTTGATGTTGCTAGGTGCACATCGCATGGCTTTCATGTGGGTGTAAGTGGCTGTCATTCTAAATTCCATCATGCTTAATGTCTTCCTTCACTACTTCCTTCACTACTAGTATTTTTATATCAATGAACAGAGTTAGGTTGGGGCGGTTTTTCAGTATACCGAAAAAATTCGTTTTTTTTTTCAAAACCGGTTTTTCAGTTTTGCTGAAAATCAAATACCAAAATAAACAGAAAAACTGAAAAAATATGAGAAACCAGAAAAAAATACAAAAAATCAAGGGAAAAAAGGTGCAAACACCGCTAATCTCAAATCCGCAAATAGCTCTTGACTCATCATACACGCCATCATCCATAATGGCAGGAACCAATCAAACATGTCATTAGTGCCTGTATTCATATTCTGGTTTTGACTTGGATTGCATTTCAAGGCACGTTCTTATTTTAATCCTCTCTTGTTCTGGTTTCTGAACTCCAATATGTTTTTTTATGTTGACGTTGAAATGCTGGAATCTAACAGTTTGGTTTGGCAGTTTTTTAAGAAGGCTGGCTAAGACAGCACAATATGCCAAACCTGCTTGTGGCAAGTGGAAAACAAGGGTAGTAATACGTCAAACTTGGCAATGCATATGCAAAGAATCAAAATTAAAATTGTCTCAATTTTCAAATACACTTTTAAGATTATTTTTGGAAAATTTAAACAGTTTTCTCCTTTTGTTTTCAAATTAGTGCTAGCCTGTTGTTTATGTCAGCTGTTTGTTGACTGACAGAGATATAAATCCACGCAAGTCAAACTATTCATGGGACAGGTCACATAAAACTGAAATGCAGAAATGATGTTTTAAAAAACTGGTTTTCCATTTTTTTTCGGATTTTTTGTGATGGTTTTCGGTTTTGGTTTTTTCCAAGAACCGCCCCAGCCGAGAACAAAGCCATCGAGCAGTCTGATGTTTTCCACTTTGTATAATGATTACAGTGCCTGCCTGTATTATCTTTGGGAGCAAGTGGAAGTAATCATGATTAAATTTCACTTTTCCAGTGTTCCTCAACTCCTCTGCAAGAACAAGGAGTAAATTGAGACAATTATCATCTGATAGAACATGACTATTATTCTTTGAAGACTTTATCAGCAAGAAGAGTTTTGTACATTACAATTTCAAGTCAAATGAGAGATGTCTAGAAAGTAAGTGGACCTTTTGTATTTTAAGCTGTTGGAGCTTTTCTCCCGCATTGTAACAATTTTTGATTCTGGTAAAGGTGTGGCCAATATTATTTTGGGCTATGCAACCAAAGGTTGAATGTAAAAGTGGATTCCTTTTATTTATATGCTAAATACAGCTACCAGAAGGCTTCTTGAGATCTTCTTTGCCATGCTGATGTAAGCAACTGTCTTTCCATTCCCTGTGGAATAGAAAGACAGTTGCATGAAAAAGAAAAAAAATATTTGCATGAAAAAGAAAATGTTGTAAGGTATTCTGGTACTTGTATTCAGCTGATGTGATAAGGGGAACTGCCCATTAACAGACTGATATTGTACCATATTATATTTATGAATAAAATAATATGCAAATAATGTAGAGTTTTCCAGAAATCAACACCTCATGATAGAGAGAAGGGATTTGGCCACATTGGTGTTTTTTTAGAAAAATGAATATTTTAGGATAAAATTATGGGGATAGTAGATATCATAAGAACAAGCAGAAGGCCATGAATAAGTAATTAACTTTATATGGTTAGAGCATAAATACAAAGGACCATTCTAAGAACACAGTTTTTTGAGAAGTTACTGGGATAGTGGGCAATAGCTTTTTACCAAAAATTTTTTCAGGTTTGCATTAGTGAAGAGGTGTAGTTGACAGAAAATAAAGAGGAAATGAGCAAGTCACTTCTTTTTTTGTATAGTACTGAACTACATGTATAGTCAACTGTGCTATTCATGTCACTCAAGTTTCTAGTTATGAGATTATCCCAAACAAGCAAGCACTAGTTGCGTCCCTCGCTCCCCTTAAGTGTGTTATAACCACATAAAACAGACTTAAATCTTTGCCATAAGACCTAGTGTGGACAAGTGATGATGCAGCCATCTTTATATTTTTCTGTATCATTGCTTTAATATTAACTCATTAAGGGGCATGTCTCATTCCTTTGATGAATAAAATCTTCTGGTGTTAGCTAGAGTAAATACTAAAGTGCACCCTTACTCTGTAATGGATTATATATATTGTTATGGCACTTAAAATTGTGAGGGATTTATGCAGTTAAGCATTTTGAAAGTTTTGGCAACAAAAAATTCCAGTTTTCCTTATTGCTGAGGTTACGATTACAGCATATGTTTGTAAATAAGCATGTCCAAGAATTTCCATACTGTAGGATTATTTGGGAATGTAAGTTAACTCATTAAGAGGCAGAGCTTTTCCCTTGGAAGGTATTAGCCAGGGTAAAGTGTAGTAGTAAAGTGTGTCCTTGGCCTTTAACGGGTAAATAGATGAACTGAACAAGTAGCTTTCATTTTTTTGCAGGGCAGTGACCATCTTTGATAAAGCAATGGCAGTGATCCTTACAGATGGTCTTGAAAATCTGATTTGCTGAACTATACTAGACTATGCTATTCATGTCATTCAAGTTTCCAGTCGGGAGAATAATATCCCAAACAAACCTGCACTTGAGGCGCCCCTATCCCACTCTCAAAATACAATACAAGCATGTACCGGTGTCTGACACAGAGTAGCACACACACAGAGCTTATGGCCAAAAGACCTTACCGGTGGTGATCGGGTGCGTTTAACGACGCGTAGACTTCCACCTAAAAGGATCCGAACGAGCAGCTCTCATCTGCCGGCCACAGACAAACTGAACCACCTCATAAACGTTTCCTTAAATCCCTTTGACTTTCCAGTTCACATACATCGACCGGGACCCAACGCTCTGAAGACCTCGGCTGGCAAGGTGATGGTGCACCATCTATGATGGGTGCCGCGTGATCGAAAGCTGCCATAGGATTGGAGGGGCGGGGTCACCAGTCTCCAGACCACAGTCCCATTCACACATGTTTCCGCACCTGGCCTCGTGCAACCATGTAGCCAAGTGTAGCCACGTAGCCAAGTGCAACCATGTAGCCAAGTGATTCCATCAATCCAGTTGGAGCTCCATCAGCAGAGATTTCACAGGTGACGTTTTCAGTCACAAGTTTATTGCAAAACTAAATGCAAATGATGGACATTCTACCTACTGGTAATTCCATAGTGTAATCTAGGTTAATGTCCATTAAAGATATCTGTTCAACATTAGTGAAAGTTGTTGTGATAGGATTACTTATTGTAGCAATGGTGTTGTGGGTTTGTTGGTTTGGTGATACTAGTTGTTGCAGTCGTGATCATGAGGGTTTTCCAGGGTTCATTGGATCCTTGAAAATCCTTTGAAGTACTTGGATTTGGAAAAAAACAAAACAAAACAAAAAAAAACCCCAAAAAAAACAAAATAAAAAAACAAGGGCCTGCAAAGTTTGTGAATGTCAATAAAGGTCCTCAAAAAGTGCTTGAATTTTATGCTTGTGATACTACCAACAATTAAACATTGCCTAGTCTACCAACTTCAAATAATGAAACTATTTGTGTGTGTTAAGACTTTTATGTTGTATTTAGAAATTTTTGTTATTTTATAGATATTAATTTATTACTTACTGAAATAAAGAGTTCACATTGTTTGTCATCTTAAAAAGCAAATTATGGACCAGCTTCAGGCTTTGAATTTACTTGAAGTCTTTGAAAGCTGTTGAAAATGCCCTTGAATTTTATGTTGGTTTGAGGGTAGAACTCCAGTAATAGATATTGTTTGGTAATATTGGTTATTGATTTAGGAGTTGTAATTGTAAAGTTTCCGGTAAGTGATTGGAATTGGGTATAAAGAGAAATGTAGTTATATACAAATTTTTGATACTTTGATTGGCTAACAATGACAGTGATGATTGGGTATAAATATTGAGGTTTCCAAGCATGATAGACTTACCTTAGTCGTATGCCATGAAGTGTTGCATGAAAGGAAAATTTTCATTTGAATAAAGTATTTAAAATTTCATGAATTTTCTAAATACATACTCAAATTAACATTTGATGATTATTAAATTATGTGCATTATTTTGTTCTTGTGCTATCTAGCTCCTTGAGTATTAAAGAATGCTTACTGATACTATGAAATGTCCACAAGATGTCCTTGAAATATGGCAGTGAATGCAGTGTGAGTCAAGACACACATCAATTAACTGGATTGTGAAGGAAAAGTATCAGAATAATAAGCTTCCCGGATATGCCATTAACACTGACCCCATTAACAACCAAGTGTGGTATATTGAAGAATTGGATATATGACAGGAAACCATGGAAAATCATGGATGACATCAAATGGAAAGTTTGGTATATGGTACGTAAAATACCTCTTTCCGTGACATATTCACAAACATATTTAAAAATGGACTATGGCAATGCACGGTTTGCTCTTGTTTGATGAGAGATTTTTTATCAAGTTGTGATAGATTACAATTCAGTCAATATAAGCACCATGTATGCCTTTGTTCATTCCAGGTATTCACTAATTTACATCGGCGTTGCGAGGGAGGGGGCATGTCTCCCCCAAACGTAAATTTTGGGGACCAGGGCCCCCATTTCAAAGCAGTATATTGATCCCATTGAACAATTAAATTATTGCCTCGTACTGTGGATCTCGACAACATTCATTTCTACAACTAAGGTATTCTTAGTGCAATGTCAAACAAACACTCGTCGCCATTTACCCAGTAAGCCCAAGTGATGTTGCTTAGTGGTGAGCACCAAGTCTGCTGACCATCTGGGTATGTCGGGCATACCATTGTGGCAAACCCATTGAACCCTAAAATGACTGGAATGATGCCTGCAAACTGAATTTTGAAGCCAACATGGAGGCTGGCACGTAGGTCAATTTGCACGTCATCCCAGTCCCCTACGCGATAGAAAACGCAACCTATTGCGAAAAACTTAACCTGAATTGGGAGTTCTTGACAGTTTTCTTTTTTATTCTTAGTAAGTACAGGATAATGTCGGTAGGACTGTATATTTGTCAAAATTAACTGTCAATGAAAAGTAAAGATTCAATGCAACTGACGGAACTTTTTCCCACGCGTGATTTTTGATCTACATGATTGCCCCCTTATCGGCTTCATTTAATCGTGAGGCCGGGAACAAGAGATATCGTTCCAGTTCAACGGGCAAATCTCAGAGTGTATTCCACAAGTTTGCCCTCCTCTCATCCCCAATAAATTAACCCTAGCAACGCCACTGCTAATATGCGTAGCAATCTCAAGTGGACTTCCTGCCATATCTTGAATACTATGTAGTCAAAAAAGCACCAGTGCTTGTTGAAGTTTAAGAGTTTAAATAAACTTGCAAATATAACTACCCAATGGTACCTATTCCAAAGTAAATTAAGTGCTGTATATTGATTAGCAGAAGAAGTGAAGAAGATTTTTGTATAAGTTTGCCTTGTAGTTCAGCATTTAGGAACAAGGTTGAATTCTGGTTTTCATATCATCGATAAAATTAATGTGTGCAGAACTTGGAGACAGCCATTTGTTGTGAAATAGTGTACGGCTATTACATGTAAGTTAATCTCGAGTGAATTTAGTCATTTCTGCTTAGGAACAAGGGAGGCATATCACTGCATTAACACATACGGCTACAGGAAACACAAGATTTGAAAGATGGTGAAATAAAGTATTTGAGACATCAGACCTGTGGAAAACGTGACATCGAAGAAATTCATGACATATATGGCTACAGAAAAATCAGAATGTGAAAAATGTTGAAGTATTTGAGAAAAAAGCTTCGTGGAAAATGTGACGTGAACAAATTTTTGGAGCATGTACAAGACAATGAAATAAAGGTGAGATGCCACAACTTTTGATATTCAATACAATAGTTAAGTGCACGAATGATTCTCGCGATAACTTAACGCTCGAGATCTGTGGATAAAACAAGCATACAGCTCCCAGTTGACTCGATAGCTCAACTGGTAGAACAGCGGTTCGATAACCCGAAAATGCGAGTTTGAATCCCGCTCTAATCAACTTTTCTAGTTGATTTTATCAATACAGGTCAATTCATGAAATGTTATGTTCATGTTACCCTGAGGATGATTCTGAACTAGGTGAAGTCGATTCCGTACTTTGAGTGGCAGAAAAAGGACAGAGAATTTTTCGTGCATGACATGGTAGACGTTTCTTACCGCTTTTTGTATTCCTGGTCTTCAGTAATTAGGGTTCAGTCCCGTATGGACTAGCAGCCATACCTTAAATACTGTGAAGTCAGAATTTTGAATGTTTTACAAAATATTAGAGACGTACAGTACTGAAAGGTGCTTTGTCCTTGGTAAAATCAGTGCCGCACGTGTGCTTTGACAGATAAAAGAAATACAGGGTGCTTGGCATGGGTTTCGCCTTGTGGCTCTGCATTTAACAACGTGTTGAACTCCTATTTTGAAATTATCAATTAAATTAATCAGTTGTGCCGAATGTAGAGACTGCCGTTGCCCGCAAGAGGGTTTGCAGTCGTTGAATTAGTCATGATAGCATTGACTCCTTTCTGCTTAGGAACAAGAGAGGCATATTACTACATTAACATATATATGGCTACGGAAAATACAAGATGTAAAAGATGGTGAAATAAAGTATTTGAGACATACATATATGGCTACAGAAAAATCAAAATGTGAAGATGGTGAAATGAAGTATTCGAGACAAAAGCCTTGTGGAAAATGAGACGTGAACAAATTTTTGGAACATGTACAAGACAATGAAATAAAGGTGAGGTGCCGCAACTTATGATAATCGATGCAACATTAAAGTGCACGAGAGGTTCTCGCGACAACTTAACGCTCCATATCCGTGAGGATGTGCCCTTAAATTGGATAAAACGAGTATACTGTTCTCAGTTGACTCGAGAACTAAATTCAGGTAGAGCAGCGGTTCGGTAAGTGGTAACCCGAAGATGCGAGTTCGAATCCTGCTCTAGTCAACTTTTCTAGTTGATCTCATCATTGTAGGTCAATTCATGAAATGTTTTGTTCATGTTCTCCTGAAAATGATGCTGAACTAGGTGAAGTCAATCCCGTACTTTGAGTTGCAGAAAAAGTACAGAGGATTTTTCGTGCATGACATGGTAGACGTTTCTTGCCGCTTTTTGTATTCCTGGTCTTCAACAATAAGGGTTCAGTCCCGAGTGGACTACCAGCCATACCTTGAACATTGTGTAGTCAGAATTTTAAATGTTTCAAAAAACATTAGAGACGTACAGTTCTGAAAGGTGCCTTGTCCTTGGTAAAATCAATGCCGTACGTGTCCTTTGACTGATAAAAGAAGTACAGAGCGTTTCGCATGGGTTGTGCCTTGTGGCTCTGCATTTAGCAACGTGTTGAATTCCTGTTTTCAAATTATCAATTAAATTAATCAGTTGCGTCGAATATAGAGACTGCCGTTGCCTGCAACAAGGATTGCAGTGGTTGAATTAGTTTTGAGAGCATTGACTCACTTCTGTTTAGGAAGAAGGGAGGCGTATCACTACATTAACATATATATGGCTACAGAAAACACAAGATGTGAAAAATGGTAAAATAAAGTATTTGAGACAATGCCTGAGGAAAATGTGACATAGAAGAAATTCATAACAATTATGGCTACAGAAAACACAAGATGTGAAAAATGGTGAACTGAAGTATTTGAGACATCAGGCATGTGGAAAAGTGACATAGAAGAAATTCACAACATATATGGCTACAGAAAAGTCAACATGTGAAGATGGTGAAATGAAGTATTGGAGAGAAAAGCCTTGTGGAAAATGTGATGTGAACAAATTTTTGGAACATGTACAAAACAATGAAATAAAGGTGAGATGCCACAACTTTTGATATTCAATAAAACATTTAAGTGTACGAGAGATTCTCGCGACAACTCAACGCTCGATAGCCGTGAGGATGTGCACTTAAATTGGATAAAACGAACATAGTATACCCAAGTTGACTCGATAGCTCTGTTCAGGTAGAGCAGCGACCCGGTGGGCGGTAACCCAAAGATGCAAATTCGAATCCCGCTCTAGTCAACTTTCCTAGTTGACTTCATCATTGTAGGTCAATTGATGAAATGTTATGTTCATGTTACCCTTAGGATGATTTTGAACTAGCTTAAGCCGATCCCGTACTTTGAGTGGCAGAAAAAGTACAGAGGATTTTTCGTACATGACATGGTAGACGTTTCTTACCGCTTTTTGTATTTCTGGTCTTCAATAATAAGGGTTCAGTCCCGAGTGGAGTACCAGCCATACCTTGAATACTGTGAAGTCAGAATTTTGAATGTTTCACAAAATATTAGAGACGTACAGTGCTAAAAGAGTACCTTGTCCTTGGTAAAATCAATGCTGTACATGTCCTTTGACTTATAAAAGCAGTACAGTGTGTTTCGCATGGGTTGTGCCTTGTGACTCTGCAGTTAGCAACGTGCTGAATTCCTATTTTCAAATTATCAATTAAGTTAACCAGCTACGCCGAATGTAGAGACTGTCGTTGCCTGCAAAAAGGTTTGCGGTAGTTGAATTAGTCTTGAGAGCATTTACTCATTTCTGTTTAGGAACAAGAGAGGCATATCATTACATTAACGTATATATGGCTACAGAAAACACAAGATGTGAAAAATGGTGAAATAAAGTATTTGAGCCAAAAGCCTTGTGGAAAATAACGAGAACAAATTTTTGGAACATGTACAAGACAATGAAATGAAGGTGAGATGTTACAACTTTTGATATTCCATACAACATTTAAGGGCACGAGAGATTCTTGCGATGACTTAACGCTCGATACCCGTGAAGATGTGCCCTTAAATTGGATAAAACGGGCATACCGTATTTATTCCAATAGACGCCCCGGGCGTTTATTAGAGAAGAAGCGTTTATTAGAGAGGGGCGTTTATTTCAAAATTTAATCTTTCAACTTCAAAAATAGAAAATGTTCACACGAAATTCACTCAAATGTTCACACAATGTCAATTTCGTTAGTAATAAAAGATAGAAAGTGTGTTCACTGCACTCTCAACATCAGAATGAGCGATTAAAAACAAAAATATTTTCACTCAATTTCTATGTCATTGCATCATACTCAAAAAAAACTTCGTCATCTGCGTCCTCAAAATCCGAATCAGCGATGATCTTGAAAGGATCGGGCCTAACGCATTCTTGCAGGACTGAAAGTTGAGACACGGCTGTCCTTCCTAGAAATAGTGAAAAAAATGATCTTCAGATCCGTCGACTGAAAGGTTAAGCACGCAAATTTTCAAAGATTTCACAATTTCACAAACGGGCCCATTTGGTTTACTGGGGCGCGTTTCTTGGAAGGGGGACGTTTATTGGAGGGGGGCGCTTATTAAATATTTTTATGAGTTGAGGGGGTGTTTATTGGAGAAAGGCGTTTATTAGATAGTGGGCGTCTATTGGAATAAATACGGTACTGTTCCCAGTTGACTCGATAGCTCAATTCAGGTAGAGCAGTGGTCCGATAATCCAAAGATGCGAGTTCGAATCTCACTCTAGTCAACTTTTCTAGTTGACTTCATCATTGTAGGTCAATTAATGGAATGATCTGTTCATGTTACCCTTAGGATAATTCTGAACTAGGCAAAGTCAATTCCGTACTTTGAGCGGCAGAAAAAGTGCAGAGAATTTTTCGTACATGACATGGTAGACGTTTCTTACCGCTTTTTGTATTTCTGGTCTTCAATAATAAGGGTTCAGTCCCGAGTGGAGTACCAGCCATACCTTGAATACTGTGAAGTCAGAATTTTGAATGTTTCACAAGATATTAGAGACGTACAGTGCTAAAAGAGTACCTTGTCCTTGGTAAAATCAATGCTGTACATGTCCTTTGACTGATAAAAGAAGTACAGTGTGTTTCGCATGGGTTGTGCCTTGTGACTCTGCAGTTAGCAACGTGCTGAATTCCTATTTTCAAATCATCAATTAAGTTAACCAGCTACGCCGAATGTAGAGACTGTCGTTGCCTGCAAAAAGGTTTGCGGTAGTTGAATTAGTCTTGAGAGCATTTACTCATTTCTGTTTAGGAACAAGAGAGGCATATCATTACATTAACGTATATATGGCTACAGAAAACACAAGATGTGAAAAATGGTGAAATGAAGTTTTTGAGACATAATGCCTGAAGAAAGTGTGACACAGAAGAAATTCTTACAGTAACATATACAGCTACAGAAAACAGAGGATGTGAAAGATGGTGAAATGAAGTATTTGCAACAAAAGCCTTGCGGAAAATGTAACAAATTTTTGGAATATGTACAAGATAGTGAAATAAAGGTGAGATGCCAGGACACTAAAAATTAGTTATTGTGGATGTTTAGAATCATGTTTAATATCAAGCAATGAAATTAATGCTGATTTGTTTATGTATTTTTTAAGATTGTCCTGTTACATTTAGTCTATTAGTTTTCTGTATATCTCTTTTCATATTATGAATGCATCATATTTTTCAAGCATTTTGCTACTATATATATATATATATATATATATATATATATATAAATGTAGCTGTTTGGTCACTGAAAAGAAGAGTGCTCAATACAAAGGTGTAGAGCTTTAATAGTCTATTTAGTTATAGCTTTGAGCAACTGTCGTTACACGGTGTTTCACGCTTACGCGATCATCAGACGATCATCAGACGACTCTCGTCTGATGATCGCGTAAGCGTGAAACACCGTGTAACGACAGTTGCTCAAAGCTATAACTAAATAAACTATATATATATATATATATATATATATATATATATATATATATAATTTGCGCACGCTCAGTAGTCTCTAGTTAGAGCACTCTGGCATGGCTTAGATGTACCACAAGTGTGGGACATTTGAGTTGCCTATATAATATAGGCTTCTCCATCCTGCTCGTCAGCACTACACTGATGAGGCCCAGTAGGCCGAAACGGTTCCGTTATTATATATATATATATAATAAATTACAATAAGATAAAGAACTCTTCCTTACAATCCGAGTTTCACGCTGTTCGCGATTTTCGGACAACTGAGTAGGCTTCCGGTGGGCTTCTGCTTTTTGTGACTGGTGGCGTTGTCATGGTGCGCGGGAGACCAGATTGACTCATCGATTTTTTTTTCTGTCGAGCGGCGAGCTTTTGAAATACAAAATTTGTTTTGGTGACAACATTTTGAGGCTAATTCGATCGTTTGTTCAAAAGGTTTCCTTTTTCCGCTTTCATGATGGCGAGTTTTTCTTTTCTCCTTTTTCTTCAAAATCGATCACCCAGTCTAACCAGTACAACCATAGCCATCGCTACCACTGCATTGTCAATACTCTTATTTCCATCACACTATCTCTGTCCCTTTGTAACACTGCAGTCTGCCTTAGCCAGTTTTAACACCAGCCAACCATTAATGTGTTTGTGGGTTTATAATTCCACATCTGTTATTTCAAGAGGGTTGAGGTTGCGTGATTTATTAGTGCAAGAGGGGTTTGATGGCATGCGCTAAACTAGGGTGCTTCTATAATTATAGAAAGAAATTTCAAGAAAGGAACAGGAGTTGATGCCGAAAACCTTTTGTCTCAAGAATAAAGATGGTCACCTGAGGAGGACGGAGTTTCCAACAATATGCAGTAAATACTTTTACAAATAAGTGAGGTTTAAATAAAAAGGTGTAAATAGTGCAGTCATCAAACCAGGAAGGTTTGCTGACAGCACGCTGTACTGCGGCAAGCCATAAAGGCTTGCTGACAGTACATGTGTCCTGGCTGTTCTTCTGCGCGCCTCGCTATAACGCGGCACCCTCGCCTTCGCCTTCGAAGTTATCAGACGCGCACCCTAGATCGCGCTCGCGTCCCACTAAGCTTGACCCTAAGTGCCCCGGCCAGAAGCGCGATGAACAAGAAGAGGAGTTACAATCGCCAGATGGATGCCTTACACACAAACTGGCGTGGAGCGGAAAACAGGTATGTGGTGTACTGTTATGTATAGGTAAATATAGATATACATGTAGATATATACAGATATATGCAGATGCATATGTATGTATATGCATAGAGATATATTGATATATATATAGATTTATATATAGATATGGATATATATATATATAGGGGATATATATGTAAATCTTGATATATATATAGATATATATATAGATATGTACCGATATGTATATATATATATATGGATGTATATATTTGTATTGATAGATCAGTGCATAGTTTTATAGAATGCCAGGTAGGCAGGCCAGGTAGAGAGATAGTTAGGTAGGTATACGTATACACGTGTTTGTGCGTTCACGTAAAAAAATGCACACATTTTTTGGGGAGAGAAGGGACGAACAGGTTGTGTACCGCTCCTGTGGCAGGAGGTCTACTGGCCGGCTTAAAAAGCCTAAGTGTGCCAGGAGTAGTCCCAGGGAAGTCGATACCTTCACGTGGTTCCCCCCGTTCTTACTAAATTCGACTACCGAAAAGCGGATTGGTGGCGCTATAACCACCCCAGCGGTGGTTTAAATGGCAGTGTCAAATGACAAACTTGGATATGTTTGTGAGAAATCTGTATGTTCTACTTCATCTCTATGGGGAAGGGCCGTATTGAATGTGGCCTTTCCTGATTTACGAGGCGGGTGGCTAGACTGTCACCTTTGGTACCTGACCTGCCTTCTGCGTCTTCGCACATGTTGCCACATAGATTCACGTTAGCAGTGTTGGGCTTGGCTTCGTGATGTTTTGACTTTTCCCCTTTTTTCTTTTTTTTTTTTTTCTTTGATACTAAAACTTACGGTCGTGTAGATTGGCCACAACTGGCCTTAAGCCCATGTTCTAAAATTTTACCAAAAGGTGAAGGGGTTAACTTATGGTTTTAGAAGATTTTTTGGACCAATTTCAAATTTCGAAATAAGCGCAAAATATGAAAGTTTGGGCGGAATATTGTAGTTTGGCCCTTACTTGTGGAACTTAAGATTAAAATTTGAGAATTTTTGAGGTCTAGAAATTTCACCAAAAAGTAAAGGGGTTATAATAATAATGCTTTATTGGCATGACTTGCGGTTTTGGAAAAGCATTTGTAGATAATAGTACAGAAAGTCTAGGATAACTTATGCAATAGATATCTGAAATCACGTCATCCAACATGTTAGCTAAGTTAAAAGAAAATTCTATCTTGTGGGAACATATAGTAAAGTTTTTTCACAATGTTGCAATGACTACTGGTCAATAACGAATAAGTATATTACAAGTGAGTATGGGATGGTAGTAGACACAGAAATAATAGTAATGACAATACCAGCAGCTTTAGTAACAATAGTATTAATGCCATTACTAAACTTCAAATATTCTTCTAATACATAGTACCATTATTAAGCAGCATCCCCAGATTCAAGGTGACTGTCTCTTAGTAAAGCACAGTGAAATTTTGAAAATAAGTCGACTAATACTGTCGTTTGATGACGTGGACTAACAATTGGTTTGGTTTGGGTTGTTAGGTTCATTTGAAAAGTGTTTTTCTTTTTAATATGTTATGTAAGTTGTTTCTTAATGTTTTGTAACACTGGCATTCTAAGGTGAAGTGATCTTTGTCTTCCACCCCACTTGAGTTGCAGTGTTTGCAAAATCGTTCTTCACAAGGAATGTTTTCGTTGCGGCCATACCCGATTAGGAGTTTGTGGTTACTTATACGAAATTGTGTGAACGTCCTATTTTGTGTTTTTTATATGAGTAAGGTAATCCTCCAGTTTATATTTTTTAAAAGTGCAGTAAAATGGACAACTTAGTGGATTTGGCCATTTTATGTTTCCAGAATAAGGTATACTTGTCTTTCGTTTTGTCTACAAGGTGTTATTTTCATATTTTTATGGAAATTTCCAGATCAGTTGATTCATTCAATGAAAAAGAACCATAAAATTTCAGCATATTTACAACATGGGTGTAGAATGTTTTTCCATCCATATAAAACTCTTTGGAAAGTGAAAAGGCTTGTTTCACAATTGATCAATTGGGGAGGTAGTGAATGTGGTTAATATAATTTTTTTATGTATTGAAATTGAGGGAATTTGCCCAGTTCACCTTTACACTCCCAGATTTAGCCCACACAACATTAGGTGTCTTTTCTGTTTTGTCCCATTCATTAAAATCCGTGTTGGTGTATGCCTCCATACCTCTGAATTATATAGTGGGATAGAGGAGACTACACCATTAAAGATTTTAATAGCTGTTTTGGGGGATGAGTAGAGGTTGAAATGTCTGCATATTTAATGCATAGCATGTAATGCTTTTTCACTAAATTGTTGATGGGCTAAGGTGAATTTCCCATTTGGGGTTAGTTTTAGTTGTAAGTGTACTCATTTGTGATGTTCACAATACTATTCCTCATAAAGAAGTTAGGTGTTGGTAATTTGGATGCATATTTTTTTTGGAAGATCATGGTTTTGGTTTTTTCAAGTTGACTTCCATTGCCTGTGATCAGATAATTTGGGGGTTTCATAAGAAAATGGTTAATGTTTTGGAATAAATTTTGGTCACATGTAATGTAGCTTACTATACTTGTACCATTTTTTCCATGAAAGGTGGGTCTGCCTAGTAAATCTCCCTTGGCTCTTCCATTTAGGATTCAGAAGTCAATGTATTAATTATTTATGAGCTGTTTGCCATGGCTGTTTACAAGGCCATTGAAGCTCTGCCTGTTTTGAGGTTACAGGGACTTTTCACTTGCATCATAAGATGACTTCCACCTTTGGAAATAAAATCTTCAAGCTTAATTGTTCTTGCATTAAAATCAAGTATTGCATTTCCCTTAGATGCAAATGAAACTGTCATCCTCTAGTTCATCAAATATTTCATTTTCAAAATATGCTGATTTTTCAGGTGGTATATAGATTCCAGATAAGAAGACAGATCTGAGTTAAGAATGTCAACAGAAATTTTACGCCATAGAAAATTTTTAAATTGTTTGACAATGGTTACATGTTTCTCAAATTTAGCTTTAAATAAAACAATGTCACCTGATAGTTGGCATGTTGTGCAAGAGGTAGTAGCCTTGAAACCAGGTATGTGAACATATTGGACCATGTTTCAGTTAAGTCCCTAAAATCGATTTTAGTTATTGGCATCAGGGAAGTCCTTGTTTTTAGTTTTATCACCAAGGGCTTTGAGATGGGCCATGGGTATTCCATGTACTGAATGAAATGTACAAAAGGCGATTAGCTTAATCCAAGATTAGCGAAAACGTTTAGGACACCTGTGCGATCGCGCTGCTGAAAAAGTTCGAATTTTCTTTTGGAGATTTGGGTTGTATGCAGAAGGGTTTTAAGATGTGACCTCTGACTAGATTGTTCAACCAAAATAAAACTAAAACAACAGATCAAACTGTAACCCTGGATTAGCGCTAACCTTGCTTTGAACAACCGGCTCAGATGTATTTCCGCTAGCAGTTTAGTGTCTTGGGCATCTTTCTCCTCGGGCAGTTCTTCGCTTCCCCTAAGGCATTTGGGCCTTCGTTCGCTTGCGCGTAGTTAGTTGGGCGTCTTTTCGCTTGGGCGCCAGTGCTCGGGGATTTTTCTTTTTTAGCTTGCGTATAGGTACGTACGTACTTTATCACATGCTTATAATTGTCTGGTATGTTTCTGTTTGTGCATTGGTACTAGGGCACTTTATTTCCTTGCGCATCGATGCTTAGGCATTTTATTTCCGTCATGTATTGTTATTTGGGTATTTTATGTCACTCATTGATACTTGCGTATTTTGTTTCCCTTACACCTTGGCAGTTTAGATATTCACTTTCGCGTTGGTACGTTAATAGTTTATTTTCCCTGGTTAATTCCATAGGGAATAGAAGTCGATAGTGGAAAATTAGTTAATACCCATGGGGTTTATCAAGTCAAGATCGGCCAAAATTCAATTTTTACTTGGTGTAATAAGTCCCAAGGGAATTCTTTTCCCAAGTCAAAATCGGCCAAAATTCGATTTTTCAGTTGGTTGTAATAAATCCCAGGGGAATTCTTTTCCCAAGTCAAAATCGGCCAAAATTCGATTTTTCACTTGGTGTAATAATTCCCAGGGGAATTCTTTTCCCAAGTCAAAATCGGCCAAAATTCGATTTTTTACTTAGTGTAATAATTCCCAGGGGAATTCTTTTCCCAAGTCAAAATCGGCCAAAATTCGATTTTTTACTTGGTGTAATAATTCCCAGGGGAATTCTTTTCCCAAGTCAAAATCGGCCAAAATTCGATTTCTCACTTGGTGTAACAAGTCCCAAGGGAATTCTTTTCCCAAGTCAAAATCGGCCAAAATTCGATTTTTCACTTGGTGTAATAAATCCCAAGGGAATTCTTTTCCCAAGGCAAAAGCGGCCAAAATTCGATTTTTCACTTGGTGTAATAATTCCCAGGGGAATTCTTTTCCCAAGTCAAAATCGGCCTAAATTCGATTTTTCACTTGATGTAATAATTCCCAGGGGAATTCTTTTCCCAAGTCAAAATCGGCAAAAATTCGATTTTTCACTTGGTGTAATAAATCCCAGGGGAATTCCATTTCCCAAGGGAATTAAAATAAAAGAATTGGTAAATTCCCAGACGAACTCCAACTCACAAGCAAATTAAAGTCACGAGTGAATAATTGATCAACATTTATAAGACAATATTCCAATACAATCATTTTATTTTGTTTTATATTTCCAAATAAATAGAAAACTACGTTACTCGGCCCAAACTTTCATATTCTGAGCTTATTTCGAAACTTTGAAATTGGGCGAAAAATCGTCAAAAACCATGGGTTAACCCCCTTATTTTTGGTGAAATTTTTCGACCTCAAAATTTATCTTCAATATTAGTCTAAAGTGCCAGAAATCAATGCCAAACTAGTTTCTTCGGCCTAATCTTTCATATTCTGACCTTATTTCGAAACTTTGAAATTCGGCGAAAAATCGTCAAAAACCATGGGTTAACCCCTTTACTTTTTTTCGAAATTTTTCGACCTCAAAATTTATCTTCAATATTAGTCTAAAGTGCCAGAAATCAATGCCAAACTAGTTTCTTCGGCCTAATCTTTCATATTCTGACCTTATTTCGAAACTTTGAAATTCGGCGAAAAATCGTCAAAAACCATGGGTTAACCCCTTTACTTTTTGGTGAAATTTTTCGACCTCAAAATTTATCTTTAATATCAGTCCAAAGTGCCTCAAATCAATGCCAAACTAGTTTCTTTGGGCTAATCTTTCATATTCTGAACTTATTTCGAAACTTTGAAATTGGGCGAAAAATCGTCAAAAACCATGGGTTAACCCCTTTACTTTTTTTCGAAATTTTTCGACCTCAAATATTCGCCTTAATTTCACCTTAAAATGACTGAAATCAATGCCAAACTAGTTTCTTTGGGCTAATCTTTCATATTCTGACCTTATTTCGAAACTTTGAAATTGGGCGAAAAATCGTCAAAAACCATGGGTTAACCCCTTTACTTTTTTTCGAAATTTTTCGACATCAAAATTTATCTTCAATATTAGTCTAAAGTGCCAGAAATCAATGCCAAACAAGTTTCTTCGGCCTAATCTTTCATATTCTGACCTTATTTCGAAACTTTGAAATTGGGCGAAAAATCGTCAAAAACCATGGGTTAACCCCTTTACTTTTTGGTAAAATTTTTCGACCTCAAATATTCGCCTTAATTTCACCTTAAAATGACTGAAATCAATGCCAAAATAGTTTCTTTGGGCTAATCTTTCATATTCTGAACTTATTTCGAAACTTTGAAATTGGGCGAAAAATCGTCAAAAACCATGGGTTAACCCCTTTACTTTTTGGTGAAATTTTTCGACCTCAAAATTTATCTTCAATATTAGTCTAAAGTGCCAGAAATCAATGCCAAACAAGTTTCTTCGGCCTAATCATTAATATTCTGACCTTATTTCGAAACTTTGAAATTGGGCGAAAAATCGTCAAAAACCATGGGTTAACCCCTTTACTTTTTTTCGAAATTTTTCGATCTCAAATATTCGCCTTAATTTCACCTTAGAATGACTGAAATCAATGCCGAACTAGTTTCTTCGGCCTAATCTTTCATATTCTGACCTTATTTCGAAACTTTGAAATTGGGCGAAAAATCGTCAAAAAATATGGGTTAACCCCTTTACTTTTTGGTGAAATTTTTCGACCTCAAAATTTATCTTCAATATCAGTCTAAAGTGGCTGAAATCAATGCCAAACTAGTTTCTTTGGGCTAATCTTTCATATTCTGACCTTATTTCGAAACTTTGAAATTGGGCGAAAAATCGTCAAAAACCATGGGTTAACCCCTTTACTTTTTTTCGAAATTTTTCGACCTCAAATATTCGCCTTAATTTCACCTTAAAATGACTGAAATCAATGCCAAACTAGTTTCTTTGGGCTAATCTTTCATATTCTGAACTTATTTCGAAATTTTGAAATTGGGCGAAAAATCGTCAAAAACCATGGGTTAACCCCTTTACTTTTTTTCGAAATTTTTCGACCTCAAATATTCGCCTTAATTTCACCTTAAAATGACTGAAATTAATGCCGAACTAGTTTCTTTGGGCTAATCTTTCATATTCTGACCTTATTTCGAAACTTTGAAATTGGGCGAAAAATCGTCAAAAACCATGGGTTAACCCCTTTACTTTTTTTCGAAATTTTTCGACCTCAAAATTTATCTTCAATATTAGTCTAAAGTGCCAGAAATCAATGCCAAACAAGTTTTTCGGCCTAATCATTCATATTCTGACCTTATTTCGAAACTTTGAAATTCGGCGAAAAATCGTCAAAAACCATGGGTTAACCCCTTTACTTTTTTTCGAAATTTTTCGACCTCAAAATTTATCTTCAATATTAGTCTAAAGTGCATGAAATCAATGCCAAACTAGTTTCTTTGGGCTAATCTTTCATATTCTGACCTTATTTCGAAACTTTGAAATTCGGCGAAAAATCGTCAAAAACCATGGGTTAACCCCTTTACTTTTTTTCGAAATTTTTCGACCTCAAATATTCGCCTTAATTTCACCTTAAAATGACTGAAATCAATGCCAAAATAGTTTCTTTGGGCTAATCTTTCATATTCTGACCTTATTTAGAAACTTTGAAATTGGGCGAAAAATCGTCAAAAACCATGGGTTAACCCCTTTACTTTTTGGTGAAATTTTTCGACCTCAAAATTTATCTTCAATATCAGTCTAAAGTGCCTGAAATCAATGCCAAACTAGTTTCTTTGGGCTAATCTTTCATATTCTGAACTTATTTCGAAACTTTGAAATTGGGCGAAAAATCGTCAAAAACCATGGGTTAACCCCTTTACTTTTTTTCGAAATTTTTCGACCTCAAATATTCGCCTTAATTTCACCTTAAAATGACTGAAATCAATGCCAAAATAGATTCTTTGGGCTAATCTTTCATATTCTGAACTTATTTCGAAACTTTGAAATTGGGCGAAATATCGTCAAAAACCATGGGTTAACCCCTTTACTTTTTTTCGAAATTTTTCGACCTCAAAATTTATCTTCAATATTAGTCTAAAGTGCCAGAAATCAATGCCAAACAAGTTTCTTCGGCCTAATCATTCATATTCTGACCTTATTTCGAAACTTTGAAATTGGGCGAAAAATCGTCAAAAACCATGGGTTAACCCCTTTACTTTTTGGTGAAATTTTTCGACCTCAAAATTTATCTTCAATATCAGTCTAAAGTGCCTGAAATCAATGCAAAACTAGTTTCTTTGGGCTAATCTTTCATATTCTGACCTTATTTCGAAACTTTGAAATTGGGCGAAAAATCGTCAAAAACCATGGGTTAACCCCTTTACTTTTTTTCGAAATTTTTCGACCTCAAATATTCGCCTTAATTTCACCTTAAAATGACTGAAATTAATGCCGAACTAGTTTCTTCGGCCTAATCTTTCATATTCTGACCTTATTTCGAAACTTTGAAATTGGGCGAAAAATCGTCAAAAACCATGGGTTAACCCCTTTACTTTTTGGTGAAATTTTTCGACCTCAAAATTTATCTTCAATATTAGTCTAAAGTGCCTGAAATCAATGCCAAACTAGTTTCTTCGGCCTAATCTTTCATATTCTGACCTTATTTCAAAACTTTGAAATTCGGCGAGAAATCGTCAAAAACCATGGGTTAACCCCTTTACTTTTTTTCGAAATTTTTCGACCTCAAAATTTATCTTCAATATTAGTCTAAAGTGCCAGAAATCAATGCCAAAGTAGTTTCTTCGGCCTAATCTTTCATATTCTGACCTTATTTCAAAACTTTGAAATTGGTTGAAAAATCGTCAAAAACCATAGGTTAACCCCTTTACTTTTTTTCGAAATTTTTCGACCTCAAATATTCGCCTTAATTTCACCTTAAAATGACTGAAATCAATGCCAAAATAGTTTCTTTGGGCTAATCTTTCATATTCTGAACTTATTTCGAAACTTTGAAATTGGGCGAAAAATCGTCAAAAACCATGGGTTAACCCCTTTACTTTTTGGTGAAATTTTTCGACCTCAAAATTTATCTTCAATATCAGTCTAAAGTGCCTGAAATCAATGCAAAACTAGTTTCTTTGGGCTAATCTTTCATATTCTGACCTTATTTCGAAACTTTGAAATTGGGCGAAAAATCGTCAAAAACCATGGGTTAACCCCTTTACTTTTTTTCGAAATTTTTCGACCTCAAAATTTATCTTCAATATTAGTCTAAAGTGCCAGAAATCAATGCCAAACAAGTTTCTTCGGCCTAATCATTCATATTCTGACCTTATTTCGAAACTTTGAAATTGGGCGAAAAATCGTCAAAAACCATGGGTTAACCCCTTTACTTTTTTTCGAAATTTTTCGACCTCAAAATTTATCTTCAATATTAGTCTAAAGTGCCAGAAATCAATGCCAAACTAGTTTCTTCGGCCTAATCTTTCATATTCTGACCTTATTTCGAAACTTTGAAATTGGGCGAAAAATCGTCAAAAACCATGGGTTAACCCCTTTACTTTTTGGTGAAATTTTTCGACCTCAAAATTTATCTTCAATATTAGTCTAAAGTGCCTGAAATCAATGCCAAACTAGTTTCTTCGGCCTAATCTTTCATATTCTGACCTTATTTCAAAACTTTGAAATTCGGCGAGAAATCGTAAAAAACCATGGGTTAACCCCTTTACTTTTTTTCGAAATTTTTCGACCTCAAAATTTATCTTCAATATTAGTCTAAAGTGCCAGAAATCAATGCCAAAGTAGTTTCTTCGGCCTAATCTTTCATATTCTGACCTTATTTCAAAACTTTGAAATTGGTTGAAAAATCGTCAAAAACCATGGGTTAACCCCTTTACTTTTCGGTGAAATTTTTCGACCTCAAAATTTATCTTCAATATCAGTCTAAAGTGCCTGAAATCAATGCCAAACTAGTTTCTTCGGCCTAATCTTTCATATTCTGACCTTATTTCGAAACTTTGAAATTGGGCGAAAAATCGTCAAAAACCATGGGTTAACCCCTTTACTTTTTTTCGAAATTTTTCGACCTCAAATATTCGCCTTAATTTCACCTTAAAATGACTGAAATTAATGCCGAACTAGTTTCTTCGGCCTAATCTTTCATATTCTGAACTTATTTCGAAACTTTGAAATTGGGCGAAAAATCGTCAAAAACCATGGGTTAACCCCTTTACTTTTTGGTGAAATTTTTCGACCTCAAAATTTATCTTCAATATTAGTCTAAAGTGCCTGAAATCAATGCCAAACTAGTTTCTTCGGCCTAATCTTTCATATTCTGACCTTATTTCAAAACTTTGAAATTCGGCGAGAAATCGTAAAAAACCATGGGTTAACCCCTTTACTTTTTTTCGAAATTTTTCGACCTCAAAATTTATCTTCAATATTAGTCTAAAGTGCCAGAAATCAATGCCAAAGTAGTTTCTTCGGCCTAATCTTTCATATTCTGACCTTATTTCAAAACTTTGAAATTGGTTGAAAAATCGTCAAAAACCATAGGTTAACCCCTTTACTTTTTTTCGAAATTTTTCGACCTCAAATATTCGCCTTAATTTTAACTTAAAATGACTAAAATCAATGCCAAACTAGTTTCTTCGACTTAATCTTTCATATTCTGAGGTTATTTCGAAAGTTTGAAATTGGTCGAAAAATCGTCAAAAACCATTGGTTAACCCCTTCACTTTTTGGTGAAATTTTTCGACCTCAAAATATATCTTCAATATTAGTCTAAAGTGCCTGAAATCAATGCAAAACTAGTTTCTTTTCCCTAATCTTTCATATTCTGAGCTTATTTCGAAACTTTGAAATTGGGCGAAAAATCATCAAAAACCAAAGGTTAACCCCTTTAATTTTTGGCGTAATTTTTCGCCCTTAAAATTTATGTTGAATATTAGTTTAAAGTGCCTGAAATAAGGGCTAAACTATATTATTTTACCCAAAATTTTATATTTTGAGCTTTTTTAGAAAGTTTGAAATTGGTCGAAAAATGGTGAAAAACTATGGGTTAACTGTTTTACTTTTTGGTGATATTTTATAATCCCTGGTTTTTCATGTCCAAAAATTTTGAGAAAAAGTAAAGGGGTTAAACCACGGTTTTTGACGATTTTTCGACCAATTACACTTTCCAAATAAGCTCAAAATATGAAAATTTGGGCCTTATAACATAGTTCTGTCCTTATTTGAGGGACTATTTCCTCTAAATAGACCACTGGGACTTATTTTTTCTGAGTCTGTGGATTGGCAACTTAATAGAAAAAGGAGCTTGAATAGAGGCTGGGAGCTGAATAAATTTTGATGTTTAGAAATTCCTCATAAATAAATGTAATTCTTAACAATGTAAGTAGATTATACCAACACTTAAATACACCAACTTTCAATTAAATGAACAAGTTTCTTCATAGAATATTGTCACTTTGTGCTTCTAAGTCCATGTTGAAATGTACCAGGTGTGGGGGCTAAATAGAGGAAATAAGGTATTTTTCCAGTTGATTACCAAAAAACTAATTCCCCTGAACTGGGGAAAGGATTACTGATATTTATCTAAAAGCTACAGTTCACTAAAATCAAACATTGCAACTTTTTGCCTCTGCTGCATATTAATAAATTCACTTGCAAGTGTCTGTTTCCTATGTTCCTGTCACAATTTCCCCCCTTGTTCTGACCTACAAGGGTGGGTGGGGATTGGGGGCAGCACTTCAATGCCAGTTAACAATTGAGAATTTCATGAACATTCTTGAATGACAGCTTTCTCTGTTGACCGTTAACAATGTAGAAACAATAGTTCTTTCCAAATACTGTTTCAGCAAAGACATTACTAAACTGGAGATCTCAGCATAAATCCCAGGGTAACTCCTGTGCTTTAATACTATGGCAACGTAATGTTGCAACTGTGTATCTCATGCCATGCAATGGTACAATTGGTTTAAATTCAGTTTATTCCAGGCCCTTTCAAACAAATTCATGTTTTTCACCTGTTAAATTAATAAAAGGTCTACCCAGCATTTTAACAAGGTATATATTAGAAACATATGGCAATAATGACAAGAGACTGTGCTACTTTAAAAGAACTGTTTGCCACAAAAGCATTAGCAACATGTAGGATGACTGAGATTAATGAACTGTATGTAAACACAAAACATGGAAACACACTTATCAGAAGTACCACATTCTCAATATTTAACAAATGGACTGTTTGGCACCACTGTCCACTAAGCAAGGATAATAGAAAAGCGACTTTTAAGATAAGGTCTCGCAAACTTAACATTGAAGAAACAGGTTATTAGCTAAAAAAATTGAGAACTTTTCTTAGATCCCCAATCACCTTGTAGTGAGAAAGTGCAGGATATAGTTCAAAGATCCCTTTCATAAATTGCTTGACAATAGGTGATTGACCAAATGTGACCTCACTGTCACTTAACTGCAAAATAAAAGATAATGCACATCTGGCAGTGTTTATGGAGTTGTAAGACAAGCCTGCCTCATATAAGGAAGACAGAAAGTCTAGAGCCATAGGTATTAGAGAAGAGATGTTGCAATCAACTTCCATGCAAAATGCCAACCACTTCTGAAAATGAATCTGGTACTGTGATTTTGAGCTGTCTTACCAAGAAGCTTCAATTACTCCAACAGCATGAGGGGAGTAACCACATTGCTATAGTTGCTGCCTGATACTAGACATACCAACAGTCTCAACTTATTGTAACAAGGGTGTTTCAATTCCAGGGAGTAACAAAGCATTAGCAGTCATGGGCTGGAGTGCAGGACTACTGGTGGATGTAAGTACAGAGGTACAAGGAAGTGGTACCATGGTTGGGTTGGCCAATCTGGTACCACTAGTACATCCACTGCTTTCTCCTCCATTACTTTCTGGATTACTTGTAACAGACAACTAAATGGCAGGAAACAATCAAACTCTAAGTCAGCCTAAGAAATTGAGAAAGCATCAACATACATTGCTTCAGGGTCAGGTCTGTAGGAACAATATGTTGTGAATTCTGGGTTGATACAAGAGGCAAATCTATATCTGGTTTAAACTTTAGGATATCAAGTGCCTCAATAACTGTGGGCTAAAGCTTCCATTCTGTGTCTTGATTACCAAAAAATGGGGACTCTTTGTCAGCAAGGCTATTGGCAGAGCCAGGGATGTGGGTTGCCTATGTGGGATGACTAGGGCTGGGATGGAGGGCATCTTGCCTATGATAAGAAAGTTCCCTGTTAACATGCCATTTAAGGTAATAGAGTCTGTCAATTTTGAGACAAGGGGTGTATAATTTTGCAGTGCCTTATGCTCCTTGCTCTCAAGTGCCTCTATAGACAAAGTAATTGCTGAGGGAATTCTTAACAGGGTATCTTGGAGAACAGAAAAACGTGTCTGATGATTTGTCATTGGCACATAATAGTTGCCATATTTCAGAATTGACACATGGCAAAAACAGATTTTGGCAATTCTTGGGGATTTTTTTATCTTTGCATTATTTCTTTTCGTTTCACCAAGTCAAATTCAAGGATAAATTTATCATCAATCAAATTTGCCAACTTTTCTGAGATCAGAGACCCAGCCTCATCTGAGGGACTCAAGGCATCACTTACAAGGGTAATTATATCAATTTTATCATCGTCATTAGGCTCTTCATCTTTGTCATTTTATGCGCAATTACTAAGCATGTCATCGTCAATGACTGACCAAAGATCAACATCTGTTGTATTTAGAGTTGCTTTCTTTGAAGCATCGGGTGGTGTTTTCTCTGAAGCAATTGACTCTGTAAGGGTAACCAGTGGTGCAGCTACACCCGGGCCTGTGCCCAGGTGAAACCTGTTTGTGCCTTGACAAAATATTGCTGACAAACCTAGCTCACACTCAGCAAAGTATAGAGTATAGTCACTACAAAGATTAAATATAATTGTTCTGCCTACCTAAAGTCCAAGTATTAGTTTAATTTCCACATAAATGTTAATTATTTCGTAAAAATATGTCCTTGCAAGATGAAGTAAAAAACAATGTGTCAGTGGGCGCTGATGAGTAAAATGTTTAAGTGTGAATATGGTGGCAAGGCAATTGTCATTGTTCGACTGTTGTGAAATGAATCCAAAGAAAAAGAGGACAGAAAGTGGGAACACTGAGCCTGAGTCAAACAAGCCTAGGGATGATGTTGAGAAGCCAGAGGAAACACAGTAGTGATCGCAGTTAGTACAGAAGTGTTATTGGGTTCAAGTACTGCAAAATATCTTGAGGGGCATGCCCCACGTCTTTTGCTAGCAGTGTAATAACTAAAAACCTACCAGAAAATGTTGACACCTGTGTCCATGTTGTGCCCTGCGTCTTGTTTGTTTTAACGGGTTGCTCTGGCCGGTACTGTCAATATAGACGGCTTTTCGTTTCCCGCCAAAATGCTCTTGGCTGCTAGAAGCTTTGTCATTCACTAGTGACATTAAAGTTTGTTCGTAGTCAACATATTTTGCTGCATTTCAGAAAGGACGGACAACAGTGTGTCATCAACAGAACCAAATGTCTTACTAGTGCACGTGGCGGGTTCGTTTTGTGGAGGTGGCACGACCTCGTTTACGGCATGGTCTCCACTATCACATGGCCGATGTAAAATTTACAATGCAAATTAGTTATTACGGGTAACAGATAAATTTGTAACACTTAGCTCTCGGTGATGTTGGTATCCTGGCAAATACAAAATCTTCGTACCCAATGCTTGGTGAAGTTAGTGGTCCCAAGATAAGAAAAAAACGACTTGAAGATAACTCTGCTCTGCTCAAATTTATAACCGAACAAAAGCGCGTGTTGTACACAACTGACCGGGCGCATGCGCTGCACTCTCTCTTGTACAACTCCTCACGACCGTAGCTAAAGACGAAATAGAATTGTCAAAAAAATAGGCTAAATTATTATAGTGTAAATCAAGTTAATTAATCTTGGACTTATTTAAGTCATTTAGCCCCGAATTGCGTTTATTATTGATGGTCAAAAATTTCATTAAAAAGTAAATGGGTTAGCCCAAATACTTTCATTTTGCACTTATTTCGGTCACCTAAAGCCAAAATTGTATTCAATTTTGAAGGTCAAAAATTTTACCAAAAAGTAAAAGGATGAACCCATGGTTTTTGATGATTGTTGGACGCATTGTAAATGTTCAAAATTAGGTGAAAAGATTCAAATTTGGCCCAAATATTTTAGTTTTTCACTTATTCCAGTCATTCTAAACTAAAATTTTGCTGAGTTTTTGAAGATGAAATATTTCACTAAAAAGTAAATGTGTTAATCCATGGTTTTTGATTATTTTATGAGCAATCTCAAACTTTCAAAGTTATGTCTCTGTACTCTTGGAGAAAATGAGGCTTGTCAAATTAGAGTATAGTATGATGTGTTGTTTGATAAATGTAACTATTTTAAATATATATATATTACATCAAAATATAAATATCAAGATCAATTGATCCATCAATCAGTCAATCTATCTATCTGTGTGTGTATATATATATACACACACACATACATACATGTACATATGTATATATACATACATGCCTGTATATATGTGTGTGTGTGTGTATATATATATGTAAGTAAGCCTGAGGAGATGGAGGGGTTTTGGGCATATAAATTGAATACGTTCATTCCAAATGGACTCAATCTTAGGGATTTTACTTAATTATGAATTTTAATTAGTTGTTTAATTTATATTTAAGTGGATTACTGACTTCTGTATTACGATCTCGAGAAAGGGGCTTGCTCCAAAACATTGGAGATGAAATAAAAATTTTTTTAAATGAGTTTTCTTATGGTTATCTTATATATATGTATATGTATATATATTTATATATATATATATAGATATATAGATAGATAGGTAGATATATAACCTCAAAAAACTTTAAAAAAATGTTTCTGGGCACAGCTCCTTCTTCAGATACAAACAGTCCAAGACAGAGTTCCTTTATAATTTCTTGCCCACAAAGATTTGCATAACTCAGTTCATGCTATTATAAATCATAATCATTAATACATCAGATTTCCAAAACATTTAGTCCCAGTGGTGTACAGCACTTTGATTTTTCAATCCAAAAAGCCTCCCTATACGTCCGATCCCTCACATCAGTTGCATCAATTATTTGCACCATCACATCATTCAAACCTCCATGACGATCTTCCCAAAAGTGAGCATACAAATGCTCCCCACAAATATCCCTCTATCCCTTCCCATACTCATTCAATAAACCTCTATGGTTATTAAACCACATTCTAAATGATGTGATAGTACTTCCCACATATTGTTTCCCACAATTCATACAAGTTAATAGACAAATCACCCCACATGAATCGCAATCAAAGGCATGATTGATATGGAAAGACCATTCCTCAACACTACCAACAAAAGTCAGACTGGTTTCAACCACATCACAAACTTTACACCTGGCCTTTCCACAACAAAATATTCCTTTGACTTTTTTTTCCAACAGTTGTATCTTTGCCCTAACTAAATTAAAACCTTTAAGTAAGACATTCTTCTAATGCCAACCACTGGTACTTCAGGCAATACCCTCTCAAACAGGCACAACATATCTGTAAAAACCTGTAATTCTTGAAGAATTCTATGAACATCCAAAAGAGCTGGGTGATAATCCAAAATCAAAACTATTCTACTGATCCCTTCTGAGCCTAAATCCCTTTTCCCTCTAAAAGTGACAAACAATCAACATTCTTAACTTGGCCAATTTGGGCATCAATAAAATCCCTCTTGTGACCTCTTTTTAAAAGGAAACTTTTCAATTCATTAACTCTGGTCTCAAAAACATAATTTGATTCACAAATCTATGTGTGTATATATATATATATATATATATATATATATATATATATACATACACATACATGCAAAGATGAGTAGAAGGTCAACACAAATGTTATACAGAAAATTTGTTGCATGACAACAAAAATGATAACTTACAAAAAACCACTTCTTTGAGACACTTTCTGCACAAACATTTTACTCTTTCATGTATTTGCACCTGAAGAGCTTATTAAAGTGAAAACATTTGTGCAAAAAACGTTTTAAAGAAGTGGTTTTTCATAAGTTATTTTTGTTGTCACACAACAAATTTTCTGTATATACATATATACATGTATAAGAAGTAAAATAGACAAAATTTTTCGCTGTTGCTACTCTGAGTTTCACGTGCTCAGGGATCATCAGGCAACTGATGATCACCTGAGCACGTGAAACTCAGAGTCACGACAGCAAAAAACTTTGTCTATTTTACTTCTTTATTCTCTCTACTGGTATGGTATTGAGTGCTCTTCATTCTCAAGCCAACACTGCAACCTTCCTAGTCCTCACCTTTGGTTTATATATATACACATACATACATACATACATACATACATAAATTCTCCATCCTGCTCATCAGCACTACACTGATGAGGCCCAGTAGGCCGAAACAGTTCCGTCTGTAGTTAGATATCGCTCTTTGGCCTCTTGGTTCATATTAAGCACTCTACAGGATGAGTCATGCTACTAGCAAATTTGCACACGCTCACTAGTCTCTAGTTAGAGCACTCTGACGTGGCCTAGATGTACCACAACTGTGGAACATTTGAGTTGCCGACATAATGTAGGCTTCTCCATCCTGCTCGTCAGCACTACACTGATAAGGCCCAGTAGGCTGAAATGGTTCCATCTGTAGTTACATACATACATACATACATACATACATACATACATATATATATATATATATATATATATTGTTGTGGTTTTAATATATAAAACTCATTGGTGTTTTTTGTTCTCTATAGCTCATTAGGAATTCAAGAGGAAAATACAGAGGAAAATCACAACCATGTCGTCTCTTTATACAAGATAAAAACATATGTGACTTTATATGTGGAGAAGAAGTTAATTTTTTCAGCATAGAAAAGATAAATTTCCAAACTTTTTTCATGAATTAGTGTATTAAGAGGTTTGTTTCACAGGACATTTAAAAAGTTGGCAGTCTGTGCTTTATTGGCTCTAAAACACTTGGCTATCACGTTATGTTTTCAGACAAGGCACTCCTGCTTAGTATTTAAATATTACATTTACACATAATTTTATAATAATATATTAAATATAATTTGTGATTCTCTTTATTTCACTATATCTTAAAAGAACAGAGCATGGATTGGCATGTTATATCATCGTCTGAAATATTGGTAACTAGAGGCTAGAACCTCCCGCCAGTTCCACTATCCTACTGCCCTAAAGCCTAAATGCTATCAACGATGAAGAACGATATTAAGTGTCAAATATAATTATTTTGTATACTACCAGTTCTTCTACCTCTTCTTGACAATTCGGCTTCACCAAACAAGCACGATTTTCAAGACTGATGTAAACGGAAAAAATGTAATCCCACAAAATTTTGTCAATCCAGGTGGTTTAACTTTACATTACTGCTGCATAGTTGCACAAACTTGCGGACCATTTCGTGGCAATAAGGATATTAAAATGTCATGAGTTCTCCATCTTTAATGGCGGCAGCATGCATGGACCGAAGGTACGTGGGAAATAAATTAGCATAATTAGTCACCAGTCTCCATAATTTATCGCTGCTGCTTGGAAGTGACTCTGATATTCTCCGAAATAACGTAACTTCGTTTGTACCAGTATGAGTTTGAAATATTTATTTGAATCGACTGAAAAAATTTATTTGAGTGTGCACAAAACTGAAACTATGGCACAATCTATCGGTGGATTTCTGCCCTCGGGGGAACACGGCGTTAGAGGGGACTGGGGTCAACAACGTTGACAATTACAATTATCTTTTTAAATTTATTTTTATTCTGTTTCAGTTTAAACTTTTTTAATTAAAATTCAAAGTAATGTCAAGTAAACTAATGTAAAGTAGAGTAGAGTGGAGTGGAGTGGAGTGGAGTGGAGTGGAGTGGAGTGGAGTGGAGCGGAGCGGAGTGGAGTGAAGGGAGTGGAGTGGAGGGAGTGGAGTGGAGTGGAATGGAGTGGAGTAGAGTAAAGTAAATGGACAGTGTCTGCTTATTCTGTAATGGATAACCCTATCAGCGAACTAAGTGGTTCTCGCTTCAGGTCCAGTGAGGACCACCCTCATGGGTCCAGTTTTTTGTAAAGTCAAACTAGACAACACTCTTCTCACATGAGACCAAGCCAAGTTAAATCAGACATGACTGTTTGCAAGTTGTCTGTTCTTGAACCGGGTTGGTTTTGGCTGAGCGATGTTTCGGAAGAGCATACTTCCATCTGTAGGCATAGTAAGGCCAGATCTGCACGGGGCCAGATTCCAGAATCGAAACCTAGTAACAAAGATGGGAGACAAGTGCGTCACCACTGTGGCTCAAAGTCGGCAAAAACCGCTTCCCTGCCGTTTTGAATATTAATTAAACCAAAAACTCCCCCTGTGCTTTAATTTCTCGATCAGACCCCCTGGCTTTTGTCATAGAGGGTTCCTTCTATTTTGTTGTAAAAAAAAAACTATCCATAAACGTGAGACATTACGCACATTAAACATTACGCACTGAATCTAATAAAAGAGTCTTAATTCGTCTTAATCACCTTAGGAGGTTTGTTGATTTTATCCAGATGCCTATCAGCACAAATGCTGACCCTCAGTATGATATTAATGCGTTCAGCTTCCTGTGGTCCTTCAGTTGGAATAACACGTCATTCTCTGTTGTGGTGACCGAACTTGTTCACGGTAACAGCTAGTCAGCGTAGTATGGGAACTAACAATTTTGAGAAGAAGGTTTTAACGCTCTTGAAGATTAGGGTAATTATCCTCCTGTTTAATAGTACGCATCGATCGATGAAACAATTATTTAACTAACCCGGGGTAGTTCGTGTGGGGATCGATTATCTTCTACATATGCCATGATTGCAGCTTTGTAGGTGTAACATGGTTTCAAACATTGCACAAAATAGTGCATGTAGTTCATGTGTTTTTCAAATAGCTTATTCCTCCCTACTATCAGTCTCCAAGGTTGGGCTTTGAAGCTACGCCATTATTTGTTCTGAATTTTGCCTCGGAGTTTGAGATTTTCCAGCCACGGAATGCCATCTCGGAACGATTACCAAACCAGAGCATATATAATATTGGAATACAAGTCATCAATCAAATATCAACATGACAAAGCTGAGGTGATATTTACCCAATATATGAATGAATGCCAGACTTTACTGTGCTAATCATGCATTAGCCCTACGATAACATCTGAAGCTGCCAGAGCATCTAAAATTAGTCACTGAACGTTCGACATACTGTGTAATAAAATAAAACATTACTGTTATTCACAAGATTAGTACGATAATTCGTTTTCGAATAACATCCTCTCCACTGATATTCCGTGCAATATTGTTTTCAAAAATTTAAAAGATAATTAAGCATCTTTCTTTATCCTTTTACTGCAATGAAAAGAACAGTGAAAGAACGTTAGCACAAATGGTTGAATCACAGGAAACAGTTCGAGGGTAATAAAGGAACATTTCACACATAGTACAAATGTACGTCGTCTGTTAAATACCATCATTTCCATAGCAACTGCTATTTCAAACGCAGTACTAGTCAGTCTCACCACTCAGCTGTGAATTGATGTGACCCATCGACTGCGAAAGCTGTTTGAAAGTGATTAGCGTCGTGATCTGGTGTCTTTTTTCACAGGTCTGATATATCACCTAGTGCTGATTAGGTCAACATCGATAAGCGGTCAAGAGAGGACCTGGGAAGTAAAAGCAAACGAACTTCCCGTTTAGTGGTAAGTCGTAGTCGTTTCTCGTTGCGGTCTAGCCGTGGTGGATTAAACCAAGTCATTGTCCTGATTCGAGTTATGTGACTATTACAGAAGTCATAATTTTAGCGTGGCCTAGAAAAGACAAGTTCCAGAGGGAGATTTTGAGAGTAGACTTAAGACGACCCTTGGACATTGACCTTTGTTTTGCGTTATGGAAAAGGCTTAAAGCAGAGATTACTGACAGTTTAAAGCCGTCAGGGACAGAATTAGTCCATCGAACGAAGGGTTAAGAACATAGCTGTGTTTTAAAGCTCATAATTGAGGAAATATGTCGAAACGTAAAGAACCCGACGACTTGATTGCGAAACTTTCAAAGAAGATCGCCGAGCTGAGTACTGTCGTTCAGGCTTTGTTTACCCGTAATCACGAGAAAGAATTGGAGCTGGAGGCGACGAGAAAAGTTTACGAGGAAGAAATGGAACATGTCGTAGAGGAAGGAAAAAGTAAGTTAAACTGGCTTGAGAAGCAGTTGGACCAGTTAGAAAGGTTCCGTACTCTTTTAGATATGAAAACAGACGAGTGTGAACGAACGAAAGCGACTGTTGAGTTGTTACACGAGAAGCAATTACAAGCCGAGAAGAAAATGAACGAGCGAGGTGTTTTGTTGAACGATGCGTTGGCCGAAATCAATAATTTAAAGAAAGAAATCGCTAGTCGGTCGCCCGAAGAGCTGGAGAAACTTCAACGCGAGAAGCGCGAATTGACCGACGAGCTTGCTGACGAAAGAACTAATTTGCATGAACAAAAGGACTTAGTTAAGGATTTGCAAGGCAAAGTACGTACAATTGAGACTAACTTGAATGGGATGCTGCAGGAAAATAATAACTTAAAAGACGAATGCTCACGTTTGCGGGAAGAACTGACGAGCGCCACAGACGAAATTAGAACCCTGTCACAGTGTCTCCATGACGCCAGGCGACAAGGAGAGAGAGCGCTGCAAAGAAGCAGAAAGTTAGAGGAGAACAACAAACACGTAACTGCGCAGAAAAAAATGTTAGAGAAATGTAATGAACAGCTGAACGAACAAGTGAACAAGCTACTTATGGAACAACAGTTCAGGGATAAGCCTATTGTGACTCAGCAGATCAGACCTTCATCGCCAAGTAACCTCGAGATTACTTCATTACGCAAAAACAAAACACGACCAAAACAGGTAATTCAACACTTTATGGACAGCAGGTCTTAACTAAGGGAAACAAATAGTCTGGGCTTAGCCAGAGTGAAAACTCTGGTTTTAGCCAGAGTAAAACCGCTGAGTTTAACCCCAATCAATGATATAAGAATACAATACTGCGTAGACAGTGTTAAATAAAAAGTTAAAAGGTTGATAACTGCCGTGACTGATCTCAAGGAATTCTAGCGTTTCGAACAAAGGCCTTTCCTCAGAGAAAGAAATATTTCTTTCTCTGACGAAGGGCCTTTGCTCGAAACGTTGGAATTGTTTGAGATCAGTAACGGCAGTTATCAGCATGTAAACTTTTTACCGAGTTTAACCCCAATCTGGAAAGGGTTATGTGCCTGGTTTGGAGGCATAAACTTGACGAGGGAAATATTCTGACGAAGTATATCATAGTCCCAACATTCCATGTCGAAATTTGTCATCGTATGGTTATTGCACGATCGTAAAACGTGAAAGGGGTAAGAGGGGGTCTCAAGTGTGATTCCAGGATTGGCGTCGTACGACTGTCACCAATTGATCACTACAACTGTGATCGCTACCATAGTTATGACTGCTGTGCAGCAGCTGATTAAGACCGGGGGCACCGATGCACGTTCCTCTTGCCCACCCACCACCTGTTTAAAATCGGCGCATCCGCAAAAAAGAAATACAAGAAACTGTGAATTGGGGACTTTGGATCTTGGACAAAATGTTACCCCTTTGTCTACTATGTTTCCATAATCGAAGGGTTATGGTGCGGCTGAAAAATTTCGTATCCTGGGAATGTTGCACAATCGCTGACTGGTCTTACCAAAAGGTTATCGTGGGCGCTCTTATGGGACCATAGAAGCTGGCCTGACATACGCTTGATGGATTCATGTGAGCAAACGACGTACTGTTTTCCAAGGCATCCAGGTGAAGTATTAGACTCAGTTAACACTTCTCTGGTTCAAAATATTTTAAACACGACATAAAAACAGAAAGATGCGAAACACAAGTTGATTACTCTACCAAAAAAACTGACGGACGGACGAACGAACAAACAAAAAATAAACACAACTTCGTTGCTATGTCATAATGCATGCTTGTGTCTAAAGGGGCCCATGTTAAATCCTTTTTAGAACACTGTGGCTGTATCTTTTATAAATTTCTCCCGTGTATTCGTTTTTTACAAAAGTTTCAAACTACGCTTTCTTCGAAGATGTCTAACTTTGGACACATAATTTGAAAGAGGGTTCCCCAGTACAAAATAGCGCCAGCATGATGTTTGGATTAATGTCATTACAACATGATACTATTTACTTTGCAGAGAGATGACGAAGTTCAGAAACTCAAAAGGGAAATCGAGAAATATCGACTCGAGCTGAAGAACAGAGAAGTAAACTTTAATCGCGTTTTTGCGGAGAAAAACCCGTTGATCATTAAAAAACCTGCTGAGATCACTGCTGAGGAATTGGTAAGTAAACAAGACAATAAACTCTTTCACCACCTGAAATCGTAGCCAAAAATGTTCGGACAATACTTAATAATAAACACGCTTTTCGTTCACCGTTCACAGTTTCGCCAGTGGAATCAAGCAATATTATTGCATGGGGGGAAGGGAAAGGTCGCGAGATCTTCTGTTTCGTTGTTGGTATGGTCCATAAGGGAACATTTATGTCCCTGTCCCAAGCATCTTCGGCCAGGATTGTAGATATTCCTTTAGAATTTTGCTTTGGATAACGCAAGACAAATTTATCATGCAACTAAAGAGAGACGTGCAGGGGTAACAAGGTTTAAAGTTATAGAAGGTATGATAAAATTTCTCAATCAGATAGATAACCAATTAAGAACCAACCTACTTCCTGTCTGGGTATATATTTTAGAAATGTGGGAGGCTTGGAGATATCTTGAAATGATAGGTAAACTTTCGTTTATCCTCAGAAAAACGATTTCAGATCCCCAGACGGGGATCGAACTCGCCACCTTCTGATGACCGGTGACACGTTCTAACAGCTGAGCCACCAAGACTGAGATGGCGAGCCAAGATGCAAGCATCATATCGCAAAATCCAAACAGGTTTTTCAGTCAATTGTTGGGGTGTAGTAGGAATAACTTAAAATAGTTGGTAAAGTATGAGAAGAGAATTCATGCAAAATGGTTTATTCATGAATGCTACTAAGTGGAAAAAAGGAGTAACACAACCGTAAGAACAATGAAGTGTGTGTCATCGTGACGTCATATGGTCTCATCAAGATCTGTCTCAGCTGCATCTCTCTCTCTATTTCAGTCTGAGTGTGCGTCTGGCTTTGCGTTTGTGAGTCTTTCTTTATCTCTTCATTTCATATCTCTATCTGGTTCAGTGTTTCTGGATGGAGTGGGTTTAAACTTGGTAGATCGCACGGAATTTACCCGGTGATAAGTCTAATCAAACTACGATTGTAAATGGTTGTTTACACTTGTGATTTTGTGCCTTGCAATTGACATCTTGGAGTATGTGTTAAAGTGAAGAGTTCAACAAACCGCTGGCCTTATGGGGTTAGGGTTAACCCTCGTTTACACTTGCGATTTTGTGCCTTGTGATTGACATCTTGGAGTATGTGTTTAACTGAAGAGTTCAACAAGCCGCTGACCTTATAGGGTTAGGGTTAAGCTTCGTTTACACTTGCGGTTTTGTGCCTTGTGATTGACATCTTGGAGTACGTATTGAGCTGACGAGAGCATCGAGGACAAATTGCAGCGATTCATAAGCAGATATCTTGCTTTGCAGATTGTCATGGGTTTAATGCATACACCAGGATGACAATCGCAACGTACGAAATCGTACTTGTAAACGGGCCTTAAATAACTGTCACATTTTTCTCACAATTTTCTCTTGTTTTGGTTTTTCTCCTGGTTTTAGCGACTGCGAAATTTAACGGGGTTGGTTGGTTATAAAAAGAACTTCACTGCTTTGCCATCAGTCGTTAATGATACGAAACAAACATACGGATTCCATTCAAACCGAACAAGAAGATGAACTTTTTCAGAATTAAAAAGAACTATGGAAAATACCTTCGAGAATATCTCTTTAGTTTAAAGTTATTCATTTATGAATTTTAAATTAAGAATATTGTAAAGACGTTAATATACCGAATTAGGGAGCATTGCTTTGGCCGTCCGTGCAGCGTTTCCAAGCACATTGGTTTCACAACTATGAAGATCTACTTCACGCGATCCCTTCACCCAAAAATTTAGGCCTCTTAGGCCTCCTCTGTCACCATTAAAATGTCGTACATATGTTATTGACCACTCACAGCTTGCTTTTCAAGTCAGACGTTTAAATTTGGGCTGTCACAACTTGTGTGTTGTGCACAAATTTCAGCGTGCATCTTCTTGTTTCCAAATATAGAATTTTTAATGCCTGTCCATTGTAAAGCCTGGTTTCCATTAAATCGTTAGAATCGCAATCGCAGTCGCAAAAATCGCAATAATCCTATATTTGCGATTAGTCGCTTGAGTCTCAAGAGTCACTTCGACTCACGTTTCCATTAAATCGCAATGGTCGCGACGACTGCTACGACACGATTTTTACGATTCTTGCGATTTAATGGAAACCAGGCTCAAGACACGGATGTGTAATATATGGTCGACAATGACATCAATTAATTCTAAACAAAGAAAATAGCGGAAATACGTGACACCAAAACGAGACTCATCAGTTATGACATCGCAAATTCTGGATTTTCTTGTCTTCGTCGACCATTGAACAATGATGCTGACCCATGACCGAAATGATTTTTTAAGAATGACAGTCCAATATTACGAACATAAAGACCAGTCTTAGTCACAACAGAAAAAAAACATTTTTTGTGGTAATGATGTTCATTCAGGGTATAAATAAAATTGGATTGCTGGTATATACCCCGATATATACTGGTCACTGGTCACGTTCCAAAATTGTGAGGGATTCACATTTTGATTTGCAAGTATAACACTCAGGGTCTTCGTCTTACCCGGAAATTCATAACCCATCCTGGTAAAACATTCATGCCATGTAATGTTTGTCGTGCACTGCTAAACGAAGTGATGATAAACAGATCGTGGTAGCTGACACCACGGACATACCCGCTCTGTACAAACTGACAAGTTTCACGATCAATTTGCATTCTGTCAACTGATTTTCGCCATACGGCTTCGTTTGTATCCCGTTCCGAGGCACAGGCATTCCAAAATGAGTTTGTTCTCGTAAAACAACACGACTGAATTGAAAGTTCTCTGCAAATGCCGAACATTTTGAATTGTAAAACCACTCAAATATTTTAGTATTTATATAGATTTGAAATACGTATCACAAAATATTTCTTTGATCTCTGACAAATCTGCAGAGTACACGTCTTAACCAATGAAATGGTCTACTAGACGTATGTAATAATCATGAAGACGAATTGATAATTCTCGATTTTTGATCAGTCTGCGACAGCTTGCTTATGAATCTTCATTCATTGACTAATACATCAATACTTACACACCTGACCAAATGCCGGTCTCCAAGACTGTGTCGAATTATAGAACCAACGGGTTGCTCTACAAGACTTCACAAGGTTTGCTTACTATGAATAAATTATTCGTGAAATAGAAGACCCATCATGGGAGGATTTCTCTGTTTGTTTGGGTAAGTTTTGTGCATCAATTATTCAAGTTGCTTTATTTTCTGAAATTGTAGTTTAAAAAGCAAGTGTCGAGATAGGAGGTACATGAAGTTGTAGCACAATATAATCACAATTGCGTCGTTATTTTACATTCAAAATCCAAAGCATATTCATAGGCGCTTTTCTCAAAACACAGAAGGACTAAACTTGCGTCACCTTACGAAATATATTTCAGTAACAACTTCGATATAAGAATAATTTAATAGTCACTCCGATCGTGAGTTTTTAAAACTTTTTCCGTCCAGACGTTTCCCTCTATTGAATAATATTTTCTGGCGTTAGCCAGAATGAAATGCAGAGAATCCAGAGTCACGTAGAATGACCGAGGGTTAACGAGATGCTTTTTAATCCTTTTACGGTCGAGGGGTTTGACTCTGCTGAATAAGCTTAGTGTCAACCAGGGCAAAGTTGCTTGCAAGTCTTTTCGGGTGAGAAATAGTCAACAACAATAGCATAGGTATTCATTGGCAGTTTCTTTTACGCTAAATCGTGCTCGGCAAACGTGTTTTCGTCATTAAGTTACACAAATTTTCTCACTCCTGAAGTAGATATTGAGATCAACAAACTTCACGCCTTTGAGCGAAGTCAAGGAGCATATGTAGCTATGCTACAGGCCAACGTATAAAAAAAATCGAAGCTACGAAGGCATAAACCGCAAAATCTTCTGATAATTCATCAGTTTGGGCAACTGAAAAATTGAATGTACCCGTGCCTGTTGAACCTAAAACAGGGAAATTTGTCATCACAAGCTGTTTGAGTACGGTTTTCAAATGTTGTGTTTTGATCGTCGTTACCAAACCAGAAAATCAAAGATACGATGAATTAAGCTTTGTTTTGCTTTGCCACAGTATTAAACGCCAGCAAAGTTGATCGAAAATTTTCCAGTCAAAAATAAACAACCGAGGATACCTACTCTCGCAATAAGTAATTTGTGATACGATCGGTTTTGTGTCTAGATATCCTCACATCTTTAGCATATTTCATTCGCCCGCGTGACAGCAATCATTGAAGTGTTTTGACAGAACAGGTTACAGCAGACTCATTAATCTTCATTCACTCGGCTTCGTACGTCAACAAAATCTTATTGCCTGCAAATTAACATATACGATGCTTCAGACATGTTGTTCTTCAATAGCCAATGGAAAGTCGTTACTACAGTCAGGATTAAGCATAGAGCCCGCAATGTACATATTATGAGACATGTTGCCCCTTCCTTTGTTTTTCTTGTTACGGACTGGCGAAGAAAACGGACTGAGGTTATTCTTATCGAGGGGGAAAGGTTTATTAGGGTAGGTTTCCAAGGCTCTCGTGAATGGGGAATTCTATTAAGGGGTAAGTAAGGTGTTAATTGATAACAGTTGTCCAAATCTTGTTTCTTGTTAATTCGACAGTTGCCTCCGGACAAAGACATTAAGCAAGGTATCCGTCAATTTATGTGACAGACATGCCCAGGTTTTCCCAGTTTAGACAGAAACAGACCGATCCTGCATTAGACGCCAGATTGAGACGCCAGAAAGTCAAAGATATTTGGTCTAATTTATTACTTTGCTAGGGATTAGTTTTTGTACTTAAATTAACATTCCCTCGTGGTTCGTTTGATTGTGACAATTTTTAGCGTCCTGGTTATCTTGGAGAGAACTATAAAGTGGTTAGCAGCACAGTTATAACATTAGTTGTGTTTTGCTTGAGAAGGCAGCTACCAACTTGAAACAAATTACCAAGCATATTACTATAGATATATTAACAATGGTTATATATGAGAGCTGAGAGCGGGATTCGAACTCGCGTCTTTGGGTTACCGGACGTGTCAACTGGAAACCATATGCTCTTTTTATCTTCACTGTAGAGCGGGTAAGATGTACGGAGCTCTGAGCTGATAAACGTATGTTTTTTTTGTTTTTGTATTTTTTTTTAATCAGTTTGGTATAAACTGCTAACACATTTCAAAGTTGATTGTCAAAATCAGCTGGTATAACCTTACAGTCCCGATTAGTTGAATGGAAAAACTAATTCTCAGGATCTGTTCACTTGATATAAATCTTATCCCAGGTCCGTCTTAACAAGAGTGTGCTATGTGGACCTTCTGTCAACCCTGTCCGCTGTTTGCACCAAACGAAGTCCCTGTTCACACGATACCGTTACTCGTTTCTGCGCCAGCACAAATTGAGATCGATTATAGTGTGAACAGCTTCGTTCCGAAACGGTACAAAACAGTTTCAGTTTCAACGATGGAGATACAGTAGCATTTGGGCTCAAAAATGTCGTCGATATGCACATTTTGCGTGCGAACACTGCTATACCAGGTTCGGGTTTTGTGCTTGCATGTTCAGTTTCCTCAACAGCGTGAGGAAGGGTCTGAGAACCCAATCTCGTCCCGTCATTGTATGGCACAATATGGCACAGGTAGATAATGTAACACCGGATCAGGGTTTTTACCCCAGGTATGAGAACTGGCGTAAATTCATATATAACGGTTGCGAACCACGTCTTGTACCGGTATCGACAATCAGTGATGAGGCCCTTACCGACACTATGAAAATAGCCTCTGCAGTCATAAAAACGCTGCAATTTTGGCCACTTTGTTGCAAATATTGCAGAACTTGATCTTTGTAAATAAAGTGTTTGGATGAGATTGGGTATCCATGCACATAAAGGGATCCTTGGTATAATACTTGACATCAGGTTTGTTCAGATAATTATGGGGACCTTAAATATAGCCTGATGCTGAAGCAAATATATCGCAGCTGTGCTGTATCTGCATTATACATGAACTGGAGTGGCTGGAGCGGGGTGTGGAGGTGGTTGTCCTCCCCCCTCAAAACGACTTTCGTGCAATGTCTGTGAGAAGAAAATTTTCCTCTATTAGGAATCTGGTTGTTTGAGGAAATTGGCGATTGGAAAAGAATTAACCTGTTGTACATTTTATTCGAAATAGTTCCTAGTTTGCTAGTTTTCAGAAGTGGGAAATATTTAAGTTCTATCTTGGATCACTGTATTTTTCAGAGCAGACATGACTTCAGGCATGAAGTAATTCCTCTTACCTGGCTACAATCTAGCGAATATCGTGCATCAACCTAATACTGAATTACAACTAATCAAAACATTCTGAGCTAATTGATATGACTGATTTCGATGTCTGTTTCCTGTCCTTTTTGAAGGAAAAGAGCTTTTGTGAAGAAAGATGATCACGAGGACAAAAGTAAAAGAGATTTTGAAGAGTTCCACTCCATGGCAGAAAATAAAAAGAAATCTCTGTCAATTCTTCATACAGTAGGTGGGTAGATAAGGAGGAAGGTAAATAAGAGGTAATTGGCCGCCATGGTAATACAAGTTACTATAGGAATGGATTCGATAGAGAAGCTGGAGGTGGCCTAGGTCAAATATTTGTGGTAGTGTACTTGATCGAGTGGCCGAGTAGGATTAAATTCTTAGATATAGAATTCATGCTGTGTATTAATGTGTCTTCAATAAAGACACTAAAGGGTTCCCAAATGAACGGCAATTGAACTTTTTGGCGACTATACATCAGACAAGTAACCCGTAAGGTGGGACCCAGCGTCCCTATGCAAAGTAGAGACGGGCTATTATAGTGATCATTTTTTGCTTCCTTGCTTTGTCATTTCGTTAGAATGTTTCCAACACATTTTTTTAAGGCCGCTTGTAACAGGCTGAATATGTGATGTGCACAGAAAAACCGTAGAAACAGCTGCATAATTATTTGCGAATAGGATACAATTCATTTTGATTTGCATAAACTTTCCCTTCGATTTCGTGATCTCAAATGGCCCATATCTTCGAATCAGTAAGGAAACAAGTACATTTTAATGCATTGGTGTCATAATTTGGGTAATATTTGCGTTCTAACATGTGGTTTATATTGCAATATGTATTGCATTTATTACTTGGAATGTTTTCGTTGCGCTAAAATAAATGGCATGTGAAGAACTGAAGGACTCACTTTTAGTTCTCGCCGGCCACCACTGTTCTCGTGCGATGGTGCCAAACAAAACGTAAAGGAATCTTACCGAAGAAACGGCTGAGGAAGTCGTTCAAAGTGGAATGTTGTCACATATGAAAAGTATATATTTCTTCGCAAATACTGCAACACTTCACTTGAAATTGTGCGCATGGATACAGTTCACGCAACAAAACATACAGCATACCCTAGCAGCTAAACTGATATTTGTATGATGAGATATTCGGCGGGGTTTGTCTCTCATGATAAATATTTTGACGTTGTCCCGCCAACCTGATACACGCGTGACGTGTTTGCTCGCGAGACGTGTCAAGCATTTAAATTGATCCCACCCCCTGGGGATAAGGGCAAAGACAGGATGTTATAGTACTTTCTACATCTTTAAAGTTAAAATGAAACTCGTCGAGTTTGTACGTATTTCAAGATGACGGTCCTTTTCGTTCACAGTAAGTTTATTTCACAATTATGCAGCAATCGATCAAGATCTCACGGACTGATCGTAACGCTTTGTCAATTTGTGTATCTTTATTGTTGAATTTATTTATGAATTGTTCTTTGCTTCGTCTAGTTTACAAGGGGAAAGTCAAAGGCCGAAAGGGTGAGTATTTTACTTTAAAGTTACTTGAAATTTTTCTAAAAATAATGCCTTTTCAGTCTTAAATAGGTTGTAGTGTTAAACTTCCATGTTTGTTTCCAGCGTTTGTAATAACGACCAGTCTTGCTCATTTCCAAGATGTGAAATTGAAGATGTCTATTTCACCCCCACGCTGTGCATTGGGGAAATTGCTCAGGCTGAGTACACTGCATTGAGAAACTATTTGCGATTTAAAACATTGAATTCATTCACATTTTGCTGCATATGGGAGCAAATGTCTGATTCCACGTACACAATATCACTTGAATTACATTATTACCTCTTCATAGCGAGTGGTGTGATGTTTAAAACTATGAAACCAACGATTTTAGATTCATCATATTGAGGTCAAGCTGTTATTTGACAAGAAAAACGTTTTGAAACAAATCCTTGCGATAAAGCGATTCTACGTAAATGTCAGGAAAAGACAAGAATTCATCGTATTTATCGCTTGACAATGAGCACAGCTATGCGAACTGTCAGTTTATTTATCATTCGGGAGGTGTCTGTTTTCCAAAACTATTTTGAATAACATATCGCATTACATGTACATGTCGACATAACTGGATTTCTTTAAAACAACAGCAGTTGCTAACGATCAGTTTTCTATCAAACTGACACGTATTAAATAACTTGACGTCTTCAATGACTTAACAAAGAAATTTTGTATTAGGTGTATCAATATGTTAATATCACACAAGTTGTTTTGACTGATTTAATTAATTTTGACTCAGTTTTGAGTCAAAATAAAACCCTAAAACCATGCTTTTGTCCTTATTACTCTTAATGTATTTGAAGTAAATCAGATATTTTATCGAACACATTAATTGACTGTAATGAGTGGCATACTGTGTAGGGATGTGATACCTTTTCTTTTTGGTAAATTGATCAGCAAACATCAAGTCCTTAGGGAAAATCTTGACTTATTGGTTGTGCATAGTGAAAAGTTGTAGTGGTCCATAAAACAAGCTAGTTTGTTCAGTAAAAGAACATACATTTTGAGGATCTCCCACAGTAGAAATGGTCACATTATGCCACTGAACATAATCTGCTCTGAAGACTTCCTGAGCACAACATACAGGAAGTAACCAACCAGAGCAGAGGGCTTGTACTGGGTACTTAAATGTCCCTGTTTTCCAAGCACTAGTCATCTTCTTAGTAAGCACAGCCATTAGATAATTTTTTGTTGAAGACCTGATTTCTTATAAAGTTGTCTGGAGGCTGAAGTTTGTCCAAAAGAAGACAATAACACTCACATGGCATGGTCTATAGTTTGCAAGAATGCTTGTTGTGAAGATGGCCAAAGATGGATTTCCAAGGTCATGCTAATCAAAGACCCAACATCACTAATGTGTAACCCAACAGTTTACACTTCACATAGACATAGTTTAATTGTCACATACTTTATACATATTTATACATAGGTAACGTTTGATTCAAGAAAGGTTGCTCTCAAAAATGCTTCACATTTTTGATGAGCTCCAACTCTATTTTTTTAAATAATCTTTCTTTTAAGGAACTATAAGCACTTTTGTCAAGATAATTCTGCAAAATGCTGTCTCAAAAACAGAAATTGCACATGGAGGTAGTCCTGTGTGGAAAGAAGAATTCTTATTGTAAGTAAGATGGATACTATAGCTTATTGGTGAATAATAAGACTTCAGTAACTATTTGGTAATCTATCCCTGCAAGGAGACCATCAGTTGTTTGAGTAAGATCATCTAGCATTAGCAGGAATCAGACCATAAAGTACTATCCATGCTGGAGTGGATTAATTGAGATCATAGTTGGGTCATAGTGGGATCATACCTACACAGAAAATATCCATCTTTGAACTTGATATTCAAGTAAACACAAGAAAAGACAGTAATCATGGTAATATTTTGACTCTATTGCAGGGTCATTAAATCAAAACCATTTTTTGGTTTGATAATGACCCTGCAACAGTATAGAAATATTATGATGATTACTGTGTCTTTTCTTGTGTTTACTTGAGTATCAAGTTTCAAGATGGATATTTTTGGTTTAGTTTTTTACTATATTTTCTTAAATTGTCAGCTGGCTATGGTATCTTAACCTATTCCTTAATAGCCTTCCCTTGGACAAATCATCAGGTTAGCCAGAGTAAATATGTCTGGAATTACCAGTAGCCTAAATGAAATTATAATGTAGTCGTGAATGAGTTAATAAGCAAGAATAATTTGGCAAAAAAAGGGAATCTGAATCTCATTCAGGCTAGTTCGCATGTAATCATGTCATGGTGGGTAGGAACACACTTGGCAAATGCTGCCTCCTTCGTACCCAGTTTCCCTTTTAACATCAGGGGGCACATACTTATGACTATATACAGGTACTATATTGAAATAGCCCAAACTTGAAAATTTCATTTTAGTGAGACAATGGAGCTGAATCATGATTTACACCTTGAACTGTGGAACAGTGGATTAGTTACTAACACCTTAATTGGCTCAACTCGCATCCCTCTTTTACATATCCCACATTCAAATGAGGTAAATGAATTAATTTAAGTGTTTAAGCATTAGAATTTTTGCATTATTCTTTGAGACATGAGCTACCTGTTAAGTGTTTTACATTAAACTATAATACCTGTGCCTTCATTCTCTGTGTACTTTTAGGAGGGAAGTGGCTTTTGGATTCCTTTATATCAGGTTTCTAACTCTGGGGCAACTTCAGTTGGTCACCAATTGTACATTTCTACACGATTTGCCCTTCCAAATGGTATGATTATGTTTTTCTTTATAATATTGAACAGTTTTATAATTATGTTAATGTAACTGGACTTTGTGAGATGAGATTAAGATGCTGTAGCTGACTCAGTGTTGGTTAAAATTTGACTCCTACCCACTGTGAGTGAATTTACACTGATTATCACTATAACAATCATTGTCATCTTAACTTCATTATTACTGTTATTGTAAATGTAATCATCACTGTCATTCCTGTCTTCATTGCTATGATTGTTATCATCAAACACTATTTTCATTATCACCATTACCATCACCATCATTTTTACCATCCCATCTCCACTATCACATGCATGATCAGATTTTATTGGTATCGTTATTACTTTCATCACAATCACCATCACTGTCATTATTGTGATCAACATCACCATCATCATCATCATCATCATTATCACCACCATCATCATCGTTATCATCGTCATTGTTGTCATCATCATCATCGTTATTATCATCATCATTGTTATCATCATCATCATCATTGTTATCATCATCATCGTTATCATCACTCACTACCATCATATCATCATCATGATCACTATTATTTTATCACTACCCCAATCAATATCAATTCATTATCTTCATTATCATCACCACCATCATCATCAAAATCAGGCCATTACTGTCATCATATTGTAGCAATGGGACAAGTTTCAAGTTATTTGACTGAATAATCTCAAAAATATATACTTTATTTTCCAATAACTCACAATGCTGTGTCAACAGTTAAACTTGGTTAACCACCTCATATAAGCACAGATGTAAATATTTCAAGAACAAGGAGAATTAAAAAAACCCAAAAAAAACTTTAAACACAATTCTTTATCACTTAGAATGTTCTTTGACATAAAGCAAACTTAATTTGCAAGTCAATATGCTCTTTAAATTCAAATTGCAACATTGTCATCTCGTCAACATGACGCGGGTTGGATAAAAAGGTGATTAATTTTAATCATGATTAGTGCTTAATCTCAGCCTTTTGGGATCAGTGTATGATTATTTATTTACGTTTTAATCATCTTACGGGTGATTATAACATGATTTAGAGTTTCATATGACCGAGACCAGAATTTGTTTTAAAGTTTTTCTCTTATTAAAAAGGGCTTACGGAGAGCGAGGCGGCCGCGCTTCAAGCTAAACTAGACATATTTAACACGATCCTGGCTGATGAAATGCACATCATACAAAATCAAATTTGTCGTCACTCAGAGCTCAAGTACCTCATCAACTCAACTGATGGTCATCTTAAGAAAGGTAAGCAGGATAAGTGATTTCCTAATAGAGCACTGACATCCAGATTAGCAGCAAATATGAACTCTTAGAATTATGAGCGACAAGGATGGTGTGTAAATATAGGCACAATGCAAAATGAAACTGTCTAACGAAGATTAGGAAGACTGCTTCCTAGCGAGAATGATTTCGCTTGAAAACAACTGGTTTTATTCTCTATACTCTGCAGTCTTGTTTCGCTTTACTTAAACAGTAAGATATGTTATACTGGTTTGGTGACTGAAATAGAATTATTTCACGATATAATAACGAGAATATTTCACTTCAACCTGCGAAACTGTTTTTTTTCTTGGTACGGTACAAATAATTTGCAGTGGTTAAATGTCCAGATATAAGTCTTCCAAGTACGCTGTCCTGTTAACATTGTACGAAGTCTGCTTAGTTCTGTATTGTGCACGAAGGTCCACCAAATACTGTAAGCTGGGAATTTTGTCTTTCTGACTGGACATGGAACATCATTGAACTCAGAAATATTGATCGTTATGGAAAAGAAATAATATGTGGGAAAAAAAACAAACAAACAAACAAAAAAACCCAGGAAAAAGCCTTCGAATTTTCAAATTCCTTAAAAAACTGCATTGGCTGCCAAACGACGCGTTTCGTTTGAAATTGATATCAGGAAATACAAAAGCTTCGAGTAAAGACCTTTTGTCGGAGTGAAAAATGCTGACAGCCAGTCTTTTACACTGATGAAAGGTCCTTCGTTCGAAACGTCAGAATTTCCTGTTTTTTTCAGTTTCGAAAGTTCTTCGACCTTTCTGTGAATTGACGTTGTTTAAGACACGGTTAAATTTCTTAGATTATATTGTTAAGCAGGTTTGTTAATCATAAAGTAATATATTGTCAATTGAAATTGTGTCCTCCATACCCTTTAATGTCAGCAGTTTTTTTGTCGATTTCTGACAGTGAGATTGGTCAACTTAGGTCAAGTTAAAATCCATGGTGCAGTAAATCACCATCCGAAGCCGTTGGTTGGCAAATACTGTGCTTAATTCAACTTGTTAATTGGTGAACTTTTGCGCTGTTCACTAGTGACTAACGTCCATTCAAAAATTATTTTAAAAAGTCATCTTCTTCAGATAAACGAGGAAGCAGTCGTCAAGTAAAAGCAGGCGATTACGATGACAACGGAAGCTTGGTATCATCATTTGAAAGGAAACCAGATGACGATAGCTACATGAATCCGGAGAGTAGCGATATCGAGGCCGATCGACAAGAGCGATCAAACACGCATGGCATGGAGAAATCGCCGGAAAATTCTCCCCGACCCATTCCCAGGAGGGTGGTCAAAGCGACCTCGGTGCCGAAACAAGGCTCGACGGAATCTGAAGTAGAAATGTTGACTCCGGACATGATATCATTGGTATGAGCATTTATTTGCATGCGTTTTCAGCGAATAGTGACGAAGATATTCCGGGGGGGACCTCGTGAATGTGACATAAGAAGAAAGAACATGGGCGATGATTTGGTTTGTCGGTATGGCTGATTGCTGTGGGGTTGGTCAAAAAAACTTACAAGTTTGTCCGGAAACGTGAGACCTCGGCCAGTGACCTTGAATTCAGACAGACGGATGAAGAGAAAAATAGACAGGTGGATTGATGGATAGAAGCATAAAAAGTTGAAAGGTAATATTCTACCAAACAATGAGAGAACAAGGTACTGACGTTCCCAGCAAAATCCCATCATCTTGTACTCTGATGAAGGGCTTCCGCCCTAAAAGCGAGTACCTTGTCCACTTGTTTTTCTTGGCAGATTACTACCTTCAAATCTTTTGTACTTCTTTCGGAACAGGGTAAGCAATACTCCGTTTTGGGGAGATGGATGGATGGATGGGCGAGTGGATGGGTGGGTGTATGGATGGATGTACAGATGGAAAGATCGATGAAAAGCTGGGTGCTTGGTGGAACACTTACTTTTCGCATTTATAAAAAATAGTGACGCAAAGGTTAACCAAAGTGTTGTGTTCAAATGAATATAATTTCATGGGAAATTTGTTACAATTTGGTGTACTTCGATGCTCGTATTTTTTAAATTTCTAGAGGCAAAAAATGTTTGTCTTTTTTTATTTTTTTTTCAACCTTATTGTAAACGGGTGTGTATATACACGTATACATATACATAAATACGTATGTATGCGTATAACACATCTAAGTGTATGAAATATATATGTGTGTGTATGTGTTTTAATGTATATAATAGGCTTCTACGCACAAAAAAACCCCCAATTATATTATACTATATTATATTACATTACATTATATCATATATCATTATATTGTATTACATTACACACACACACACACACACAAATACATATGAGTAAATTTCATCTTACTAAGTGTAGATGTTGTAAGCTTGGATATATATGTGATGAAAAGTTTGTTCTTAAGCTTTATCTCAGAAAATTTCTGAGTTCCCCAACGGGAATCGAACCCATGTCTCCCGATTGCCGGTACGGTTGTTTTACCACGAGACTATATATATATATATATATATATATATATATATATATATGTATATGTATATGTATTATATGTGTATGTATTATATGCATTATATGTATTTATGTATGTATATAACGATCTATGTTGACTTGAAACAGGCTGGTGAATACAGCAGTTTATCAGAGCAGGACATGAATAGCAGCAGAGAGGGTTCGATTTCTAGTAGAACTGGAGATAAAAGACCAAAAAGGAAGAGAGGATTTCGCATTTCGCCTCGGAACGAAAAAAAACTGTCGGAGGCGTTAAGTGAATACGGGTAGGCATAACTACTTCTGTTGTATTATCTATCACTGTACCCACTTTTCTTAGTTCTTTTTTTGTTTTCGCAGGAGAAACAGAGTGAATTTCTTGCGTGATATTGACATGACTCCAGATCTGAAGCCGCAAACGGAAGCTTTGTCAGTGCATGCTGTGGTAGGTACAGCATTTAAACTGTGTGGGACCTAAGATAATACCTATATTGATCTATGCCTATATCTATATCTAAATCTATATCTGTAGCAAGCGAGGAACCAGGCGGAAATAGTAGTTTTAGGATAAATATGAGTGCCCAGCGCAAAATGCAGAATCGAACGTTATCTATATCTACATCTATTAATAGATATCGTCAAATAAAATTTTAAAACATTTATTTCCAACCAACGTTTTGGGATCTAGTCCCTTAGTCAATGTTGATGAAGAGATTATGTTCCGAAACGTTGATTGAAAATGAGGTTTTAAAACTTTTTTATAACAATCTATAGTGTTTTTAAAGTTAAGATGGAGGTGGCTTATGATTAGGTGAGTAAATAAGGTTATCGGACAGCCAACGACGATGTCACTTGTTCGAAGAATCTACAGGATACGAAACACTTGTTTCCAAGAAGAATAAGTAGAATAGAAGAGACGACAGCAAACTTCAAGCTGATTAAAAACTTTATTGGCAGACGTTTTGCCTATTCAGCTTCCGTAGCGCCGTGAAGTCATTTTTAAGTTTTAATATATATATATATATATATATATATATAGTGTTTTTTAAAAATGTGCTGAAAGCAGTGCGAGAACTTAGCATATATTGCATACAGGCTTTCTAGTAACAGAGGAAGTTACGTTTATTTCAAAGCACGTATGGAAAAGTGAGGTTTTTTTGCCGCTGTAGAACAAACGGCAAAGCATCCGGACAATTTGAAGAAATAGATAAAGAGGATTTCACAGAATACTTTATTATACATTTTCAAAATTTTTGCTGAAATTTGAAGAAATAGTCGGGATAATAAACGGAAAAGAAACATCTTGAGAAAACTAGATACGAAGTAGAAACTCAGACGAATCAGTAAATTTCGATGTAAAATTAAAGTCATTATCAAACCAATTAATCACGTCAAATGTCTGCAGTCTTTAAACACATACAAGAGGAGACAGGTGACATCATCGAACTTACTGAAAGAGCGAGATATAATTTTGCATTGACGACATGCCATGAAAGGTGTGTTAAGATGTGTCAGCGCACAGGATGAAAGGAGTGTCGGCAGTGTAAAGGGAATCTCAGGAGGAAGATGAAAAGAAGAACATGAATTCTTAACTGGCTTTATGTCCAACGTTTAATTTTGGTGAATTAAAAGCAATACAGATACGAAATTGGACGTAAGTGAATCACAACACACTCCTCTGTGCAAGAACGAGCTATCAACATTCGAAGACATGCATAAAGAGGCCGTCATTTTCCAACAGTTTTCACTTGACTATGAAGACGGTCGCTGCGCACGAATCTAAAACTTCCATTCGTCACAAACCACAACAATCCTTCTTTCTTCTCATCCCCGGAAATGTACGTCAAAAAAAATTTACATGTTTCTTCGCTCGAACAGTCTCATGGTAATAAATATTTGGAGGGTAGGTTTTTCGATTGAGATTGAGAGCTTCGAGAAATAGATAAAAAATGGAGTTTTCTGGTCTATAAATTGAATCCCACGCACTTGTATTTGTTTTAACTCGCATTATTTATAGTTGGTTTATCTTTAGCCAGCTTGCACGGGCCATATGTGCTCTTCAAGAAAAAAAAAAAAAAAAACGTCTCTTAATCGTCCAACGCACATCGGGAAAGCGTACATGGCGTGCTCCATTTATTACCAATTCTTGAACTAACTTTATGTTTCGAAAGCTTAAACCTAATTAAGATGGAATAAATGGAGAAAAAAAGTTACTTCCTCTTGAATAATTGATGAAAACTTGTTCCTGGCGAAATGTTAGTGCGATTCGGCTGTACTGGTCCATTACTTCCAGTACTTGTTCTTTGACGTCATTCTGCTCTTTATAGTTCTTTGGAAAGCGTGAAGTCAATTACTCTGTGGGAGGATAAAACCTTACAACACGCGAGTTCTTTGGATCAAAATAAAAGCGCACGACAAAAGATTCCTATTTGCTTAAATGTGGTGTAAAGGTAATGTTAAGTCTTCTTTTTGTCGTGTTTAGACTCACCTCTCCGCAAAGCGAATGGCACGAATGACTATGGCACAGAGAGCAACCTTGAACGACGAGGAACTGGTTCGTATAAAGTACTATTCTAGTGATTTTAATAAATCACACTGTAAGGGGCTGCGAGAATGTCTGTATGGTTCGGTGACAGAAACGTTGCATTTGCTAAAGCGAATGTTGCGGGCCTTGCACGAGATTTAAAAGAAAAAAAAGTGTCCGGTAAAATACTGTTAGTCGAGTGATCGGTTAAATTTTGTTAAGTATACAATGTTCTGCTAAGTAACCTCAGATAATTTTGTCACTTTGGGAAATGTTTGACGACGTCATGCTGAGTTTCTTGCTTCTAGACATTTTACAAAAGATCTTAGAAAAATTAGATCAGACTGAGAGGAGCACATAAAGCTGAAAGATCACAAGAAAACACAACGTTAGACACTCCACATGCAGACGTTTCATATTTTATACGCTACTGTCGTGTTCTTTCAGTTTTCCGTGCGTGGTGTGCTTTTGATAAAAGCATGCTAAATGTTTTGCATTAAATGTTAATTACATGCTAAAAACCCTCTCACGCCTGCATTGCATGAAAGCGACGACGAATAAAAATTAATAACAATACCGGTTCTGCGTAGGCAGTGTTCCACGACATCTAAAAATTAAAATGGTTGAGAAACAGTCAAACAAAAAACTGTTTTTAGTTTCGGATGTTTCTCAACCTTTCTTAGTACAAATTAATGTGAAGCAAGCCATGTAGAGCACACGAATTGAAGCAACATAGATTTTAAAATCAGTTGATATCTAACGTTTCAATTCTTCGTCCATCACGGTCAGGGAATAAGATAATCTTCTGCTATAGATGTGAATATCTGATATGTCTCAATATAACAATGGCCTTAGTTGTTCAGTCGGTAATTTGACAGTTGACTAGATTTCGAGAGTCGTTGATTAAATTCCCGTCAAACACCCTTAGTTACTTCCCCTCAAAATGTCTCGGTTGGGTCTTTAGTGTGTTCTCGCGTCGTTTTTTTCTCTTGTGGTTTATACCTTGTTTATACTTCAGTGAAGATAATGTTTTAGAGCATTTACAGAGCAATAGATACGACGAAGGCGTTCTCTCACATCAGTTTTTCCCTCGGCCTTTGGGCTTCCTACACGTCGTTCGAAACTGCCAACATGGCATTCTACGTTCACGTCATTGTTCTTAACTTCCGTCCTTTACTATTACTTCGTAATTCTTAAGCTTTACAAAGAGACTTTTCAAACGTCGTGTGTCTGCCGAGTTAAAACTTTTATGAAAGAGAAGTTAATTAATTTCCCTGTTGAGTTCGAAATGGCTTTAGAATGACGCTTGAAACTGTTCTAAAATTGTATAATAGTACCTTAAATTTCAGCCATTATCTAGTGAGGCTGTGAGAAGTATCGAACCTTTAAGTTTACTCCTCAATTTTCAAGTATGTGTTCCTCTTATGCCCGTCATTACTTATTAACTTCTTTTTGGCATTATTTTTTATTCTTTATCCGAGGCTCAAGCAAGGATGGGCAGTGTCATCTTGACGTTGGTGGGACAAATTCTTTGTCCGAATAGGATATTGCGTATTTTTCCAAGAAAGTAATGCCGTTCTAGCAATGTTTCTACAAGGAAATGTATCATCTGAGCATTTGGCGGGCTCTGAAGTCCAAATATTTCCTCACATTCAAAGGAACAAAATTTGTTTTCTTTTCACTGTGCCGTTCCTTTTCAGTGATCCCGATCGCGCCAGGGACCCCGGTCCTTCGTTCACGTCATCAGCCATGTTTGTTCATCGCGGCAGTCTGAACGGAAGTACTTGTAGTGGATAGAATGGCCTGTGCAACACATTTACGTTGAACACAAAAAAGCGGGCGGAATACGGACTGCACTTTTTATGTTTTTTAATAACTTCGTTTTGATAAGGGAATGTTTGTGCGGGATTTGGGACAAACGCCTTGAGGTGACGTTAAGCGGGATCTCTTCGCGAAAGTATTTACGTCATATTTATCACGTCGAGTTTGTATTAAGAAAGTTTCAAAGGAGACCTTTTTCTCCCTTCCTTCAGAACCGGGATCCCACTCTTCTAAACAGTGATCCTACTTTACTTGACAGGGTTCCTACTCTGCTAAACAAGGATCCCACTCTTGTTCCTTGAAGTTCCCGCTTTGCTCAATTGGAATCTGGGGCACTTGCAGATCAATCTTCGACATAAACGCTCCATTCCGCTAATGCCAGTACGATTTTATGCTGATGTTAAGTGAAAGTTAACTTGCGGACGTCAGAATTTTACATTTTCAGACCTAACCGGGACCAGATGCCAAAAATGCTACTCTTAGTCCTTCGGCTGGAAATATAGTGTAGTGCTCTGCAAAACTGGACTGACGAGGATGTTGTCCAGAGCGTGGGCACACGTTCTATGTTTACGCTGAGTTTGCAGAAATTAAATTAAGCCAGTCCTTGCTTTTTCACGTGAAAAAATGGCCCAGATTTGATCCCGCCAAAATGTCTCGTTTGGTCAACATGTCCCGACCAACTTCCCGTATCAACTGCCCATGGGGTAATTTAGCTTAACTGCTTTGAGTTGTCTGCGTCGTTTGTCACGACAATGTAGTTTTACAAACTTATGTTCTACTTTTCTCATTTTTGTAGAAAGTTCATGTATATAAGAAGACCCTTCAGGCCATGTTGTATCCAATATCAGGTAGACATACATAACGCGAGTATTAAATTTTAACACCTATTGTTTTTATTTGATATATCAGAATGGCTGGCAGAAATTACCCACATTGATGACACGCGCCAACTGTTGCGTTTGACGTGGAAACGATAAACGCCGTAAAACAACTTGCGACGTGTTCTACCTTGCCACCAGGTGGTAAGCTTAAATATAGCAAAGTTTCAACTATTTGGATTACTTTTTTCCAGATACAACACCTCACGACTTCAGTATCTGGTCAACTCAAGTTCCCGCCTACTGCTACGAATGCGAGGGATTGTTGTGGGGCCTGGCACGACAAGGACTACGGTGCAAACGTAAGTAGTCAGCGTCATCTTGGTGAGGAACAACGCGAAGAGTTCCTGGAGTGGTCTTCCTAACGCTTACATACCGCACCTCTTGCGCTGCAGGAGAACCACAAGATAAGCGTAAGGGGCGTTTGGCAACATCGTTTCTGAAACACTAGGAAATAACATTTATCTAGGCAACAAATTATAAAGGAACAAAAGAATCTAGATGGTATTAAAATTCAGACATTTCCTCTAACCAATGCAGTTTTACTTTTTGGGTGAGGTGGTATATACATCATACTGTATATATATTTATCTATATATTATGTATATACTAAATGACGACCGTACTTATGTAATTGAAGCTAAAGATCGAGTGCAGTAAGAACTTCAGGCGTGTGATATTTAGAGCTCCTCAGCGCTTGTGGGAAAGAACCTAATAGCTAGGCTATGAAACGAAATACACTCAGATTTTTGCCACATGTTTTTGGTGAACGAGGAAAAGTTGAAGTAAAATAGTTAATGAAGAAACATGAGACTATTGTGTCAAGTCGACGCCCCCTTGCGGAGTGAAACAATAGTTTTTAAGCATTTGTTTTTCATCTTTAACTTTTTATTCTGTTTTATTTAGAATGTGGAGTGAAGTGTCATGAGAAATGCAAGGATCTGCTTAGTGCTGATTGTCTCCAACGTACGTCAGTCGTTTGCTCTTGCTTCATTATTAGTTTTGTTCAAAGCGACTTTGTGTCGACATAAATTGAACTTTAAAACACATGTTATGCAATACCGTTGAATGTGTCTTCTTTAGATCTAGTTCTCAACTGCAGGATTGCCATTCAGGGTCACTTGAGAGAAGTTGCCTCGTGAATGTTGCAAGAAAAACTTTGCGAAACCTTTTCGTTAAAATGAAGTGGGGTTTTTTTGGGGGTTTTTTTCAGGCGCCGCTGAAAAGGCTGCTAAAGAAGGTGAAGGCGATAAACAAGAGGTAGTAACGGCAGCCATGAAAAAACGAATGCGTGAACGACAACGTATAAAAATGGAGTCTTTCGATATGATTAGGTAGGGCTTGAGAAAGCGAATGTCCTTGAATTTTGTTAACTTCTTTCCTGGGTAATTGTTTCTCTTTGTTGTCCATCAGGGATGTTTTCCACATTGATCACAACCAGCACGTTGTTCATCTAGAGTCAGCTCAACAACAAATTCTCGACGGAACTTCCAAGTGGTCTGCCAAGTTAGCTATCACTGTGGTGTCAGCTCAAGGACTTATAGCGAAAGACAAGACAGGTATAACGGTTGCTTACGGTCTGGCGTGAGATGTAGCACACTGATGGGCTGCTGCGTTTGCTTGAAGTCTGCACTTTTCCCATACTCATACCGAGATGTTTTGGCGCGAAAATTGCAGCGTAGATCCGAAGACAGATGTGACTAACTTTGGGATACTTACGTCATTTTCCGGTCGTGACAAAGAAAAAAAAAACAAGCTTAAGAATGTACAATTCATTGTATAGTAAGAAATACTTGAAACTAAACTAGCTACGTGTTGAACTCACAGGTTGTTATTCTGCACGTTTTTGTGAGGAATTATGAGGTGAACAGTGGGAAAAAGGGACAGGGAGAACGTCTAAAGGCAGACTATTGCCAAGTAGCTTCATGATTAAATCTATGCTAATGACCGCTGACTATGTTTTCTCGTTTCGCAGGCACCAGTGATCCTTATGTTACTGTGCATGTTGGAAGGACTAAAAAAAGAACGAAGACAATTTTTCACGAATTGAACCCGACGTGGAACGAAACCTTTCACTTGTAAGTAAAGTGTGATGTGCTTTAGCCGCGTTTAATCCGCCCTGGTCCACTGGTGGGTGTGTTCCCCGACTCTGTATTACCCGATGATTTTAACCGGGTTCAGGGACCTCTAGGAAGAGAGTATGGAGAGCGCAAGGACCCTAATGGGTGTGTCGGATAGGTTATTCGGCACATTCTTCATCAGTTTATTGCGATATGTTTGGGAAGAAATAAGGAGGTAAAAACGAAGATGAAATTTTAACAAGCTCGGTGATTTAGAACAGTGAAACCACTTTTAATATTTCGTGATGACTGGTTTAGAATGACATCTTCGCCTACGTAACCTTTCCTGGGTACGTTTGTCGTGCAGCAGCACAAATGAAAGACCAAAAGGAGCAAAAGACCAACGGGAAAAATGATGCATTGAAGGGTTAATGCCATTCCAATATTTTCAACACATAAAGCAAGGCCTTCTTTATATTCACTCGGTCTAAAATGCTGCAAAGGCATTCGGTCAAAATCTGGTAGACCCCCAAGAACTGCCGAATCCAACACCCCCAGCCAGGCTTTTTCCATGAGTTCACGTACAGTGAATGTAATCTTGAGTAAAATGGCCGAGACTGGGTCAAAAAAAGAACTAGGTTAGGTTAATTTGTAGTCTAATAATAAAAACCGAATGCTTCATCGGAACATGACAATTTTGGTTGTTTAATACGACTAAAACAGCAGGTATTGGGAATCCTATCCAAGTTTTTGAACAATGGTAGTCAAGTTTTGGAAATAATGTACAGCATAAGTAGTAAATGTTTGGTAAGAAATTAAAATCACAGTTCACAGTTTTGGTAATCATACACATTTGTCATTCTAGTGAATGCCACAATTCCACGGATCGCATAAAAGTTCGTGTCTGGTAGGTTCTGACTATTTGGTCGTTTCTTTTTTAAAGTGTTAGTTCAAACTAGGTAAACCGTTGTTCAATGTTCTAAACTGCAAGGATGGCGGAGAAAAATTTTGAGTGAGGGAGCTGGCTAAAAATCTAGGCAGGTCGGAGGATTTGCTCTTCAGGAAAACTTATCACGTATTTGAACCGTACGTCGACAACTGTGACAGAAATATGTGACAGCAAACACGAAAAATTTGAATGCCTTATGATCTTTTACCAGTCCGTTTTACTTCAGACCGTGATTTCTGAAAAAAAGGGTTGGGGGCGAAGCTCCTATCCTCTCTGGCTCCACACACCGTGAAAACTTTTTGTCTTGTACGAATTTTTCAACAGGGACGAAGATGACGACTTAAGCTCGAAGCTGAGGTCAAAGTTTACACGTGAAGCAGATGATTTCTTAGGCCAAGCTATCATTGAAGTTCGTACTTTGAGTGGAGAAATGGATGTTTGGTATAATCTCGGTAAGACGTGTTTTATCTCAGCGAAATGCGAGCGAGTTTCTCTTGCGACACTTCTTCAAGAGATTCCCCGCGTTGTGTGTATTCTGAGTCCAGTTCTTTCATGCATTTGATCTTGAAATCCGTTACTCGTCTCACGTTTCTAGAGAAAAGAACGGACAGATCTGCCGTTTCTGGAGCCATTCGGTTACACATCAGCATCGAAATAAAGGGAGAGGAAAAATTAGTGCCATACCATACCCAATACACTTGCCTTCACGAGGTACATAATATTTTAAGTCATGTCTCAACTGCCCGTATCTTATTATAGGAAATTAACGATGCATTTTATTAACGCGATTTTAAAAAATTCGCGTTATTTTAATTTACGTTAACTTGCATCATCGTTAATTACAAGCGCGCAATTTTTCGTCGTCCCTGATTTAAAAGACCTTTATTTTATAAAACAAGTAAAGCGGATCCATCCCGGATGGATGGAAAGCCGCAGGTATAACAGAAGCAGTACAACATGCTTGGAGTACAAGAACCGTTCCATCATTAGACCTATTTGCTTAAAACACTCTTCATTACCATACATTTTGATGTATGAATGTAGTATATTAAACTTGCTATTTTTTTCGTGAAAAGTTACTGTTTCGTTTTCTTGTGAGATTTCGGATTTACCTCGCGTTAATTTCATCGCCTTATTTCTCCAAGTAGATCAAATGCGCGTTAATGAAATCAAGTTTACCAGGACTTAAACGGCAATCCGCGTTACTAAGATGACGAGTTGATTATATAGTGGCGATAATATAGTGCATTTTTAACTTTATGTAATAAGGTAATATTAAATGTTACATTTTCATATACACTCTGTCTAAGGTGAATCGTAATTAGTCACCAAAGGATTTTTTTTTAAAATAGTATCATTGCATACTATTCAGAAATAAAACTTTCTCATTTGTCCCACGTGACATAACTGTATTGTGATATTTATTTTTCAGAACATGTTTCACTATCTTTGTGAAGAACATGATGAAAAGGTGCCCATCCCAAAAGTTTCTGAGAAGGTAATTTGACAAATTGAACCTTGAAGGGGGGGGGGGGAGCGTCAAGTGGATTTAGGATATGTTGTGTATTTTGAGGTCCACAAGACTGTAGACGTTAATTTACTTTAGTTTATGAAGTGTGTGTGTGTGCCAAGTCAAATAAGGTTTACAAATATTTAATTGTAGGCTATCGAAAGGGAAAACGTCGCCCGCGTTCAAGGATAATATAGCCTACTACCAGATTTTCTGACATTTTTAGGACGAAGCGTGGAAAGTTTACTTTCCATTCGATCACCAAGAAGTGGTGAAGGAATTTTCGATGAGATATGGAATTGAGGCTATTTATCAAGCTATGACGTAAGTATGACTACGGTAAAACTATTTAATCCCCCCCCCCAGCCTACTGCGGAGTTGACATCATGCATTGCGAGTGTTCTCTTTGAACATAGGAAGTGATTACATAAAAGTGGTACGACAAACGAGACTTTTCATGAGACTTAAAGCCAGGTTCTTGCTGGTATTTTTGACCGAATTCCCTCTTCCCATTCCAACATGTAGCAATATTTTCACTATTCTTCGCAACAGCACTTGCCGGTCTTCTGACTCTGAGATTCAGTGTTTTCTTGAAAAACGATTTCTCACTTGTGCGAGTTGGTAACGGTCGGAACTCTCGTGTGGTTCCAGTACCCGAGATGAGTCATACCGGTCTGAAATCTCTTTTCCAAGCCTGCCTGAGATTATCAATTTAACAATATTTACTCGTGACAGTGCATTGTCTCCGTTGAGTAAGGATTGTGAGAATTTACCTCTTTTTTTTTTTTTTTCAGACATTTCTCTTGCTTGGCAAGTCGTTATATAAGTCCTGGTGTTCCTGCGGTAATGAGCACTTTACTCGCCAACGTGAATGCGTTTTTTGCTCATACAACTTCGAGCAACGTTGCTTCGGCCTTCGACAGATTTGCGGCCATCAATTTTGGTGTAAGTAACTTTGATATATGACGCAAATCTCATTGTAATTCGTAAAGTTTAGTATGGTATTCTGTGCTGTGCCCTACTCTGCCTTGCTTTCATTTTCGGATATGAATTCTCGCCTTGTAATTGAGAAATTTTTTGCATTATTTAAATTTCTGCAAATTTGATATAGATACATTTTCTGTTCATAGCGAGAACGATTTGTTAAAATCTTGGATCAATTACACAATTCTCTTCGCGTGGACCTTCAAAACTACCGAGTAAGTACTACACGACTGGCTCGTTTTATTACGAGAAATGGATGATCGTCAAGCCCTGTACTCAGGGATTGACGTAAGATATATCCAAGCTCTCTCGTTCCTCAAACGAAAACTGGCTCGTTTTATCTTGCCTTCTTTTAGTATATTTTCATGTGCCAATCAGGCAATTCTTGCACTCGTGTCAGAACTTTTTCTGTGAATGCCAGAATATTCCAAGTCAGTGAGCATTTCAGCTCCCAATAGGATTGATGTTCAATATTGACGCCCTTTTGTCGCAACATTTGTTTGAACTCGATTTCTAAAACTCAGTTAAATCTTTTAGACCAACTTCTCGTCAAATAATCCGGAGAAAATGACAGACCTGAAGTCAACGGTCGATCTTTTAACTAGTATCACTTTCTTTAGACTTAAGGTAAGTTTCATGATCAATCCAGAGGTGATCTGTATTAAGAACCAACTTTAATGGAGCACAAATGAGTACGTCGCCGAAAATCAGTCAAACGAGATTCCTTTATTGATTAGGTACAGGAATTGACGAACCCACCAAGAACATCTGTTGTTGTCGCCGAATGCGTCGAGGTAGGTGACTTTGCCTTTAACCTGTTCTCTGCCTGGAAATAATTGGCAATTGAACAGTTAGGAAAAAAAAATTCCCATGTCCAAAATTATCCACACTAATCTATTTTGGAGTTTAGCCATCTGGCTGAAGCTACGGCGATTTAAAACTTATTACTAGTAGTTTCGGACAAGAAGAATATCTTTCCTTGTGATATTGCCGACAAACAGAACCAGTAATTTTCCGAGATCGGCACAGGTTTCAAAAAATTTTGTCGATGTTATATTTTTAGCATTGATACTATACTTTATTCGTTTCTGCACTTCTATCTACGCTCAGTCACTCGGTGGTTACCCGCGAGCAAAAAACATGTGCCATATTCCTCGTTACTTAGTTATTTCATAACGAACAGTTTCACGGAAACGTTCTGAAAACCATCTTGTTTCCATCTCACCACAGCACACGTTGTAACATCTTTATACCAGGCTGGTACTCTGGAGACACTGTGTTTAAATAAACAAAACAACACAAGCATTGAGGTCAGCGTGACTCTACCTTCAAAGGATTAAACAACCTATTTCTTGAATTTTTAGAATTGTTTAGAATCCACATATCGGTTCGTGTTCAACAACTGCAGCGTGCTGTACGAGGGATCATCCAGTGAGAAAAAAGAAAACAAGGAATACTGTGCATGGTCTCCTGGACATATTGATTTTTGGCCACAGTTAATCACACTTATGGTTTCTGTGATTGAGGAAGATTGTAAACACTACACCAGCGTTCTCTGTCAGTAAGTTATACACCCCTTCGTCCCCTGCTCTCTAGGTCGTAATTCTGCGGTGATGACCGTAAATTAAATCTCTTTTTTTTTTCTCGACAGGTTTTCAGATTTGAATGTTGGCGAAATGTCAGCAACAACCATGTGGAATTTGTTTTCCGCGGATATGAAAGAAACGCTGAAGCGTAAGATGCTATTTTTTTGTGTGTGTTTGGACATACAAATCTCTTGGTTCTTTTTGCTTCTATACTTGTTTTTTGAATATTCACTTACAATCTATAATCTTTTAGACCATGAGCGAGATCCGAAGTGGAATACAACAGATTATATCAACTTACACTTCAAGGTAACAATTGCCATTCATTTTTGTCGTTTAATACAATGGTTAATTTTCGCACGGCTATTCTGGTTTTAGCTAGTTCAAGCGATAATTAAACGGTAAAACTGATTAGAAAACGACATGTTCATTTTTCGTTTCTTCATACTGTCATTGCCCTTTGTCACAAAGTATTGCGACATATGTATTCCGAACACTGATTCTTTAGGTGAAATGGTTCTACAATGAATATGTTAGTAGCTGTATCGCTTTTTATGGTCAAATACCGGAATATCCTTCGTAAGTAATGGCCAATTGGCACTTTAAGTTTTCAGAAAATGATTGTCGCAACACTCGCTGTTTCTTGAAAGCATCTTTCTTGTAGTGTAGGTTCTTTAAATGAGTAAAAACCAGTATGAATTTACGTAGTCGTGTTTGTATTAATCCTAGTGAATCGTGGCTGTAATCAGCTCGAATGGACTCAGGGTTGATCAGCGTCTGCTACACAAACGATGAATGAAGCAGTATCTATCAACGAAATTAAGTTTGACCTTGTCTCATTTCCATTAGGTGGTTTGAGCCATTTGTTCTTCGCTGGCTGGAAGAAAACGAAAAGATTGCTTTGGATTTAATGGTTGGTGCTCTTGACCGGGACAAAATGGATGGAGTAAGTTTTTTGGTTTTAAAGTTCAGTGTCGTTGATCAAAAGCTTAAAAGACTCGGGGGATTGGAATTAACGGACTTACGTTTTTGATATAGTTTCAACCAAGTTCTGAGCATGCTGATTTCTCTACCTCAGTCGTTGATATATTTTGGAGTTTGAATCAGGTTTGTGGTCGTACAGATGTAAACCATTATCGTCATTATCTTGATCATTATCATGTCATCATGAATACCCTCATCATTGACACCATTACAATTAGCATTGTCATGATCATTGTCAGAATCATAATAATGGTCGTCATCATTTCACATAACCATGTACATACCATTTTCAAATCCATTCTTCAGTCGCTAATTCATCAGTCAGTTTACCATTTCTTACTTTTACCGTATTTTTCGTTTTTCCAGAGCTATGATATAATCAGGAAACTGGAGTGTCCTTCGCCTTTCACTCTAAAAGTATATCTGATAAAATTCAGCCAGGTAGGTCGAGTTGTGAGAATTAGAACTCGAGGCAAATACAAAGATTTTTTGCTGATCGTTCAGGCTTCGAAAGACAGTAGTTGTTGGTGATTGATGTTTCTACTGCTTTAGCAACAATGCCCTTCAAACTCAATTTAACAGCATTCATTAGATTCGCGATTTTACTTCTCTGGTTAAATAAACATCCCCTTTGAAGAGACTTTCCACACACGATCTAGTCACATTCTGGCAACTCTTCTGAGTTTGAGGTACGATGTAGTCAAGTCGTTACATAATAAGTGCATAAATTGGCGAACAAGAGCCGTATCATGGTTAAAGTCAGAAAGTTGGCTGGCAATAAACGATGGTAGCGAGTGTGTTGCATAGGATTTGCTCTCTGGCACATTAGAGATTTAACTTAACACAGTTTGAACACCAATGAAACCCGTTGCTTTACTTTTCAATCGCTGACATTTCGTTTGTGTTTCAGACTATTTCTCGAGTGCTGCTGGACTACTCTGAACGAGTCAAAGGCCTCTTCTCAACTTACTGTGCTAGCGAGGAAAAATCCAAGGTACGTTCTCTTACAAGTTGTGATACTAGCATTTTTAAACTTCTATTTTTCAACATAACTGTGGTGACTTAACACTATATTTAATGGAGTGTGTAAAACATGATGGAAATTTTTCGAGTGTCAGAATGTTACGTTTAAGGCCCTACCGAGACCTGTTGCGAAAGTTTAACTCTGGCCCCTCCGGCTGAGAATCGATGCGAAGAACAAGATATTTAGTTCGTTTTGCATTGTCTTTGACAACATGATGTTAATTTCAGTCCGTGTTTTGTTGAGGTTATATTTTAAACTTAAGGGTAGGTTACTGTTAAATTACTGTAAAAAGCAATCACTGTACTTGCATTGAAACCGCATTATTTCGAAGTGTAAAGTTACCGTGGCAGTTGAATAGTGAATGGTGTGCTCGAAAATAGACTTTTAAAGGTGACAGTCTGCTTTGTTTTTTCCCTACCAAGGTTTCCATGCTTTTGAATGATATTCAAGAAAGTCGGACACATCTTGAACAACTGTACAAAACAATGGGTGGTGAGGAGGTACGGCGCTTGTTCATATTATTGTTCTTTTCGCAAACCTCACCATCACCATCATCATCATCATCATTATTGACTAGTCTTTCTTCTTCTCATTCTTCTGTTTCTTCTTGTTTTCCTTTTACTCTTTCTTCACTTTTAAATTCTGTCAGGTCATCGTTTTTTATCTTTTTTAATTCCAACACGATCTTTTCCCTACAGTTACCCGAAGAATGCAAAGAAAATTTCAAGGAACTCCAAGTCCACTTAAGTACTGTTCTGGACGAACTCTGTATGGTATTTGTGAACCATATCGATTTAGTTGGACCAATAAGAGATGTAGATCAAGCACTGAGTCTGTAAGTTGTATCGTGGAAACGTTGAGTGCTCGTACCATGACATGACAGAAATAACATAAGAAACCTTTGTACCATTCAATGAAGACAAGTATCTTTTGCTAGAAGTGCCCGCTCTCTTAACAAAATATCTACCAACGTATTTACCTCCCGACCTATCTATTTACCGACACAAACAAAAAGTTAACAAACTAATCGGTAAAAAACCCGAAAATATCTTGGTTCATAAATGGAAACTATTTTCCTTTGAGGTTTTTGGGTAAATACCTGGCGACTTAAGGGTTTGATATAAAACAAAACATAATCCGAAGATCAGCATCTTGAGAAATCCAAGATATGGATTGAAGCAAGACGAGAAATGAGTTTGTGATATTTCGATTTTATTACAAAATCATCATCAGACTAACTAATTACATCAAATACTTAGTGTCTTATACACTGCGTATTTGATTAGTTAATCTTGGATTTCTCAAGATGCTGATCATCGGATTATGTTTTGTTTTATAATTTTTGAAATTGTCGGCTGTTTAAGGGTTTGATCTTGACAAAACGTTTAACGTGAATTCCTTCCACCTTCCATCCACACCTTGCACTAAATAATCATTATTGTTTATATATATATATAATTATTGTCTGTTTACTTTATATTCTAGGATTAAGGGCAGTGAAAATTTTCAGACAATCGCTCCAGACGTTCTGAAAAAGCAAGCTGAGCATGTCCTCATGTGTCTGTTGGAAACTTTGCAAGCCAAGCTGTCGTTACTTGCTGAAACGTGTGAAAAATCTGTCCTCAAGAGAGTTGCTAAGGTAGGTTTGATACCGTTATGATGTTAACCCGCCTGTAAAATAAGTACCGTTAACTTCGTAAAATACGCTTCTCTCCTGCTAACATGTGGTTTATGGACGGTCCCTTGATAGTTCACCCACAGCCAACCCAGCCAAGTTTTTTTATCTTGCCATTACATGATTCAATTATTATATTTTCAGGAACTGTGGAAAAAAGTGATGACAACTTTTGAGACTGTCATCGTACTGCCCCCGTTTAAATCACTGGTAGGTACATCCATTAAGGTCTTGCGCCAAAATAAATGTACTTCTACAGAAATCCAAAATCACTGAGTGATACGTGCATAACGTATACCAAACGTTCTAGTCATCCAGTCACGCAAAGGGCTTCATGAATTCGTCCACCCAGGAAGCGTGTCAGTTATGTACAATACGTGGCCAAAGCGTGTGCAATTTCTGCTTGTATTGAATAGGACAGTAAATTTGTATTCTTTTTTTACAGGAAATACAGATCGAAGACGCACGAAAATTAACTCCTAAACAATGCAATGTGCTGGAAGCATCCTTGTCGACACTGAAGGTAGAGATTGCAATACCTCCCTAATCGTTGATGTGTTTTTTTCATTGTCCGAGAGCCTGGGCCGTATCCTGTTGTCTCCTCTCAGTTGTTTAATGTGTTATGTTGGGCATATAAGCAACTTTATTGTTCTGAAATTGTGATAACTTTATGTCTCAAACATTGGAGAGGTGGAGTAACGTCTTGCCCAACTTGGTACAAGTTCACCCATGCCTGGCAAGATCCACATTTTCCACGGTGACCTTTCCATACCGTGGCTTTTGAACCATCTTTTACTCACCAGTTCTCTTAAACATTAATTCTTTATTCGTCAAGTTCTTATGTCTACCTCTTTAGCTTCAAAATGGCACGTGACATCCAGGTCGTAGTCGTCTGTTTCTCGCTTCAACTTTCAAACACCATTTTCACAAAAAAAAACACTCTGACGTCTACTTGTTTCATTCTATCCTGTACTGAATAATGCTATAATGTAAGGACCTTTCTCTTTTGTATTTCAGGACTATTTTCATAATAAAGGCAGAGGATTGAAAGGAGCGTATTTGGAAAAATCACCAGAGTTACAGAAACTGAAGAAAGCGCTGTCACTGTATACTCAGACGACGGACACTTTGATCAAAACATTTATCAAAACCCAAAATCAGCAAGGTTAGTTCTGGCGTGCATAAGGACCCTGGCTAAACGAATATTGCAAACTAGTTCAAAATAATGAGCTGATAAAGATACTAGTTTTTTAAAACAGATTCTGGACGTTTCTCATATTAAAATACCTCATCCCTTTTACAGAAGGAATATATGCAAACCAAACTTAAAGGATTTTAGGATGTAGAACAATGAAAGAATTCACGGGATGGATACACCTTCACTCTCAGGGTAGCCCGAGAGTTCTTCAGCTTCTAAGTTTTCCAACTTTGCCAAATTCTAAGCATACAGATCTATTCAAATATTTACAGGGCAGTTGCGAGATCAGTTTCCTTGCTGAAAGGTTGTCGGCATTTTGAAACTTTTTTCGTTTAAAAATGCGAGGTACATTTCGATTTACACACCAACCATAAAAAGGATAGTAGAACAAAATATATAACATTGAGCATATTTACATTTGAGTAGAGTTGGTGAAGTTTTCATAAAAATTTTGTCGTTCAGTTTTAAAATCAATCAATGATTCTGCCAAGAACATTTTCAGGATTTCAGTGTGTCAAGTATAATAACTGTATCTGGTCGCTTCCACGCATCATTGTGTTTGTAATTTTATCCTTGACAAGAACTTACTGGTTGGGAAATGTGCTCCAGTTTGCACAAGATAAACCAACCCATCGAAATCCTTACTTATTGCTACGCCATTACGTGATTCGACTGCATCTTTCATTTTTAATTTGTTTTAGCCAAAGAAGCCGTGGATGATCCTGTTGGAGAACTGTCAATTCAAGTGGACTACATGAGTCATCCGGGGACAGGAGATCACAAATTGACCGTCAAAGGTTGGGCAACATGCTTATTAATATACATTCAAACGTCATTCTGGCTTCTAATTGGTTAATTCTCAATGTCCGGAAGCCGTGATATCATTCCCGCCGAATATCGTGAATTATTCGACGGAGCTGTCCAAAAAAAGAAATTGGACGCTGATGACATAACCACCTCAAGGCCGCGAAAATGGCCTGCAGCAGTTTCGAAAGTTAACCGTACTTTTTACTAAAACTTTTTTGCATCTATCGCTGTTTCGAATGTATAAGAAAACAATTATTGGATTCGGCTTACGCATAATATCAAGAATTATCCAGGCCGCGGTCAATGTTATCCGCCTCAGCCTTTGGCTTCGGCAGATAACATTGACCGCGGTATGGATAATTCTTGATATCATGGTCAGTCTCATCGAATAAATGTTTATTTCTAGAATCTTTGCGCTCAACGCAACGTTAAAAGTTGCGTCCGCGCGTTTCACGGTGTTTGTCTTTCTGGATATTTTGACTGCGACAAAAGCGCTAACACATTTTTTTTTGCTTACATTTTTTTAGTTGTCGAAGCAAAAGATTTGCGATGGCATGCAACAGGTGAGATTTCACGGTACACTTATGAGCCCCTAAAATAACATATAAGTAAGTGACAGGACATGTTGAATTGTATAACCGACCGATCTTTCATATTTATCCGTTTTGTTGCGTTTTTAGGAATGTTTAATCCTTTCGTTGAGATTATGGTCATTGGACCTCATCTTTCGTCAAAACGCCGTCGCTTCCAAACAAAATCAAAGCGTAATAATTGGAATCCTTCGTTCAACGAGACTTTCTATTAGTAAGTAGTAAGTAAACAAGTAGTAAGTACCGTATGAACTGGAGTGATCAGCACTTGTGGCCGGAATAAATGCCGGGGGATGAAATGTGAAGTCGTAGAAGGAAGGCGGAGTCAAAAACAAGACAGTAGCCGATGGCGGAAGCTGAGTGAGGGCAGAGTAGATATCGAAGAACTGGTGATAGGGAGCATGTGAGGCAATAGGTAGAGAAGAGAAAAGATTAGGAGGAAAAAAGAAGGAATAGAAAGTCAACAGGAATAGTTGACAAAGACAATTTTTGCTCAGTGATCGAACTTATGTCACGATTTACGGATGGATGCATGATAGTTTGCTGTTAATACTGATGAGGTAACCAGTTAAATTCATGAGAATTCCCGCTGAGAATAAGGAACAATGCCACAACACAAACGTGTTTATGCGAACTTTGCCAACTATGACGCATCTCATTTGTTTAGCAACCTTGGAAACGAAGACGAAGCAGAAAGCTACGAGATACAATTCAGTGTCAAGGATTACTGCTTCGCACGTACCGACCGTCTCTTGGGAACAACCGTCCTACAACTCACCCAAGTTGTCGCCATGGCTTCTTGCGCATGCTCCTTACCCTTGGGACGTTCCCTGACCATGGATAACATTGGCTGCACTATTCTGAGAATTTTAGCTCAAAGGACGACAGAAGAAGTGGCTCAAGAATTTGTCCACCTAAAGATGGCAGTTCGTGACGAGACAACAAGTTAAGATACCTTCCAAAGTGAGTTTACTCATTGGCAGTTTTTACGCTAGGCATCGACGGACGCAAATGTGAACAATGCCAACGCGTTACGCGGAATCAATTATCAAATGGTTATCGACGAATTATACTGTCGGAATTTTAGTGCGGCCGTGGAAGACGCAAAGTTTGCTTTTAACTGAGTTTGGGACGTGTGTTACTTAACTCTAGTTGAAAAAAAAAAGAAAAGGCCAGTTGGGACGAGGCTTACTTGAACATTGCTACACTTCGGAAATTTATATCCAGCTGATGCCGTAACATTTACACTCTGGTCTCAGGTGAACTGATTGCCTTATTAATGAACCTGCAGATAGACACACTCATGAGCAGCATACTATGGTTTTAGTAACATCGTTTCAGCGCGGTGTGTAATCAATCTGAACACTTCGTTAAGTTCGTTCATTGGTTCACTAATTTAACTATCACATGACCCAGGTCTCCTGTTATTTATTTTCAGTAAACTGTTTAAAACCATTTATAGCTCCCGAAAGCTGTCGAAATTTTTAGAACATCAAGCGAGTTGCCTCCTTGCTAACCTTTTGTCTCGCTCACTCAGGTTATCAGGGCATGATCAAAATACGCTCAATGACCTAATCAATACCCGTAGTGTTCTCCAAATGCTATGATAATAATTAACGATGGTTATAACTTCTGTAGCAGGTATAATTCTTTAAATTTTGAAGTATTTCTTGACTTCTCCTGCGCGGCCTTTTTTGGTTTACAGTTGGATGTAGGATGGATACGTAAGACACGAATCTTACAAAACTGGGCATGTGCATAAGTTGTCAAATGAAAGAGATGCAAATCCACGCCTGCATTTTTCTAAAATATAAAGATTGTATTTCTGTATTTGAAATGTCATTCTTAAACTCATTAATAATTCATGACCTAATTAACCAACCAGACGAACATATTTGGTCATGTGCGTGTGTTTTGAAACCCGGTAAAGGTCGCGCGTAAACTGAATTCATTATTAAGAAATCAGATAATAAACAGCTCTTACTTAGAATCGTTTATTACCACATTTCTTAATTATAAATTCAAAATAGACGATTGAGAAGCTATTTCATAAACTCGTGTCTCGTGTTTTACCAGGGGTTACAAACACTCGAGAACAAAAAGCACTCGGCCTACGGCCTCGTGATTTTCATTATCCTCTGATGTTTTTCAAACACGAGAGAACAATCAAAATCACTCGGTTCACGGCCTCGTGATTTTCATTGTTCTCAAGTGTTTGTAAACCCTGGTAAAACACTCGAACTCGTTTATGAAATATTTCGTGAAAACTTCAAGACGGTACTTGATATGGACTGCTTGGTCAATGGTATTGTCTCCGTCTTCAAAACTCAAACTAAATATACTAGAACAAGGGTGTAGTCAATTATAAATCCATGACCTTCTACAAATCAAAGTGTTTGGAACCAGATCACAAAACAATTTTGAAAAGCGCACATGCTAATCTGGCCATGCGTATTTAAATGTGAAATGTTAGCGTTATCAAAAAAGAGAAACATGAGCAGGACTCAAACAAAACAATTTAGTCTAACGTATAATTACTTTCATGTACCATACTGCATTTTCGTATTTGACTGTATAGTATTTTATAAACTGAGGTGTAAAATACAATGGTAACTTAACAAAAAACAATTTGTCGAGGTGTCATTGTCTTCATTATTGCGCTGCCTTCGCTCTTGACAAACATTTTGGTGTTACCTGAAATAACGAACTTTCCGGCATATACAAATTATAATATTCTGCGCGTGTATCTAAAAAACAATCAAATTGCTTCCACTTAGAGATTGTGCACCGTTTATGCAAAAGCGCTGAGTCGATGAAAAGCTTAAAGCTCCAAATAAAAATTACTGACCGTTACTTTTGAGATTGAAAAGCTATTGTTTACTTTGTACGCCTTCGAGTTTTAGTTTGCGATTTTGAGAGTCATTAAATGGACCATGTTGACAATTACCAAGAAGAAGAAATTCCGCCATTTCAAAAATGTTATTGGGCCGCCACCAAGAAAAAAGTAAAATTAAAAAGTAGAAGCTTGCACACTCGTTTCTTGCAGTCTGCTGTAACGAAAACAAGAATCAGCAGTCCATTTTTCTCCCCTATGCCTTTTTTTCTTCTTCCCATCTATTGTACGTTTGCCAACTTTAAATTTTCTCCTCCTTCGATAGTTTCTGGGCTCACTTGCCTCTTCTGTTTCATTTTTCTTAACTACTTCTCTCCATTTCTTCGGTCTTCCCTCAAGATTTCTTGGTACAAGAGAATTTCACTTTAAAGTAAATGTTTAAATAAAAGGCTTTTCAAAACAACTCATCAGATGTACTCGGAAAATAACGTTTAAGCGATCATATTTTAAGCCTCACAGATGAACCATTTTTAACAGATCAAATTTACAGAACGGCCTCAGTTTCATCGAAAGAAAAGCGTTCAGTATTATCAAATTTCAAAAGAAATCAGCACAATGTATCTGACTAAAATAAAATGGATTCTATGAGGCTTTAAATATGCAAAAGTAGTATTTCTCCCACAAATCATTCACAGCTTGTATAGATGTGTACAACTGGCGGTCAATTTAGTGTTGTTTCCAGAGCCACTAATTCACCCAGGACAGAGCAAAGTTAGAACTATAGCAAGATTATTGACGTCAGAAGACAGTTGTGGGAATTACTTGGTTAAGGAGGTTCATATAGATAAATTTCACAAATAATTAGAATATCAATACAACAAATCATATCTTACGTACAATCTTAAAGTCACATCATCAGTTGTTCTGACGTCCCTAAGCTGGGCCTGTACTACTTTCAGTAGGTCCTGTTCTTCTCGGCACTTTAGCGGAAGGTTTATATTCCCCTGAAGTTGTTAATTCCGCGCTGGATGGATCTCTCTTTCGATGTTGATGCTGTGGACACAATGAAATTTTTTCAAGAACGTGTTAGCCAGGCGAATAGATGCATGCCACTGAATGTATAGTATATAAATTAATAATACACTTCTTAATACGAGTACACTTCTTAGTATGCTTGTATGACCACTTTAAACATTGGAATGAAGACAAAAATGAAAGCTTAGAAGTTGTAAATTTTGGAATTGTCACACGCTCTTTCGAGGGTCATTTGCATTTTCGGCACATAATCTTGCAAATTACATAAGGAAACACAAATGCTGCAGAATTTTCAAAAGAACTCAGTATATTACTATAACAGATGATGAGAGAACTTCATCACTTCAAAAAATAGTAAAGTAGCATTACTAAAGCCTATCCTTCGCCGACGTTGAGGAAGACGTGCCGGTCATCAGGTCAATTATCAAGGGCACGTCGTCGATGGAAATAGGCAGCCAGAGGTACCTTTAGTATTTTTGTACACAGTAATGTTATCACGTTTCTTCTATGTCGGGATCAACATACACGCGTATTCACTAGTTGAAACGCACATTTGGTAAAAACTTTCGCTAGCGCTGTTGCTGAGCTATTCCGGCCAACATCACGACGTGTCCTCATTTCCTGTTCCCAGCTGTTGACAAGTCTGGATCGGGTTGTTTGTGATTTTTGAGAAAGTTGACGGCTGGAGCAGATTTTTTACAAGGTGTCCCAACTTTCCAGATATTGCTTGGATGGCTATTCAACGTCACAACAGCTCATCAAGGATGCAACAACAAGCAGGCTTGCCGCAGCTGAACCAAATAACGCCGTTATTTCGATTGCTTTATTGATTTATTGCAACCACTTGCTCACAGAAGTGCTGCAGGCCAGTTACTAACACATCTGCTTCGCAAGCTGTGAAGTTTTTATGACTGTATTTATCTGCGTAACCCAGTGCTGTTATTAATGCATCTCTCAACAATGCAACAAGAGTAATCAAGGTTTGCAAAATTGCATGCACTACAGTGAATAAAGGTTTAGGAGTCTTGTTTTACCAAGTAAAACCACCGTGGAAGACGTTTCATTACTGCCTCTGTATAGGTTAAACATTGCCATTAACGTAATGTAAAACAACTTACATTTTATTCACTATACATGGGAGGCAGCAGCTTGTTGCTGTTTTGATTACATTTCCATCAGTTTCAAGGTTTAAAATAGATTAAAAGAAGGCTGAAATATGCACCGACGTTTGATTTAACAACTGTAGAAATGCTCAGTATTTATCCATTTCGATGCTTGTACTTGAACCCATAAAATAACAAGCTGGACAGTATGTATGGTAAATGATGTATATGATAAAGCAGTCAGGCAGGCAATCAGACACTTCACTACTAAATGTCCACGTGGTATGTTAATCATGTCGTCTGTGGTTGTACATATATTTAGGCATTTGAGATAATTATTTTAATCTTATTCTATTTAAAAATGGCAGCCATTTAGAGGTCATTGAGAAGCTTGATAAGAACTCCCAGAAAGCTATGTGATAAGGAAACCAGTACGTATAAGCAACAATACCTTAGTTTCCCATTGTTGGTGTAAATATCGAAGCAATATGTTTGCTTTATCTGTCACAATCACAGCTGCAACAAATAAATATTTAAGATGGTGAAAAACAGTTGTTAATTCAGATAAACATGGATTTTCCTGATCTCTAAGTGAGAATTATTATTGAGAGAACTTTCACATATACATGTACATCTATGCTTTCAAACATGTGCAAATATAAACATAAACACATATTCATGTGATGTTTTGAGGAACAGGTAAAATACAGTAGGTGATACAGGTTAGACATGGTTGCAGAATGCTCTCCACCAGACACACAATTAAAAACACCTGCATAACATGTCTAAAAGCTGAGGGTAGTGCTGTGTGATAACTGTGATAACCATGCAATTGTTTTCCATATTTTAAATGAAGACAATGATACTGCAGGGAACTTTCACTGATGGCATTAATTTGTGTAATTAGTATATTGCAGAGGAATCTTTATTGTTCTCAAGCAGTTTCATTGCAAATTTAGTTCATCAATCAGTTTCATAAAACTGGGCATTTCACTTAACTCATTAGAACTGAAGTTAGTAATGGAAAGAAGCTCACATCACCTCAAAATCCACAAGAAATAAGAGAGTTTCCTTCCATTTATCTATAAATTTTAAGGCTAAGAGGTTGTCGAGTTTTTATAGTGTTAGAAAATTCCCAATCCTTAAAGAAGATACATTTGCAGAGCTCCTGTTAAAATAAATTATTTATTAACCCCTCTATCAATCCTTCACAAATCTTGGATATGTCAAACATAAAATCAGTCAACATTTCCTAGTTTGGTCTAAAAATATAATTTCTCACACTAAAAATGGTCTTAATATGTTTATATGTTGATATGTTTTGTGCCATATAAGATACGATAACTTTGGATGAAGCAACTACCTGAAATATACAAAAAGAAACTTCAACGTTTTGAGCAAAGGCCCTTCGTCGGGAAGTTAGTCAGGTGTGAAGGACTGATGAAGGACCTTCGCTCGAAATGTTGAAATTTCTTTTCATATATTTCAGGTAGTTGCTTCACCCAAAGTTATTGCATCTTGTTATCCTCGACTACCTACACTGGCACCCATTGCTCAAGATTTTGTGCCATATATATTAATATTTTGCATGCTTTGGATGACATGAAGCAAATCTTTACTGAACCACCTCAGGTAAGTTTTCAAAGACCAAAAAATTTAAAGGATGAGTTAGTAAGAAGTAAGGTTGGAAATAGGCAATCTAATAAAGGGGGTATGATTAACTGCAGTAAGACAAGATGTCAAATTTGTAATTTTGTGGAAGAAGGGAAGAGTTTTACGGATAGTTTGGGGAATAGAAAGTATGTGATTAATTATGAATTTGATTGTGATTCCAATGGGGTTGTTTATCTCATTAAGTGTAAAAGGTGTGGTAAACAATATATTGGTAGCACAATCAATACATTTAGGACACGCTTTAATAACCACAAGAGTAGCCTTAATAGATATGGTAGAGGACAACGAAATATTCCAGGGGAGCACTTGTATTCACTTTTTTTTGGAGATGGGCATGAAGGTTTTAGTGATTTGGTTATGAAAATTATTGATAAGATGGATACAAGGGGTCACATGGCAAGAGAGAGCTTTTGGGTACATAAATTAAACACATTTTTACCATATAGGTTAAACCTTCAGGATTTTTAATTTACATTTTGTATTTTTTAATATTTTGTAAAGATATATGTCAATTAGAAAACTTTTTTTACATAAGTTAGTTTTATCTGCTATTGTGTTTATTCTTGATAAAGGGGCAGGCCCCGAAACATTGAAAATAAAGATTGATATAGAACTTATACTAGATGGTTTATATTGTTTTTAAGTTCTTGGTTTTGCTGGTTTTTTGAAGTTTTATATATATTTATATGTATATGTACATATATATACATACATACATATGTACTGCTACTCTCAAAAATTATAAATTAAAAACCGTAGCTGGTTCAATTATTCAAGATGCAAGTTTCAACTTGCATCTTCCTCAAACAACAACTTACATGTGGCTGCGTTGACTTGAACCACGTTTGAGCACGTTCAAATTTGGATGCAAGTTTAAACTTTTTCTTTGGCCTTAATGCAAGTAACTGCAAGTTGATAAAGCAGACTTCCAGCGACTTGTGTTCTAGTTTGCCCATGGCTTAACAGATTAGAAACTGTAAAACAACAATTGAATTGTGAGGGTGACACCTGGGAATGCGTTACGTCTTTTCTTGACTTCCCGAGTCATTTCAGGAGTCAAGTGAATAGCCGCAGTTTTAGTGCACTTCGGAAATGATTTGACATTCGTGTTTGAGGATTGAGGCTTGCATAACCGATGAGAATTGCTGACTAACTTTATACGTCATACCTTGGTCTGATATGTCTTTAGTTGGAAGATAGACGGCGGGCTTTTGGTGCTAGAAAAACAATTTATCATTAAAATGGACCATGTTAGAAAGTCGTCTACAGCTGTAGCTCACAACAGAAGTCGTCTTTCGCGAATACCGATAGCGAAAAAAATATAAGAACTCACCGAACATCGTACCGCTGAATCGGCCTTGAACTTGGAAAAATTTTGTTTATTGAACGAAGGAAGTTCCTTCAGCAAATCTCCCTAACAAGGAAGGGTTATTTTTTATTAAGATGATCAATTCTTCTCTAAATTATGCAAAGAAACGACACAAGTAACGTAAAATAAGTCGACGAACACTTACAGCCATCTTCGTCAACGATACACAGATTCTATCGTGGTACTCTTCGATTTTTGTCCCAACACGAACGACCGCTGATCATCAAGCTGTTGAGCCCACTGATTTTCACTAAATTTCAGGGTCATGGTCAAAAAAAGATTTTTTTTCCACACAAGTTGTTTATCCTATCTTGTTGTGGAAACGTCGAGTTTACATCAGTGCCAAGGGCCGAGTTTTGTTCCCTGCGGGACCCCAGCAGGAACAGGTTTCCAGCTCGAAAAGCAGTTGGAGTTGAGCTTAACTCTTTGAGATCTTCCTCGTAGAAAGTCTACAATCTAGTTAAAAACCGACAATTTGAGACCAATTTTCTGAAGTTTCATACAAAGTATATTGTGATCTATCAAATCAAATGCCTTACGATAATCCATTAAGAGTATCCGTACTGATCCATCCTTCTCGCCCACTGCTTCTGTCCATCAATGAATTAGGGAGATTAAAGCTAACGTAGTACTTGATCCAGGTATAAATCCGAAATTGATTGGGATCTATGCATGCCAATAATGATGGCTTATGATTACAGGTAATAACAACTTCCTCTGCGATTTTGCACAGTGAAGAAGTAAGAGAAATAGGTCTAAGATCTCTGTTAATATCTAGCACTCGATTACATTTAGGAATTGGACATACATTTGCTAACTTCCAGACTAAGAGTACACGACATTCATCAAAAGACACATTTAGTATTGCTGTTACTGGTGCTGCTAGAAAATCAGCAAACCTCCGAAGAATCCAGTTAGGTATATCATCAGGACCATTAGTTTTACTAGGTTTAATGTGATTTAAGTATATGAGCATTTCCTCCTCAGTCAGCACAATTGGAGTGTCATTCTCGAGTGCAGTGAGAACAGTATCGGGTAGGGGGGGGGGGGGAATAATTTTGTATAGGTTCCAGAAAACTGTTGTTTACCAGGTTACTAAGTGATTGGAAGTCAAGGTTTTGTATATCCTGTTCTAAGCTCGAAAATATATTCTTATTACAGTGTTTATTCGGCCATGAACTGTATGGGTCACACACGGTTCGAGATGATCCTTTCAGAATTATGCCATTTCAAAAATGCGCGAAAAATTAACAAAATAATCAATGAAATAAAGGAGGTGGAAAGTCATTCGCAATTTTTTTCGCCGTTAAGAAAACAGGTGCGAAAAGAGGTGGGGAACGCGAGCTGCAATGGCTCTGAGAATGTGTAAGAGTTCTGAAAGGTCGTAAAAACACGTTGAAAGTGGTCTATAATGTGATCTGTTACTGTGGTACTTCTAGTTTTACAATGAAAGCTACACGTTTCGGTTTGGAACTTATTTTCGTCATCCTGAAATGGGCAAGTTTTCTATTTTAAAGGTTATTGTGCCATTTACACTCGATTAACAGTTAAGTTTTTTTCATCATAGAGGAAAATTTCCATTGTCAGGAAGTTTTCTAGTATTGATTCAGTCGATGGAAAAAATTGATGATGAGCGGCCAAGATTACACATTAAAAATTGAAAATAAAGACACTCGCTCTGAAATATTTTTTCAGGCGAACAAGCTTTCGGTTACTGGTCTGGAGCCTTTTTCAATCAGTAGGCTTAGCCGTTGCACTCTGCGGTTAACGATAGTGGTTGTCTCACCATGTGCTGGAATTCTTATGGAACCTCTGGCAAGGATGTTACAGAAATATGACACGAGAGTTTGTACCAAGCCAAAAAAAATGTTGGAAAATAAATTCCCTCTCCCACAATACAGACCACGCACCGACGAACACAACAACGTCGTCAACAACATTAAACTTTGTTTTGTACACGGAGTTACATCTGGCAAACGGGAAACCGTTTTAACGCCAGAAGAAAGGAAAATAAGAAATAACTAAATAATGTAAAAAAATAGTCTAAGCCTTGGAATATTTTTGATCTGAGATCAAAGCGTGGCAAACCAGGTGTGGGAAATAATTATGTAACTGATTTCGAGAAAGGAGATCGTATCGACGAGGGAAATTTTTGCGCTAGAAAAACCTTGGAATCTTGACAAACAATGATAGCAGGCGAAGCCAACAAGAACTCCAATTCATTTCCGGACATTATTGGACATCATGCTACTCTTACCGATAATCAACGGAACGCCTACTTAGCCAGGTGCACTAATCTATGACTATTTTATCTCACTTATTTTGTTTGTTATCCCTACATCAACTGATTTTTCTTGAACTTATGTATAGCAGAGGCGTGGGAAGCAACTAATCATTGGGGTGGGCACAACCGAGCGCCGAAGGTGCGAGGAACCTCTAGGTGGTCCAGGAGTATGCTCCCCTGGAAAATTTTGATTTTCTAAGGCTCTGAAACACTATTTCTTGCATTTTGAGGGCCGTTTTAACAAAAAAAAAAAGTCATAAACAATAACACACCAAAAAATTTATAGTAATATAACAAAATATTTTATCTCATCATTGTACATGACCACACAAAGTAATTTACAATTGCTGTTTCACTTTCCGCAACAGAATCAATTTTTGAGTGTTTTTATTAGCCCGTGATGGTGAATGGTCAAGGTTAATCCTATACAATAGTCAGTAACCCTGACCTGGTTTTCCAAAATGCCTACCATACTCAAATTTATTAATAAGATTAAAGCTTGTAGTCATTAGTTAACACAGCAATTAAAACTAATTATGTGCAAGGTGTCATAGAATAGGATAAAGCGTCTAAGGCTTTGTTATTACTAAGACAGTATTATTATAACACTATGTTTTCTTTACCTTAACCTAGTTTTTAAATAAAGTTTAATATAGGCACATGTTCAACGTTTTAGTGTCCTACACCGCTGCATCATGCTATAATTATATTTATCAAAAGTAGCAAGACTAATATACGATCTAAAACAGACTCACTAATTTCAATCCTAATAATTACGTATATTCACTTCACAGCTGATTGTTTTGGTCCAACCTTAATCAGGTGCATTATACAAAACAGCGACTGCTGTAAATATTGGGGGTATGCCCCTTCTATTATTGGGGGAGCTGTGCCCCCACGGGCCCCCTTGCTTTCTATGCCACTGTATAACTCGTCGAAGAAGACAAAGTAATCGCCTAAAACTTAACCAATGACAAATATTTCTTGTCAGAAAGCGTTTTTCGTCTCAGTTTGTAAACATCAGGTGGATAGTTTTCAGAAGTTGGCTTACAGAGTCTGGACTCTGACAATGCATGCGAAAAGCCGGGAACAAAGGGTTTTTTTCCCTTTGCAAACAGATTCCTTTACTTTGAACTTGATCTATCGTTGTTGTGCACGCCTTCTTCTTCGGTAAAACATGAAACCTCTCTCTTTCTCGAGCACTCTTGTGCGACAGCTTCGGATAGCTTTGACGGTTTTGTGCAAGGCTTTTCATTCATGCATTTGCTCGCCAAGCGTACGACTAGTGTTTAAGTGAAATAAGACAGAGATGAAATCCTTGAAACCAGGTTTTTTATTGCAGGAAAGTTAGCAAAAGGAAGAAAGTTAGAACGAATACTTTAATGTCCCTCGTCTTCACTAAGTATAACGCGAATGAGCCATAAACCTTTTTGTCGTAATCCAAAACTGACAAGTCAACTGATGATCAAGTGGAGCAACAATAAACAAAATCCTGGATTGATTCCAGAAAGCTTTTTGTCCCACTTCTTCACTTGACCTGTGTCCGTTCCATCGCATTCAGGAGGGTTGGCCGCACAAATATGTGAATGACATCGAAAATGCCTGAACAGCACTAAATAAAGTCATTAACCCTCACTTAAACACTCTAAATCTGACAAGGTGCATTTAATAAACTCATGAGGTGAAAAGCGCTGTCCTTCTACGCTGTTCTAGAGGCGGTGCCATAATAATTGTATTGTTTACAACATGACCCGCTGAAAATGGTGAAGATTCCAGTGATTCTAGCCAAGAAAATACTTGGAAAAGACTCAAAAGTTCATATGTAAATCAGGAGTTGTATCACATGAACAACAGATGTGTTGCATTGCATTTGCAATAACTCGTTAAAGTTTAAATTCTTTTGTTTTTTGTTCATGATTATTAATGAATATTACAAATGATTTTTAAGAAACAAGTAGTAGAACTTTAAGCCTGGTTTCCATTAAATCGCAAGAATCGTAAAAATCGTGCCGTAGCAGTCGTCGCGACCCTTGCGACTTAATGGAAACGTGAATCGAAGTGACTCTTGCGACTCAAGCGACTAAATCGCAAATATAGGATTATTGCGATTTTTGCGACTGCGATTGCGATTCTTGCGATTCTAACGATTTAATGGAAATCTGGCTTTATGGGATTTAAAATACCAAGCGACGGTTGAATGTCTTAAGGCCTGATAAAGCATGTACTGCGAGTTTAATAAACTGCCTCAAAATGAACGCTTTTATACATACATTTAAAAATTAATTTTGAAAATATATTGTTGTACGAGCGGAATAAACCAACGAGACGTCCTTCGAAGACGACCGGTATTTCTTTCCTCTTTTGTGTTGCCCTTGTGAATCATTAAAGAATTTTTTGAGTATTTCCTAAGAAATGGAACATATTTTATGTTTTTGCATGAAACATTACATCAAATAGAATAACGTGTGTAGTCATGGAAGTTTGGGAGACCCAAAAATGGGGGAAGGAACTCGAATCGGAAAGGCGAGCGTTTCAACGGCTGTTTCGAGTTCCTCCAACTAAGTACTGGTGTTTCTACGAACCTTTGGGAACACGTAAGTGTTTTCTCGGTACTTCATTTATAAGACAACACTTTGAATGCAAGAGCAACTTGCAAACTACGGTCGCCCATTGAGCTCTCCAAAATGTAAATCATTCTTACAAGCATCGAGCGAGCACGAATTTACTGATCTATGTTTCCATATCGAGTTATGAAAATAGCGACTATTGACCAATCAGAGCTCCCGGCGCGTCATCAGAGCAACCGTTCCATCCTCATCATTTCACACTATTTTATAGTGTGAAATGATGAGGATGGAACGGTTGCTCTGATTGGCCGGGCAACTGGACTTCGTACATCTTTAACCGAATGAAATCATGATTATGTAATCACGAAATTTTTACGGAAAATTTACTATGCGGTGACAATGAATGCATTCTTTTATTCGCCTTACTTGCTTTACGGGATTTAAAACACTAGGACTGTCCCCTTGAGTTTTATACTTCACAAACCACAACTGCTTCTGTATTGAAATACTACTTCACACACTCCTGAATAATTCATGAAGAAATGTGAATATATGACGTAATTGATGAGAAAGGCATGAAACTAGAGGTGTAGCAATATACATAGATAGTGAGTTGTGATCTGAAGGATTCGGAAATAAAGCGAGTTGAAATTAAAAAGAGAATTAGAGAGTGTTTCGTTCCAAAAACACGAAAGAAATAAGTACTGGGACGTAGTTTGGAAATGTGGTCTTAATTAACATAAAATTTCCACAACTTCAAACCGATTTCCTCCTCAAAAACACGGATTCTTTTGAGAAGCCATGTCATACTGTCGATTATCGCGTCGTTTTTCTGATGAAAATCGAATTCTCGTGCATGGTATATTACGGTCGAAAGCAATGGAAAACGCCGAATGTCTTACAGTCATGAAAAAAATGCACGAAGCTGTTCTACATTCTGAGTGCAGTCTAGCACACATTTTTTTATGTAGTTGTCAATCATTTTCACTTTTATGAATAATAAAAACAGTCACAGGATTAACTAAGATTGTTCGCTTCACGCTTGCACAGTGTATCGCATTCCTTGCTTGGAAGCCGGTCATATGAAAGCCCTGATTCTTTATCCTCCGGATAATTCCCAGTGAGTGAACATCGCCATCCAATCTTTGAACAACAGAGCTAAATATTTTATCGGCCCAACAGGGTGTTATCCACAGAAGCTCCCCTTCTTGGAATAAAATGTAAGTTTAGTTGTTCCTTAAATCGGTAGTCCTGCCTTCTCCATGACTTACTGAATGAGTAAACAATCCGGGTTATTGACAAACAACTCCAGTTCGTTTGGGATACCACAGTGGTTGAGGTGTTGTCTAAGTAAACGCCTTGTCAGCACTGAAAATGTCGGAGAAGAATCTCGCATTGTGTCACTAGGTTCTGTGGCTACAGGTACAGCAAGACTAATTCGGACAGAACAATGAGTTACAAGAAACCTAAGAGTCACGTTTCGAGCAAAGAACTTTCTTCAGAGTGAAAGGACTTTCACTCGAAACGTTAACATCTCTCCAGCGAAAGTCAGCTTGGCAGTTTCCTCTCTCTTTGGCTTCATACACGCCTTTCAGTACTGGCTACACAGCACCCTAGCTAAACATACATGTAAGCTGGTTACTTCCAGCATGTTTACAAAGCAAACGACCTCAGCTTTGTACAATCAACATGATAACTTTGTCTTTGAGCGAAGTTTTGACATGGAGGGAGGGGCCACAGTAAATCGAATGACTGATATGATATTAAATTCGTTGATGGTAAAAAGTGGTGTATCTGTGGTCAAAAAAGCCCGTATCATAGACGTATGATCTCACCATAAGCGTAATAAATACCCTTCAGTACGACCTTCGCATTCCCCAGTCACATTCACTTCAATTATTTCTGCCCAGGAGAAGGTGAAAATCTGTCACACATATGGAATGACCAGACGTAAAATTGTGGTTTTCTCAGCTTCAATATTTGCCGCAAATACTCAATCCAGCAGGCAGGGAGAAGGATCGAGAATAGGCACAGCTTGAAATTGTAGATAATTTCGAAACGCACAGTTTTCAGACATAGATTATATTTGGTCATGCTGGGGCGTTAGGGACATAAGTTAGAGACGCACTTTAAGAAGTGATGAAGGACACCATGAGATGGTTTTCCACAGGCCATAGCACAAAAGTTGAATGAAATTACCGGAACGATTTTGGATATCATCTGTGACGTTCGTGAAATTATTCAAAGCCGTGGCTTTTCTTGTTTCTTGGTGATTAAATTTTTGAAAAGAAAATGCCAGAAATTGAGAACACTAGGCTTTGTATCACCCAGACAAAACGAAGGTAACTGGCCGCAACATGTCCTCGAGGCGGGTATTTAAGACTATATTCAACATACGCAAGCAAGGATACTCTTTTTCTGTACATGTATTGAATATAATCGGGATGGGTTTAGTTTAAAAGACCCGAATTTTTCAAATTTTTTCTCCAGCCTATCTTAATGCTATCTACGGTACGACAGTGTTTCATATCTCTCAATTCAACTCACTCGACTTGATTAAAGTGGATTAGGCCCCATCTCAACAATAAAAACAGGCTCGATAACCTTTAATATTGGATAAGAGGGGTTTTTTATTTCAATACTTCCGATGGACCTAGAAACTGTTAAGATTTTAAGAAATTAATTACTTCTGTCATGTGTCCCGTTTTTTGACACTAAATCAAGAACAATGAGAAAACGTAATTAGCGCCGTAACGAAACCAATATATCTAGCGGCCAAGAACGGATTTTAGCCCCAAGGGTGAGGGCGATCTGTGGTCTGTAATCACGGCTGAACGAGGGGAGACGTGAAGGATGCTAGCACTGTTGTTTCCTTTTCAGAGATAAACTCTTTGGGCCCTGATCAACACTGTAAAGGATGAAAAACTGAAACCTGACGTTATCACACTTCAGGATGCTGGATGGATGGATGAAATAAGTAAAGAGCTGTTTACACGGGCGATTCTTCTTGCGGTTTTTATCATCCCGAAGCATGCGATTGAGTAAACAACTCACCAAAGTATTTTACCATTTTTTTATCGTATAGCTTTGCTAAAACTAGAAGTGTTAAGAGCTGTTTACACGGGCGATTCTTCTTGCGATTTTTCTCATCCTGAAGCATGTGATTGAGTAAACAACTCGGCAAAGTATTGTACAGTACAGCTTTGGACAAATGATCCGCAAGTCAATCCACTCGATCACATTGGTCAGGAGGCTAAAAATTGCAGCAAAAATCTCCCGTGTAAACACCCCTTCAAATAACTTTTTGAAACATCTCGAGGAGCCGGGGAACAGAATTGGAAATCATAAGCATCGAACCAGGGACGGGAGGTACAGCCGTTCCCATCAGTATAAACCTTGAAAGGGAAGACATTGACTCCAATATTTACCAGGTAATGGGCACAAACCTCAACGTTTTCTTCGCGTGAAGCGTGAATCAGACTATGTTTAGAAAGTGATCTGTAAGTGCAAATTAAATCAAGGTATACTTTTTGGGCACAAAAGGCTGTAGTTAGTTTTCGTAAAAAAGAGGTTTTGCGACAGAACATATCATTTCTTTCTAAAGTTGAAGTTAATGTTTTTTTTCCCGCTCCCCCACTATCAAATTGCTTTCGATGTGCCAGCTGGAAGTACCGGTAAACATCGTTGCGACTTCACACTTGATGATTTTAAAATTAATGCGGTCCCTTTTTAGATATTGAACCAATTCCGGTCACGTCCTATAACAGTCATCCTTCGTAAAAAAAAAAAAAAAAAAAAAAAAAAAAAAAAAAAAAAAAAAAAGAGAAAAGTGCTTTCCAGATGAACAAATAAAACTCAGCGACGTTTCTTTGGATCGAACAAAGAACATATTTAGAACATATAGAGATAACAATTGAGGAAGTGGTTGGAATTAAATTGTTCAAATAATGTAGTATAGAGAATGACTTACAATGTCGAAGCTACATTTCAACCACGTACAGCAGTGAATTCTTTATTTCATAGATGCGCGTTCCGAATTAGTACCATCGCTTTCTTACATTTGTGTACCCGGTGAATATAAAATTATCCACAACTTTGGATCGTTGAAAAGTTTTCCAAGTTCTGACGTTGCCCTGGTAACTAGCACTGACCTCGCCCGCTGAAGGTTAGTTTCTAATTCTCAATATAGACGTAGATTTATATCTGTTAGCATCTGTTTCATTTGCGGGACGATGTTTTCAATCAACTGTCTTTAAAACCTGAACGAAGTTCGTTAGTCCCATCTTGGCAAAACTTCTCAAAATATCACACCCAGCTTTGTCCGGTTCTTCAAAGGTTGTCGGATAAAATCACGCGACTCACACCCTACTGTCATCCGACATACAAGACTGTCTGGCCGATTGAAAATGTTATACGGTTTGATTATTCGCGGATTTGTTTCCTGGAACAGTTTTCAGGCCTGTGTCTATACCTTCCAAGGAGGAAGGACAAGGCAATCTAAAAAAAAAAACCACATGTACCATGGAAACACAACGAGTCGTTACATAACATCAAACCGCAGGTTTGATTTAAGCTATGGTCCCGGGAAGTGTGAGGTTTTCGCCGCGTCGTCATTCCTCAACGGTGAACTGCTCGTTTTGCGAACGCATGCCATATTTCATTATAAATTCCTGAGTGAGCAGCGCTTAACCTTAACCTCAAATGTCAGGCAACCCAAGTGCACGCGCACAAAAATAAAGACAAAAGAATGTTTGTTTCCTTGATTCTTTATCGAACTTGAGAAGCTCATCACGTTTGCGTCTTCCGTTAGGAACACTTTAGCATCCTTTGTCTTTTCTTCCGTTCCTCAGTGAACTTTTCTAGTTGGTCTGAGGCTGGATCACCGCGCAACGGAATATTACCACGATCATGGTTGCCTCTCGTTTCTTGTCTTGACAGCAGAAGTACCATAAAATTGCCGCATCAATCTTTAAGCGCAAGGTACAGATTAGCCAGAGTGAGCGAGAGACTGAATAGTCGCCAAAAGGACGTTCATTCATTAGCCAATTGAAGTCCTTCAGTGGGAGAATTTCTCCACCAACCCAACCGTACCATTCAGAAACTTGGCTTCTCATTTTAAACAATCATCATGCTATAGGAAATTTGAGAACTAGGAGACCTCTGCCGTTTTTATCAAATGAAACCATCATTTCTTCTTGATCACAAGAATACTCTTTCCTACCTTGTTTACTTTGATTTTTTTTCTTTTTATTTTTTAAATATTTCTAATGACCTACTCGAAAAGTCGATTATAAATAGTTGAGGACTCGTACGAGAATCCAATTTTAAAAAGGTGAGCCTTCCATTGAAATTAGGATTAAGGGGTTTGAGTTACAGGATTTGCTTTCCTTTAGTCTGTCTTAGTGATAGACATGGAGCCACAGTTAACACGTGTTTAGAAATTCTTTTAAAAGCTTAAAATGAAATTTTCTACGATCAGCTAACAGGATTAATATCGGTTACGTTTTGTCGCCTTAAAAAACGTTTTAAATGTCGCAGTAATATTGCAACCGAAAGGAAGAATCCCGTTAGTACTCGAAAGAAAAAACGTACGAGAAACAAAGGCGAAGGGTCGCATAAATGAAACCAGATTTTCCCACTTAATAAATTCCATCGTGCTGGCTAATCAATTTTAATTTACTATCGTGGGAATTCGTGAAAAACACATCGGGAAAAATAAGACAGTCAATCTTTTAATAATCTAACCTGCTGCTGTTGTGGTACCTCCTGGAATGTTTGGCTGGCGGTCAATACCAATCGGATTTAAAGGTGATCATCGCATCGTAAGTCCCCTTAGGTTCCACCACATGAACAAACCCTGCGCAAAAACGGGGTATCTGAAATTAATGCTTCGAATGACGAAATCGCGTACGTCAGAAAGTAGGCTTAGTTGACTTCTTGGTGTAGACTTATTGGCCAGACAGATCGCGTAGCAGCCAAGAAACACTACGGTGTAAACAACTAGAATAATCAAGTCCATATGAATCAAATGACGAGCAGGTGAGGAATATTTAACAATCACAGATAGATGACAGACTGGTTGTGAAGATTTTAACATCATTCTAGATCGTCCCGTTTTCTAGTTCTTTTCGGCGTCGCTAAGATTTTGCTTGAATCGCAACTGCTTAAAAAAACAAGGCCAATGCAGATCACAGAGTAATGAATCTGTCTTCCTGTTGCTTCGCGTTTTTATTGCTGGTCGGCCACGGTCTGCCTCGCACGAAACGCTCAAGAACGAAAAACCTAAGTCGTGTCCGCTAATGTCAACGTTAGGCCACGTAGAAACCGGTAATTCTCGTATTCCATCGTAAAAACTGAAAGGTTGATTTGATGAATTTCAGAGCTGAATTATGTTGGGAAGAGCTCTTGTTTTTCGCAAGCAAGATTTTGAGATTTCTCTTTCTTGATTGCTCTGTGATTCAATACAGTTGATCTTGCAATGGCACTCTCACAAATCCCGGGCTAGTTGGTGACATGAGCGGTATAATGTGCTGTGAAAAATCTAAACAATGTCTTCTATCGTCCATGCCGATTCCTGTTTTTAACATGACTTTAGGACTCTTCCGCTTTTAATTACATTCGATCGTGTCAGACACTATTATTTCGCACAGTAATTATACAAATACGAGAACATTGATATAATGTTTATGTATTAAAACGATCTTTGTTTGTGTTAGGTCTCGTAGATGATGCTATTCTTTCATGCACAAGATAAACATCATTACTAAAATGCAGCATTTTTGTGAGATGCTTTATCGATCCTTTCCGCGTTTCTTATGCTTTGCGCATACAGTAGTATCTAGTTATGTAACAAATATACAGCTTGTTCGCATTAATCTTTTTCTTTTCAAAGTTGTGCGTTTTGTCACAATCAAGGACTAAGGCAAAACTGCCGGTCTACAAAAAGAGAGTCTTTGGACGCATGCCAGCATTTTTTGGGTTGACCCTTGGGACACGTGAAAACTGTTCACAAGATGTGGCGATCGATTTGTGCTAATGACGAAAAAAAGAAAATTAAATCAAAAAGAAAACGAACATGGGAAATTAACTTAAAGACCACACAGTGAGTCGGACTGTTTAATGACGCGACGATTCAAAAAAGCTTCAGGGAACATAACCATACCGCGGAGGTAATGACTAGAAACGCAGGGAAGAGTAAGTGGCCAATGACAAAACGTCTGAACATATGAACAAAAATCAATCCTCGATATGGAGTTATTTTAACGTCAATTAACTCAGAAGAAGTCGCGTTTGCCTGGAACTTTGAAAATTTCGAGCAGTGTGTATTTTTAATTTCTGAACGTTTTTTTTTTTATTTTTTTTTTTCTTTAGAGCATTCCCAGGGATCGGGACTACTTTCTGGAAACAAATAATAGCATTGGGTTTCATACTTGCAACATCCAGCGGCACAACTGCAGCAGAAGAGAGTAAATATGACTATTTATAACCGTTTGTAAAATAAATAAACTGAAGTGACGGAGCCATGACGACGAGAGGAGAGAGGTGACAAACTCGAATGAATGAAAGCGGCGATCGTATTCTTCTGCCATTGCCAAATTCCTGATCTCAAATACTTGGATTGTTTGATTATGGATTTGCATAAATGAAGTGCTCAAAAATTAAGTACCCTCTTCCTCTTTTAGATAGGTTCGCACGTTTCTAATAACAAAATGGATCATACAGACTCTTTACCGTTGGAATCCAATATTTTACCATTTTACTCTATGAAACGCCGGACTACTTTACTCCAGCTCACGTTAGGCGATTTAACTCGCCAAATGGAGACCACTTGGACCGGAAAGAGTTCGGACTATCTCAATTAAGCTCTTTTCGTTTCAAATCCGACTTTCGTCATTTCATGAAAGAAGAATGTTGCGTAAGCAGTGTTAAACGATGTCGAAAAATCCAAAATGACCAGAAAAATCCGGGAAAGTTGGAAGGAAACACACAGGGTTTCTAGCGAAGGCCGTGGCTAATGCCAAGTTATTTTACTCTGACTAACGCCAGACGATTTTACTCAAGGAGAGACCTCTCGGAATGGAAAGAGTTAACAGCCTAAGTGGATCTTGACTACTTCAGCCCACGTTGCCTCATTTTTGTACGGGTTGTTTTGAAGATTTTGATTCGGTAAACATTTTACAACTTGATATCTACTTTAATGGAGGTTGGTTTCAACAGGCACGTTTTAGGATGCATTTTTAACATCAATTAATGATCATCTCTTCCTCTCCGAAAGGCTTTTTGACTTATTCTCGAAACTTGTTTTTCATGTAAGCATTATAATTACTTCAATTTTTTTTCGTGGATGAGGCGTGCCTTCGTGCAGCGTCGTTCGGGGTAGTGGCTCAGTGAAAAAAAAAAAACTCAGAACTAAACCGTTGCAGCGCCTTTCGACGTGTAACCAATTTCGTTTGCTGGCGGCAAGATTCATTACCCGCAACAAATGAACATCATTTCCTCTGTCACACTTGCGGTTTCATTGTACTGGGCTTTGGAGGTCAAAAATAACTAAGTGAAATGAATCATTGATTTCTACAGGAAATTCTCTGTTAGTTTCTGTCTTGGACAGCTGGACTACTGTCATGTCTGCATATGAACTCACACTTCAATACGTGTAAATCAATTACCAGCAACTGATGTTTTGCCTTTGGCCACATTAATTAGAGTTGGCACTAGAAATTTTTCGCTTTCCGTAATCTCCGTCCCTTTGGATCCAACTTGTGTTTGTACGTAAAGGGATGTTGGAGAAGCTTTGCTGTGAGTTTCCGGCTTATAATAAGCCACTGACTGCCTCGTACGGTCTCGCAGTTTGCATAATTACATTCCAAACGACCGATGACGTCTGATGTCTGGTTGTGGACCGCAACAACCACCGTTCGCAAATTGTTTTTCTGAATCTTTTTTTTTGTTGTTGTTGTCGTTCCATTTGTTCTCGAAGGCGTAATCGGTTATGGTAGTATGATGCAGGTATAGACGAAGTTCCTGTTTATAGAAATAATCTAAAGAAAAAAAACAATCGATGTGCCAAATATGATCACCGCCATTATTTTGGTATTTGAGCATCGTGGGGGACTATGTCACCAGACGTTCACCATATGAACGGATGTGTTGCGCTCGCATCCGTGAGACTCCGCGCGCGCTTTCAGACTGCCTATAAATAGCTTGACTGCTAGGATCACTCGGCAGGCGCGAGGACCAACCGCTCGTGAAGAGGTCGCGTTTCCAGAGTTTTCAACATGACTGCATTGAATAACCGCGTTTTTAACGGTGAAAGTATGTGGCGGACGCTTTGCGGGTTACTCTTGGTGCTTTGGGTTAAAGGAAGCTTTAGTGACGAGCGTAAGTTGTTATGCAAATATGTATATAGATAAATATATATACAGGTATATATAATAGTAAATAATATTTTAAACATTAGGATTAACATATCGGTCTTTGACCTGTGCATATCGGGAGTGTTCAGTTGTACATTTGTTTGATTGTATTATGGAATGTAATATGGCTTGATGGACATCGCCAATGACGCAATGGGTATCTTAGACCGCTGTAGATGAATTGCGGAGGACTTTCTAAAGCCTCGTCATGTTGTGATCTGCCTCATACCTTCAAGCATTTAACACTACCCATGAAATCAAAAGTAAATAGTTGTCATTCCTTGTGTCTGATTCTGTGTAAGAGCACTCAGAGTTCTTTGCTCGCCTGACTGAGCAAGCGTTGTGGGAGGACGCCGGTGAAAAACAACTCCCAGTTTAGACGAATTCACTAAATCAGTTCTATGCAATGTTGGTTCTGTCAGTACCATACGTTAAATAGACTTGATAACCAAGCATAAAGCAAAATTTTATCTATTTTACCTTGTCATCATTGTCTGAATTGCTGTCTTTTTATAGCGCCTTTTCACTGGTAATTTAATTAGTTACGTGTGTTAAGCAAAAGTCGAAAAGTCCAGTCGTTAAAACAGCTGTTAATATCTTAATCCCAATCACTCTCTTGACCAAAACGTTTCACAAATAAAGAATAACATGTCCCTCGTTCTCCGAAGATCCCCGCTCTTCATGTTCGAGTTGTGAAAAAGGCTTCTTGGTCAATTACGACTGAATACAGTCTTTGACGCACCAACTGGGTCTTCCACACATTCATAACCCCCCATTTGGTCGACATTTTTTTGTTAGACAAAGTGTCTGATTACCCAATTTCTATTCGCAGTCACTTGCTGGAAAGTGGGCAATCTTGCAAAATAGGACCCTCTAAATCATATTTTTCGGTTTATATGCTGCCGCTACCGGTTAACATCCCAGCTGTTTCTCCCATAACATTTCCATATTCGTCGGTATTTTGCTCTGCCATTTGCCTCTTAAAGCTCTTTTTTTATCTTTGTTTCCCCATTCATTCTCCCTTGCTTCCTTCCTCCCTTTTCCTTTCCACTACTTCCCTTTCCTTCCCTCCCTTGCTTTTTCTATTTGCTCTCTTTTCGTGCCTCTGTTTCTGTCTATATTTTATAGTTAACTTTATTCACGTTGCCATTACAACCAGCAATAGAGTGATCAATTTGACGTCATGCTTAATCCACTTCCCTTCTAAATTGACATTCTTGTAGCGGCCCACTGTTGGATTAATCCCGACTGTAAAGGAAGCATTTCCCAAAGTTTTCTACAAGAAGATGATTGTTGCAAATTTGGTGGGTCTTCGTACATCAAGTGCAGCAAGACTGAATTACAAAATATATTGATGAATAGGAGAAAGACACAGCGTTGCGTCCGCTGTCCGACCAAGAACCTCACAACAACCGCCAAGCCTAAAGGTAAATGAGCACTTCTTAAAACTTAGCTCAGTTGCACAATATTCCAAATCTTACACGGTTACTGGAACTTTTAACGTCGATCAAAAATTCGATAAAAAAAATTCGACCATTCCGAAATATTTAGCCAACCAGAACTTGGGAGGATTGGCGGATCGAGGTGAATTTTTTGTTGTGGGGCTACGAGGAGATGGCTTTGAAGCATGGCCTGCATGTATGAACCAGATAACGTATGCTCTGGATAAGCCGAATTGAACATTCCTATCCGTGTTTTGAACGAGTGAACTTAAAGTTCAACTACTAAATCGCCCATGAGCGGGATAAATTGCGCTCTATGGGATGAAATTTATGTTTTGGTGTCAAGGCTAGGACAGCCGCCTCACTATGACTGGATTCGCTCTCTGGGATTCGTTCGTTGACCTCAGTCGAGCAAATTTTTGGATGCCCCCTATAGCTAAAATTGCCCGCTTTGCTGGAAGTAACCAGTTCGTCCATGAACAGCCTAGTACTTTCCAGTTGAAAGTACGATATGAGATTGGTACTCTGGAAGACAAAAAAAGTTTTGAAATATTTTAGGATTAATACTTTTGGGTCTTTATTTACATCTCTAAAACTCAAGCAAAAAGCCAGTTGCTTTCGTTATCTTTTGTAGAGAAAATATCACGTCTCATTTCAGGAGTGAAAATGTATTTTGCTAGAACTTTTTCTCAAATCAAATTTTATTTCACTGATGGAAGTTGAGCATTTTAACACACGAAATACCTGATTAAACGTGAAATGGCTGGTGAACTTTTTGCCAGGGTAGTCTCTATTTTCTCTATGAAAGCGGGATTGAACCCCGACTATATTGTGGAATGTTCGATCAGGCCTAGGATGATTCGCCTCTTACGCTTGGTACGATATTTAATTCGACTTTTATTTACTTTACCGACTTTCATATGGTCATCCACATGCACATTTTTTCATTCCTTTAGCCCTAAATTGTACTCCAACAACTTGTCCAAATCAAGACGAGCGCTGTGTCGTGTTAGCCAATACCAACACAGCCTACTGCGTAAAATGTAATAAGATGAACTGCAACAGTTCGGGGCCTGTGTGCGGAACAGACCAGAAAACTTACCAGAGTGAATGTAAGATGTTTTGTACAGCAACAGGAAATACCCGAGTGGCTTACGAAGGATCCTGTCAGGGTAAGCATACAGCTCATTAATCTCGGCTAACAAACTTTAATTGGAAGAATTTGACAATTTTTCCTTCGTATTCATCTTGTATTTCTCATAATTATCATAACTCTTTGATAACACACGTCACTGATTCTTTACCTACATTGAATGATGTAAGAAGGGAGCCCAAATCCTAGAAGCATGTTGGTTTCTTTCTGGGATTCCTTGTCGTTTTACGTTACTGTATGATTAATTTTTTGTTTTTATTCTGGTTTAAAATAAATTTTGACTCGTGATATGGTGTCAAAAGTTTGAATAAAACTACGCCGCCGTCGTTTAAAATGTACATGGCCAGATTGTCCTTATATAACATTTTTAGTTAATATCTCAACAGAAAAAGAAAAGAAATTAAATTTAATTCATTTTGAACAAGAACTTAATGGGCCAAACTTTTCATAAGGATCAATAGTTAAGAAACCCGAGTAACATTTCTACTCAAGGAACAGTAAACGATGATTTAACTTGTTCATTTAGTCACTTTTTTTCCCCCAAAATTACTCCAAAATCTTGGAAATGTCAGAATTCCAGAATTTCCAGGGGAACAACACGCTAACAAATACGACAGAAAAGCCGCGCCGATCGTTCTGTCTGATCTATGGCAGCCTTGATTCCCTTTCTTTACCGCGTTGTGTAGCGAATGGGTCGCGAAATAATTAGAAAGCTATATGTGAAATTGATTCACCAAGGTTTCATAATTGTATTTCTTTTGATCTAGCAAATCCTACCTGTTCAACCATCAAATGCAAGAAAGGATTCCTATGTTCTATAAAGCCTGGAAAAAGTGCTAGGTGTTATGCAACAAACGTTGTCTGCGGCTCGGATGGAATCACCTACGCCAGTTCAAATGATGTGGCTCTGGAAGCGTGCAAGACAGGGACCATGATTGTAACACGTAACCTGGGACCTTGTAATCGTAAGAAACCAAATCTTATTTTTTATTTTAAACCGACAATATTTTCAAATAACACTGGAAATTTTTTAGGGGTGGTTGTGCAAAAAGTTTTCATACTTATTAATAAATGAAGACTTGGGTTTTCAAGACCATTAATAGGATAAAATTTTTTGTCGTATTCGAGTTGACAGTTCTGTTGCTTTCTGATTGTACGGCCTGTTTCGTCGAGATAATTATTGTGTGCCACTACAACAAGCTTCGATTCCATATTTTCCTTTATTCGTATGTCAGGAATGAGGGAAGTCAGATTTCATCCTCATTAGAGAAGAGATCTAAACTTTTGCCTTTCCTCTTTATCATTCACAGTTTCAGATACACCAAAAGTTGTGAAAGATGCTGGAAAGTCTTGTCAGACTGGACTGTTGCCCATATGTCTATCCTGTTGAATAAAACCTAAAGTCAGCGGACATCCGCGTCGAATTTCGTTGAACCGCAATTGACGAGTGCACTCCGAAGTGGGCAAAAAAATTCGGATATGTTCTAGTGAAAAGGATTAGCCATAGGTATATTTATGCATGTAAATACCAACCAGCGGCCCCTCGCACTGGATGTCTCCGACAAACTGCTCAATCATTAGTTTTACTTATCCTATTTCAGGCTAGCCCATGCAGTTAATTTTCATTTTAGTACACTTTGCGATATCGTGTTAAGTTTTGATATGCCGTGGAAGAGAAAAAGTATGTTTATTTAGTGTTTGTACTAGGGAGCACACAAAAGAACATTATAAGTTGATTTTCTGACAACGCAGCATGGCTAGCTGGCAATTAAACAGGACGAGAGGTATTTCAGAAATAAAAAACGGACGTAAAAATTATCCATTTTCTGAAGCTTGTTGCCTTGAGGTTTTGCTTCGAAGTATCCTAGATTTTTCCTTGGGAAAAAAAAAAACAAAACAAAAAAAGCCTTTGCGAACGTATCGCGCTTCCGATCTGTTGAAGTATTCCGGATTGAGACTTTAACTGTTATTAAGATTATAACATAAATGTGGTTATCAGTTACGTGTCCATAAGATAATGTACATCAACTATTTTAAACTATTTTTTTAGTACAAACATAAACGCCATGTAATTGCCTAATAGCCTTAAATAAAGTGTTTTCACGTTCTCGTCATTATTTTTTATATACAGCCACGCTGAAGAAAATAAAGTAAGAATGATATAGCCAAAGCATAAAACATAATTCTACAACATTCAGTAATCATTAAGGCTGCGTTAGCACTGTATTGGATTGGTGTGTTTGTGCCGGAGAAAAGCTCTCTGGTACAGTGTAAACAGGACGGTTCTGTACTGTTGTAAAGTTATCCGCTATGATGTAAACGGTGGGCCTGGGAAGGTAGAGTATCCGACGTGGCGAGAAAATGATGAACAATCTTGCATTGTTTGTACCTGCAACAGCTCTGTCCTACTTCTCCAGCTCGCCAACGCGTTCAGAAATACAATCTATTGCTGTGACTGTACTTTGTAACCCAAAATTGTTTGGAATGATCCAACGGTAATAAATTCATAAACGCTTACGAGATTCCATATTGAATACAATCAAAGGCTCAAAGCGCCCCAAAAACCCATCCGATATGTAACGTACCACTCTCAAGAACGGAGTAGAACAACATCGCTCTGTTCCAAAAATCGTTCAGAAAATAACGTTCCTAATATAAACGTAAGGCCTATCCGGTATGGTTTTTGTGTCGCTGCGGTAAGCTATCTGATTGATATATATCTATATATATATAGCAGTGAAAGAGCAGTGAAAACCATTAAATATTATTCTAATTTCTTATTCCCCCTCCTTTCGTTCCAACGTATTTAGGTGTGTCGCACTAAAATTAACAAACTCTAAATTTCAGTCCTGCAAGCGACGCAGAAATCCGCCATTTTCGATCTTACCCCGAATTCCAGCTCGGCTGGAGTTTTTGATTACAGAGCACGCTGGCCTATCGCATGCAAAGAAGCGGAATTGCGCCACTTCGCCCTCCAAGCTTTTTGGATCACTATAGCGGCGCGAATCTCGCGATTGCGTTCAAACGTCGTACTTTCTTTTTGCTGCCTGGCTCTAGTAGGAAAAGCCAAAACAAACCTTTCTTCTAGTTTCTTCTGTATCAGAGATAAAACTTCGGGATTTCCTTTGTCGATGTCGCCAAGTGCATGACGAACTAAAGCCTGCAGGACGTCGACACAATGAATCTTATCACCCTGTTGAATCGGAATATTCAAATGAATACACGCGAACTTGTTCGGTTTGGGAATTCTCAGCGGCCCTTCCAGCGAGTCCACGAACTGTGAAAGTTGATCATGAGGAATATATTGGGTGGCCAAGGGATCAAAGTGTTCCCACTTCGAGTAAAACATGTCTAGATCTTCGACGTTTATCCCGGCGGCTTCCTCCTGGAATGCTTCATTAAGGTTCTCCAATATAACGGCGATGTACATATTGACTACGATAAGAGAGATAATTAAGATGAACGAAACAAAGTAGAATATCGCAAAGTAGGGGCTACCGCAGTTGCCATTCGGTAGGTCGTCGTATTTCGGATCGCAATCGGGTGGTTCAATCATGAGACCACCCAAGACATCGTTCCAGCCGGCCGACGTGGACAGGCGAAAGAGTAGCAGCATGGAGTTTCCAAACGTTTCAAAATTGACCATATCGTTGATCGCCCCAGTTTGCTTGACGTAAGCGAACGAAAACATGCCAACAATGGCGTAGATGAAGAGTATGAGAAAAAGCAGCCCACCAACATTGGTGAGGGCTGGTAACGAGATAAACAAAGCGACGAGAAGTCGGCGGATGCCACGCGCGTTTTTGTAGAAGCGAAGCAGTCTTCCCATGCGGAATACACGAATCACGCGGAAGATACTTGGTGTGACAACGAAGTTATAGTGGATATACTCGAGAACGACCCCTGAGAGGAACGACGGTTACAAAGAGAAGGAAGGTTAGCAGGGAAAGGAGGCGCAGAACTTATTTAACAATGACATATCAATATAGAATATTGCGTAGACAGGGATAAATAAGGTAAAAAGTTTAAAGGTTGCTAACTGCTGTGACTGATCTTGAAAAATTATAATTTATTAAATAATTTATTAAATAATTAATTTATTAAATAGAATACTACGTAGACAGTGTTAAATAAAGTAAAAAGTTAAAAGGTTGGTAACTACCGAGACTGATCTCAAATAATTCCAAAGTTTCGAGCTAAGGCCATTCGTCACGGAAAGAAACGTGTTCTGGAAGAACATGAAGGGCCTTTGCTCGAAACTTTGGAATTCTTTGAGATCAGTCACGGCAGTGATCAATCTTTTATCTAACAGTCATGTTATTTGAAGTACTTATGGTGATCAAAGACGATGATTGTCTAAATCTACCGCCATTCCCCCCGGTAATCGCGGGCTGTTCAAACCGGCCATTTTAAAACACCTGTCCGCAGATCGATTTGAAGTTTCTAAGACAGACAAGTGTGTTTTAACCGTGCAGAAGCTGAATTTAGTAATTCAGTTTTCAAAAGAAATTCTGTCGACACCTTTTCTAAGACGACACAGATGTCTACATGGCTGGAATAATAAGAGTAAGTTTCAACTTGTGGGTACGCCACAAAAATGAGACATAGTTATTAGATAATTCGTGTTTGTTTGGACAAATAATCGTACAGCATAAGCCATACTTACCAACGAGCGACAATATAACCACGATGAAATCAAAATCGTTCCACGGTTGTTTGAAATAGTCCAGTCGAAGCACACAAAGTCTAAGAATTGCCTCAAGAAGAAATATTATGGTGAAAAAAACGTTGCAGTAGAGTGTTTGCCACGAAAGAAATCGAGGCTGTTGTCAAGGAAAATCAAAACTTATTCAAACGTAGGGTAAATGAGGCTGACGGACCTGATGAGGCATTTAAAGTAACTTAGATCCCGCCAGGGTATTTTCAACAAAAATTCAGAACTTCCCAGAGTTTTTATCGCCAAAACTGATGGAAACACTGCGGAAAAGCAGGAAATAAATGACACCAAACATTCAACTGTACTTCATCCCATTCGAAAACGTGGCAAATTCTACCATTTCCTTACCGCGAAATTTGATGTCGTGGAGAGCGGTAATAGAAAAATGTATATGGCTGATTTAATTGTAACTTGTAAGATTTAGGCTACATGAGGCTGTACGATAATATTAGGCTATATGAATATTCTGTTATTGCTACCATTTGATGATCTTTGCAAAATTACGTAAGTTAAAACTGCAAGTTGAAAAAAATACGTTGGATATCGCTAAGGGGTCCCAAGTGACAGCAATACCGTTAACCCTTAAACGACCGAATATTTTTGAGATCTTTTAGGTCAAACCACTCAGTATGTGATCATGCGTGATATCTGCGAAGAATCCTGTGAAAAATGTGCCACATGAAAGGCAGTGGAACTATTCTGCGAGTATATATTAAAAAGCAGCGCACCCCGAAACTTGGAACCCGGGTTTTTTTTTTTTTTTTGAGCTTGGTCACTTGATTTGTCGCTTTGGTATGGTCGAAAACCCGAAGAACAAACGTAGAATCGTATACGACCCGATTCGTAGACCAAGAGATAAGAGTAAAAATTAGCAGAAGAAAAAGGATATCGAGTGTTTCTGTAATGGTTTCACTTTGGCCATAATGTTGAATCGTCATCACTATCATGTTCGCCAGGATTAGAAGCATAATGGCAATCTCAAACCTGGAACTATTGATAACATCGAACATGCGACCTCGCCATTTACCCTAAAAATCAACATTCGTTCGTCACTTTACTTCTCTATGAGATAAATTACAATGCCACCTAGTGTCCACTTTAAGGCCCAGTTCAAATATCGAACTTTTCATGCGCCGATTCAAATGCAAATTAATTTGAATAAAGGATTTTGCTCATTAACATTAGATTCGGTACATAAAGATTTCGACGTTTGAACTGCGTCTAAGAACTAGTAGACTAAATGAGCAAGAACAACAACCCCACGGCCGTCTGTTTGAGATCCCAACTAACTACTAGTGCTAACCTTTGGCTTTTGAAAAACTTTCCTCGGCTTTTTACCCGATGCTTTTCTCAATGTATCATACCAAGTGCGTTGTGCGTCCGTGAGGAACAGACCTATGGCGCCATGTCCTTCGTACTGCTTCTTAAGTCGGTTAAAATTGTCGATTGTAACTCCAACGAACAGGTTTAGTGCAAAGAACGATCCAATCAGCACGAACACGACAAAATAAAGGAGTAAAATGGCGTTGTTTTCTCTCTTTGGTTGCTCATCCACCTGTACAGCACGAAGAAGGTTATTCAAAATATAAAAATAAGATACTGCGTAGGCCAGCGGTGGGCAAACCGTGGCCCGCGGGCCACGTGTTGCCCACGAGTCCATTTCACGTGGCCCGCGAACCATTTTCCATACGTGATGTTATTTGACCCGCCAACATGTTCCCCAAATATTATTTCTCACTACCTGACTAGCCAGTCTAGTACTCTAGTAGTTTAGTCAAGTAGGTGCAGATGTAAACTTTACATCTACATGAAAGTAAAATATTATATCACTTTAATAATTTAATTTCATGTTTAAGCATTGTGTGACCCCTTTGTTCCACTTACCAGTCTTACCTGAATGGCTAGATGGCTAGAATGCTAGAATAATGCTGGATTATTTTTTCTTGAATTTAAATTTTCAAGCATCTATTAGGGATATTGGGACACACAAAGGTGTGGCCCACCTGCCCCCGGGAAATCATGAAATTGGCTCAATGGCCAAAATGTTTGCCGACCCCAGGCGTAGACAGTTTTAAATAACGTAAGAAATTCAAAAAGTTGGTAAACGACGTGACTGGTTGATTTGAATTCTAACGTTTTGACCAAAGCCCCTTCGTCAGAGAGTGAAACGTGCACGAGACAATATTACGCATCTTTTATTCTTTCTTTTATTCTCTCTTCCTCTGGAATTACACATACTTCTCTATTCAAGTATACACCGCATGGTCAACCGCGCAACCATCGAAGTTGTGTTAATTTTTTTCTTATTTTTAATACCCTGGTCCTGCCCGGTTGACAGTTATCACCATATTTTTACAGCACCAATTTAGGCAACAATATCTACCGGTTAAACCAAAAAATTCATACTTTTTCAACTTCACGTGGCATACCATTAGCGTAGCCAACTCACGCAATTTATAGCCTGAGGCTACATGCGCATTCCATTATTAGCACTTTCATTCCCAGTCAATGGGTAATCACATTTACATAACTTCAACACCAATGCGGTTCCAATTACCTACTCTAGAACAATAAAATTATGGAGAGAGTTCTCAGGACACGTTTCAGTCCCTGAGGAAGGGTCTTTGCTCGAAATGTTAGAATTTTTCTCGATCAGTCACGACATCCATACCAACTTTTTGAATTTCTTACGTTGTTGAAAATATATTTCATTTTACTAAGTTTCTATTATACAAAGCGAGCTACTTGGCCTAGTTATCTGAGATGAAACATAAGTACCTGGGTTGACATGCATTACTGGATCAAAGCATACCGGAGTATGGGGCAAGTGGGAAGCACATCTTAGGTAAATGCACTCGCCCGTCCATCTATTCTTCTGTCTATGCATGCATAAATAGATATACGTAGGTACTTGACTGATTTCATGGAAATTAAAGATATTACTTGCCTTGGTAACATCTCCAGCATCTTCCATTATCTCAATCCAGCCTTCGAATGTCGCCTGTTGAGGGGAAAAAGTATATTTTGGCTGAAAAATTGTCATGAAAGAAAGAAAGGGAGGGAGGGAGGAAGGGAAAGAAGGAAGGAAGGGAAAGAAGGAAGGAAGGATGGATGGAAGAAAGAAAGAGAGAAAGGAGGGAAGGAAGGAAAAGGAAGAAAGGAGGAAAGATAGAAAGAAGGAAAGGAAAAAAGAACGAAAAAATAAAAATAATCATAGTACACTATTTGTTCAACAAAGCCATAAACTCACAACTTGGAATAACGCCAGGAATCCAGCCAATGCATTATCGAAATTGATATCTGAGTTCTTCCACTTATAATTCAAGGACAGACATGATGTTTTGTTGGGGACGAGAGAGTCAGGAAGAATCTCTCCGTTCTCGTCGACACATTTGAAAAATTTTCCACCAAAAAACTGGACACCCATAACGCTGAAGACGAGCCAGAAGATCGAACAAACCAAAGCAACATTTCCAATTTCCGGAATAGCAAAGAGAAGAGAGTTCACCACAACCTTATAAGAATGAGAAAAGGAAGAGTTTGAATTCTTTTACAGAGGTTCTGTTCATGCCATTCTGCTCTGAGGAGTAGTTAACCCATTTTGACCCCGGGGTAACCACCTTAATTTGCCCGACTATTGTATCCCTTCAACAATTGCCCAAATTTGACTTGTCGCTCATTGATGTCTTCCTTTTTCCTCGTCACTAATACGTAAATTAAACATAAACCAGTAAGGATGTGCGGTGTTTCGATTCTATTTCAAAATCATGCTCAGGATATGTGAGCAGGATATTTCAGTTGTCGCGAGAATCTCTCGCGCACTTAAAATGGATTAAATGAGCATACTGTTCGATCCCAGTTGACCCGATAGCTCAATTGGTAGAGTAGTGATCCGGAACCCGAAGATACGAGTGGGAACCCCGCTCAAACTAACTTTTCTAGTAAACTTCACTAGTGTAGGTTCATCATGAAATATTCTGTTCATAAACCAGTAAACAAAAGGGATTTTCACCTAACTTACCAAACCAAACTTTCGCCCGAAATTTAATGCTTCAACTACCTATTTTTGACCGAATTTTTTGGTTTTCTACTAACTCCGAGAAATTGTCACCCCTACACACCCCCATAAACTACGCCGCTATTTGGGCCTCTGAAGTGACGCTGTTACTGGAAGCATTCTTTTGGGACTACTGAGATTGTAGACCACGCAGAGTGAAAGGTTACGGCGATGTTTTGGGAACTATTGTGGTTTAGAGATGGATAGAACAGTGTTTTATAGCTGTCTTGCTCAGGTTTGTAGAATCGCCGAAATAGCAAGCTGACAGAGCGGTAAATGCCCGCTATATAGCATTCTCATATAGCCGCTTATGAAAAATAATGTCCAGACATAAAACGAAATTATTGATCGGTCAGCTACCTTCATTCCTTGCCAACGAGGTATGGCTCTCAAAGGTCTCAAAGCTCGCAGTGTTCGGAGAGAACGAAATGCAATAAGATTGTGGTTACCACCACCGACACTGCCAACCAGATTTAACATAGAAACCTAGGAATGAACGAATACAGAGTGTAAAATAACACTATGAAACAGGGAAGAGGGAACGTTTTACGCAAAAGAAATCTTAATCCTTTCCCTCCGCTGATGTCAGACGATTTAAATCGTCAATGGGAGACGTCTGGTTTTGGAAGAGTTCAAGGTCTTTACACGAACTTTTACTGCGGGTAAGAACGATTTTTCAATCGGAAATTAGGAGCGAAAATGCAGCCGGGTACATTTAATATTAGAGAAATTAAGTTACTTTTTCAACCGATAAACCACAGTAAAGTTTGTGTATGCAATCCGTACATTACTTCAATTCTAAAATTTTAACATATTGTGAATTTACTCAACAGTAATTTTTATACACCACCCTGAAAAACAATGATGACTTTTTGGGTATTTGCTAAAAACATGAAGACTTAAGAAAATTGCGCATACACTCAGTTTGGCAAGAAATACACGTAGGAAACGCCTGCATGGTGTCCAATCTTTCCGTGAACGGAGATATAGATTTTCCTAACTCATTAAAAACTTGCATTACATAACTTATACGTTATGTCCTGTAAATTACAGTCACCCAAACTTCAAGCCAAAGTATTTACTTAAACTTACCACAAGAATCATAAAGTCCAGGCAGTTCCACGCATCGCGAAAGTATTGGTCAAAACCTAACCCGAAAACTCTAAAGATGAATTCAAAGGCAAAAATCCCATCGGCGACATAATTAACGATTTCCAAAAACCATTTTAAGGTCGGCTTAGAATTTAAGTGAATGTCTTCAAAAGCCTATAAGCACAAAATGTATTGATACAATTAGGTATAAACATGTCAGGAAAGTCAAAGTCCAACCCTGACACTCCTTACTATAAGAACGTAACCTTGTTATTCTACTTGTCCCATTCAATATGGAACAGGAATGGATAGGGAGGGATACTGAAAACAAAATGCAGTCGATACTACATGTTTGTTAAAAGAGTCATACGTAAACCAAGTAGTTTCGTCATTGACTGAAGCTAATACTCTAGCTCGGATAGCAAGTCTACTTGTACAAAACATTCTTTTATTGAAGAGTTAGAGAGAAAAATCATTTTGAAAGAGTTCTTTTCAAAGCGAATTCGACTATTTTCCCCGTGTTTTTGATTTTTTGTCATCTTTACAAGTTTCACCAATGAACGAAAAGTTTGCATTTTGAAGAAAATTGGCTTCCCCTGAAATTGATTCAAGTTCATCGGTCACGTATTGCAAAAAAATTCATTAAGCATAAGCCCTTTTCGGATAATATTAGCTTCTCCTAGCCTGCTTTTTTACATGAATGTAAATCTTTCAGCATGAAAAAAATCTTGTTTTCTTTTCCCTTTTTATTCTTTTCCCTTTTTATTCTTTTTTGTCAAGGGGTCTTCCGTTAGGGAGTAAATTCGTCCAGCATTGGCCTGAGTAGAATAAAATAGGACCTAACCAGATTGAAAGTAGATAAGTCAGATGACTTAAGGCTTGAATGCCTGTAAAACTCCTTCCTGGCGAGTAAAATAAAGCAGTGTCGATTTGCTTAAAATAGCAGAAGACTTTTCTGGAGAGAAAGTATTTCATTAAAACAAAATGCAAGTCATTTTGAAGGCTGTATGTTTAGTTACATGTTGGAATTTCTTCACTAGCAAACTATGACGTTGTCAAACAATGTATTGCGGAGAAGAAAGGGGACGTTCTAGGATCACCCTAAAGAACCGAACGTTTCCCTGATTCTCCCCTTAGGTCACATCTACTCACCAAGGCAATACTGCTCACTATTATGACAGTCAAAATGAATCCATCAAACAGATTGTGTTTAACAACTTTGAGGACTTTTGAACGAGCAGCCATGTAGCGGGAATGGACCAAGGACTGACCTCCGTGACCTGACTTGTTACCACAGCGACAAAAAGATGGAAAACATTCAGCAACGTCACTCTCTCTGACCTGATCCTGCGTTTCATGTCGGGAATGTTTCACTATTGCCATCACCGAATGGTCACGTTTCATCTTTGACCACGCACCATCTCCCCCTTCCAAGCTTCGAGAAACGCTACTAAATCCATCGGGTATTTGCGTCCCTTGTTTATCAAGCTTTTCCTGGCTTGAGGTTTTACTTATCCTCGACAATCTTTTAGTTTCTTCAGTGTCTCGTTTCGTGTCAAGTTGTCCACCTGAATCTCCGACCAGATTGAGTTTGGTCATTTGAGCGGAAACGCTCATGGAGCGAAATGCACGCAGAACCTTCTTTACCGTTCCCACTAATCGATAAAAATTTTCGGTTACGGTATTCGGGTGTTCGTTGCTTGGAGTTAGAGATCCGGTCGCGAAAGAATTTAGCAAAAGGGCAATAAAAAGATTCAAGATCTAGAAAACAATCCAATTGACTTGTTTGCGATTGAAATGTCAAATTAGTGTGGGTTAATTACACGTGAAGGAAACAGTGCGGAAAGCAACGAAGCGATTGAAATGCTAAGCGCTAACTCGACAAAAAAGCAAACGTGGGTACTCGCACACAGCCACTGTCAGCCATACAAGCAAATGATACTTGGTTTTGGTATATAATAGAGACTGACTAAAGGTGACAAGAATGCATAGAGGACTGTGCAAAGAAACCAAAAATAAAAAAATACAAAAACTTCAAAAGAACAGACGAGTGAACTAGTGAGTGACATGAACGGATAAACAAAAGAACAACGATAGAAATGATAGAGTGAAAAAAAAACACATGAACAAATGAATGAATGAACGAACGAGGGAACGAAGAAACGAACGAGCGATTAACTAAAGAACTGGATCAATTTTGGGAACTGAAAAACCACGACCAGCCGACAACTCCAAAAAGTATAAAATAAAACATATTCAGAAAAATAGAGACATCTTGGAAAACGCAAGATATGAGTCAAAAGAAAATGAGTACATGAGACTGTCTTGACTTGAGACTGTCTGTACAGTCTCATATGCTCGTCCTGTTTTGATTCATATCTTGAGTTTTCCAAGATGTCTCTATTTTTCGGAATATGTTTTATTTTATACTTCTGGGAACTGATAAACTTACCAAAAAATTTCCCAGAATTAGAACCGGAAAGTAAAAGAGTATGGCAGCCGGAGATGTTGCATGCATGGTTAGAACAAGTGGTTCAATCCATTCCCCACATAAGACACGAAATATCATCATGAATGAATGAAGGAAATCAGAAAAATTCCAACGTGGTACTTCATTATGAGGGAACTTCTCAGGTGTGAAGCGGTCTGAGAAAAGTTGCATACCAATCACGGCAAATGTGTAGATAACTATTGCAAGAAGTAAAGTGAGGTTGCCAAGTGGTCCAATGCTACCACTAATCGTTGACAGAAGTGTTCGCATAGTCTCCCATGATTGAGCTAGTTTCAATACTCGTGCCTAAAGGGAGAGAGAGCATTAGCTTTGCAACTAACATCTTCTAATGATTGAAGGTTTAACAATGACGGGTTACGCCTGTTTACTCGTTTCTTCATCACGACAATATTTATCATCGAACCCACAATGGACAACACATCTGTCACCTCATTCATTTAAAAACCACGGACGTTGACACAGTAAAAATCAATACTATAACTATGTTCGGATTCCATTATGTATAAGCACATCAATAGTTGACAAATTCAGCAGAAATTAACAGTTACCATAACCAAGTGACCGCACCGAACATAGTGACTTGCACGTTTAAACATTACTCTTTAAGTGTAGCAAGCGTTGTATTTGGCTAAAATAATAAATTATATTTACTATGAAGAAAGCTCTTAGCTACTTAATCTATAGAATCCATAGTAACGTAATAAATAGTTTTAGCAGTAATTAGATTTGATTTTAAGTTTTCGAAACATTGTGGTAGAAAATGCGACTGCCGTCTTTTTCATTACAATTTTAAACAAACTAATTCTGTGTGCACAATTTATGATACACGAGGCCATCATTTAAATTATGATGTTCCTCAACCAAATACCAACTTCCTAAAAAATAGTCTCGAATATAATGGAGCAGTTGCCTGGAATAATATCCCTGCAAATATAAGTGCGAAATAGTGCGAAATAAATCTCGTAATTAATTTTTTTACATTTTAATATCCTCTTTAATATCATTTTATCCTGTGTATAGTTAACTCCTACAACACGGCTTGCGGGAAGAGTATTTATAATGTAAATGACAAGACCCCGTGTTTAAATAAAGATCACTTATTCACACGCTCGCTCAATTGATCAAATATCATTCCTTACCAATCTCAATGACCTTAGCACGCTAATTCCAGTTACATGCGTCACATCGGGAACGTAGTTGACAATTCCCAGCTCAACTATGCTGATCAACACAATACAACCATCCAGTATGTTCCAACGGCTTCTAACGTAACCACGAGGAGAGAGAGCAGTGACTTTGAGAAACATTTCAAACGTGAAAACGAACGTACAAACCTGAAGACAACAAACAGAAAAAGCATGTCAACTGTAAGTATGTATCTAAATCAATTTATTTATTTGTTCCATTATTAAGTAATTAATTAATTCATTCATTCATTCATTCATTCGTTCGTTCGTTCGTTCGTTCGTTCGTTCGTTCATTCATCCACTGTAGGTTTACCACTGTACAGTTAAGAGTAAAGACTCTTTTAACAAATAGAAAATTGCTTGAGTTTCTCTGTGCTGTGATAGAAACATGAATGAAATGATTTCAACCGTGAAAGTTGAAATGACGTCAGGTTTAAGAGTTTAAGGTTGAAATGGCATCATGAATATTTCTATCACAGTAAAGAGATACGAAAGATATTTTCTATTCGTTTCATAAAATAACCAAGGGTTTTTTCGAATTTTCAAGTCGTCATCCATGTATCTGTACTCTAACACAAAATCAAAATGACATCAGCCGTGTCTTTGTATTCTGTGAGAAAATGAGGCTTGTCCAATCCGAGCATGCGTAGGACTAGCCTGTGGTGTAGCGTGTCTGAACCAGTGTTTAGACGGTGTGCGGGTGCAGGCTAGCGTAGGACGCGTGTTATTTTATAAATAGCTTTCTCAAACTCATTAATAATTCATAAAGCAAAAAGAAAAGAAATACATAATTAATCAGTATTTAGAAATCGGAGGAAGATTACAGCTGAATGTTTCCAACTTTCGGCTGGACTTTCGCCTAAAATACTGGTTCGTTTGAGAAGTAATTTCAAACACTCGTTTAGTGTTCTTCCTCCGATTTCTAGATACCTCGAAACTCGTTAAAAAAAAACTCGGCGTCGTCTCGTTTTTCAACTCGTTTATCGGTATCTAGAAATCGGAGGAAGAACACCAACTCGTACTTGAAATATTACATAAAATCTTCCGTCACTTCATAAATAACTACAAAACAAACGACAATATGGTACGTTCTAACTCACAAGATTTACAGTATCCAGGACTCTCTCCAACCGTGTGTCCATTCCGTGATACTCCAGGGCCATGAAGATGGTATTAATAAATATTACAGCAGTTATAAACCAGTCAAAAGTGGGGTTCATTATTACCCGTGCGCACTTACGACGAGCTACATTTACTAGACTGCGGTTACCACGTTCATTCCTTTCTGGAGGGATAATAACGCACAATGAAGATGTCTTGACAAACATGCCTCCATGACCAACCGACAAGCGACTTCTGGAGGCTAAGAGGAATTTTTCAAAGCCGGCGGGTCCTAATCGTGAAACGCTTTTTGAATTCAAGGATTCTTTTTGTGCCACGATATTTCCTTCTTTCGGATTTGAAGTAGCTTCATTTCCGACCACCGAGTTATCCTCCCATTCATCGAATGACTGAACATTGACATCGTTGCTTGAACTGGGCTCCAATTCTTCCACGATTATCGTGCAAGGAATGGTCGACTGTCGCGGAGAATTCATATTTCTCGGATTGGATGTCGAAGTAAGATAAGTTCCCGGAGAAACGCGGGGGTTATTGCTGTAGTAAGTTTTAGTCAAACGATCTACCACGGACGACCAATTTGACATCGGCGAGACGGTTGTTGTTTCAAAGAGCTTTTGTGGTCGAATGGAAACATGAAGTGAATAAGAGGATGACGATTTTCTTGCTATATCGCGCGCAGTTGACTAGAAAGTGGATAAAAGGAGAAAGGCTTATATTATGGAATGACTAACGTGAGGATCATGCGTGCGTCACGCGTGTCTTACGTGACTACATGTAAGAGACGACCATTGAACTCTAAAGAGACTAGAACGATATCTGTAAACTGTATTTTAAAGCCATCATGGAGGCTGACATGTAGATCAATTCGCAGGTCATCCCAGTCCGCTACGCAATAAAACACGCAACCTATTGCGAAGAACTTAACCTAAATTTCGGATTTTTTGACAGTTTTCTTTTTTATTCTTAGTAAGCGAAAATGTCAGTAAGACTGCATATTTGTCAGAATTACACTTAATTGTCAATGATGGCTGCCCCCCATGTCGGCTTCATTCAATCAGGAGGCCTGGTGCGACCAGGTATCGTTCCAGTCTTTTTAGAGTTCAATGGAGACGACATACAGGCATGATACACTCTCACACGCGGCAATCTGGTAAAACAGTACGTTTTCTTTGTGATTTTCGTAATAATTTTTATACTATTTTAAGTTTGTAATTTAGCTAAATGGCACTGAAGATTTTACCTCGTTTAAATAAAACGTGTCTGTTTGTCTGTTTCGTTTTTGCTTGTGTACGTGGGTCGGAGTCAATACATACCCGACTTTTAAAGTTAGCCATTTCTTGTTGGTAGGACAATGTCACGACGGCAAGGATCAAGTTAAGAATATAAAATGATCCAAAAAAGATCACCAGGAGAAAATAGAACAAACTCCAGAATCCACTGGAAGCAATGACCTTACAAAAAAAAGAAAGAAAAATGCAGTCAGTTTTCTGGGACGGGGTAGATTTGTAGTTGAAGAGAAATACGAGCCAATCGACGGTCATAGCGCAGTGCTAGCATCTTCCTTAGCAAGATTTAAGATTAAAAGTTTGATATTTGACCGAACGTACAAGGCCGTAGATGTTCTCCCAATAATCTGCAGTCACCAGTTGAATTGTGCTGACCACCGCCCAAGGGAAGGTGTCAAAACTTGTGTAGCCGTGATTAGGGTTATCGCCAACGTTGGGAAAGCAAGTGTAATTCTTGGGACAGGATCTAAAGGAACAAAATAAGACTAGGATGAATGCGGTTGGATATCAAACAATCAAATGGAGTATCATTAATGATTCTGAAATATTGCAATGAACAAATACACCAGGTTATTTTCGACCGTTTGGCAAACAATGCGAAGTTAAATGAGAAAACGAGTGACACATGCCAAAAACAGATCAGGACAAAATTTCGGTAAGCTGAGAAAGGCATGAAATGAAGGACTGAATATATATCAGCTGCTTTTTGGAAAAGGTTTTAATAGAACTGATTAAAAAGCTAGTCAATGATATAAAAAGAAAATACTGCGGAGACAGTGTTAATTAAGGTAAAAATTTGAAAGGTTGGCATCTGCTCTGACTGATCTCAAAGAATTACAACGTTTCGACCAAAGGTCTTTCGTCAGAGAAAGAAACGTGTTCAGAGCATGTTTATTTCTCTGACGAAGGGCCTTTGCTAGAAACGTTGGGATTCTTTGAGATAAGTCACGGCAGTTACCAACCTTTGAATTTTTTACCTGATGGAAAAGTTAGTTGGTTTTACCTTGCTGTTGAACTATTTCCACAAACAAGTGGCTTCTCGTCGACAAACAACCAGTTGCCTAAGAGCAGAAAGAAAATACAAGCGACAATCGTTAAACTAATCAGCAAAAACTAAAGAATGACATAGCTCAGACTAAACTTGGTGAGAAAAACGCATGCCCATGCATAATCGTCCTTACCACTTCTGATAGGACGACTGGGAAAAAAAGAACGCACGTTTTGTTTCAAAAAAAACCCAGAAAAACTAGACAATACACCGCAGTCATGTGAACCAACTAAGAAATCAATATTACGAACGAAAAAAATGCAACAACATGGCAAAGGTGATAAATGTTTGAGATATATGTTGATTAATAAACATTAAAAAATTACGATCTACTGATAATGACTATGATTAAAAAGAGCAGATGTATGAAAAGGTTTGGACGAATTTGGACAAATTTGGACAAATGTTTTCAAAGGAATATAATCAAATCAACCTAAGAAGGCTACATATGAATGATTAACAGCACTATGTATTTCAACATGAAAGAGCTAGGTTTGTAATAAGGGATGGTTAAAACGTCAAAGTTAAATACATAATTAGAGCAACATGACGAACGCGCAAAACTATTCCTTTTCGAAACAGCTGTTTCTGTATTCAATTTTGTTTTACGGTTTCCCCATTTGCCAAGGGTTAAGATAATATCAATGAATTTTTCTTCTTACTTTCGTTGGCCAAGTAGTAGTCAAGGTCAACAATGCCATCATCGGGGTTCAACACACACTTGTTTCTCAACACTCCGACGAACAACTGCATTCCGATTAAAGCAAATACCGAGATAAAAAACATTGCAAGAAGGAGGACGTCGGTCAGCATTCGCATCGATTTCAAGAAAGCGTTTACCATGGTTTTCAATCCTGTCAAATATAAACACGAGATATTATTATATCAAACAGATTATTATATCACACGTTAAAAAAAGGAAAAAAAAAACCACGATGTAAATGAAGCGGAAATTAAACCAATCTTCAAAAAGTATCTGTTGTCTTATGGTAAAAACTGCTGGCAGCTTGGATGCCAGGAAAAGGACCGGAAATATACCGAATGAAAGTAAATTTACAGTAAAAAGGATATCAAAAATGGTTACCTACGAACCGAGAGCAAGGTCTGTGCGGAAAAGTATTCGTCTGATGTTTCGGTTGCTTCCTTCATCGATTTTAACCGACCTTTTACTTCGCGCGTTAGCAACTTAAGTTTACTTGCTTGTTTTCACCATTTACCTCGTGTTTTTTGTACCTATTCATCTAGTTTTCTGAATAAAATTATGGAAGAGTTAACCACGTCTTTGGTAGTTTGCTGTTGTAAATCTTTTGTAAAACGTATCTGAATCTGGTTTGTTTGCCTTCAAATGAATACGGAAATTTTACCGCCTAAATTAGCCGGTCTGTACGAAAAATTTATTGGACGGCTAGGAAGCCAATCAGCGCACGTCATTTTGAGTACAGACCGGATAGCGAGCTCAGCCATATAATGATGAAATCTATTACAGAAGTTTGTCAGGTCAAAATACCGAAATTCTCCCAAGAACAGTCCTTATTACTTTAGAGTAGTTTTGCCATACACTAAATGTAAAATATCACAGTAGACTTTATGATTGAAACCGGATATCTTTAGATGTGTATGACTGGGATAGCAGCTGTGAGAAAACTTACCTTCTACGACAGATATCGTCCTCAAAGCTCTTAGAACACGAAATGTTCTTATTCCAGAAAGATTAGCAACACTTGGAAATAGTGTGAGATACCTTGAAATGAGAGCAGAAGACTTTAGGACAATTCCGTCAGCTAACAGTGCTACTGACAAATGGTTTCTAATGGCTCACCCTAAAATAACAACCACAAAGTCCATCCAGTTCCAAGGATCTCGAAGATAAGCAAATCGGTGCTTACAAAAACCTTTTCCGAGGATCTTTAGGGTCATTTCCATCGTGTAAAGTGCTGAAAACACGTACCTATGGAGAGACGAAAAGAAGATCATGCTTTCACTCTATATGGTACAGTTTAGAACGTACCTTGACACTTCACCCTTTATAAATCTCACTTCTATTTGCTTTCTGTCTTTTAACCTTACCTTCACTTAAACCCTATCACCGTTATCTTTTTTATTTCCTTCCTAATTACCTTTACCTAATATCCTTTCCCGTTTCAAGGTTACACCTTAACCGAATTTCCCTGGTTCTCTCGCATCTCTGTTTATTCTGCAACATACGCCCTCCTACCTTGACCTACTCTAACAATACTTCGATACACTTACTCTATTTGCTCAGGGAGGTTGTTGAACGCCAAGACTACACAGTTGGAGATGATAAGAAGTAGAATAAAAACCTCGAAATATCTTCGAGTTTACAGTTAAAGTAAAATAACTCAAACTGTATTGTATGAAAAGTTTACGTCCTAAAAGCCGGGGTTGATCCCAGGTGGCAAAAAAAGGAAATCTATCGTAAGTCGATCTTTTTTAAGCCGTTGCAAAACAGGGATGAATTTACGCCGAAATGCTGCTCCGAAAACATTATTTCCCTAGTGTTTTCTAATTTTGGTGTGGATGAAACATTGGTGGCGGAAGAATACCTTTCTTTTGTGGATATAAAATATTTTTGATAAAATTTAGTCACATTCTTCCTCATCAATAAACAAGTTTGCTTCCGCAATTTATTTTTTGTTCTCGCGCAAAGGTTTCCAGTTTTTGCCAGAGCTTAATTCTGGTCCATATTCATTATGTTACGCTGATCCTTATTTTTATCGTTATCTCATCCTTATCCTTATCCAGCTCCTTATCATTATCCTTATGCTTATCGTTATCTCTGCCAATTTCTTTTTATAACTCAACTCCTTTTTAACCCTATTAAATGAAATATCATTTTAAATATTTATGCAAAAGGATACTGATTTGTCGTGATGAAAATAACAAACTGCCTCAGAGAACTTTCTGGAGGAAATAAATATAAACTTTTTTCTTTGTTGAAGCGATAAACGATTTGTTTTCCAAATCTTCTTGCAATAACCACGAACGTCTAAAAAGAAGCGAAATATTAGTCGGTGAGTCATTCGTTGTACGAAAACGTCGTCTGTATTGCATGGTAAGTGTCGTAACCTTTTCAGGCGATTTATCCATTGAATCGATAATTATTCTATGAGTAAATTAGGAAGATGTTTCCTGAACTTTGTCCCACCTCCTTTCCTAGTACTATAGCGCTTTGCATTAATAACATATGAGTTTTCACGAAAGGTATTCCTCCAGAGTGTAACGTGAGGAATGATTTTTCACTGGACGCTGACGAATACTGTAAAGTTCACATATTTTGGTTATCTTTGTGTAACCATCCTGTAACCTTCATCATATTGGCTTCATATATTCAAATATTCAAATCGTATTCAAATATTCAAACCTTCTCAACGAGAACTGTTACTCTGTTATTATCCTCAACATGATTCTAAAACAGAATCGAAACACAGCACACTCTCACGGAAAAGCGTTGATTCATCACAAGAATCTCGTGCTCTTATAATGGACAAATCAAGCGTACAGTTCCCAGTTGACTTGCTAGCTCATCAGGTAGAGTAGCGATCCGAAAGCCCAAAGATGTGAGTTCAAATCTCAATCAAGCAAACTCAATTTTTCGAGTTGAATTAAAAACAGTAGATTAACTCTTTCCTGTCCGAGACATCTCCTTTTGACGAGTAAAATTGTCTGGGATTAGCCAGTAGTCGGTACTGACTGGAAAGGGTTAATCATGAAAACTATTCAAGTTCGAGTGATCCATTACTAAGCATCTTTATAAAAAGGGATGCTTCGCAAAACTAAAGATTGATTTAGCTGAAGACAATGCCTCAAAAAAACTTAATTTTTGTTTGTAACTGTTACAGCTTTGAATTGATAAACTTCGAAAGAACTCTTTAGACTTTCATTTCTCAAAAATAACCCTTCGACACTAGCCATGAATTGAAAATACTTTAGGAGGGATGTCCACGGACAAATCCCTTGGTCTTAACAACAATCTGTCAGATTCCCTTTTCATTCCTTTTTGGCCCTCTCCAGTTCCTGGTTTTTACACCGCAAAAAACTGCAAAAGCAATTGAAAGTAACGACGTCACCCTTATCATTGGAAATAATTTTTGAGTCATCATACATTTTTAAGGACTTGTGAAATTTTGTTTTTTTGATCAAATTCACAGACTCAATTTTTCCCAGATTTTTTTGGTTCAATACGGGAGTCGTTGTGCTTCGAGAAGGTTAATTGGGCAAGATGCGTTCGAGGAGTTCAGTTTCCCATTCGTTATGTCTTTTTGTTATTGACTGTCTGCGCTGTCATTCGTCACAAAATATACTCTAATGAAGAGCAAAAAGAGGAAAGATGAACGACAGGTGCCTCTTTTTTTTTTCATTTTAATACTGTTTTCAAAAATCTCTGTGTTTCTCACTAGTTCTTATCTACTGAAGAACAATGCAAAAAATTAAGGACAATGAGAGGCTACCTGCTTACGCAAAGTAAATTTGTTATAGATGCAAATCACGTTGGCATAAGATCTCCGGCCTTAAATCAATAACAAACAACATAATCAGAAAGATCTGACCCCTATGGGCAATTTACACGATAAAATTTGTCGCATAGGATTGTTCGCCTGGTGTATGCAATGTTGACTCAAGGGTACACATCCTGTTTACGATTCGCTCGCTAATGTCGCAGTACGTCCCGAAGAAGTTTTTGACTCAATCGCATACATCACAACGAACAATGGTGTACGACAGTCGTATCGTGTAGATGGGGCCTATGGCAATCTTTTCACTGCTTATATTTATTATATATAAGACACAATAAAGCCAGTTTAGATTCGTTCGATAGACAAGCACCAGTTCACTGGCGGTTAGGTGTTCAAAAAAATAAAATAGAAGGCAGTAAAAAATCAGACAGATTTAAAACTGGATATAAAATTTCCCAGTTAAAAGCTTGTGCAATCAATGAAACTGTAATTTGCGCGTTGACATTCTAAGAAGCTTATTATCAGCGAGAATATAGGTTTAATGAAAGTATAAGGGCTACTTACCATACTAATCTATATAGTTATACCACATAAGCTCACATATACTTAAAAACCGACTTAAATCATCTTGCAACTGTCATTGTTGTTGGTTTGCCGCCTCCACTAGTTCTAGTTCCAGTCGACATAGCAGTAAAAATCAAAGCGTGCACAAAAGTACGAAGCATTACCTCATCTCCTGGTAGGTCAAAATCCACCAAAGGCACACCAAGTAACTCATTCGGGACACCAGACGGCCGGTCTAAATCTTTATCCGTGACGTTCGTGCAGGCTGTGCCGGTCGTATTTTCGCCAACGTTACCGCCCAAGCCCTCGTCTTCAGCCCTCCACGCTCCTTTCATTGGGGTCTTGTTTTCACCAAAATTAACTAAATTACAGCAAATATTTTACGTCTATTAGCAGACTCTTGGCGTCAGCATAAAACTTTGTTGCACAACTGTTCGATATTCTAATGAATTACTTGAACGACCAACCTGTTTGTCAGGAGACCAACAAGTATCTTAATTTTTTCCTGCGTTTTTTTTTTTTCGGTAACTTTGATTAGTCTTCTTTGATTTTCAAGTACCACCAAACGACATTAACTCCGGCAGTAAGGGAATGAGTCGATTATGGCACGCTATGATCTCGTCTTTAAAGAAAACTTCTTTACAAGCTGAAAACTGTAAGTTTTCTTTGTAATAACATCAGTTGTTCGCATTATTTCTACACGCACGTATATACAAGCCAGTTTGTCAGACCTGAAGATTGTTTTGTCCAGACTATCGCTCCGGCAGATCATTACTGACGTCACTAAACACCCACAAGTTATTATCGGCGCACAATAAGTAACTCAGCCCGGTGACCAAGCCGAGGTCCAAGCACGAGATGCGCACGAGCCAAGGCCACGTGCTTAGCACACGCGCATGCGAGTTATTAAAGTACACTTGCTTACGCTCGTGCCCAGACGCCCGCGATAAATCGACGTCAAATTTATTAATAATTTATGCACAAAACACGAAGAAGTCGATTTGGATTTGCGATCTTAACCATTATCCAGAAATTTTGGGAAAAATGGAGTTGAAATTATTTAAACTTTTCAGCGAACATAATTTTTTTCACTAAAAAAAAGAAAAAAGAACAACTACACAAGCACAAAAGCCATTCCGCGAGGAAATCTTCGCAATCGGAAGAGGCTTTTACGTCGACCTTCTCTTCACCTCAGCCAGAACGCAAAATGGTAAAATCCGAGGGACATCAGAAGACTGGGCAAAGTAATCGCGCCCGCAGTCATGGTGTTGAAGAAATGTAGTAAAATTGATGTAAAATGATTATGAAGTAGAGAATGTCATAGTGAAATGATTGGATGGATGACAACAGCATTTCTGGAAAAGTTGAGGTTTGATCTCTTTGCTGAAATGCCGTGATCCCGTAACAAGTTAGTTCAATTTAACTGTGACCTTTTTAGGTAAATATATTGTTTTTCGCCAAGGCCAAGGAGCTTGCAAAAACAAGCCATCAAGTAGCCACTTTGCCAAGCAAGTTAACTGGACGACAAATCGTGGAAGAACTTACTAGAATCTGGCCAAGGTAACAGCTGTTTCGTCAATGCTTTACCTAACTTGAGCTCCATGTGAAATATTGTTGTGCTGTTTGTAGTGTACTAAACCGCAGGTCGACTTCAATTCCTAAAGATTCAAAACAAATGACAAAGATGTGGGGCGTTTTAATGTTTGATGGAAGTTGAACAGCTAATTCGCGTGGCACTGAACCGCGTCAGGTGCAATCCGCCTATATAAATTGCAGGCGTATGCTCAGAATTACGCACAAGCTGTCCAAAAGAACTTCATAATACTTAAATCACGCATTGCTAAGAGCGAAATACTGTGGACATAATTACTCGAGTGTTTACATAAGAATTTGAAATCGGAATGCGAACTGTGACTGTGTAAAATTATAAGTTTTGGTGCTCAGGAAATTACGACAAATACGTGTACTTTAGAAGTGTTGCAGTCAGTAAAGTGACTGATGTCAGGCCTGCCCCATGCAATCTTTTGAAGGAATTGAGAATTGCAGGATATTAATATTTTGAATTTTAACACAAAGTACTGTTGTTATTACCCATTGTATTTGTAGATGTTTTTTCAGAGAAATATACCTCCAGCAGCCAGTTTCACCGAGAGGAATAATGAAAAGCATTGCACTAACCTCATGCTATTGTAGTTAACATTGCCCTGCCATATTTTGAAAGGTACCATCCATGACCAACTCCAAGAAAATCAGGTCCTTAAGAGTCCTGAGTAAGGCCACTGCTCAAATAGATGAGTTCAGTGACCAAAACTTTGCAAACAAACAAGTATCTTCCAAAAGCAATTTAAATGTTAGATGTTGTAATCATTAACTATGTGCAAAGAAGACAATACTTGTTTTCAAACTGAAACTAATGATCAGAAATTTGCTTTAGTGGTAATTATTTCTATCGAGTTAGCTCAGTTTGCCAGATTTATTCTTAGATTTATAGCAATTAGACTATAACTTGGTACCTTGCAGTAATTGGTCAGTGTTTATATTATGATCTTTTTAATCCTAGTATTTTTATCCATTTAGCATTTCATCACTTTCCTCAAGTTTGATGCTTGCTTTAAACCAGACATACATTGAACTTGAAGAATATCAGCATTTAAAGAACTCAGATGAAATAGCTGTAATACCACCTCTCAGTGGAGGGTAAACTGGTGATGGAGTCTGATTTTATCAAGATAACAAGAGATCTAATTTCTGTTCAGGAAACATCTGCCATGGTTCTCAATCCATCAGCAGGAGCCATTTCCATGTTTGTAGGTACTGCAGCTTCAGCCCTTTAACACCTGATATTAGCCAAGACATTTCTTGATGAACAAAATTATCTGGCACATTTTAGGGACAACCAGAGATAGATTTGAGGGGAAAAAAGTTGTTCAACTGGAGTACGAAGCATATGTCCCAATGGCTGAAAAAGAGCTCAGGAAAATTTGCCACAAAATACGAAACAAGTGGAATGTTGTCAAAATTGCAGTTGTTCACAGAATTGGGTGAGCAGCATATGCTGTTTGTATGCTAACTTCAAGTTTTAAAGTTCTGCTCTAAGAACAAGATCTTTAGTCTTATGTCTACACAAAGAAAATTTTCTAATTCAGATTTGGTTCAGTCTGAAGATAACTATATGTTCAGCTCCAGAACAGTGCAAGCATAAACTTTAAGAAACTTAATTTGACACAATGTAAAAGTAATAAGATGCCACTGAATTTACAAAATATACTGTTGTAGGCTGGTGCCCATTGGTGAAGCCAGTGTTGTCATAGCAATATCTTCAGTACATCGCAAGGAATCCTTGGAAGCTGTACAGTTTTGTATTGACACATTGAAGGCAACAGTACCAATTTGGAAAAAGGTATAAAGATGTCTGTGTAAAACACACTAGTTTTTAAAGTCTATGTTTTAAGTGCATTTCTCAAACTCATTAATAATTCACAAAGAAAAAACAAAAGAAATACATAATTAATCAGTATTTAGAAATCAGAGGAAGATTACAGCCAAATTTTTCCAACTTTCTGCTGGATTTTCGCCTAAAATACTGGTTCGTTTGAGAAGTAATTTCAAACAATCATTTAGTGTTCTTCCTCCAATTTCTAGATACCTCAAAACTCATTTAAAAAAACCGGCTTCACCTCATTTTTCAACTCGTTTCTTGGTATCTAGAAATCTGAGGAAGAACACCAACTCGTACTTGAAATATTACATCAAATTGATAGGTACACCTGCTGTAGGGTCAAATACAGTTGTTTTTAAAGTCTAAGTAGTTCATGCATCATGTAATATCTTAAATATGTCTGACAGTTAAAAAAAAAATAACCCAGGGCCTCTACCAGTCTGAAGAAATCTCCCTCAAAAAAGAAATATAAAAACACTGTTTTTTATTGGCCAACTAATGTCCCAGGCCATTGTATGAAAACATGATGTGGCCCACATTTGTATTTTGAAAGTGCACTCTGACAGTTCGTGCAATTTCACTTTTGTCCTGGTTTGATATATAGTACGTGCATATTTTCTGAATACTTGAAACTTGTTTTGCATAGGAAATTTATGATGATGGTGAAAGCACATGGAAGGAAAATAAAGAGTGTTGCAAGACCTGAAAATGTCAAAACGAAATAAGCAGTTAGGGGAAATGATCAGCAGTGGAATTAGAATACTGTACAGTATTTAATCTTGAAACAAGATGTTGTTGATTATGAAAAACATAAATGAATGTTGCTAGTTCCTTTACCTTGTGTTCTTATGTGAATTTATAGTCCTGTTTTAAATACATTATGAAATGAGACATGACAGTTTCTGTAAGTTGTTAGACTAATGTATAAGAATCCTTAATGAAGATTTTTATTAATTTATTAGTTTCTTATGAATTAGCATTGGACAACCCTCAGTCTCCCTCACAGTATAAAAAACTAAATCATGTCTTTTATGCCACAGAACAGAGTAATGCATAGAAATTTCAACTAGATTTCAACCAGTTCGTCCAGGCCAATCTTGACATGTGAATCATGCTCCAATATAACCAAGAAGCATTAACAAATAAGATAGCAAAACTTTCTTATGCAGCCTCTACAGAGAGTTATGGCCAGAGTTGGAAATGTTCCAGGAGCAGAAAAAAAAAATTGCACATCAATTTCTAAGACAGATACAAGAAAAAAAGTTCGCAGTGCGTGCGTTTATGCAAAATGTGTTCTTCCAAAAAAATCTATCAAAATATTTCATTTGGTTAAAACAAAATAGGCTGGGACTACTCTCGCCAGATGTTACAGTTGTTAATCCTGGAGCTCGTGGTGGCTTTTCTTCTGAACTCTCGTTAAAAAAAAACAAACGAAAATGTCCCTGAACAAGACTTCGGTAACTCTCAAAGGAGAAAAAAAAACAATTAGTGAACGTAGTACGTGTAGACGTTTGTCTCACTGACATTTCACAAAACGCTTGCATAAATAAAGCTCTTTTACCTTAATATTTTCAAAACAAATACGAATTATTCTGACCAGCAATCGCTCAAAGTGTCGGTCGTTAACATGGTGCAATTCTTCCTTTGTACATTAAATCCTTCGGGCGTCTCAGCAGTTGTGCGCCAAATACTGTGTGAATATCAATACTGAGTAACCGACTTGAAGTTCACTCTGCTCCAGTCTAGATCAAACAAAACAAGAAAATTGAGAGTTGTAAGTCCCCTACCGTGAATGAAAAGGTACGAAAAATTCAAGTCGACGCCACAGCTCAAGACATTCGACGAACATTGACAACTATTGTATCCAATCCTTGCTCGCTACTCGTTAAAATGACATCTTGCAGAAAAGCTTGCGCTGCTGTGTTTGAAACAAATTGCCATGAATTTGGGAGAAACGCGAACGCTTTTGCCCCTCAGTTAAACCTTTGGGGACACAGACAAAGACGAATTTTCCACAAAAGCTTGTTCGTCTAATAATATGGTTGAATTACTCGAAATTTAGATTCCATGATTTAGAAGAAGCAAAATGAGTAAAGGAATTTCAACCTCAAAATATATACTGCCAAGTAATCATCCTTTCAGAAGAGCTACCTATGACAGACGTCTTAAGGTGTTGACAAGATAACCAAACAACTGCAAAACTTTAGCCATCTTGTTGGATTTTATACATGTTTTGATAAATCGTAGGATTTTTTTGTAGTGTACGACACCCGTACGATGATAAGAGTAAGTTGTAGGCGGCGTACATTTAGATTGTATTAACTTACTTTGACTGGACAGTTTTAAGTTTTGCAAGCTGTTGCTTTTCCTGATCTGTCATCATCTCATTCAGCTCTTGAACGGCAGGTGAGTTTTCGTCCATACCTTGATTTCTCAAGGCCAGTATGGTCGCTTCGATTTTTTCAGATTTTTCCACCAAGCGTCTAAACATATCGTAAAGTTGACGTTGGGTAACGCATATGGTACGTTTAAAAATACACATGACATTACTAGTACGATTGAAATAACGATACAACATGTGTAGCACGGTTATATAACGGTAACGTATATGCCAATCAAGTTGCTGCGTGTTCCAAAAACTCAAAATTGTCAAAGACGCATATCGAGTTTCACATCAACAAAAACGTAAAAAACCAAACAAGACAAAGTACAATACAACCCAGTTAGTGCACAAAAAGACACAAACCAACAGCCTCCAACACCACATTACAACGCCTCTTGACATGAAACAAACACGCATTTAACCTTAAAAAGTAAAGTGCCTTTATTTATACTGGAAGGCCTATCAGCTAACTAAGCTGTTCTCCTTAAAGGTCCAGTAAGGACCACCCCTCATGGGTCCAGTGTTACTGCAGAAGGAAACCGGAGTAACCGAAGAAAACCTGCGATGCTTGGTAGAGTCAAACTGGACAACACTCTTCTCACATGTGGCCAAGGTAATTTTAATCAGATAACTGCACGGAGCCGGAATCTAACACTAGTCACAGCGGTGAGAGGCACGTGCACTACCACTGTGCCACCAGTACCCCACGCGGCTGCATCAAACAACACAACGAAAAGGCATTACAAATTTACGACTAATTCCACGACAGTTCCTTTTGGTCTTACTTGTGTTCTTCTGTTTCGTGTCGACGACGGTTGATTAGATTTCCTAGTGTCTGAAATAAAGTTAAAATTAGTTATGCTAAGTAGATTTAACTAAAATTAATCATGCTAAGCAGATCTAACTAGGCATACTAACATTGTAATTGTCATCTACCAATTGTATGTACAATTTTATATTTAATACCTTGTAACTTCTGTCCAACAGCATTCGAGATATTTGTGTAATTTTCACAGAGAATAAGTAAAATGTTCTTGAGGGTGCATAATCAGCCGTGCGTGGAACCTCCTAAATCGAAAGGACGGTGCATTAACTTGGCAAGTTGCAGTTTTAATTTTGACGGCACGCACGACAGAATACAGATGGCGCCTTTTTGGCAGGCCCGGGTTCACAAAGAAAACGCGATCTATTCACAAGGGTAGGGGAGTGATAAGTATAGGAAAGGTAGGCAAAGGTAAATAGATTAGTATAGTATAGGACAGTACAGTATATTATGTTATATAATATAGTATCGTATAGTATAATATAATATTGTACAAAACAGTATAGCATAGCATGTAGTATAGGGGTAAACTGTACGGTGTGCTCCACAGGATAGAGCAGGCTAGTAGAGTTAAGACATATTCATACAAGGTACAGTGTGAGCAGTTTGAAACCATTCGTTTCTGGCGTCTCCCTCCGTTGTGCGAAATGATAAGGCGTCAGCCAGAATGTTCCGACGTGTATGGTAATAATATCAATGTTACCTGTAAACAGTTTATAATTTTAGAAATTTGAGAGCTTGTATATATGTTAAGATAGATGAATGATCTTCAAGCTCTGTACTCAGAAAATGATTTCTGAGCCCCAGACGGGGATCGAACCCGCAACCTTCTGATGACCGGTAAGACGCTCTAACCATTGAGCTACCGAGACTCAGATGGTGAGCTAAGGTGCAAGTTCGATATATATGTGCGACCTAAGCGGAAGCCACTATATATTAATAATGATGAAGGCAGTTTATGATTTTAGAAATTTGAGAGCTTGGATGTATGTTAAGATAGCATCTGAGTCTCGGTAGCTCAATGGTTAGAGCGTCTTACCGGTCATCAGAAGGTTGCGGGTTCGATCCCCGTCTGGGGCTCAGAAATCATTTTCTGAGTACAGAGCTTGAAGATCATTCATCTATCGTTACCTGTAAAGTTATGAAATTCTCTGAAAGTAAATTATACAGTAATTCTTTGGCTTCTTTGGATGGAACCATAATCAATTCTTCGACCTTCAGAAATAAAAACAGGAAAATGCTTTATATTTAAAAATGGCACCTTTGTTAACATTAAAAAAGTAATCAGTTGCAAAAATTCCGTGGCCTCATCAAGTCAGCAAAATACCTGACTAGTGCACGAAATAAAAAGAAAACTGAATGAACTTACTTGCTTCTGTTCCAAATGCTTCTTCAGCAACAACAATTTGAAAATTCTCAAGGACTTGGAGCCACATCTATAAAAAATTTAAAGCACACAACACTTCGCCACTAAGACATAACTCTGAGTAACTTTGAGTGTGAACATATTTTGACACCAGCTTCGAGTGGAAAAATATTTTGATGATCGTCACGATATATTAACCCTTCGACTGCCAAGGTAGAATTCTATAAACTATACTGACTTTGCTCTGGCTAACGTCATGCAGACAATTTTTTTCAGCAAGCGGGGAAAGTCTAGCGGCAGTCAAACGGTCAAAATGTCGCACTTAGAGCTGATTTAAACTACATCAAAACTAAAAAAACTCTAACTTTTTTAACTATAAAAAAGAGCTTTGCGATTAAACATCAACAATTTCAAAATTTCCTGAGACGTCCCTGTATACTGAATAACCCGTAGGAAATCTTAATACGGATTACACCAACCTTTCCTGAACAACGGACTCGACGCATTGGACGAAAATCGCTTCCATTGACTTTTTGATATCTTAAGTTTCTGTTAAATCAAACCGAAGGTACAAAGAGAAATCGAATCCAATGGTAATTTAAATAACATTTACTACAGCGTATGTTGTCATGACATAAATACTTAAACAGTAATTCTACGGTAAACAAAATGTTATTTACGATGCCACTAGTTCTTCCTGTACCGTGGCTTCATTATTTAACGTAGCATGACTTAAAGAATGTTGAATGTGATTACTTAAAACTGTAACTGAGCTCTATAATCGTGGACTAAACAGTTCAGACAACCTCGTTAACTTAGACTGATCGTGAATTAATTTGCCGTTAACCTGCGCCGCTCTCTACTTAACCATTCTGCAGGACTTCAGGGACAACAGTGAAACAACATTGATCAAGGTGGCAAGGAGGATGTAGGTTTATAAGCTCCAGAACTAGAATATTGTAACTTTAATTGCCATTTTAGTTGTCTCAATAGCTTTTGTCCAAGGTTATAGCGTTGTTTTGCTATGACAGAGACGTAAGTACTTCTACGCCAAATATAAACGGGTTTTCGTTTCCTCCACATGCTTGCATATCCCATCTTAACAAATTTGAGAAAATGTAGTCATGGACATAAATGCTGTATTGTGCTTTGGTGTGTCATGTACACTATGCTTGGCTATTCTCTGTTGGGTTTGACACGACTTGGCAGTGGTGTGCTGCACTGGGCCGAGCCAGGATGGCCACGATGTGTCGTTATCTACTGTGTTGTTATGTGTTGTATCGAGTCAAGCTGAGTTGTGTTTCAACAGTTCTTTTTAATATTTCTGTTTTCAAATGAAATGGATTATTTACAGTTTATATTTAAAAAGGATACTAACTGCATACATTCCGCCGCAATTGTCACCCGTTTTTGATACAAAATTAACCTACATTGAAAATTTAAACACATATGAAGGGAACATATGAAGAGAACGTTACTCTAAAGATTTATTAGTAGGTCAGTGGAGTGAGGCATAACCATTGAAAAGATTCTCTTGGGATCCATACCTGATCGTCTTCAAGCAAGCTGAGATATTGAGTAATTTGACTTCTACCAATCTTTGTGGAACTAGGTAATTTTTCTGCTATCTGAAGGAAAACATGTGAGTACAAATACTGTTTAAGTTAATGTAATGCATTGTACAGTAGCTTTGAAATGTTATTGAAAAACTTCCAAATAATTCACCAAGAAAACACAAAATCACAACCATGATGAATTTAAATGGAATGAAGACACGGTTACTGTTTAACATTAACTGCTTCTTGTCTGCTGAAGTTCAGACTGCAATTTCCAAACTTACTTCACCTATCAATGAATAAACTGGTTCATTTTTAAGCTGTTTAAATTGCTTGTTTTCACTGAATTTAGGTCAGAGAGACTTTAAAGTATTCATTCTGTAACAGGCAGCAATCAGCATTGCTTAAATGGATTAAAAACTACTTGGCCACTTACATCATAAACAGAAACTGACTTTGTTTGAGCTGGATGGCCATCTCTTGATTGTATAGTTAACCTTAGAATAATTTTCACAAGATCGGCTGCAAACTGCAAGCAACACAACAACAAATCCTACGATGAGAAGTTCACATTGTTGAAGCAATAATTAACTATTATTGGTTATTATGGTTTTCATGTAAGTGATGGTTACACTAGTGTTGATTGTTGTCATGGTTATAAGGTAGTACAGTCTACTTGTGCAGATGGTGGTTATGGTGATACAGGTACTAGTGTTGGTTGAAGAGATGGTGATACTACATGTAGTGCTAATGCAAGTGATGGTTATGCAACACTATATTTGATGGTAGTGATAGTTTTGCTAGCTTTGATGGTAGTGGTCATGCTTGTTGTTCTGGTGGTGTTAAAAATGGTGACTGATGCTGCACACAGTTCTAATGATAATGGTCTTGACAGATTGGAGTTGGTAATGGTGATTGCACTGTAAAATCTAATGTAAAGGAACTTTACCTCATCTACTCTATTCCTTACAGCATTTTCAATCATCTGCAAAGGACACATACAAAAGCTTATCAGCCATGTAACCTCATATTTGTAAACCTGATTTCCCAGCTCTGCCCTTAAAGTAAAGTATACACATAAGCATGTGGTGGACTAATGTTGACATTGGTACACTCTGTAGCCTTCACAGTCCATGATGGGGATTGAACCCACAACCTGATTGCCATGAATGAAATGTTGCTACCATTGACCTACATGAACTGAGATGGTGAGTAAAGGTTACAAACACATTCTGGTTGGTGATGATGTTACAAGCTCTGAAATGCACAGAGTTCTGGAATGATGAAAAGCTCTGGAATGCACAGAGTTCTCTCACCTCATTCACTAGATGATGATGGAACTGTGAAAAATTGACCTGCCATAAAATATCTTCATCCTAAAAAGTCACAGTGTTATGTTCAAATAAATGCTGTACTTTCAGGACAGCTTTGGAAGACACATATATTACAATTTATAGTTTAGAGTAAATTAGTGAGTAGAACTATATCACCAGAGATTATTATCATGTCAAATAGGACTTATAAACATACTAGGTACAGTGGGTTAACAACGCACAAGTATTTCAAACTACAAACCTTGTTTAATATTAACTTTTACCTTAAATTATTAAATGCTATCCACAACAGGCAGACAAAATGGGTATTTAGTGAAGCAACACTACTATGACAGTGCACAATCAGGGGATGAAATATATTTACATTAAATTTAATCATCTTACCCGAAAATTTATAACCATCAGTTCACTAGAAAATCAAAAGATTTCAGATTAATCATTAATGACATAAAAAGTCTCAATGTTCAGTCAACTTTTCACATCCTGCATTGACTGTCATCTGCTGAATTAATGTTCTAGAATCATTCCCGAATTTTCAGTCTTCTGAAATAGTAATTTATGTACAATATTGTAAGAGTATTTTATTGTAACAGGTTTAAGTGTAATAAGTGATTGTCATCCAACATGCAGTATGCAATGTCAGTTACAATAAAGGCAATGGAAGAGAAAACTTCGAAGTTTCACAAGTATTTCAACCAACTTACTGCCAAGCACTAGATTAAGTTTTACTTCAGATAGCATACTGTATATTATATTGCATAAAATATGCACCTGACACTAACAATACACAAATTAATAGTGTGCACTTTAAATGCCTTTCACTTGTGATAGCTATCTTACTTTGAGTTCTTTCTCCTTTTTGCTGCAGGTTCACCATCAGCATTCTCCAACATTCTCCTTTTACCAGAACCTGAAAGATACAGTAGCATTATTTAAAATATATCTTACCCACTAAGAACTATTAATGACCAACCAGAATGATTAACAAGAAAGTCATGTACAGCTGCAAATACAGTAATATGAGTGGCACATCCCTTATCCTTAATGATACACTAAAGCTTAACTGGATTGAATTTTAAGTGTTTCAAGCCTATATTCAATAGTTACTGTATATGTACATGTATTTATCATCAGCTGTTTTATACATTTGTAGCAATACAGTAAATGCAGGTAGTAGTGAATTGTGAAACAATATCTTGTACCCAGGGTAGGTTATTGCAGGGTGCTGAAACTTAACCTTAAAATATTCTAAAAATTAAATGAATTGAACTCTCAAAATCAATCTTAATCAAAATCTCCCCATACATTTAAATCAAACAGTATTCTGACTACATACAATTATATTTTACTGTACAAAAATGAGATTAAATTTTTCATTTAAAATGTTTACATGTATGCATATGCGCACTGCATGTGGTAATTACTAATGTACATGTGTTCACTTTTAGTAATAAAGCTGGAAAATCTTATGCAAAACCTAAAACCAATGAAAAGTTAATAAAAATAGTTACGTCTGCTGATACACTCACATACTCCTTTATCCTTGATAGTTCTTAATTACATTAATATAGCATTAAATGTTCCAACATATACTGAACAGTTTGGTCTAGTAAGCATAACTGGCAAACTTGTCATATCATTCGTGGGTTTGTACACAGATAGTACCTGTACATTTGAGCATAATGCTTAGCAAACTTAAATAACTGAACAATGTTTAACATGTTACCATGAATTAGGTAAATGTGTTCTCCATACTAGAGTTGATAAATTTGAAATCCTGTCTCTTACTTGCTGTACATTTTAGGAAGACAAAACTTTGTTCATGCAGAAAATTAGGGCTAAATGCACAAGTTTCTTTCTAGTAAATGTTGACTTTTTAACCATTAAAAATTAATTACTATTTTCTTTATTTACTTATAGGAAAATGTGAAAAATTGAAGTGTGTTCACCAACCTTGATAACTGTAAGTTGCTGGTAAACAATATTCAGAGTTCTCCATTTCAACAGAATAAACTGTATTTACACCTGGCACAGTCTTACAGCTGGTTGAAACCCTTTTTACAAAATGTCCTTCAACAAGTTCAGCAAATTGATCTGCAACATGGTGTTGATCAAACTGATCACACTGACTCAAAGCAGGATCAAGCAGTCTTTGAGTAACATTTCGTACAACCCTTGTCATTGACAATGAACCGTGGTGAAGTAGTTCTTCAACAATGAGTTCTGATGCATCACCAAACAAAACCTTTGCATAATAGGTGAATCTGGGATATTGAAGGATGGTGAGGATATTGGGGAGTAATGCTGTGTAGCAGACTTGGTTTTTGGCATTAGTCTGGAATTTTACCAAATCATGTTGAATTAATACACAAAGGGCCTTTTTAATCTGAAAAGAAAAAAAATTATGAGAACAAATAGGTTGAAAGGTCGTAAAATTGTCACCCCATGTAAAACTCAGTTTGGGGTTGGGACTTCCATCCTAAGTAACTTACTATCGGATAGCAAATGAATTCACCATGATCACCACTGAAGCAGGTAACCACTGAAGAAAGGGAAACCTCTAACTATCCAAAAATTATGACATTTTTTCGGAAGGCATCATTTTTTTTTTTTAATACATGAGGGATTTACTGCATTTTATCAAATTCTTTATGGCTAGACATTCCCTCGAAAAAATGGATGTTTTTTTCAGGGGTACATTCGTCAAAAAATGAGTCTTGGATGGACAATACCGGTACCGTTACTCGTGAAAGAAGGTAAAGAAATTCTGCATATCAGCACATACACATATGACAGAGAGATTTTCGGTGTCTGGATGTACTCATTTTAAAACTAATTTACAGCAACTATAAATATTTTCATCAAGATACGTGTAGGACAATTGTTGCACGTCTTGCTTAAATACAAACTCGTGACACTTAACTTACCTTGCCAATATTTAACTTTATATCTTGCTTAATACAAGCAAGAGTTGTCCATCCTTTCCGTAATACATATAAGCCTACTTCCTCAACAATATCGCCATAATGTTCTTTTAAAATATATGAAGCCAAACGAAGCTGACTGGCTGACATATTGCCATTTTGGATAAACTGGACTGGGGTAGAGTTTATCACATCAATTAATTTATTCTGATTTCTCCCCAGACCCTTCTCCAGACCCATTCCCACTGATTCTTCCTCTGCTGACAGTTGCAAATGAAATTTTGAAAATCTTTTTCCTTTTTACTTCCAAAAGGGAATAAATCTCACCTAATATTTAAAGACAGTATAATTATGGCTCCATGTGCACAACCAGGATTTCTTAATCGAGAGGAAAATTGTGAAACATTTCCAGTTCTCAAGGTGCGGAGATTATTTTGGAGTCTCCACAAAACGAAAAGTGACCTACCAAGAACTTTACTGTACTTGTTATTAAGCTCTCGTCAGCGGAGATCTGACTAAAATCCCACTGGTGTCCTCTAACGAAGGTTTCGGCTACATTCCCTTAAAGATACAGGAAATTTCCTAAAAATTTTACGTCTCATATATACTCATGACACGTTTTCGTATCGATGGTATACTCAATTGAGTTTTTCTCCTTCAGCCTTGAGCTTTAACCGATACCGCGAGCTAAGATGAGTTGGGAGTCAGTGGTTTCCACAAATATGAGAGCCTTCTCGTGCCAGCTGCAGTTGTATTTCGGGTCCATCTACCGCACACCGTTGCACACTTTTGGCAGAATACTTGGTTTCAGAAAACTAACCTCTTGGTGCCAACTGTAGGAAACAAAATAGCTGATTTAACTCGAGTTACTTTTTGGCTTATTCTCACTTCAACTTCTCTGGGTTATCCTCCTTCCGTACCTGTCGTAACGACTTTCTCCACAATTGCTCTTTATTTTCTTCCAGTGTCTTCCTTTCCCTTCTCCTCCCTTTCTTTCCCTTCCCATCCGTTTCTTTCTCTTCCCCTCCCTTTCCCTCTCCTCTTTCTCTTTCCTTCCCTCCCCCTCCTTTCCCTTCTCTTCCCTTTCCTTCCTTTCTCTTCCTCTTCCTCTTCATCTCCCTCCTTTCTTTCCTGTCCCTTCCCTTCCCTTCCTATTCCTTTCCTTCCCTCCCCCTCCCTTTCCCTTCTCTTCCCTTTCCTTCCTTTCCCTTCCTCTTCTTCTTCCTCCCTTTCTCTCCTGTCCCTTCCCTTCCTATTCCTTTCTTTCCCTTTCCCTTCCTTTCCATTCCCTTTCCCTTCCTTTCCATTCCCGTTTCCTTCCTTTCTCTTCCCTTCCTCTCACTAACTCACCACTTTCTGCAGTAGGTAGATTGGCCAGTTTTCGCTTCTTTGCTTTCTCGTCGTTCTTCTTAATACCAACTCCAGACGATTTCGGGGAAGGCAACAAATTTGGTGGCGTAGGCGCAGGTTTGTTGGCAAAATATGGCATTTGGAGAGCCTTAAACGTTGAATCAAAAATCAAAATCTACCCATATTTTGCGACAATCGCCATTTTTCAGTACAATTGCTTAGTTGCAAGATCTTTGTCGTTTTTACCTGGCTTGAAATGACTCGTCCATTTGATTAATTTTGAAATTATTAATTAATTAATTATTAATTAATTAATTATTTGTTCACTTTATTTACCAGGTTTGACGTGACTCGTCTATTTGATTAATTTTGAAATTATTAATTAATTAATTATTTGTTCACATGATTTACCTGGCTTGAGGTGACTCGTCCATTTGGATTGCAATCGAGTAACCGAGCCAGCAAATCCAAAAGATCATCTCCGGCAGCGCTGAAAATATCCTTAAGCGGAGTTCCCGGAAATGACTTGAATTCAACATAGTCAGGTAGTGACGTCATGCCCTAGTTTACAGACAAAAGCAAATAACAGTTAAAACCACTACGTCATCCATGGTAATTCCAAGCCAGCTTCCCTTCAAAGGCTTACTGGCCAAGAGTCTTCAGTCGGTGTGCCCAGAGCTTGAAATATCCTGCTCAATTGATCCAAGTCTGATTCTCCAGGAAGAAAGGGTACCTACAGTAAGTAAATATTTTTAATTTTCGAATTAACTAAATTACTTTACAACCAATTAATCATTGCAAAGGTAAACACAACGTGCTGAGCCATTCTTACTCTCAAAAGGAGTTCAGCTAAGATACACCCCACTGCCCATATGTCGACACCTCCTCCATAAATTCTTGCACCAAACAAAAGTTCAGGACATCTGTACCATCTGTAAAGGAATAAAAAAGGAACTGGTTAACTTTTGGACGGACGGGTAGATGGACAGATGGACGGATGGACGGTGGGACGGACGGATGGACAGTGGGACGGACGCACGGACGGGGAGACGGATGGGGAGACGGACGGATGGACGAACGGTTGGACGGATGGATGGACGAATGAGCGGACGGACTGATGGACGGATTGATGAACGGACGGATGCACGGACGGATGGACAGACGAACAGAACTGACGGACGGGATGGACGGACAAACGGATGGACGGATTAATGGACGGACGGACCGATAAATGGATAAATGGATGAATGGATGGATGGATGGATTGGTGGATGGATTGGTGGATGGATTGGTGGATGGATTGGTGGACTGACCAAAAGTCGGACGGAGGAACGGACGGAGGAACGGACGGAGGAACGGACGGAGGAACGGGCAGAGGCATGGACGATTGGTAGGTCAGATGGACGGATAGATGCACGGATGGATAGATGCTAGCACGCGCAGATGAAAGGATGAGCGGATTTTCACTCCGATATAGGGCCTTTGCCCGAAACATCAGTTTCTCTTCTTCTACGTTTCGGCAGTTCCCACACCCTTTTTGCTTCTTACACATTGCTCAACACTGGAGACGCAGCACTCTATTTTTGTATCACTGTAAGGCTCAAAAGCCGTCCGGAATATTCCTCGCGGAGAGCGCACTCCTTTTCATAACCTTTACGTTATCGGAGCGCGAACCTCTTATCCTCAAATCTATTCCGCTCTCTCTACCTCGAAAGTCGGCCACTTTAGAGGGGGGAAAGATGCAAGTGCATAACCCTCCTGGTTTGTAATATTTTGTACTGGAGTCCTATCTACTAAGTTCTCCGAGGAAAGACGCATGTGCTGTATTTTACTAATTCAAATATTCTAATTTAAAATTAAACAAAATATGTCAGCCTTGGAAAATAGAACTACGAGAGCAAGAAGAGTTCAACCGACTCAAGTGGTTATGTGCTGCTTAGTTTGCAGTCTTTGTCACGTATTAATTAACGATATCATTAACTACAAACAAAAAATTGTTGAGAGTGGCAAGCACGAGTCTACCCTGTTACACAGAGGTACCTTGAGTAAGACAAAATACAAAAGTATGTGACGACTTAAGATACAAAGAACTAACAACAAAAGTAATTAGCACATCTAAAAACTGACATGAATAACATAATTTATCTGAAGATTGATCAAGCCAAAGAGAAGTATCATACATCACCTGGTGACAACCTGATGAGTATAGATTCTGTTTGGACTCCCAAAATATTTTGCTAAACCAAAGTCTCCAAGTTTCAGAATACCTTGCCCATCAATTAACAAATTATTTGGTTTTAAGTCCTGTAATGAAAAAATAAACTGAAATGATCTTTTGGCACAGTACAGATACCTGAATATAGGGAAAAAGTCAGACCTATTCAATTTGCATAACAGAAATAAGTTGTCAGAGATACTTGGTCATTGTATTATTATAATTAAAGATGACAAAACTGATCAGTCATGATTTGTTCAACATACTGTAAACCATAATCCATTACATCAAATCAATAGGTGATGTAACTTCAGTATTGCTGGTCTATGGTCTATCCATATGCTATGTTCTGATATTTTTGTTAAGTCATAATTACAAAACTATAAAATGATGTACATACATTTTTATTTACCCTTTAACAGTAGGAACTGAAAGAACTACCTAAACAGTAGGACTGAAGCATTGACAAAAAGAATCAACTTACAATGGTCTCCTCTCATACTTTAGCAAAGAGTCCAGTCTTTACAATTTAATTTTTTGTATGCCAGATGTCATGTGCTCAGTCTCAATATCTTTTTCATACCTCTCTTTTCCACACAAGTAGTCATTTACATGATTACTGTTACTAATGCTTTATTGTTCCATTAATATCAATATTGGTATGATAATGTCAGCATTTGTATTAAAACTATACCAAGAGAGAGGGGACCACTCAGATGTTTTGCCTGGATGCAACATTTTGTGAAACAATTGCTTTTTTTAAAGGTTTTTTTACTGCAGAAATACATTTATTTGTATGTACACAAATTACAATACAAGAGATTTGGGGTGTGTGAGGCAGAAAAGCATAGTTTACTCCAAGAAAATTGCTACACAGGTATGGCCCTGGTTCATGTAAAACTACAGTGCAGGGGTAATGTTGAGCAGAATAGTATGGCTTGAATAGCAGATGAATATAGCTGAAATTACACCAGGCAACTTACTCTGTGAAGTATCCAGTTTAAATGAAGATACTCCAGTCCTTGTAATGTCATCAGTATGTAACTCTTTATATTAGCAGGAGTTAATATTATACTCATGTCTTTTACTATGACCTGGAAATGAAAGAAAAGGTCTATTAATACCAGTTACATCACCTATCAGATGGATCTTCTGGGATAAACTTACCTCTAGGTCTGTTTCCATGAAATCAAAGACTAAACTCACATTTGATTTATGCCCAAAAACATCCAATAACTTCAAAAAAGCACAAGGAAATTTTAGCAAATACTTATATTATTAGGTATTCAATAATTGTGCCTATACATGTACATCAGTAAGGATTGAATCAACTCAAACAAATATGGTTGGCACATTCTCCCAAATCTACAAAATATGTGATACAGATAAGTACCTATGAGCTACCTACAGTTCTGGTACATAGTGAAAACAACCATTCCCTTTCTGCAAACAAAGTAAAACAAACGGCTTCACATACTCCAATAATGTTTTGATGAGAAATCTCTTGCAATAGTTTAATCTCCCTCAATGCAGTTCTGTTAATACCTGGAGAAAGCAAAAATTCATTTATTTACTTTATGTCGTTTTGACATTAAAATCAAAATTCCAAGAAATATGAAAATGATGAAATTGAGTCATGTACTTTAACAATGCAATATGTTTACCGTCTTTAGCTTCAGTCCTCTTTCCCAGTTTGATCTTAATAACAAATTATTGATTTTTAAAACAACTAATGAAATATTTTGAAATTATAAAACCAAAGCACAGCACGACAAAGGGTTAAAATACATGTAAACACATCGACGATTTAAGGCATTAAATAATCTACTGGACTGGAATTTTAAGTTTTCAAATTTCATTGAGATACATGGATACAATACTTGCAATAAGTACAATTTACAGAAACCACTATCTAGTACAAACTGGGGTCAAGACCGTTTTGTTTGCCATTTCATCAATGATTGGAACAATCTTCCTGAATCGATAAGAACTCTTCCATTTAATTTATTTCGGAAGGCAATAAACAATTAATAATTCCTCATATGATTTTTTTTCCCTTTTTTATTCATGTACATAGTATATTTTTTAGTTTTATAGATTTATGTATATTTCAATTTTATATTTATTGCAGAACCTCACTGAAAATCACGATTGTGAGTGAGCCTTCTGCTAAAAGATTCATTAAAGTTAAAGTTACATTCTATACGCGTAACACTATAGCCAGACTACAGTACGTAATTAAACATGACGATTAACAGGGTAGCAAGATTGAGAGCTTGAATATGTTGAACAAATTCATAAAAAAATTAAACGATGGTTTAAAAATTAACATGGATGGTAAGATAAAGTTAGGGGATTTGTTTTTTCGTCGAGAAATACTCGTCAATGGTAATTTATTTACCTTCTTTACAGCAACAATTTTTCCGGTTTCTTGGTCCTCAGCTTTATAAACAGTAGCAAACTGCAAGCGAAAAAAACTATGATAGCACGATAATGCACCTTTAAGATGTTTATCTTCTAAATCACAATACCTCACCTGTCCTTCTCCCAGAAAGTCAATTTTCTTGTATCTCTTCGAACGGTCCGCCATCTTGGATTCTTAATGTCGTTAACCAAATTTTGGTCAAAAACCATGTTCCCAGTCAAAGTTAGCGGAACAGGTCACCTAATCGCCTGGGGCCGGTTGTTCAAAGCACGATTAAGGCTAATCTAGGATTACCAGTCAATCTGCTGTTTTGATTTTGTTTATTTTGTTTGAAAATAAACCTCAGGTCTCACAGCTTAAAACCTTTTTGTATGCATCCGAAATCTGTTAAAGAAAATTCCAGCTTTTCCCAGCAGCATGATCGGAAAGTTTTCCACAAAATTTTTTGCTAACCCTGGATTAAGCTAATCGCTTTTTGAACAACTGGGCCCTGTAGTGAAAATACCGTCATGAAAAAATTGCGGCTCTCTGTTAATTTTGTCGTATAATTTATTTCGAATGAATTTCTTTTAAATGTACTTTCCAAATACAAGCTCGTGTAACCATAGTTTAGTTTGAATGAGATTACATTGGCATGATTTGGTTATAAGGTCGCTGAGAAGTTTCGAAAATCTGCAATTTGATTGAAAAGGGAAGAAATTTAGTTGCCTGCTTGTCGAAAAAGAAAGAATGCACTACGTTTTCATAGTTCTTAGTCTTGTCTATATTCTACAACTCCGCGAAAAAAAGATACCTTGGGCAAGAGACGTACCACATCAACAGTATATACTATGAGCTATAAACTTGGAACGTAAATTCTCTGTTGCCAGTTATTGATCACTAGTTATTCTAAATATAGTCTGTGTTTGTTAACAAACCCGAACTTTCCAGTATATGATACCTCTCATCTGAACGAAATACAATTTCCTGCTTATTATCCTAGAACGGAAATCCCAGACCACCTATAGTTTCCCGGTATTCCAAACTGTCGTGGCCAGCGTAGCTTTTCTTGTTACTTGCAATTAAACTCTTGCTGTTTCACGGTGTGATACATTTTGGGATTGTGTTAGCTAAGCGTTACAGATTACTATCGCTCTTCGTTAATCCTACTGTTTTCTTGCGATAAACAGTTTACTAAAACTGTAACAGTTCTTAGAACTCCATTTTGATGCCTCAGTCGACCGATGCAATGCCCATAATCACTCCTTGAAAGTCGACGTTGAAATAAAAAATTCTACTTTCCCTCGCACGCTGTAGGCCTGTTAGCCACAATGAGCGCGTAGGAGTCCAAGATTGTGTGCGCGTCGCAAAAGGAGGTCGAGTTCGTGTTATTGCGCAGAAACCGATTTTTGACTCGAGAAGGGATTTTTCGTGAGCAAAGAACAAAATTTCTTTGCTAGTTGTGTGGATTATAACCTTGCCTTATACAAATAACTTCTCGATGCTGACATTGTTGGGCTGTCTGTAGTTCTAGTCTACAAGTGGTCCAGTAATAAATTTGTTTGGAATATATCTATATTAAATTTTCATTTTCACCGATATTTCATTGGCAACCCGTAGCGTTGAACAGTCAAAAACAGTTAGTAACCGGAAATTATGGCACGGAACTTAACATCAGCTTATGGGGTCATCGTTCTTATTTGAAATTGTGAGGAACATGCACAGTCGTTTACTGCATCAACAAACACCTGTCCACGTTTTGCCACAGTCACAAGATGCAGATTGCGCAAACAGTTTCAGATCCGAGAAAGAAACGCGAGCACTTGTAGAAGAAGTTGTATACTAGCCAACGAACAGTTCTCGTCTCCTTTGAAGCTTAACACTTTTAAATAGCAAAGAAACATGACAATAGAAAAGCGTGGACAATGCCGGTAGATTACATTTGTAAATTATGGCATGATTGATACGAAATAGCGAACAGAGGACGTGAGGATGAATGATGACTTTATAAATAAAATTTATTACGACAACTGGACAAATGGATACTAGATTGTACTAAATGCGATAACTTAAATTAGAGAAAACTGAAAACTTGTTAAGCTCCTCGTTAACTTGTGAGGGAGAAGACTTACGACATACCTCAACTGCATTCGGAAATCGTGCTTGCAAGTGTAAAATAAACACGTTAAAAGCTTAAGGTTTCTCTGAGTGTTTCTTCGATTCTTTGTTCCATGTGACTGTATTCTGCAGGAATGAAATACGTATAACTATAAGCTGCAATTCTAACCTAATACGTAGACAATCAGAGGCAGGTGAGTTTAAAACAAATACGAAGTCTTTCCAATGATGTTTACTTTATAAGACAGCTTAGTCATACCAACATGAGAATTAGCTCTCACCACATCAAAGTCAAACAGAATCTCCGTCGAAGTTCTAAGAAAAACTTGTGGATTTTTAAGCTCTCTTTATTTAGAGGATACCAAATCAAATTGTTTCCGGCGGGAAAGAAATATGAAACGAAGCCCTCATGGGAGAAATTAATGTGATCCATTCATGCAAGTGAACGCCGTTTTATATGATATTTATCAAAGTATTTATTCTTCAGAACGATTTTTAATAATTTTGTCGTTGATTTGGAAATGGACAAGTTGTTTTGAATCAGAAATTAGGTATTCCAACCTTAAGTGTCTTAGGGAGGTTTGTAATTAGTAAAATCATTGAAGTGCTATAACCACACCGTAAGATACGGATGTTATGGAATTTTTCGTATGTCTTGCTGAAGAAATTATTGCCTGCTTGATATCGGTAGGATGCAAAGAGTTTGTTGCAGGAAGTATGCGAGATCACCACATTCAAGTTAATATGCAGAAGTTGAGTAATTTTAAGGTGTTTAAAACCAAATACAGAAATTCATATCCTGATTTGATTCCAAAAGTGACCATTATTTGTCATGTGTAAATTCTATTATGGATTTATTTATTGAAGTTAAAAATTAAAAATTACCTGATTAAAACACGAGGGTTATTGTCGGGTGTTTGGTTTGGTTGGATATCAACCATCCAAAAAGGATTGCAATCATTTAGATCTGAATGGGAATGCCTTCAACGCGTGTCAGTAAAGTGCAGGGTGGTTTTCACCTTCATAACAAGTTCTTTGGCAGAGTTTACTCGTCAAGCTGAGATGTATATGATCAAAGGATATGAACTAATATAAACTCCGCCCAGGACCATGAACTGTGATAAGGTTACACGAAATTAGACTGCTGAAAATTCTGTTAAGCCATGGCTTATGGATGGTTGATCCTCGTCTTTACCCCATGTATCGACAGTCTATTTTCTTACCGCATGAAATGATTTCCGATGGATTGATTGATGGATTAAGTGATTGATTTACGCGAAGTAAATAAGATAAGATCTTACCTAAATTGCATCATTATAAGGACTATTCTACATAATGTAACTAATATTGATTATACAAATGCACCCCCTCTTGAATACTCTATTCAGAATTTCAGTACATTAACAGTATTAGAGTGTGATTAGACATGAGCAAACGATCAAAGTACACGAAGTACTAAAGTTTTTTAATTGACCATTTTTCATTTCTTAATCAAGCAGCTATTGCAGTGATCAAGAATATTATAAGGACGATCGAGTATACTTTTTAGAATTTTCTAAAGACTTAACAGTTAAGTTGTGCAAGTGGATTAAATGCGTTTTAATAACTTTATGTACACATACACCCTACGCTTGACAAAAACATATTGTCCACCAAGAATTTTTTTCAAATCATTCGACTGAGAACTCGTCTATATATTAGTCCTCAGGAAAACTTGGTCGGAGATTGTTGAAATAACAAACAGTCATCACGTACATTAAAAAACGGGAAAAGTGTCAACAGACCGGAGCTATCATGCAAGTGCTAAATTGCTGTGGATTTGTAACGGTGTGGGTTATGAAAAAAGAGAGAAACAATTAACACTCTTGGGGATACTAAAGCGACGGAAGTAGTTTACACAACAAAAGGGTTGCATGTCTAGTCAGGAAATGCGAGAATACAAAGCGGTGTAATGAATATACCTGGATATCTTGTACTAGAAAAGTAAAGGTAATGAAAAATTTGAAAAATTTTGCATTGAAATGTTTAATGTCAATTTAGTCCCGTTCATGGAAAGGATTATCATGAAACTTTTCATAAGCTTACGAACGAAATATTGAGTGGGTAAAGGATCAAAAGTAATACCAAATTAAGATTTCCAACGGTCAGAAACAATAACATCTTGTTGTGGCAGCTAGGAATCGTTTTTCTTTTATTTGAAAGTCTTTGTTCAGAAGACATTTGAGGATTGATGGTTTTCGAAAAGTGATGTTAAAATTACACTGATGAACTACAAGCCATTAATAATAATACTCGGTTAACGTGGTTCTTTATCGGCTAATCTAGATCCATTTGCGTTCAAAAGGTTTCCGAAACAATATGTGATTTTTTAACAAGTGCTTCTCTGCCGTAGATAATCAAGCATGTGAGTTTGTCATTGGCAAGGGTAACTTCCTTCTATTTTTATTTTGAAGTGAAATATTATTGCATCGTTTATTGTCAATGTACTATTTAGTGTCGGACAAAATAATTACAACTACGAGTCAGCTGCACACTTTTATTATTGATCACTTCATTTCATGGACTCCCAAAATGACTTGGAGAATTCATCGTGGCCTATGAACAGCAGGTGAAAAAGGACGCGCAATATATATTCGGTAGCAAAGAATAGAAAAGTAGCAAGTAGCAATAATTCAGCTGGGTTGTAATAAGCCATATCATAGCATCAAGTTCAGGTATAATACTAATCTATAATATTAGGAAATAATGTATGGCATGTAGTCCAAGATCGTGTTCGGTGGAGTAATAGATTTTTTATTTTACCGGCAAAGAGGATGGTTTCGTAATTTATGGCAAAGTCAAGTACAATAATTTAACGAGAAAATTTATGGTAAACATTGACAGTATGCGTTTAACTGTGAGAAAGACAGCTATAAGTGCAATAAGATAAATAATTTTTGTATATTAGTTCGTTGAGCAGCATTCCACATGAAGATAAACAACTTGTTGATGTGCAGTTGTATCGTGGCATGCAGAAGAAGCAGAATGATTCTCATACACTTAAAAATGAAATGAAGAGTAATTTAAACTTGAAGAAATTGGTTTTAAAACGTGTGTACAAAGACTGTCATTATTTGTCTTGGTATTTCATTCTAGGTTCCTCTTTCTATCTTGCTCATAGTGAAGCTAGTCATTCGACGCTTTAAGGTAATCAGGATGTGCGTAAGAACATAATTATGCTTGATTATTTGGTCTACAGTTCGTGCCGAAATATATGTCGACAAGATGGTGCTGACCTATTGTGCAATGTCTAATAGTTCAACTTTGTAAAGGAGTAGAACTAAACTATATCAAGCTTTAATTTTAGTGATACGTACAAGTGTTCAGTGCAATGCAACTGAATTTACCACTGGTTTAATCAAGCTATGATGGTGGATAGTTTACGAAAAATCACTGGAAATTATTTGTACTCATGAGATATTTCACCAAATATTGATTGTATGTTTTCATATTAGAAAGAATACTCTAGTTTGTTAAATATTTTGTGCATTTTTGTTACATATTTTGTCGATTGAAAGAGTTAAGGAAATTTAGCTGCACAAAACCTGACGGTTTTGTGGACGAGTTGTCTATATTTTTCCTGCAATTCCTAATTTACGAAAAGAAGTAGGTTTCAATGAGTCATACAAGGTAAACTAGCGCAATTTTTAAACAATTTTTAGGAACCGTTATTGAATCTTTATGAGTCTTTGGTTATCAATTCGACCAAAGTAAACAATTACATAAACAATTTTGTACAGTTGACCAAAGAAACTACTCAACAAAGCAAATCTCTTTAGAGAACTGTTACCTTAGGCCTAGAAGGAAAATATATCAACACTCGATAAAAATGGTCCATCTCATGGTCTAGTTTTGGAAATTCAATAATCAATATTGCGTCTGATATCCCTGTATAATATCTAGCGACTTAAGTGAATTCAAACTATAATGTAAAGGTATTAAAAACGAGAGGAAACAGCTCTTGCATAAAACAAGATGGACCTACTCGTTTTTTAACATATATGTTATTGGTTAAGAAAATTTTCCCGAAGTATCTTCGCGGTCCTAGGGCTGTTTGATATGGTAAAACCGGTAGTAAGTCGTTGTTACACATTACCATCTTCTGGTCATGTTATCCACCATATCAAGGGAATATACAGCTCTCTACTTTTCCAACAATTTAAGCTGGACGACACCAATAATTAACCTAAGATTATCAACTACACAGAAGCAGTTATACTAAGGAACAAGTATAAAGGCAGCAATTCAAAATTTGGATCAATTGTTTTGTTTTTTGCAAACAGAAGCTTCTGACCTTTGTTGTTTTGTATTTTTGTTTCTTCTCTTAGTTGAATTCGCTGATCTTCGGCATGGTGAAATATGGTGACATGCTACTTGTATAGCATGATTTAAACGACTTTTCGTTGAAGTATTTGCTGAACCAGTAACTCTTGTCGATTTGAACAAGAATGAAATGGGAAATTTTACTTTTTTAACTAAAAGTAATTACTTGTTCTTGGGTACCAGTTCAAAGTATATTTAATTGATACTTTCCCTAGAGGAACGGAACCCAGTCTTTACCATACTTCTTCCAAAAAATCATAAAAAATCAACAGTAGTGACTTGTATTTAAAATTTTACCTCATGACAAATCCAAGCACCACTTCTTCGTCAGATCCTTAAATGTTAGTACTTTCCTTATACAGAGATATAATCTATACTTAAATTCGAATCTCAAGTTTTGTTATAGTGTAGTCAGTTGTCTGTACCACAAGAGCGCAACTTATTCTGGCAATATATTTGGCTAGTTTTGTATATAGATTGTTATTCGTTTGAAAGTTGCCAGTATTCTTTAGACCTTGCTTCAAAGACGTTGAATGTGGTATCTTATACTTTCATACAGCTGTAATGAGACTGAATCATTAAAAGCTTTCACCTTTTTTCACAACAAGACAAAAAGAAAATTCTCCAAGAAATTATATTATCTCGCTAACTGTGAGGTTTATTTTAAGCAAATTATAGATCAATATATGATGAATATGATAATATTTTTAAGAGAAGTGATATTGGTCATAGTTTTCAAAAAGTCATGTAAAGGGATTTTTTTTTTATAAGAAGAGACCAACATGATGAATTAAAACGGTCATCATCACTCATAGTTATTTCAAAACTGTTTGGCCGGAGCATTGTGTGTGTCTATCGATAGTAAACATCCATTAAAAACAAGATGTAGGATTTTACAGATTGAGATTATAGAAACTTAGAAAAATTGAATATCACATTAGAATAACTTGGTAAATTCACGTGCAGTCTGCTTGTATAATATTGCTGGATTGTCACTCTTTCCACAAATTATAAAGGTAGAGTTAGGGAATGCGTGAACATAAATCTATGTAAAGACCTGAAATTGTTATCCGGATGTTTAGTTTTCATACTGCACACGTGCATGTTTTATTGGTTTACCGCCATGCACTCTGTTTCACACTTCAGATTTCTCGTTTAGCCATCACAGGAATAACATGTAATTGTCCGCTTGCTCATTACAACTGAAAAAAGCTAGTAAATTAGAAGTGAATATCAAAGATTATGATTCGGCACCTTACAAAAATTAAGTACAATCTCAGGAGGAAATACATAAAGTACGAAAATGATCAGGACCATTTTCTTGTGGAAAAGGTTCAGTTTCAGTTGTCCGTCCTTACCGTATCTCAGAAGAGATAAAAGGTAATTTAGGTATGTAGTCCGTTGCGAAGATTACACAGATTCAGAGATATGAGATATAAGATAGTCTAAAACGGTGTGTATATTGATACCAGTCTGCGCCCTGGAAAATGCATTTCGAGTGCGTAGAAAGGGAAAATGCATTTCGTAGCTCTATCTTCTTATTTCGAAATCAGTTCGTTTGATGTTTAGGTGACGTGAACATATGTTCTTCGTGCAAAAATTTCCACTATAGTAGCATAAAGTCTGGGTGGCCTCACTGTTCACTTCAACTTTAAACTGGTGAAGATAAGAAATTACAGCGTAGGTTGCTTTCAATAGTGTTGCTTAGTAAAATTATTCTACCATATCAATTTGAAATAAAAAGAGCGAGTCAACTTTGGTAAATGATGAAAATTTCAGAGTCGTATGTCAAAAAATGAATCAGTTGTTGACGTTTACAAATCCTAACTCTTGTTAAATTTTCGCTGATTTTCCAGATCTCAAAAATCCACCAACTTTTAGTTTCGAAGGTACAAGTCCAACCTTTTTGTTGACTACAACGTTCTGCTTGCTTTTTTTCAGGTACGATATTTTTCAAGTGCTGGTATTTAGTTTCCCGATAGACATGTGGGGTGTAACGTTATATGAAAACAAGCTGTAGACGTCCATGTTACAATATTGTTATCGACATCAGAACAGTGGCACTTGGCATATTTAATTTATTTTTAACAGAAAATAATTGGAGAGAAAGCGCCCTAATATCAAAGAGTAGTTAACAAATGTTAACAATTGAGAGTTTTATCTGTGCGTATCAGAACGTGCTGCAGGGAAGCAGCTTGACAAAATAATATAGAGAACCGGTCAGATGGTAACTGTACGTCCTCAAAATGTAAACGAAAACATGTAAATGATCTTAATGTGATAACTGAAAAACTCTTGGGCGCTCAAGGTAAATAACTCTCTTTTAATACTTGTCTACTCAGTGTGCTCCTCATTTGAAAGACTCTCGTTTTGAGTCGAAACATGATTCATTTTTCACCCGTGGTTTGGGTATGTTCAGGACAAAACTTAGTGTGTGGGTCTCTTCATTGCTTGGAATATTAGGTTTCTATATTGGTGTTGGCCAAAGAATTTCTTTGCCTTTTCAATTGTTTAAACCGTGGGTGCTTTTGGCATCCCTATGTTTCTAGTAGCAAGGGGTTAGAATGATGTTGGTTTGTTTGGGTTTTTTTCGTTTTTCGATATCTTTGTAGTTAAAAGAAACCAGCGTGTGAAATTTCAGGGGGAAAGAATATTTTGTCTCCGTACTATGTGAGGAAACTAGAACAGCGGGAACTTCGCATTACCATGTAAATGAAAGAATATCTTTTGGAAACGCTGTGGCAACACAATCGTCAAGTAGGCACGCACTCTGATATTATTCACGCTATTTCGCGAAGAACAAATTGTTTAAGTTGCTGTCTTAAATTACTTCACCGAGACGCTGACTGACAGCATCTATTATACACAGGCACTTTGTTAATAGCTCTGGCGCGCAATACACTGCACATAACGCTGAAACTGTTTTGCGTTTGTTCATTTGCGTTCATCCATGGGGTTTCCCGCTGAAAAAAAGACAAAACAACTCTCGAAGACTTGATTAAAAATGACAAATACTGCGACCACGAATACACTTCACACCACCTAATAGCAATGTATTCTTCACCAGCAAAATAATATTGTCGATGCATGGAAGTGTGCGACGATACTAATTAAGTTGTCGAAAAGGATAAAAAAGATTCGAAAAATCCATAGAAACCTAGTTTTTGGAGTGATACTTTTGCTTGTCCTCGGTATTCAAACAAAATAAACATTTATCTAATCCTCCCACGAATAACCTAATATTTGCAAACGCCGTCGAGTGGCAGCAAAAACTTCAACTGCCAAAGCCAGCTGGGCGAGCATAAACGGTGATTCAAAATACGGACCTGTGTGTCAGATACGACTGCCTGGTTACCGGTGATGCATTGGTACCACATGCGATTCTTGCCGCCTATATAAAACACGTTCAAAGGGTCACCTGTGAAATATGGGAGGACATGTAATAATCTTCTCCAACATTCCCTAATTCATTGATAAAAATGCTAATCATGATGGTTTCAAATACAACAATACATGTTTCCTTTCCCTGTTGATCGACAAACAAAAGCCTATTTAACAACCAATACACGATATAATTGAGTGCAAACTACCTTCGGGGGGACGAGCTGCAACAATAATGAATTTAGACAGTTCTGAATGATCGTGGCGTGATCTACACGTGTTTGAGCAAATACATTGTCAAGTTGTTTTCCATTCGATAGCAAGCTCCCTCGCCCAAATTGAATGAGACAGCTCATGAAACCAAACAAGCTGACGATATTGATATTGTTAACGTAGGTATAATGCAGGAACTCATTATAAGTAGTTTGGGGTGGAGTCTGCACTTCAAATGACTAATTCCATTGTGCGTTGTAGTGTTCCACAAGAGGCCGGGACAAAAAAAAAGCCTGAGAAATTGATTAACGAGACGCGGTCGTTTACACCTGTGGAGAAAATAGCAATAATTGTTCGTGCACATGCTATTCTCAGTGCCCTGGCTCACAGCACGAGGGGGCGCTCATAAAAACAGAGGCGCTATTTCCAGAGCTAGTTAAAGCCGTCAGCTACTGAGGTGATCAGCGCTCGGGTGTACATTGAACAAAGTCAACGTTATCGTGTACATATTTAGTCAAAGCTTGGAGAAAATAAAAGACATGATGGCGTTTTCTTTACCTCATCCAACGCGAGAATGCACTCAGTTTGATGTTCACTCACTCATCTCTGATTCTCCGCTGAAGTTCAAAACCTCCGAAAGAGAAGTGCCAAGCCCACGACAAAGGAAGGACTCAAGTTCACAAGCGGAACGCTTCAGCGACAGTCGTCTTCAGAACAGAATTCCTGGCTGCACACTTTTGGGACAAGACGATACCAGCGACCTTGCAGATGCCGATTTCAGTAAAGGAAAGACTGCACAAAAGAAATCGAGGAGGCGTCCGCCCTATTCATACATCGCTCTGATAGCTATGGCAATTCAACAGTCGTCCGAGAAAAGGCTCACCTTGGACGGAATTTGTAAGTTTATCCGCGAAAAATTTCCGTTCTATCGTGAAACTTATCCGGCATGGAAGATCTGTATTCGAAATAATTTGTCGCTGAATGATTGCTTTGTGAAAACAGGCATTAAGTCGGACGAGCCGCTTAAGGGAAACTACTGGACTCTTGATCCCGAGAGCTACAACATGTTCGAGAATGGGAGTTTCCTGAGAAGAAAGACACGTTTCAAGAGACAAGACAAGGCTCGAACAGAACATCCTAACAAAACGTGTCTGAGGGAAACTTCCAGTTTCAGCAACCCACTTTTGTACAATGATTTGAACATGCGACTGAACACTAACTTCGTCCTGCCAACTTGTTCTACACTCGGATATCTAGAACCCCCCAAGATTACCACGTCGATGCCACCGGCGTATCTTCCTTGGCCAAGTCCATACGTCCCTTCTACAACAAGAGATTCCAGTCTGCAATGGCCGACATCCTATTCATCTTTCCTCCCTTCTTACTACAATCATCTGAACTGTTCGTCTTGTTCTTGCTCCGTGTGTGACTCGTCAAAAAATCTTTACTTGAGAATTTAGAATAATCGTAGGTGTTTTCTAGGGACTGAAAATAACGCCTAGAGAATTAAAAACTGAAACTTCTGAACTAAAACCTTTTGAGTTTGAAAAGGACGTAGTTGTAGTTCTTTTTTTGTGCATTAATAGCAAGGAAAATGACCTCAATTGTAAATAAAACTACCGACTAATAGGATGAAATTCTAGACGACTTATAATGAAATATACGAAATAAATATATGAGAAAAAAAAATTCAAGCGTTTAGACTGCATTATTTGGAAATACGTTGCAGCTAAATTGAGTAAGCTTTTTTTTAATCTGAAGACGTCTTACTTTCAATTTGGGAAGAACAAGTCGGTTTACACCTACACGAGACCGGAGTATAAACAAAGTGTTTTAGTCCAAACAAACATCATTTCATTCAACATGGCTGGGAATATTGTATGAGTGAAAAAATGTAACAACGAAAACTCTACTGAGAGTGTCATTCGCGGTACAATGTGGAAGACAATTTATGGTCGTTATATATGGTGTTATTTAGAAAAATGTGTGAACGGCGTGAAGAGCAAATGGAATGAAAAGACAGCTTTGTGTCGTAGAGTTCTTGTATGCGATATCATAGCAAGAGAGATGCTAAATATATGTATATACATAACATGAGCACATAGACTCAACATTATGGATTAACATCAAGAATATTGGCCCAAAACAGCCCCTATAAGCTTGACCCGTTTTATTATCCCGTGTTTACTTAGCAAAACTGTGTTGGTTTTACAAATCAATGCGAAAGTCGCACTCATGTGCACGTTTCATTGTGTTCGGGTTGTTTGAACTGTTTCCGTCTCATTTTCTCTCTTAGCCTAGTTTCCTGTCTTTATTGTCGCGGTAACTTACTTCTTTTAGTAGCAAGTTCGATTAGCTTCGTGACGAGGTGATGTCATTGACGAATTGTGGTTGGAGATCTCTGTGTCAGGAGTATAATGCGACATTGTTGAACATTGTCCTTCTATTCTTCTTCACATCCTGTGCACAAGGAGACACAAGCAACTCATTTAGTGGGTGGATTTACCTTTTCAATCAATTGTAAGTGTGGGTCTACCTTTTCGAAGGCTTCTGAAAAGAATATGAAGTTGGGATGAAACGAGCAAAGGAAATGATTAACTTTACTTTTGGAAATTGCGACCGAATTTTTGCGAAAAATTCAATCGAGTGGTTTGAAATAAACCACTCATTCAGACTTCAACATTTTGTTTCATTGAATTACCGTCTTCAAATTCATACATAGCAATAGCTCGTGAATCCAAAGTCAAAGTTCGACCAACGAACAGTTTAGTTAAAGTTCTCGATCGACGTCGTACCAATTTCTCTAGTGTGAAACTTCTCTCAAAGTTTAAAAGTTGCGAGGAAATGTTGATTAGATTATAATATTTAGACCAACTCCAGTATTCATAAGAACGAAAAGCTCTCCACGCGTAACTATAATGATCGAATCAAGAAATTTTGTTCATATTTTTGGGAAAAACGTCAATGCGGGGATAGTCATGGGACATAAACACATGCATGCGTGGTATATTAACGTGGATAGATATTTATACAGCCAGACATTGAGTTTTGTTAAATTCGCGCTGTGATGAAATTTTCAGCATTTGCAATGAGAAAACTAGAATACTCTTACCAAATCAGTCTTATGTACCTGCTTTTATATTCGAGTAAATCATCTGTATTTGTTCTCCTATTCATTAATTTATCTACCCTCAGACGATAATTTCACCTCTTTCATTCCATTACCGATATTGCTCGTGAACATCCCGTGGCGAAGAAGAGCTCATCATTCTTGACAAAATAAATCTACCTTTCTTGGATGTGAGTGGCGTTGTTAATGTGTGCATTGCTGATCAAAGAAAGTTTACAAGGAATGAGATAGGGTCCCTTTCTTTTAGAAACGTAACGGAAGTATTTTTGACCTCAAACAAATGTTTCAGCCGTTATGAATATAGTTAGAACACGTTTTGGATGAGGACAAATAGATATTTTGCGGAGAAAATATGATTTTAATAAAATTTCTTAACAATGAATCTTTTCATGTCTTTGTGTGTGAAATAGAAGTAGTAATCTTTTCGATTCCATGTGGCATTCTCATTAACTTAATACTGCATATATGATCGCGAAAACAAATTTTATATTAGTATTGTTAAAATGGTCTTACAAGCTGGACAGGAAAATTTGATGTATTGGCTGCTAGGAAGATAACAGGTTTAATCTGCGGGCTGGTTTTATTTCGTTGAATTGTGGTGTACGTGGTCATAAGCTTCGACGTTATATCTGTTTAGAATATCCATGAAGATCTGAGGTGGACCGTTGGCATAATTGGCATTTCGATTTTCAAGCTAATATTGCGTTCATTTTCAAATAACAATGTTGTAATACAGAATGTCATGCGTTGCATGACAATTGCATGACATTTTAGGAAAATAACCCAGAAAACCTATCGCCAATAAACTCCTGGCGTTATTCAGTCAACTGACGCAATGTAAATGTTACTAATTTTACAGGAAACATGATAATGCATGACCAAATGGTAATTTTAGGGCACGTTGGGGCTGCTATGCTAAAAAGTTTAAAACCGTTCGTTAAGTTGAAACTCACATGCAGTTAGGCCTCATAATTCTTATAGTGAGATGAAATCCAGAAAAGAAATAATTATCAAAAACATTTGAAATAACTTCGTTTCATTGTGTTGCGTTTGTTAAATTGACCCTAAATCAAAGTTGTCGCAGCTAAGCGTCCATGCTCACGAAGTTGTCAGGTACACGATAAAGGTTCGAAAGCATTTTTCGCGACAAGGAATCACTTTAAATTTAGTCTCTCCATTGGCTAGATACTTTAGATTTATTAAATATAATTGTAAGTAATAACTTAAACCGTTGGTTTGTTTTTCTCTTTCTCTCAAGTTGCTATGTTGATGTTTTTTTTCACATTCATACTCCTAGACATAACACCCAGAAGAACACTGTTGGCCACATATTCTCTACCAGGTCTCCCGGTCGCTGAAATCTTCGGAATTTCCTGACCCATGTGGCGCCATTTTGTCCAACATGAGGTGCCTGTGTGTGACAGCAATCTCAATATAAACATCCCTGAACATTAGTGACGCTTTATATCAGTGTAACACCTTAAAATTTGAACCCAGCGTTTAATTTTACATTTAAATACATGCAGATTCAACCATATAATAAGCACTAAAACCTTATGGGAAAGGACGAAGCCTTCAAAAACACACTACAAAGTTTTGATGACATTTCATGAACCACAGATTGCTAACCTTGGGTCGAATTTCCTTCACCGCTGGAAGAAAGGTCATGAATATGCCTTTTCTCACACAACACTATGATATCCGAAGCAAGGGGAAATTTCATGACATATTATATTTTGTGTATCTACATTATGGCATTGGACTGGATAAAAAGCTACTATCGTAACAGAATGCAACTTGTTCAGTTTAATGATTATTAAATGATGATTAAAGTCTGTAACCTGTGGAGCAGCTCAAAAACCTATTTTAAGATTGTTGTTGTTTTTGATTAAATTCAAAACAGTGCTGACTGCGAAGACTGAAATAATTTTTATTCTCAACGTTTCGACTATCTGGTAGTCATCATCGAAACACATTCATAACATTTGCAAAGCAGCCACAATAGCTAACACGATAGCTTTGATTTGCTGATGAGACAAGGGACCCCGTACTTTTACCGAATAAGGAGCTTGTAGTGTTACTTGATGTTAAAAATCAGAGGATAGATAGGTTTTCAATGTAGCGCAAATCAGACTGCTTCTGAATTTAAAAAACACAAAATTTATGATTTTTAGACCAGGTAGAGAATGGGAAAAATAGATCTTTATGAATTTATATTAAGGACGATAAAGAAATCAATTAAGTCGAATAAATTGCTTTCTCTCTTCTAAGTCTCACTATCTCATGTGTCTATTAAGATTCCTGAATCACTTGTACTCGTACGCAAATCTGACTGTTATCTCCTAAAATTCCCATTACGAACTTTACTCCGATGCAACATTGTAACATTCTTTGAGCAGCCACTTTTTCTTTTACTTTATCTCGATTGATTTTACAACAAAAACGTGTTGTTAGAATCTTGAACAACAGTATATTTGACTCAACCTAATCCAATCCTCCAAAACCAGCAGTTGTTAAAATTTAATGAAAAATGAAAATTACAGACAAGGCTTGTAGTGTATTTGCAATATTCTGCCGAATAATTTTCAAAAAATGTTTGTTCTAAGTAGTCAACAACATTTTTCTAAATAAAACTTACAAGTTCAAACACCAAACGTTTTAGAAAGAGGGTCATACCGTAAAGGTAACGCTCAGTAGGAAACGTTTGGTTTTATATTTTGTAAATGTTTTTTTTTCAAATTTAGTCTTTACAGGGACTTACCAGTTTCCGTGATGTTAACTCAAATTGTCTAAATTTGTTTTCTCAGGCGTTCAAAATCTAACTGCTGGTTTTTGATGGTTATCAAAGTGTAGTTCCCCCTTTAACAAACCCCAGACGAAGTTTCATTTGGTTAAGTAAAGAAATATATAAAATAATCCAAGAATGAAAATCAAAGCCAAGCAATAAACACTTGGAAAAGGTTTAATAATGGAAAAAGTTTATTGAAGATCTAATGTCTCGTTGCTTTTAACGTAACTCGGTGGCGTTCATTTTAATTCTTTGATTATTTATTTGAGATACCGTTTCCGTACTTTGATTTAATTTTAAAATGAAGATATGATGAGGATAGTATCTTCTTGTACAAACAGTTAAGTGAGGAAGAGAGCATTACATAGCCAATGACTATATTTGAATTAATTTTCACGAAGCAATTTTTCCTTGTGATGTAACGACCCATAACTTTTTACCATCGACACACAATCCTCGATCATTTCTCAAATTCATTGATTCATGTTTTGAATCTGTGTTCTGAGTGCAATCAAGGATATACATACATACATACATACATACATACATACATACATACATACATACATTTATTGCAACTCCCAAATTGGGCTTTATGGGATATGAAGTCACCGACGTGAAATGTCTCATTCTAATGTCAAAAGGCATTGGCCGTCTATCAACTTCAAACTCAGGTTGTATGTATGAAGGCGAGCCAGCCCTCTTGGTAAGGCCAGCCCTAGTAAAAGGGCTAAATTTCACATCACCTTTAAATGGGATATTCTAGGGGCCTTCTTCTAGGACTGGATCTGGCGCGCATGCGTTCCTTAATTTTTCCCAGTCCTCTTAGGAGGGCCAGCCCTTCTGAGTTTGTTTTCATGGAAAACGTCCAGCCCTCCAATCATTTAAACGAAAACAAATATTACAAGGGATTCCACAGGGAGGCGAGATCTCGGCGAAAAGGGCCAGCCCTACTAGGAGAGCTTGTTCTTCTCCATGCGAACACCACCCCAGACTGCAAATGCAAGATTTGATTTTGCCGGCAATCACCCTCAGTATTTTTTCAATTACCACAAGAAAACAATGATATATTTTTCATCATGATTGACAAAAAACTTCAACCTTGCATTTATAAATGCTCTTACTTATGAAAATCCTGACCTCAATTGCCTACGTGAAAGGTCCGGTCATTTAACGCACCATAATTAGATTAACATCTTCGATAAGATTTCAGTTAGATTTAGGTTAAGATTTTAGGGATTATATATCTGGTGACGAAATATAACTTTGTCACCAAATATAATCCCTAATCTTAACCAAAATTTCGGAAATATCGCTCGCCATTATTGTCACTGACCGATATTTCGGAAGTAACGTTACTAAATTCCAGACCTCGATCGGATGGGGAAGTACTTTGTAGGACAAGTAGGGCTAGGAAAGATCTGACCTGTAGCAGGATCTTCGCTTCCTCTTAATCCCGTGAAATCCTTGCGGAGCTATCTTCTGCAAGTTCTGTAACGCCTCCCGGAAACAACGATGGCAGCTCTTGGAACTTTAGGATTCACTAAAAGTCTCTTAAGAACAAGTTTGAGAACCGTTCACGCGAAGTCGACATCTCGCTGTTCTTTAGGCTTGTTTTCCTCAGATCCTTGGGGTAGAAGGCATTGTAAGTGACGAATGTTTTGCTTTGTGATTTAAACTAATTCCCCTCAGAAATGCAATGTTATATTTTGTACTTTCGTCCACGTGTTTAGTATCCGATGTACCAAAAATCCAAGTGGATGGACCTGTGGTGGAGCTGGATGGCGACGAAATGACTCGAATCATTTGGCAGAAAATCAAAGAAAAGGTGAGAAGAAAAGACAGTTTTGTTAATAGCTTTTTTGATGATAATTGTCACGAGGTTTATACATTCCAAGGTAACAATTTTCAATTCTTAGCAACATGGACTCAGCGAATTTTATGTTTCACGCACATTAACAGCGCAGGCACCCTACCTTGAAATGCGTTTATGTTTCAACTTATTAGAGTTTTGGGAAAACAAAGATCGAAAATGTTATTGGGTGAAATTAAGCTAAGTTTCCACAAGCGTCATGAGCGGAAACATTAGCGATGAAACCTTTGTAAGTGAAGACGGCTTGAGCTAATGACCGAACGATTTGATACAATTATACCAGCGCATTGTTTTTATGTCGATTTCGACCGTGGAAATGACTTCTGTTTGTTTTTATACTTTGGTCAACCTCATATGGTAGGATATTTCCCAAGGGAATCGTCACTCGCGCGCTATGTATCAAAATATACTTATTTAATATTCATCCAAATCCAAATCAGTGTTCTTAGTATTGACAAATATTATACTATATCTCTGGTGGAGTGATAAGAATTGAGTTCAGGGTTAGACTCTTGATGGCAGTTTGTGGATTATTAAATTGGTAATTATCAAAGAAATCAAATCAAAACAAAAACTCATCCAGCAATGGACACCATAAAGTTGTAAACTTAACCATAGCACTTAATAAAATCCATAAATTTGTTTGATTAAGAGTACAGGATTCTTGTGACCTAATGCATTTATTTAAGTTGTGATACATTATAGTGGCTTACTAGTACATTAGTGGGTCTCAAGGGGCAGAGGGCTAAATGGGGATTTGCTAACCAAATTAAACTGTTGCTGTGTCATCTGTTACAATAAATAAATTGACCAAGCTAGGAATTTCAGAGTTTTTTTTATCTTATGGTAGGATTGGTACAGAATGATCAGAATGATGTTTCTATGGGAGAAAATATCCCAGTTACCCATTACCCACTTAATCCACCCCTTAATTACAATTGTATAAGATCATTTTTCTATTAACCAGTCAAACTTAAGCAAGTAATGCAGTGGCATCTGGTTTTTAGCTGTTCAATGGCAGTTTGTACCAAACTCATCATCTAAGTCAACAAAATGAAGCATACCCATTTGGGCACATTTCTGCCTCTACATATCAGTACTGTCATTCCCTTATTAAATCATAGGACCTTTGCTGTTTTACTGTTATTCAGAGTTAGATGAATGTTAATTGGTTGACTCATGCATCAGCATATTTGTCTTTGGTGGTATAAAATCAAGCTTGGTTGCTGATATGAAGTGATACCAATAAATTGATGCTTAAAAAGTGTTATTTTTATCTTCTTTTGAAAAACCTTTGTTTTTAGTTGATTTTCCCTTATCTTGATATTGATATAAAATACTTTGATCTTGGTCTGCCGTATCGAGATGAGACACGTGACCAAGTGACCGTTGATGCAGCAGAGGCTATCAAGAAATATAATGTAGGAATCAAGTGTGCAACAATTACCCCAGATGAAGCAAGGGTGAAAGGTTAGTTGGTTTATGTCACAGAGAAACTTTTGCACGCCTCTTCAAAGAGGGAATTGAACAAAAATTTGCACAATAAACAGCATGATAAAAAATTTGATTTAGTCTTTAACCAGTACTAAGTGAGTGATCAGACCCAGCAAAAGGCATCTCTTGGTTATGATTTTTAAACTAGCTTTAGTTGGTGCTAAGTAATTAATTTTATGTATGATAGTGATAGCCAGCAAATAATTTTTGTATGCCTTAAAGTAATTGTTTTGATACTTATTCATCTGCATTTAGAATTTCAACTAAAGAAAATGTGGCGCAGCCCTAATGGAACAATACGAAACATTCTTGGTGGCACTGTATTTCGTGAACCAATTGTTTGTAAAACCATTCCAAGATTGGTTCCAGGTTGGGAGTTACCTATTGTGATTGGCCGTCATGCTTTTGGTGACCAGGTATTGAATATTGAATGGCTAAATATGTTTAGCAGATTAGCAACCAATGTATGTGCCAGTTTTCATACAAATCAGTTAACTATGAGTGAGTCTAATTCAAAGCCTGGATTATGAAATGTCATTATGAAATAATTAACATTTCACATGGATTTTTGTGAAAATATGTAGTAATTTCTCAATCATTAGAGATTTTTAGAATAAGCATACTCTTGAAATATGATACAAAAGTCACAAATTTGTTTTAATTCTCTTCAGTATCGAGCTACAGATTATGTGGTCAGAGGTCCAGGAAAATTTTCCATCTCATTTAAACCAGCAAATGGTGAAAAGAAGAGTACTGTTGTTTATGATTTCGCAGGTGAAGGTGGTGTTATAATGGGAATGTACAACACAGATGAGGTAGGGATTTTGACCTGGGGACATCCCTGGTTTGTGAAAATGTGGATTGTCTCATTGTCTACCCCATGTGTCCTTGTATAAAAAGAGTTCTAGGAAAGATTTTACTGATTCATCATTTTACAGGTGTATTAACCCATTCCTTCAAAAGTAATCTTAATTATTTTTGTAATGTTCTTGCCAAAGTTCAGGCACTTTAATACCATATTTCCCGGCATATAAGTCAATTTTCTAGGACCCAAAATTGGTGTCTAAAAGTTTACCTTGACTTATATGAAGGGTCATGAAATTGAGCAAAATTAGAGATCAGATATACTAGTCCCAGTGCTCTTGAAGACAAAGAAACGGCTGACCCTTTCGACAACCACATCACCATGGAACAATTTCATGAACTTTTCGATCAGTCTGATGATAGTGATGAAGAGTTTGAGGGATTTTGATGCACAGACATTTTAATATCCAATGTTTATTCATCTACAAGACTAGTATACTAAAATATTTCACGTAAAGTAAATTGTAAGTAGCTTTAGTAAATACCAGTACTGTATCTGTAGTTTTTCTATATGAAAATAAGCTCTTAATGATTAAAAAATATGCTTTAAAAGATTTGCCATGTTATCAACATTTCTGCAAACACTATTCTGTGTCTGGTAACTACTTAATTTGACGGACTCAACTTATACACGGGGTATTGTAAAAATCATGATATTTTGGTCAAAAAATAAGGGGTCGACTTATATCCCGGGTCGACTTGTACGCCGGGAAATACGGTAATGTGAGTGCATTGGTAGATAAGTTGGTGTCCAAGTTGAGGTGGAAATTCAGGCACAGTTAATCAGTAAAGATGTTCTTTACTGGATGACAACCCAACAGCAACTCACGTAACTAACAACAGACATGCTATTTGTACATAATCACATGTCAGCTACCTAATCATGGCTACAGTACATGGTGACTGTGAACTAAACACAAAAGTCTTGTTGCCCAATGCTACATTTTATTCCTGTTAATATTAGGAGATTGTATTCAGCAAAGAGAATCGACCAGCTGAGGCCAGTCTCCGCAGTGAAAGTTTAAAATGAAATTAAAAAAAAACAACAGCTGTTATTTTTTTACTCTCATGCATTAGGCCATAAAAGATTTTGCCCACAGCTGTTTCCAGTATGCTCTACTCAAGAAATGGCCGCTTTACATGAGCACAAAGAACACAATCTTAAAGCGATACGATGGACGATTTAAAGATCTGTTTGAAGAAATTTATGAAGAGTAAGTAACTTGCAATTTACTTTTTCAGGTTAACATTAGTACATGGAAACTCTCTCAAGGTATTGTAGCATTGCGGCTTGAAAAATGCTGAAGCAATATTGCCATTGTGGAATAACAATATAGATGAAACTACGGTATTGCTTATCACTATTTTGACAATATTGTTCAGGAATAATAAAGCAAGAATAGTTGCTCATGCTTGTCACAACCTACAAGAAGTTACGTTACAGGAAGACAACAGTTATTGTTGTTAAATCAGTGCTATCGATGAAAAAAAAAGAAGCGAGCTTAATTAATTGCGCTTGCCAGATTAGATTTCCATGGCCGCCAAACGTCATCTGTTTTCTCTAAAAAAGCGGTGGATTTGCCGAAAAGCAACTAATTGTAATCGTATGTTCTTTTAGTAAAACTAAGCTTGGTTTGCATTTATAACTTGCCTAAAATTTAACCTCTGATTATACGAATTTCGGCCAGATTTTAACTTGCGAGAACAGTGGTAATATATATCTATCTTTTCTACTTCTATTAAATCGGGATATGTGAACTGAAGCCAATGCAGCACGTCATCTATAGCACACAACTTGTGTCAAACAAAGGTGACCAGTTCCCGTTCGTTTCGAATTTCTATCTTATGCCCAAAAATCTGACACGCTGTTTTCTGACATCCCATTTTTCGAACATAGTCGTTACGATCGCTGCGATCACTTCTGTCGTCCTGATCTCTAAAAATCATGACGTCAGAGGTCTCTGCGACCATTAGGAAAACTACTATCGTCGAGGTCAAACAGTTTCTAAATCGGCAATCCATAGAGACGCTAAGACCACGAATTCCATACGATCTTTGAGACCCCGTTCACACGATATTGGTACGAAACTGCACCGGTATCAAAATATCACGGTACGAACCTGTTCACACGATTACGGTTTCTCATTACGGTTTCAAATCGTTAGGGTTAGCATTACGGTTTCATGCTTTTTCATACCAGTACCGTGTGAACGCAAGGCCTAACCGTAATAATTTCGTTACGGTTTCATTTCGTACCGGTATCGTGTGAACGGGGTCTGAGATCCCTGAGGTTACTCTTTTGATCGACCGGAACTACTGCAGCGATCGTAGTCACTGGCGATTATATGGAAACCAGGCTTTAATACGACGCTCATGGCTTTGTTGAATAATAAAGTCATTTTGCTGATTACAAAAATGTAGAGACCTAATCTTTCCACAACTGGTAAATAGGAATATGCATGAGTTCGAACGGCAGCCGATCAAAAAACAGAACAAAGGCAAACAAAGTCAAGCTGAAGTATTGTTTGAATCTTGAGGAGAGTTGTTTTTGTGTTTTGCGCAATAAAGTTGTATCTTTCAACGTTAATTTCGTTCCGTTATTTTACAATTTTAGTGACCCAGTGGGATAATCTGGCGAGCGCGATTTATGAGAAATTACGTATCTGCCAGCGCGATGGCGCTCGCCCCAGTCCCAGTGATTGCACTGTTAGTTGTTTATTTTTGGTTCTATATCCAACCTTGTAAATGACAAACAACAGCATTGATAGATTAATGATATGTTGATAACATCTTGGCTACCTATATTTGCAGATATCATTGGTAACAAGGTGCAGTAGAACATTGTTCACATCTAAAAACAGCAAACAAATCGTGTGTTTTCACACATGTAGTAGTACTATCTGTACCAGACTTTGCAATTTAATGTGTGATAATTTCATCCAGTTCAGATGATTGCTTGAACAGTATTCCCATACACGATACTTTATGTGCGTATCATGGTACTCTATTGTTTGGATAAGACAAATATGAAAATTTTAAATGCAATTTTTATGTTGGTAGTGAGTACAAGAGCAAATTTGATGAAGCAAACATTTGGTATGAGCACAGATTAATTGATGATATGGTAGGTGTCTTCATATGATTGGACATTCTTGTTATATTTGGCAGTTTACCAGATTTGGGGAAAAATTTTTTGTAATGCTCCTTGATAATTCACTAAGGAAAAGCCAAAGTCACATTAAAGGTTTAAAAAATCCATATAAATTTTATTAAAAATCTTCATCTGTACATATTAATATGAACTTTTTTCTGCTGATTTTTATAGTTATTCATGGTTCTAATCAAGAATAGTTTCATATTATTCGTATCAATGTTGCTGTGGACTATGGCTTGCATTTGATATTCAGTACAATAGTGCTGTCTATATTAAAAATAGTGCCGCGAATATTTGGAAATCTTAATCAAATTGATATTATTTCATACTGGAATAAAAATTAGTATCAAGTAAATTTACCAGACCAACTTTTGTAGTGTTTTTCTTCAAATGCGGTACTAATGGTTTTCTATGACGTTTTTGTAAGAAATGATTGAAAACTGATAACAAAATGTAACACAACTGATTTTTTTCACTTTCACACAGGTTGCATATGCCATGAAATCACCGGGTGGATTTGTGTGGGCTGCTAAAAATTATGATGGAGATGTTCAATCTGACACCTTAGCCCAAGGTGAAGTTTGCAAACTTTTATTTACTTGTTTTTTGTTAATTTGAATAGACCACAAAATAGACCTTTGGGATAAGCGTGTTGCATTGTAGGTTGCAGTAGATTTTTGCTTATCTTTGGAGAAAAAGACCCAGCTAGTGTCATTGGGATGTGTAGCAAAGATTGAGTGCCCTTCAGACACCGAGAACGCAATTACCAGTCAGTCAGGGTCATCAATCCCTAAATATTTGGTGATCCCCTTGAGACGGGTTGTGTAAATATACATGACCAAGGGTCACTGGTTCCTGGGAGTCGTTCATCCGTGTGGCATCGGCAAAAAGGCTGTAGAAAAATGTAATTTGTCGTCCATGTCAAAGCAAAATACCATTGGAGGTAAAGGTAAAGGTAAAGTGTCTTTATTTGTACTGGAAGCCCTATCAGCTCTCCAAGCTGTTCTCCTTAGAGGTTTAGTAAGGACTACCCCTCATGGGTCGAGTGTTAATACAGGAGAAAACCGGAGTACCCGGAGAAGACCTGCGATGCTGGGTAGAGTCAAACTGGACAACACTCTTCTCGTATGTGACAAAGGTAACTGTAATCAGATAGCTGCATTGAGCTGGAATCGAACCCGAGTCACAGTGGTGAGAGACACTTGCGCTACCACTGTGCCACCAGCACCCCATCATCCATTTGACGTAGCAGTATGAAAGAAGAGGCAGCGACTGGAGAACGCTACTTGCCTTGAGAAATCTGTTATGCCATTTCTAGCCAGAACACTGGTTTTTCCTCCTATCGTTACATCTTAGGGTATGGTTCGCTTGGCCTCATGACAAGTGTGCTAGTCTGTGCTGACGGCAAAACCATTGAAGCCGAGGCTGCTCATGGTACGGTGACAAGACATTACAGAGAACACCAAAAGGTAATTTTAGTTTATTGATAATACAGTTTATATGGTAAGGATCACCATTGAGAAATCGTTCTGATGTCAAGGGTTACATCCGGAGATTTGATATCGCGAAATTTCCCACAAAACTTGAATATTTCATTAGGGTGTATAAAGGAACGTGGCTTATTTGCAGTTTTGAGGCTTTTTAAAGAACTCTTCACGTTCAACTATTACGGAATGAATACCCGACACTTTTATCAAAGACGCTGAATGGCTACGTAATCTTGCTTAAAATTAAAATCTAACTGATGCAACTGCACAGGTTGGTCTAATCTGAATCTGGTCAGTGAGATGGTTTGGATAAAGAAATTTCTAGATATCAAACTCATCATTCTCGAAAGAATCCCTTTAAAATTTTATGAACGGGTTCACTTGGCTCTCTTGAGCAAACTTCAACGTTGAGCCCTGTAAATTATTGAGACAGTTAATTCGGCAGGATCGTCCTCAGCAGCACAGATATTTGACCAATATCACTAAGCTCGTATGAAGCCTAATGGCTGCTGCAGGAAATTTGTAGACTGCTTCGTGCCTCAACCGAGAATCACACCATAGGTCTTTCGCCAGACTTGCCAGTGCTCTTCCTGTACTGAGCTATTGGAACTTTGGGAAGGTGGATGGGTTAGAGTGTAGCATACGTCGCTCTAAAGATCGTATAACTCGGCGTTTGGTGATTTACTGTAAATATTTCTCGTAGAGTTGCTGATAATTGTGGACTGATTACGATGACTATTTATATCTGCCATGGCCGTGTGCCTCGGTAGTCTAAGGTGATAGGCGGTCCTAGGTTCGACTCCCGTTTGGAACTATCAGATAACTTTACTAAAGTGAAGATTGCCGTGATTCGGCTTCATTCTAACTTGATCCAATTATTTGAGAAAATTGATACCCTCTTATGCAATATGATAGCACGATCAATTACCAATGGAACGGTCAGGTAACAGCGAAGATTGATGTGATTTGGCTATTGTCGAACTTAGTGGAATTATTTGGGAGAAAAAAAAAAACAAGAAAAAACGATACGTAATTTTGCAACTTGGTACAGAGATTAATCACCAATGGTTCATTACAGTTGCATGAGCTAAATTTTTTGGTTTTTATTTTTCAGGGAAACGAAACAAGTACCAACCCTATTGCAAGTATTTATGCTTGGACGCAAGGTTTGGCTCATCGAGCAAAATTGGACGGAAATGATCGGCTTCAAACGTAAGACTAATGGAAACCACTGAACTATATTATAACATCATAACTGTTATAATACAGTTCAGTGATGGGAACTCTGCTGGTGTAAACTCGACTCACAATATTTACATGAACTGTATATGGTGAATATTCACCGAGCCTGGAAGTGGTTCGGTAAAAATCCAAACTATCCAATTTGGTGAACAATTGTTCTTTATACAAACCATGCGAATGAAAATCAAGCTTAATTTTTCTTTATCTTCCAACAAAAATAGGTACGAAATTAAGAAGGAAAGTTTGCACAAAGTTTTTGGTGTGTTTACCAATAAAACAGGAACAAAAAACTGTGAACACTAACACACCAAATTTTGTTGGCTTTCTGTCATTCTCTTCTACTTACGTAACAAAAGTTTGTGCTTTGATTTCTGAACCGTAAAAGGACGCCATTTTGTATTACCCTTAGCCTAATATCCTTGGTTGTTCTTAAGCCTGGTTCACTCGTGAGCATAAGCATAAGGAGAAAGTAAAAGGTAAAACAAAGGAATGAAGTGAATTCTGCGACATAAGGATCATTATAAGCACTAGTACAATAAGTCAAGAGCCGAACAAAAGACGAAACAGAAAAATTCTTGTTTTATCTTGGCAAGTCTCAGAGCAGATATCATGTTTTGTTATCGTGTTGATCTTATCCTTATGCTCATGTCGCTTGTGTGAAAGAGTAGCCAACCATTGTGTGAGGAAGGTGCTATTAGCTTGTGTGGTTTGTTTTCAAAAGAAATAACCGTCAAATGAAATAACCTACAAATCGTCGTGTATTTTAGGTTCTCTACTTCCCTTGAAAAAGCTTGTGTGGATTGTGTTGACAGTGGAAAAATGACCAAAGACTTGGCAGGATGTATTTATGGTCTCAAGAAGTAAGTACGTGGGCCAGGAAAGTGACTGAAATCGTTGTGAATAATTGAAATGGTTGGCGTGAATATGCTGAAAACTGGCTAACCTGGAAATAACTATTTGTTTTCCCTTACGTCTACAGCGTGAAGCGAGAACATTACCTCAATACCGAGGATTTCTTGGATGCTGTGAAAGACCGTTTCCTGGAACTGTGGCAGTGAGCAGCGCAGAAGAAAAATGAAAAGTTATAATAACTGCGATGTTTGATCTTGATAAGCGGGAGTAAATAATTGCTGTCATACTTTATTCTACACTGGCAAACTCGCTGGTCGATTGTTGCCGAAAAGCGAAAGACTTCATTGCAGATGAACTCAAATCGATGCAATTAACCTCTATGGTAAAAACGTTTGCGTTGAAAATGTTTGGAATAAAATTAAAACAAGTGAAATATCACACTATATGAACTACTTTTACGGCTTGGCTTTCATTAGTTTAACTTGTGATTTTATTTTTTATTTGTCCGGATGAAATGACAAGCAAACTGGCAGAAAGGCCGTAAGCTATCACCTTAATTATTTTGTGTGTAACAACTAGTGACTGAAAGCAACTAACTTGCCAAGCCGAGTTGATGTTAAAGTATTATAGTCGTCTAGATGTTTAGTTGTTCACTGATAGTTGAATTATACTAGAGTTTCAGTGGAATTGGCGAAATTAAAGTGAATTTCACTGATAGTTGATAGTTGAATTGATCAATGATTCTTAGAATTTCAGTGGATGGACCGACTCTAACATTTTGTAACTAATTTTTTATATTATACCGAAAGAATTGTGAAAAAGAAGTCCAGAAATTGTTTACTTCATCCTATCATGCTATCAGACTAAAGACTAATAAAAATATTGCCCTCATTCATCAGTTCTTGATGTGTCATTGTCACTTGAAGAAATTTCGGAGGAACATGTTTGCTAATTTCCCAGGTATGCGTGACTGAGTCGCATGCTAGGGAGTTCGTCATAAAAGCAACCGAGTAACGCGGTGGAAAAGGTGGCTTTTGTGTTATGAGACGTTACCGGTGCACCTGCATTTTCAAATCATCAACCTTACCAAGCTGGAAAAATGTCTGATCTGATCTGGCCAAGGCAAAGACCAATAAAAAAAATAAAAGAAGGTATTCAAGTGCGACAATCTGTTCACTTTTCAAAGTGCAGCTGCGATGAAGTGCTATTTTGGCTTTCCACCATCGCTTGAAAATTTTACTCAAAACACTTTGCAGTGACCAGTCTAGTAACGCGCGTCTTACAGGCGATGTCTAGCTCCGAATTTATATTTTGCCCACAATATTCCATAAAGATCTGCTTGAACATTATTGTCTCTGTCCGTGTTTTTTTTTGTCTTTGAACTCGTCAGAAAGGGTGATTATACAGCAGACGATAAATCGTTTGGTATTTATCAGAGTAAAATTATCATGCATTAACCGGACTAAAACAATAGAAAACTACAATTTTGATAAACTGTCTGTCTTACTCTGGGGATGTAATGGAATTGTGGCCGATGGTTTCTTGCGTACCCGTATTTCTAGCAGAAAACTGATCACGCCGGGAAAGAGTTGATTTGGTTACATGTGGCACGGATTACTGCAATTCAATTCCGCAATTCCGCGCATACTTTATTTCGCGGTATTAAAAAGTCGCGAAAGAAAAGCGCCGAAATTTGATGTACCGAAAATTACCGTCTTCTGGATATTGGATTATTACTAAATTCTAGCAGATTTGCTTTTATTAACATAAGAAGCATTCTTAATTATCGGATGACGAATGTTGTAACCACAGGCAGGTAATGGGAAACGGGTTGTTTTTAAAAGTGTTTCAATGAACTGGTCGCTTGGATACTCACAAACCTTAACGTCTTCAACTTTAAAGAAAGGTCGGATCTTCTTTGGGATTGTTGTTCACATGAAACCATTTTTTTTAAGGAAGCACCACTTGTGAAGGGATGAGCCGCAGAAGATGAGTTGTTTCAGCTCGATCAAAGGTGGAGAACTTTAAGAATGGCAGATGGTCTGCTCCCGATCTTCAATTATGGCAATGCACTACGTCTACAGTACTACGTTTATCAATTGCATTTAATTTCGATTTCGGAATTATAATGCGGAATTCATCATAGTGGAATGGATTAACTTGCTAACTGCATCCACACGGCTTTTTAAAAAAACCATCAGGGATTTTAACGGATTTTGACAGCATTGGAAAAGGGGTTTTTCTTGTCGGGTATAAACCACTTCAGTCGGAGTATTGACTGTGGACATTACCTCCGTCCAATGTCCACACTGATGTGTCGCTTTCAGAAAAAAAGGAATCGTATCGATGTTGAGGCAGCACTGGAGAAAATTGAAATCCGGAAGGGACGATGGTTGCGGGTTATTTTTAAGGATACAGATTCTCCTCGTATCCCAGTTCTTCCATCTTCAGCAAACTCTTCAAAGACAGTGGTCAATTCTTGGATGAATCGTGATAATCAAAACGAAAGGGTATCAGCTGAGGATCAAACACACAGAAGTAACAAGATTGTGATGTTTTTTCTTCACGGAGTTGGTGGATGTGCTGATGTGTGGCACAAGCAAATTGAATATTTTTCAAAGTTGGGGTATGCTGTTGTTGCCCCAGACTTTCTAGGACATGGTGGAAGTAGTGCCCCAAGAGACCCCTCATCCTATGATTTCTCAGAATTGTCACATGACATGTTTGCAGTGTTTGATCGTTATAGGAGTGAGAAAAAGAATATCTTAGTTGGACATTCTTATGGGTAAGCAATTTATTCAGATTGAATTCAACTGGAGGTATATTGAGCCAAGAAAAAAAAAATTCTGAATTGGATGTCTTACTTAATTTTCAGTTGCACCAACCTTGGTGCAATTTCTGACTTTCACATAATTTTTCTAGTTTTTGACAGCAAACCTGAGAGCTGATTTTTAAAGTCTTTTTGCAATGACCTTTTTGTTTATGAAGAAATGAATTATTTGTTTATTTCAGGATAGTTGAAATGCTGTATTTGGATCTCCCTTCACCACAGTGTATAATAATTATAGCTAATTTCCAGCTCATTTATTTTTGATTGTTAGCTGCTCATTTTGCACAATGATTGCTGCCCAAAGGCCACGTCAAGTGTCCAAGATGGTGTTGGTTAGTGGTGGAGGGCCAGTGCCACTTTACCCTCAACCTTGTCAACTCTTTTGTCTGCCAGCATGCATGTTAGCCTGTTTGAAACCATTTGTAGTCTGGATGTTTCGAAGGCAAGTGTATGTGATTGTGTGAGATCTGTTGTGAAGCTGGTATTTTTGTTGAAGCTTGATTTGATGCAGAGTTGTGGCTTATTTTGTTATAGAATGGGATTCCATGCCCACAGTTTACAAGACACCCTTCAGTTCTATGATGCATTCAAAGCTCCATCCTATGTGTTGCGTGCGACAATGATGGGACAGGTAAACAAATGTTGCTGAGCTGATGTAGTTATTGAGCAAAATTAATCAGCTAGTTCAAGCTGTCTCATTTTCCACCTTGCATTTGGTGAACAACTAAAATGTTCATATGACTTGGTTGCAACATACTTTAGGTGGGGTGCACAATTTGTTTTTTTAAATAAAGTCAGGATGTGCTTTCTGTTTCCCAAGAACTTCTTGTTAACTTCTGCAGCTCATGTAACATTGATTTCCAAACTTCTTACCATTAGTAAATGCATGAAATAGCTCATGTTTACTGCTCTTCAAAGAACTTATAATAATTTACCAGTTGCTTCATGTTTTTAATCTGATTAACCACTGCTGCTTGTTCATCAAACATCACAAGAATAATAATATAAAAACATGTAACTTTAAAGCATACATTAAGTACATGAAGATTAATCCTTTGGCTTTTGCTATGCATTCTTTGCTGCAGGATAAAACCATCTGGCATTAGCCACAACAAGATTGTCAAAGTCAACAAAAGTTGACCTCAACAATCAAACAGTTTGGCCTACTTAATTAGAAAATTGAATTTGAAATTCAACTGTTACCAGGTCAAAGCTTAGTCATATGTAAAAATAAAAGACTACTTAACCAAATGTGAAAGGTCCTGTTTCAGAGTCAGGATAACATTAAAGTGCAAAAGAAGTGGTATCAATACTGCAGACTGTTTATTTTTTATTTAGAACTGGAATGAGGGTGATGAACAGTTCCACTCGGAGTTGATGGTTGCAACATTGTTGATTTATGGTTCTCATGATAAATTTGTTTCACTGGAAGAGGAAACCTATATGAACGAGGTATGGTAAGGAATTACTAAATTCTTCCAAACTCTTTGAAACTTCACTTGGTAACCTAAACCCAGGCTCTCCCAACTCTGAAGTTGGTACCAGTCATGTCTGTGCTACTTTTCCTGAAAAAAGTGTGACCTTAAGGGACTTAAACTGTAATTTTGTGGGGTTTAATCTGTCCAATGATTCTTGCCACTTACAATTTTCTGTTTCCTAGCCAGTTATTCTAACCACCTGCATTGAGTCAAACTCCAGCTACACCTGTGGTACACAGAACTTAAACAAAGTTTCTTTAAATGCCTGAGAAAGCTGAAACCATCAAATTACCAGGGAGATGCTCCCTGAGCAAAAAAAGAACTTTTTTTACTCACAGTACATTTACATTATGATTAGCTTTGGACCATAGCAACACACATGTCAACACAATGGCGAACCATTTGCGACTTAAAAACACCAAGTTGCCCCACATTCCTTACGTCTGTACATGTGTGTAATGTGTTGCGTTTTTTTTGTAGCGTTGTATTATTTTTGGGAAATTCGATTATTGTTCAGAAGATTTAAGTTCTTTTTTATAGTTTTATTATTGTAAATCGTTTGTAAAACATACCTCAATCTGGTTTGTTTTTCTTCAAATCAACTCGGAAATTTTCCCGCCAAACATGTCGGTCTGTACGAAAAACTTATTGGACGGCTAGGCAGCCAATGAAAATGTGTCATTTTGTGTGCAGACCGGATAGCGGGCTCAGCCATATAATAATGTACAGTACTGCACTTTACTGTAAATTGTCCATTATTTAACCCTTTAATGCCCAGTGTCTGCTATATCGGCCACATAAAAACAAAAGAACTAGTAAGAGAGAACAAAGAACAAAAATTTAGACGTTAAGGGGCTAAAGTGTGGCAAAGTAGTGTATAAAAAATTGGTTTATTTTCTTAGACGATATACGGCTCTACGCTGGAAGTGTTGGACGACGCAGGTCATATGGTAATGCTGGAATGTCCTGACAAAGTAAACGAGCTGATTGTAGAGTTCCTGCGTCGAGATGCTTGCACTCAGTCGGAGTGCCTCTCTCAAGGCAACAACCAACCTTCGTGTTCTAACGCTCCAACTGATTTGAAGAGCTTATCCAGTACTCTTTATAACTCAGAAGTAATGCTCAACAGATCGTCAAATTTTTGAACGACGCTAACGAGATAGGCTAGAAAGAAGTCCTCCTTATGCAAAAGTGGTGATTAAGAGGCCTGAAGGAACGTGATGATAACTAATTGTATAGGATGGGTTAAGACTGGATGTGACGAGGGATTCTACTGGACAGCACGAACATTCTGTTGTGTGAAGTAAGATCGCGCACTTGTGAAGGTCTCTGGAGACATTGACTCGTTGCCAGAGTTTCAGTTTTTTAATTGTGCAAACTGATGTGTATTTTGATGTAAATAACGAATGTTCAAACGACTTTATGTAGTTCAACATGATCACTAACCTCGTGCCCCGGGCGAGCATCGTGAGCGATGTTGACATCCTGGGTACGAGGTTGCGTGAATCGTGAGCAGAGTTTCACGCTGTGGGGAGGGAGGTCGATGCTTCTTTGATTTTTCGAATGGAGATAATGTTCCTCCAAATAACGGACTCGCTACAGCTGTGTGTTATTGCTGTTGCAGTTGTGTGAGTGAATTATAGATGGTTTGTCAGCTTTCCAACATCAATCTTGTAGTAAATATGCTTTCACTAAGGCTAGTACACTTCCCAGTAAACGACCCAGAAACGAAATGTCTGGTAGTATAGGGGTACGTTACAATCTCAAAGTGTCTTGGAACGACCTCTCTCAACCCAAAATCTTTGCCGAAACTCTTGGCATGTGTATCTGTGAAATAGAACACCAAGATTTCCCACACTTCGGGTAGCGAATGTTCGCCATTGGTATTTAAAAAAAAGAAGGAACGAAGTGTCACTTCAAGAGGAAATTAGAATTCCTACAAAATGTGTTATTTAACTACGGGAATGTTCCGTTAATTCGTCAATGTAAACGTGAAGGTAGTCTCAGCTGTATTTAATACTATATTTAAATGGAAAACAATTTATCCATCGAATGTAAACGTGAAGGTGGTTTCAGCTGTATTTTATGCTATTTAAAGAGAAAACAGTTCATCCTTTGAGCCTTTGCTGTAGGTTTGGATACAGCAATATTTATACAGTTTAGGTATATAGTTTTCGGATATATCGAACAAAACCATTCATCGATCGTTCAACGATTTATTCTTGAATATTTACAGTCTAAAAATCTTCTAAAGATAGCTGACGTACCGGAATAAAGCGAGACAACTCCAGTTTGTCCCGAATTAATTTAGAAGTATATAACAGCAGTCTGCTTACAAAATGTTGGTGGAAAAACCATTGTGTTCATTCACTATGCACAGTTCCTAGTGGAAGTTCACCTTTTCATATTGCGCGGTGTATAGCAGGACGAATTTCCCGATAACTTTCGTTTATAAGCTGACAGTGGCAGTGATAAAAACCGACGAAATGTAGTCAAATTGGCTGTTGGAAAACCATGGGGAAACTGGAATTTATTTTTGCCTTTCTGATCGTTCACTGCATAATTTTCAGCGTAAATCGTGTTAAAAACGACTAAAGTTGTTCTCTCCATCAAATGTGCTCATTAAAGCAAATGAATTATTTAACAAGTTGTACAAAAAAGCTCTGGCTGTTGCTTATAATACACGGGAAACTCAATTCCACCACGCAGATCATTCGGCCACTGGTCGCTATTCTATGCAAGTGAAGCATAAAACACAGAAAGCTCGGATCCTGGCCACAAAATTACTCATCTAGCCTCTACTATGTACAATCGTCAATTCTATGACTAAGTAGCTATGCTAAATAAATTATAATAAATTAGCCACCATCGATTACATCAAGGCAGTTCAACTGCCCGGTACTGTTGTCAGCAGTTTAACATGGATTTAAAATACTCCGTTTTTTCTGCACATGAAAGGTAGTTCAATGCACGGATGCGTTGGATCACTGTGTAACAGGACAGTGCGCTTAGAACGACTAGATTGATCTCTGACTTTACTGTTGAAAATCATGGACTGAAGCTGGACCTGCAGCAACTTCTTTTATTTCGATACCTGCGCATGTGCTGCGGACTCGCCACAAGGATATCCACAGCTGCACACATTGGACCGTGGATAGGATGGGATAGGATAGGGTGTTACGGAGGGATAAGGATAATAGTAGAATGTGGGAAGTGCGATGGGCGTCGAAGGCATCATCCTGGGCGATGGGATTTGACGGCTTTTCGGGAGTTCTTGCTTTCGTAATCTTGCTCTTCGGTTGGAAAACCATACCTAAGTAATCCAAGAAATGTGTGGTTTAATACATGCAGCAAAATGCGAGAGAAAAAATAATAACATGTATGTGCCAGAACTGTCTTTCCTATCTCAAAGCACTAAAAGCATATAATGATAAGAGCTGTAAGAATTACTTCGTGAAAATTGTTTCCGAAAGTTTTCGTAAGTTGAACCCAAAGTCATTGCTTTAATGTATCAGCGCTGTGGCTGGCATGGTGGCATGCACGTCTATAATACGCAGATTTTTTCAAAAAAAATTCCGACTTTTTCTTTTTCCTTCCGGCAAATATCATATTTTTGTTGTGTATACGAGCCGCTCCTTTGAAAATGGACTTCCAGTAGACCTTTTCCGAACGGTGCCTCAAAATGTTCTGTTACAAGCATGCAATTTAACCACGTTAGCCTCCTCTTCGTCTTTTTAGTTCAAAGAACCTGCACGTTTCTAAACAAGCTTGCTGTCATAATAGCTTACTAAACCGTCTACATCGACGGATAATGCATACTGCTCTCCGGCCTGATTCTCATGTTAGATAAGAAATGAAATGTTTGTAAAGGTGTATCCTGTATTGTCAAGAATATGTGTGTTTTAGTCTTGGTCGAGTAATTCTCACCTGAATCCGTGCTTCAGAGAGGTTAATTCGCTGCGCAAGTTCTTCCCTCGTGTAGACATCTGGGTAGTGTGTTTTCTGGAAAGCCTTTTCAAGCTCATTGAGCTGATTGGAAGAAAATTTCGTGCGCGAACGACGTTGTTTCTGCTTCAAGATCAAGTGATCCGCGTGGAACGGCATTCTCATGCCATTCTCGCCTGCATAGCTTGTGTCTAAAATGGAAAAAGGAAGTAAAGATCATGAGCTGTGTAAAAAAAAAACAGATCAAAGTGGAGCGTTTTAAATGAAATGAGGACAATACTGTTGAATGTGATTGTGTTGTTGATTTGGTTTTTAGTTCCCTGTGATGTACCTGGTGTTCAGTCAATGGTTTAGTTTACTAGGCTCCGGACACTGGCAAAGTAAACTTCATGTCTTTCTTTGTACAATGACATTCCTCCGTTCTCCGAAATCCAACCTAAAGATCATTTTGTCTTTATAATAAAAGCCAATCGATACTGACGAGTATGAGAAAAAAAAAAATTATGAACCTCCTTTTCCCTGATTAGCTGACCGCAAAACATAAAAATTCTTTGAAGACGTTTAAGCAAAGTAGCGATCCTGGAATAACCGAAATATTTAGGATTGTTCAGTTGATCACCGAACGTTATGTGTTCTCATGCAAGTTCGTCATATAGCAATTCTTCGCCCTTATCTTGTGATAAATTTAATTTTCTCCTTTTTTGCTTAAAATAATGCAGTTCTTGCTGAGCTTCGTGCTTAGACCTCTTCCGATGTGTCTCTTCCGGTAAAACAGCAACTGTCAGTGTAGTTAAGAAAGACCGATTAACAAAGAACTGAATGTAAGTATATGTTGGTTACTTTCAAATAGCTCATAGGAAGAAAACTATCCCGCCAATTGAATTAACGTGATCTGTTTGTTAACGCAAACCAGCCAGTCTAATATCGACTGAGTTTCGCTGGCGCCAAACATTTCAAGTCCTATAACCAGTATCTTTTTAACATATATTACTAACGTATTAACTTGTTATTTTCTTTTAAATGGTAAAGTGCCGCACTGAAATGGTATTGCCTGGTTTCTTTGTGGGGATCTCGAACTCAAGGACGCCGCCTTTTCAAGTTTAAATTCCTGTCTCAAGAATTTCCCGACCTTTCTATTGTATGCCTTCTTTCTCACATCCAAACAAAACGGTCCTTGTTCGCCTGACATGCGATGAGACGCTCTACTTCCAGTCTAATTCGCTCAGCGTTTCCCGATTTAAATGGGTATTGCTTCAAGCAACACCCACACAGTTCCACGTAGTCAACTGTACTCCAACACAGACTGACAAATAGTGGCTCCAAGTTCCTTATATCAGACATTCTACGCGGGTTACCATAGCTTGTCCGATTTTCCACGGTCTACTCACGCCCGTAAGAGGTAATTTAGATTACCGTGAAGGGTCATACAAACTGGAATGCAGTTTTCGTATATTGAAGTTAAGTGTCATTCATATTCAGCGCAAATTCTTGTGAAAATTGTTGAGCGCGAGAATCCAGCTGGTTCCATTCTCACGAACAGACCCTTAAAACCGCATCATAACAAATTAACAACAACGTTCAGTCCAAGTAACACTCTCCGGATATCTTACAACATCCACGGTGTTCTCATCAACGTAATTTTCCGGTAGTTTTGACCTTGAGAAACCGCGGTACTGTGGAACTCTTCAAACTCAAAAGTAACTGACAGTGAAATTTACGCAAGGAAAGAGAAAGTGCGTGTGTACTGCCCTCAGTTCAATTGCTAGATCGCATTTGTTGAGAAAATGTCGGCAGATGATTAGATCTCCCGACTGATTCTCTTAAGCCTGTCATGAATTGGGCTTTTGGTTGATTTAACATGTTCCGTGTTTAGAACATACGCTGGTAATGGTGGTCTTACAAGTGTGATGCGGTGTTCCCACGTAACTAGGTACCTACCCTGCTGTTCAACCTTAATAGAAGTGCTTAATCTAAGCTTTATGTTCTCGGATAGAAACAGCTCTAGTACGTTCAGCAGAGAAAGAATGTATGCTGAACCCTAACCTTCTCACAATTTCTGTGTCTATCGCACGCAATTGTTATATTCCTCCTCACTCGTCATTTTTCATATTACTATCAAGTCCACGATCAAGCACATACTCTTCAGGTTTATAGAACTATACTTTCATTCGTCGATGCGTCCTGGTACGGCTTTACCAAGAGGGAAGAATAGAGACCAACAGAGATAGAACGTTTCGTGACTTGTCCCAGCACATACTTATGCTCAAGTGTCTGTATATTTTGCGTGGAAGCAATTGTCCTTGTGTCTACCATTTCCTTTAGTTGTCTCTTGCCGACATTGCGTGGTTTAATTGGAGTAACCCATGTTATAGTTCGTCATAACTTAGGGGAATAAAAACACGACAGGCCAGATTGAATAACAGGTAGGACATTATGTAACGATATATGTTTATAGAAAGAGAGATGTAGAATCAAAGGCAATTTATGAATAAAATTGCTTCAGTATTTCCTTTTTCTTGAGTGGCGGAACGCTGGATCCTCGCGTGGGGCTATTGAAATTATCTTTGGTTAGTTGCATTTCTCAAGTTATGGTTCAGTTTCTGAACGCTAATTATCCGGTGTTGCTTGGGAAACCGTCCTGTTGCTATAACTGTTGTTTTGTTTTGTTTTTTGTTTTTCGTCAGGTTTCGTTCGATTTTGTCTGACATGTCGGCGAAAAGTTATTTTCCAGCCACCAAACTACATAATATCGAGCAATTTCTTGGGTGCATTTCTAAAAGGGGAGCATCTTTTAGACCATAATGTCATCGGAAACTTTCTTGAGAGTGTAACAATGGTAACGAAATATTTCCAGAAAAAACTAGAGATCCTTACTACGAAATCCCAACGAGTTTTTTCAAGGATGTTTCACGCAGGTGGAAATTGAAAGAAATGTTTTATTTCCAGTAAACTACTTAGCTCGACAAGGCTAAACTTATAAGTAAGGGTTTTAGTGATTCAAACTTTCCAAAGAAGCGATTGTAAAAAGTATGGAACTCGGTAACGCTGCAAACGGAGTTTAAATTTATCTGTGGATCTAAACCTGTGCATTGGTCCCAGAATGATGTAATTTTACGCTGAAACAACTGTAGCCTTTCGCGACCAAAAGCACTAATAGTCTTAGATACCACAAACATCCTGTTTCGCTATAATTCACTAATTGTTTGCACTGACAGTCACGAAACTTGGCTGGAAAGTAGAACAAATAAAAACATTTACCTGAGTCGTTCCCCTCGTCAAACTCCTCGCCATCGTTTAGGTTCTCTTTCTTTATCCTCGGCACACAGGTTTGCTCTTTATCAGAGCTGGCACTCTCGTCCTTCTCTTGTTCCTCTTCGGCAGGCCTCACTTTCTTACGATCTCTTTCATCTTCTTCGTTCTCGCTGTTCGACTGTCCGGTACTATCAAGACTATCAGTTCTGATCTTGTTCTTCATCATCCTGCTTATCGAGCTCAGGGATGGCAACGTTTCTCGGTTACAAAATTTATCCAGCAGCAGACGCTCCCGAATCTCCCAAGAAAACATCCCAGGATACAAACTTCGATACTCGTCAATTTTGCGCTCGATGTCCTTCGTGATCACTCGCGGCTTCGGACTGCCGCTGGTTCCCGGCTGAATCGAACCAGTTTCTTGATATCGCGAAAGGATTTTGCTGACGCATCCGTGCGACACTCGAAGCTGACGACTTATATCGCATGGGCGGACACCCATGTGTGCCAATTCGATTATGCGAAGTCTGGTAGTGTTTGGAAGAGGACGGCCGTTTATGAACACTCCTCCAAGTTGGTTCACCTTGCCTTGACCTGCAAAATGAATCGAGAAGATGAAGACGAACCGTACAAGAAAACGTCTTGCACATGCACCTAAATGAAGAGTAAACTTGAGTACCAGTTTCATGTTTAATTGCTAGCTAACAAAAATCTGTTATTCTGAGATAAATGGTTTTACGCTAAAAATAAACTTCTTTAGTCCGTTACACTTTAAGAAAGTTTCAGCTGGAAGTCCAGATCTGGTTTCCAGAATCATTTTGTTTCTGAGGTGTTCAAGCCATTCTTTTTTTAAACTATGCTTATTGTCTTCACCAATCAAAGCTTTAAAGGAAATTATTATTAAGTTTTACCTTACTAACTTGCCATAGAAACTTTGAAAAATTAAATGCTTGGTTTTCTCTGAAGTCGGACACTCTTACTTGAAAGCCTAAAATTCTCGATTTACACGGTCAACAAGACTTAATTCCAGAACGAGTTACATTTTGACCTTTAACGTTAGAAAACTTACTCAACCGTTGGTGTACGTGTTTTATGCTAAATCAGACACAGCTAATGTTCTTTATCTACTTATATTTCGCTGTTTACTCCAAAGAGTGTATGCTTAACTGAAATATTAGAACATCATATGAAGGGCCTAACAGATTTGAAGCATACCTGATCTAAACCTGACAAAATATTATACGACGGAACCGGTGATTAAATAGTGCTCTTTAACGTGTAGCTACTCGAAACAAATAAAACAATGTCTTTGGTCTGTTAAGTAACAATCTACAGAATCAAAACCTTTTGCTTTTCATGACTGAATTATTAGCCACATACTGTTATACTTACCAGTTGGTTTTCGTCTCATGGTTCGCGAATATTTCTTAACTGTTTCGAGGAAGCGTTCACTGCATCAGAAATCAATGTGATATGTCCTGGTCTAACGGTAGCCCTCAATATATGTGCCCACTTTGCACTGGCATTTCAGCCAATCACAGAGCGGGATCATTGTCATCCAAAGAGGGATTATGTATGATCTAAATAAAGACCAGATTGTTTCGTGGTCTTTGTGTGAAACTTTGTAGGTGGTCACGACTTTGTATAGCTCCGATTAGAGTGAACGGATGTATTAAATTAAATCATTTAGCGTTTCAGCCTTCCTTTCATTTCGTATGGATGTCATAATTTAAAGAACGACCACACAATTGTAGTGAAACTTCGTGAGAGGAACGTAGAATTTGAAGTTGGCAAGTAAATGCAGGAAAAGAGTTGTTTTTGGGTTTGTTTTTTTTTTACTTGTTTTTGCCTTTTTTCCCCCATGGTTTGAACGCTGCCGTAACAATTTCAAAGCGTTTCGGGATTATTCGCGAAAGTAAGGCTTTTTCTCATCAAAAAACTGAAGAAGAGTGTCACAAAGTTTATCTTTAACGGACAATTGATTTTCGTTCACCTCAAGTCTTAAACAGAGTGAAGATTGTTTTTAATTTTGACACTAAACGTTAAAAGTAAAAGGTTTCTAACGGTCATGATCCCTATTTGATATTAGGCAAAGGGCGGCAACGACCGTTTCCACACAGCATCAGTGGTCTGAAAACCAACGAATCTCTTAAGAAGCTCCTTTTTCGGCACCGAATGCTCAAACTCCTCAAACTCAAGGAGGAAACGATTAACTATTGTTTGTTTCTCTTTCTCTTTGAGTAAGTCAATCTATGGGGTAGTACAATACGTGTGTGTAGCCAAATTCTTCGGAAACATGCTTTAATCGTCAACCATTACTTCTTTACAGTGCGAGCGTTTGAATGGAGCGGTGAGCTTTTCGTTTACATAAAGGCCTCGACCTTGACCGCACTATACGGTCCGTAAAATTTGGTTGCGCAACCTAACGGATAGGAGTGTGTGAAAGCGGTTTTAGATTCTTTGGTTAAACTGATTGCGAAATTCTTCTGAAAGAGCTCAAGGGTTAGGGTATCTTTCCTTGTCTAAAAAATTGCCACTAATCTTCACGTCTATAATCCAAATTAGCCTGAGCCAGTTTATCATGCAGTAAACATCCGCAACTAGTATCCTTAAATCATACCGACCAACCTCCATAACAAATTCAAATATAACGGAAAGGGAAATTTTATTTATTATTAGATATTCGACCCCATCTTTGAAATTGTGGGAATGGCCGATTACATACCTATACCATGACCATGGCATATTTCATCAACGGACTTAGTTGGTTTTGCGGGCGTCATTGTGACAGGCTACATTGCAGTAAGGTTTTGATCACATTATCATGCCCGAATTTCGGCTTTTGTGCCAAGCATGTCTGTGAAGTGGGAAATTGAAAAATAATAGTCGAGCCAAGCATGAAACAATTTTTGTGCATTTGGCACTGAGACCTTTGTTTATTAATTGCAGTCGAAGAAGCGTGACGAACTTGCACGGTCCTCGAGAGAAAAAGATATGCAATAATCGCAACGATACAAAAGTACCGGATACTTCACTTTTCCCAGCCTTTTTCCTGTTCGGTTGTAGCTTTTTTTGATGGGATTACAGTTCCACACGACATGGTTTCTGTAGACGCCTGTTAACTTCTTATACAAAGGATTACTCTTAACATGCAAGTCTAATGAACTGAATGATTTCCACTCAGATTTCAAGCATTTTTATGGCTACACTAAGACAGACTATATCAGTGCGGTTATCGAGATGACGCCACTGAAAAAGTAGCGAAAATTAAAAGAATGAAGCCCAAGACGAAATGCAATCATTAGATGTAGTGCCGTTTGATCAAATATTTCCAAGAACTATTAGGCCCATGATACCACTGGATGTTTTTTGAACGCACATAGACCTAAAGACTGACACATAAGATGATATTAAAACTATACCTTGGTTGGATAGGCATATCACGGAATTACTTTGAAACTCTACTGTACAAAAGCGCGGACAAGGGTTATTTTTTTATATCAATTGAGGGCTCTGGATTGAGCAGGAAAGTCACTCTAACCATCCAGGGAGGGTACAACGTTGGTTGGTGAATCCAAAATGGACAAGACTTTTTGTTTTCTAGTGATACACTTAAACTTCCTAGTTCTGGTTCGTACGTGGTTCATTCCTAAATGATTTATTCACATTAGTTGGTTTTTTTCCCGCCGACCATAGCAGATACAATCATGGACAAAAGGGATAAATATGTAGAATAAACAAAAAAGATAGTAACTTCAGGAGTATTGACTTTGAAATTTTTCATTCCTCGCGGATATTGCGCGTCATGAAAAGAATTATTTTAGTTGTGTCAACCACTCCTAATGTGGTTAGGTCTCTGGCTATTATACTCCAAAACAGGAGTTATGACCCCCTATAATTGTCCATCTCTCTCCAGCCCACTCATGAATTCCCTCACGCGATTTTTTTTTTCAGCTTGACCGGTGGTGAACTGACAAAAGTAAAGTCCACAGTTGTATCGAATGTGGATAAAATACACTGTGAGTGTCCAAAAGTACGAAATCGCAGGCACACACAACCGTGAGAGAGTCTATATTGTCCAATCTATATTTATACGTACACATATATTCTTAACCAAACGACAATTGTACTTAACACACACTCTAAATTTGGTATAGACAAGAAAGGTGAAGTCTCAATGGCATGAATCCTTTCACAAAGTTTACATACTGACTTTGGATTTTTAGATCAACGCGGCATTTTTAGACCAAATTAGAGCTATTACGATTCACTCAAGGCACAAATAATAATCAAAATACCATGGAATTTTGCCAGCAGGAAGCCGACGTGAAAGGAGGAGGTGTTTCTGACCGTCTAGATTTTTGGAAGGCAAACATCCAGACCCCTCTCCTGAAATTGCTTCTCCTCATTAATGATAATTTGTCCTTCCCCCCTCCTAAAATGGTATATCTTTGTACCTTCCCTGAATTAAGTACGAGGGCTTGTTTGTACCTGCTTTGACTTTGCTAAGCAACAAGAACTAGCATTATGCCGCCTATAACAATCTAGTTTCGAGTTTGGAAAACCACTTGTCACCAAGAGGACGTCCCATCACAGTTACGTGAATATTCCTTGAAGTGGAACTAATATGGTTTGTGCTCTTACACACGATGCACGCAACATGTCTTGCTAGACATAAACTAAAGATTATCGAGATAGTGAATGATCGTGTTAGTCACGAAAGCCGTCGCAGTTCCTAGGACATAGATTTCAAAGGCTGTTGCTGTTACTCCAAGCTGGGAAGTAAACGAGCGACACATCATTCATTACTGTCAACTATGAAAGCAGTAATTTGTTTTGCGGTAAATAATAAATATAGCAAGCTAGGAAGGAAACGAAATAAATATTTTTCTGGCTGGATGACCGAAACGTGGATTTATGTGTATTCGCCAAACAGTTTAATAGACAGTCGAATTTCCAGCGAAAGTTTTGACGCACTTCCGATCATTCCAAACTTGGTAAGAGATGCAAGACTGAGCATAGATTCCGCACTGGGAATCACTACGGCTTCCAGGCTCTCCTATTACTGCCATAGTGAGCGTCTGACCCTTATTCAACCATCTTACTTCACAGATAATTATAAGCAAGGTTGCTCCTTTCAGCTCCATGAAATGTTCTCGTATTATAGCTCCCAGATCTGTAAGAATGCGTCATTATAGAGTTCAATGAGCTGTTCCCGGTGATTTTCCTCTTATCTGTTTTGATTTTTCTAGACTAGCTTCAGCCATTCTAAAATAATCCTTAAATCCGACAAACTAGTTGGGTGACTTAACCTATACTTTCCCTCGCCCACATGCAGTAGATGCTTGGTCGTAACGGGCGCGATGTATCTGCGCGATGTTCAATCGATTTCGACCAATACTTAGAACAAGAAACATGGTCGTAACTCGTAATTCGCTCTCTAATGCAATGCACTCACCGGAACACCACTCCAACCCTAACGAGTTTCTGATGTCCTTGAAATTTGCAATATACCTGAGTAGTCGGCAAACTTGAAATGGTTTCTTTCGTGTGCATAGCGTACTAGAAGACGAACTAAAGATGTCTCTTCGGCAACGAGTGATTAGCGTGTCTGCTCATATATTGCACGTTGTTTGTTCACGAGCGATGATAAAACGAGATAATGGATAACGTGCATGCAAATATTACAAATTTTAAATCACAGTAAGATTTAATTGACTTGTGTATTTATAAACATTTGAACCATGCATTGATCCTGGCCGTGAAATGATACAACGTAGCTCTAACGTTGTGATTGTAAACAGTTCTAGTCGATCGTATATCGCATAGGATATTGCAGTCTTTAGTTTCAACTGTTCGAATCTGAGAATGGCTTGGTGCTAAGTGACTAATACTGTACTAACGAGTTAACGCCTTTCAGGCGGCTAAACTCGCGTTAATTGGCGTACCAATAGTTTTAAAAACATCTAACATCAAATGATGTCAGCGTCTACTGAAACGAAAGACAAAATTCTCGCCTCAAAGCTTGCTAGCTGGTCGCAAATGTATGTAGAAAGCAACCGGAGATTAAGAGGTTAACTGTAAGCAAATTTAAATGTGCAGAATCGATGATTATTGAGCTCCACGATTTCATGTCTCCCAGTTAGTCATTTTGTATCCCACCGGGCTCAACATTACCCTTGTGAAAAGGACTGTTAATACAGTTTAGAAATTTGTTTCATTGTTGCTTTATACTAATCGCCAGAGTCATTAATCCTTTCTCGAAGGAAAAATTGTTTTATTTGTACTTATCGTGCATTGCTGTCAAAGGTTGTCGCACAACTCTGTTGGAGTCATTCATGTCCCTTAAATGAAATGAGGATGCAATACCAAACCTTGCCAGAAAACCTGCTGAAAGTTACAATTAACTAACTAAATACAGGTATATGTTAACGTGAATACTTTCATTTCTGTCTTTTAAAGCGTGCACGGCAATGTATGACCCATCCGCAGATCCTTGCTTTTCCTGGGGTTAACGAGGCTGTTTACTTAACATTTCCTCAAACTCCACTGCTTAAGCACACAAGATATTGTACGATAATCCCCATTGGGTTTGTTTTGTTTTGTTTTCCTATTACATTCTGCTCATCACGAAATGTATTTGGACAGCAAACAGATGGGGAAGTGCAAATTGCGAGATACTGTAGTACTGTACCCAGCTGATCGTCAAGCGCGCACAGAATCTCTCAGAGACTACGCAATGGCTCGCGAGCAATAGCAACAGAATAATCAGATCTAAGGTTGCGAATGATTAGTAAGCGCGTAAATAAATAAAAACGCTAAAATGCACTGGAAATTACCTGCTAACAAGGGTAGTTCTTCCATCTCTTGTTAGTACGTTCCAGATCTTTTCAAGGAGAGCAACTATTTCAAATCTTGGACTTGGACAACGCAACCGAGGTACGACGTTAGCAAAGGATATTCTGATCTTGAGCGACGTTTTGGGTCGATCTGGGCTGGAATTTAACAAGTTTGAGTAAGGAGGCAGTGAAGGCGTCGTTGACACGTTGTGAATTCCAAAAATATAAATGGCGTGCAAAAACAGTTTCAGATCTTATGCATGCTAATGCATTTTTTCATGCAATTAACACGCTCCTTGCTCATCCTATCCGCCTTAATTGATTACTCAATCCATATGCAAAGCGTGTCAAATTTATTTTTTGTTCAATAAAAGCGAAGACAATGAACTGTTGCAAAAAAGAACACCTGTTACGAATCTTGAGGCAATGGATTGCCCTATTGCAAAGATCGCGAATGGAAACTTTCAGTCTTAACCTAAGTTGCTCCCACGCTATACAAAAAAAGAAGCGTAGCACCTATTGTCAACTCCGGGAGGACGAGAGAGTTATTTGGCTCTAAAACCTACCAAGACACCTAATTGACCGTTAAACGCAGGAAAGAGAAAGCTCTTTGTTCGAGCTTGTGTTAACCAAAAATGGCCACTGTGGTTTTCGTCGTCGTGGAAGACATTTATGGATAACTGAGTGAATGCCAACTGCCTAAACGAACGTAGTTGTCTTACAACCGAGTTTGTGCGCAGTCGTGAGGTTGACCTGGGAAGTCCCTCAGGTTTTCCGTTAGGTTACTGGTTACGAGGTACAAGAAAGAAGTCTTTTTGTTTCTTCAAGTTTGCATTAATATTAAGAGGTCATTGACGTCAGTAAGTCAAAGAGTGACGCACGAATCTAATGGTGTGTTCCTGTCGATGAAGCCGCTTATCTTTTAAATCTTACGAGAGAACACTTTAAAAAGGGAAAAGTGACAGTTGAAAAAAAATCAAAATGCATTTCCCACTTTCCTTTAACCTGGCAACGAGGAAGACAACAAGGAAATAGGTTTCCGACCTAATGCGATCTGGGATCGAAGTCAACATCCCCGGTCACAGTTTAAGGCAAACTGGACGATTATGGCGCAACCCATCTTTTCAAAAGGAATCAGAGCATTACAAAAGATCTTTCTGCGACGAGGATTCTTTGTGAAACTCAACGAGGTTTCCATTCCCGGACAAGAATTAACCGTAATTAATCATCGCGCCAGTAGAATCGTCCCCTAATGGTGCAATTAGATTATCAAGTATTCTTCAGGGTTCTAATTTGGGGTTACGCCTATAGAGCTCTGTGACATTGAAATGCCTTTCGCTTTACAAATTGAAATGATGTCTTTTCGTTTAGACAATTGCTTGTGAACTTGGCCTCTCGTTTACGCTTAATAAGCGATTAAAGAATTTAGTCTGTTGCATATTAAGTAAGTTCAATCGCAAACAAGGACCACAACAAAGCGTGTTTCCCGTTTCAAAGGTCCCCCACAGTTTGGGTTGTTCGCCGGTTCAGTCACGCGATATCTGAAAGGAAGTCACTCAAGGTCCAACCGAATCGATACCGTGGGCTTGACACGAAAGGTTTTCGCCAAACTACAGAAAAAAGCTAATTAGGGAACTTGGAAACTATTTGGCTAAATATAATGACCGAAGAGTCGTAGTTTAACGGTTATAGCCATTTTCAGAACATTACCTGCTATGGTGACAAAAAAGGATCACAGTTCATGGTAATTCAAATTACCTGACAAGGGTTAGGAGTTACAACAGTAACACTAACAGCCTTATGAACAGCTCCACTTCAAGTATGTAATCTTCTTTTAAATTTGATGGGTTATATCCGATATAGGTTTGGTGTTTTTTGAAACATGACAAAGGACACCGCTAAGTGAAATGGCCATTTTAAAATTCCGACTTCCTGCTACTTTGAACCATAACTCTGTGTTCGAACGTACCGTTTACGATCATATATCCCGGTTATAATAAACGAGACTCTAAAAAATCTCCAGTTCAGACAGAAAGCAAAGTATTTCTAGTCATATGTACAGATATCAACTTGTTGGTTAATCTGATCTACAGTTCCGCTGTAATTCACATTTGACTAACCTCATTACGGGAACGACTTCCTCAGCTCCTTAGCCTGGTTCTCGGCATCTTTTTTTAGTTTTGAGTGGCTGAAATTAGGGCTTAAGAATATATTGGGTTATTTTTATGAGTTAGCTTTTTTCAGTTTAACACTAGTTTTAAAAAACATTATTTCAACATTCACCGTTTACAAGAATATGCAACGTGAACCAAGACTCTTTCTTTGCTCTCTGATTCTTTGTCTTTCTTTCTCGAATCCCAATTACACTGAAGCGGCTGGTAAAACTTGGCCAATGATAAAAACCAGCAGAAAAATCACCCACAGGACAGTTCTTTGTATCGCGCGTCTGGTACAATTTACTGTAATTAACCACAACAGACTAAAGACGACGTTTGGCGGTTAAACCTCGCTATTCTAATAATGATTTACCTTCGGAGAACTGGGTTTTGAGAATATGAACTTTTTTTGAGGTTAGGTGAGGGCTTTCGCACTTGTAGTGATTTCTTTAAACTTAGAAATTTTAGGCTATTGAAAGGGAAAATCCAAGAAAATCTGAGTGTCGGAGGTTTTAACGGATTTCCAAATTCAAAAACAACTTACATTTTTTTTGTGCCACACATCTACTGTTACGGTACCGATGTAGTGTACACTTTACTTTGTAGGGTTGGGACTTTCTTTGCTGGTAATGGAGAATCATTCACCTGGCCATATTCATAAGCTAGTTCATTTCATAGCTCTGGTGGAAATACGAAGATCGTGCAGTAGGCATTTCCGCTGCCACACCACACGTTGGGAGGGTGGGGTGGGAGCTCGAGACTTCTCCGCAAAACCGGAACGCGATTTCCTCCATCTTGTTGCATGCATTTACGCCCATGCTCATTTTTTAAACCACATCCCGTTCAGGCTTATCTCTTGAAGTTTTGTTCATCTTTGCCTGCTATAATAAGTAAGATCTGCCAAAGTAAAATTTGAACTGGTGGGACAAATTGGTCCGAGGAAATGGCGTTTTCTTTTAGGAGAGCGCTTACGTTCCTGCCAAAAGGTCAACACTTAGAAGGCAGAAAGTTCTCCGTTACTTTAAGTATTTTAATTTTTGCCGGATAACCCAATCAGTTCTAACTAATTTGTTCTTCTGAGAAAGTCCAGTAAGGCCACCCCTCAGGGTCCAATGTTAATTTGAGAGAAAACAGAAGTGCCCGGAGAAAACCTGCGGTACTAATGCTTGGTGGAGTTAAACTTGACAACATTCTTCTCACTTCTGACAAGAATAACTTTAGACAACGACACGTGCACTACCACGTGTCCACAAGAATTGCTCAGAACGTTTAACAAGAGGTGAGTGTAATTCAGCATTCATTGCATTGTCATAAGGAACTACTTCGCTTAAGGTAGAAAGATTTGCCGCAGCGTTGCAGATGTCTCACGACGAGATACTTTGCAACTGGCGAACAAACCTGTACACAAATTGACGGGAGGGAATGTTGTCATGGTTACTGATCCGTCACGTGTACCGCCTAGTCACGCTGTAAGATTTAATGAACCCTCCCACTTACGCACATAAATATCTATTATAAATGGAAGCTTTACGATTAAATTTAAGATTAAGTGTCCCACTACTCAGTACGACGCCAGTAACCTGTTAAACATCACTACAGTTCTGAAAGCTAAGATTTAAGGGACGTGACACACGGTTCTACAGCGTTAAACATTCGTTATTCAGTAAATGTTGAACGATGTTGCCTGACAAACGTCGAACCGCACGTCCTAAGGTGTTGACTATTATGAGAAGCGAAGTCTAAGACGCACTTTATTTCATTCAAAACGTTGTAACTTGTAGAAACGTGTCACGTAAGCCTTTGCCTACGATTCAACATTAGTTGAGCAACTAATGTTGAACGATGTCGAAGCGTAAGTTATGGCTTTTATATCATCTTTGCCTCAGTTTCTTTCGTTCTCCTGAGGTTGATAAATCACTTATCAACCTCAGTAAGATATTCATGCACTTTCTATCGAAATTTCGCCATTCCTACAACATGTTTATCGGGCAAGTTAAATGGTTCTTTTGAAACTTCACCAACGATGACATAAGTCTGTTACATACCTTGATCTCGATGTTCAAGCGATATATCAAACTTTCGGCTTCGCCCTCAGGTTGACAAATCGCTTAAACACCTCGGTCGTGGTGTATAATCTTTAACCTTCGTAATACGGGGTAGTCTGAAAGAGTTTTTACTGCCACCTCCAACCCAGTTATTACATTTCAACTTAAGGCACCAAATTGGTGGACATATCAGAATGTTTGCTTAAAATGCCATTTCAAGCAAGTTCTTTTCTGAATGCAATGATTTAAGAACCGTTTCACAAAGTTTGGAAACCATTAACCACGAAATAGTTCCAAAACCTTGATCAAATTCTCGGTTCGATACCAACATCTTAGCTCCCCATCTGAGTCTCGATTAGCTAAATGGTCAGTGTGTCTCACTGGTGATCAGAAGTTTCCAGGCTCGATTCCTGTCTGTAGCTCGGAAATCGTTTTTCTGAGGGTTTGAGATCGACGAACAGTCACCAATTTTTGTAGCTTGGCCAATCATGACTACATATCCTCCAGGATTTGCTTGGGCTAGAAAGTACTTTAGAGGACCCTGACAAACTACTAACCTTCTAGGGTTAGGGTTTCTGTCAAGGCACATTTTTTCCCCAACATATTTAGCGAAACATTGACAAACAGTCACCTGTTCCAGCAGGATTTAGACAATGCGTTCCTCGAAACTTGGTTTCTAGCTAGTCTTTATAAAATTCTATCTATAATGGCTTTACACTGATCTTAGTTCTTTGATTGCATTGATATCCACAAATGAGTGAAATTCAGAACTTAAAATACATTGATTTCTTAATTCCGATGAAGAAAAATTATATCTATTCAATTTGTTCCTGTTCCGCAAAGAGCCAGTCCTGGCTGTTCACTCTGTATGTACAAGCGTTTTAACTGACGATCTGTATATTTTTTCATATAAAATTACCAGCGATGTATAAAACATCCTAGAGCAAAATAAATAAAATTATCGTTAACGTTCGCAAAATATACGAAGGGGGGGAAAAAGCAATACAAAATCAAAACAAATAATTCAAATGCTCTTAGCTAGTAAGTAGATAGGAAGCGACTCACAATACAAGGAAAACACGAAAACAAAACAGCGGAGTTGACGTCATAAATCTTACCACAAAGACCTGTCGATCAACGACAATCAGTTTATGGCAATCAGCGACACAAAAACACTGTACCATTACCACGACGGCACAGCCACAACCAGTATCACATCACGATGTCACCACCACATTTTACCCCAAATTCACCCCACTTCATCGAAAAATACCGCCACAGACATCACCACGAAAGTTACCATCAAAAGTGTGACCACCGTTACCACCATTACCATCATCGTCACCACCTCCGACATTAAAAAAACACCACCACTACCCCCAGCGTCACATCCGCTAGCAACAAGAAGCACCAACACTATCCAAACCTTTACCACCAGCAGTGCCCACTAAACCATCACCATAACGACCTCCCTCGACGTCACGTCACTCCTACCACTTGCAACACCACCAACACCACACCATGCAAACTAACATTACCATCACCGTTACCAAAATTACAATCGCCTCCAACGACCAACACTCACCACCAGCACCACTAGCTCCTGGAAAGCTGCCAACAACACCAATACCACAACACCACCATCGTCATCAAGAAGAAGAAGAACAACAACAACCACCACCGCACCTACCATTACCCGCAACAACAACAACAACATAAAAATCCTGACCACCGTAACCACCACCACCCGCAATAACATCTATCACCAAACACCACAGTCCTCATCAATACCACCAATACAACCCACTAACGCCACCATCACGCCAACAGTCCATCCATTAAACTGAATAAAGCATTGTTAATTACCAGTAATAAAGGCAAGTGTCACGAAGCCGAGAGGTTAGTTTCTGGGCACTGCCTTTCTAAGTTCATTGAAATCACTCAAAAGTCTTTGCTGTTGCTCTTCCTGAGTTTTTAACTTTTTCTTCAAATCTTCGACCTTTTCGTTAAACGTTCTCTCTAAGTCACTATAAGCCTTCTTTTGTCGGGTTAATTCCGCTTGGTGGGCCTCTTTTAATAACAGCTGGTTCTTATCGTTCTCAAATTTCCACGCGCGTAATTTGCGACTTTCCTCGATAACTGACTGGTACTGTGCACGTAACCTTAAAGAAAAGACATCAGGTATTTTTGAATGACAATGGAAGCTGTAGAACAGCAGTTTGCTGCTGAATAAGTGGGTGTTTAACAAGAGAAAAAGGATGGAACAAGATACGAAGAGAGAAAAGAAAAAGTTGAAGGAAGGAAGGAAGGAAGGAAGGAAGGAAGGAAAGAAGGAAGGAAAGAAGGAAGGAAGGAAGGAGGGAAAGAAGGAGGGAAAGAAGGAAGGGAGGGAGGGAGGGAGGGAGGGAGGGAGGGAGGGAACACACAAACAAAGACGAAGGAAGAGAAGATGAAAAGAGAAGTAGGCAAAGGAAATGACCTAATCTTAACCTTACTTTTCTAGTGCTGTTTCCTTCTGGGAAAACTGAAGCTGCAAAGTAGAACAATTAACACGGCAAGTTTAGCAGTGATTCTATTAGACATTATTTACCCAGATATCAGTGCCCATAGAGACCAAATATTAACTAGAAGAGGAACGAACATGCCTAGATGAAAAGTTCAAGGTTATGGTCAAAGGACACTTCACTTTTGTCACTTTTTTGTTTTTCTTTTAATAAGAAAGCATATGAAACAATCAAAGCAAAAGTGATAGCCAACTAATACTCAGTAAAATAGTTTTTCTGCCATACAGTTAATGAAAACAAACACGAAACAATTGCCTAAACATCAGTTGTTTGACCTTGAGATTCTCGAACAGACGGAAAAGGGCCTGGAGAAGGGCGAAACCTCAGTCAAATACTTTCCCGCACGGACCTCGCTTCCCGTTAATACACATTTAGTCATATCACCCACCGGTTTATTCACCGTGTTCGTAAAAGATACATACAGTATGTTTGGGTGATCGGGTGTCTCAGGCTCCTATCTATGTTATATTCTACTCTGGGAAAAAAGTAAACTTCTTGGAAAGGACACAACAAGTGTAATGGTTACAATTCAACGATCGAGTTTACTTCCATACTTACCAATACCCATTGTAGCGCTTCCAGCTTCTGTAATAAAGCACTTGGTCCCTGCAACCACGTAAAACAAAATATAAACGATGTGAATGCTTGTCGCTACAATGCAGTGTTCAACACCTACCCCATCTTGTCCCTGGTTCTGTATACTGAGTGTGGAGGCGACTGACTCACCTACAGAGAGACAAAAATTGATAAGGAACTGTGAACTAGGTTGAAGAATAGTTCCAGGTGGCGCCCTCTGGGACGAACCATAGCTAAGTGAGGAGAAGCTACTGAAGAGAGGAGATGCAATTAAACAGAGGAGATGCTATTACGCAGAGGCGAACACAGATAAAACGTTTTCAAGAATGAGCGTCATTAAAATGGCATGAATAAAAAAAAAAAAGAAAAAAAATGCTTATTTGTTTACCCAACAAGGTACCGGTTATTTTTCGCTGGAAGGCCTCGATTAGATTTAACCCCTTCCGGGCCGTACCCGACTTCTTAATTTTACTCTGGCTAACGACAGACAAATTTTACTCGTCAAGGGGAGACGTCCTGGACAGGAATGGGCCACGCCCTACTCCATTACTTTCCCCGACGTCAAAGGACACATGTCCTCGCAACACAAACCAACATTTAAGGGAAAGTTCTTACTAGTTAAGCTTGTTGAGCTAAAGCCACTGTCTCTTCTTTGCGACACCTTATTCCCTTCAGTCGTTCCCTCCATTATCGTTGCCGTGTCTCGACGGGTTTTCTGACTTGGCCGTCGGTCAAACCCACCAAAGGTTTCTGAGCGTTTCGGTGCTGTCGCTTTCTCATCCTGGGCAGCCGCTGCCAGTTCGGAATCCGAATGTGACTCGTGTAGTTGTATGCTTCCTACGGTAAGGTGGGTGGTGCGTTGAATGAACGACAATAATATAGCTCTGTTGAAAAAGAATGAAAAGCTGTTAACTATTTTTTCCACAAATACAGGGCGGAACTTTGAGTAGACAAACAATTCGACTGTCAGTTATTATTTTGAGGCTTTTTGTCCCGCTATGTTTAGAACGAAGGAAGAGTACTTCTTTTCACACAGTTTCCCCGCTCGAAACGATTTCGTTCGTTTGGACATTACAAAAACACGTGGCGGAGGGCAAGACCGTTCGACAATCGCTACCAACAGTTTCATTAGGTACAACCACAACCAACAATAGTAACCCCCTATCACAATAAATAATTTAGCCAATGTTATCATAATTATCGTAGTCTTCGAGGCTACACGGGTAACGTTCGTGAAAATGTAAACGACAATATTCTTGTAGATTAGTACCTGGCCTTCTCATTAGATGAAATTTTTTCGTCTTCCTTGGTCTAAAGGAAAGCGAAAGAGTACTTGTAAAAAGGAGGGGTAGGAGGCGAACCAGAGGGATACAAAATACGAAAACAGGGAGGGAAGGGGATACGAAAGGTGAGTGAACGTCGGTTTAAACTTAATAACCAAGTCACCGTACCTTGATATTTCCATCTGACATAAACAAAAGATCCTTGAGGAAAATAAAATGAACAAAAACGAAAACACTTAATAAAAATCAAATACAAAATTTCACAACGCATGGATAAAATACCTTCATTTCACTGAAAAGCTTGTTCTTCTGGTCGATCAAAACCGCCAGCTCCTGATCTTTGCGTTCCATTATTTCTAAACCAAAAACCAGCGTATGTTGTTGACGGTGTTAATGTTGGTGCTACCATCAAATTTCGTACTAAAGCTACGTTAGCAATACATGGTATTTATATGGCTAATGTTAATTAGGGTAAGGATCAAGAGCAGATTTCTGAATTAATTGGGCAGTCGCGGGATCTTAAAAGAGACTAACATTAACCCGGAGAGTGAACCTACCCCTAATCCAAACCCTAACCCAACCTTAACCAACCCTAAACCAACTCTAACCCAACCCTAACCCAAACCTAATTTAACCCTAACCCAAACCTAATTTAACCCTAACCCAACCCTAATTTTAGCTCTACCTCTATCTGTACAAGGTCGGCGGATTGTAAGCGCCCGCTAAACTGCATGCACTCTGGGCAAAAATATCGACCATATTGTTAATATTTTACATCACTTCATTTGATCCATGATTATTCGATTACCTAGAATTTCATTTCGTCTATTTAAACGCTCTTCAGCCAATCTTTTTTCTTCTTCAGGGGACTGGAATAAGTCTCCTGTGGAAAACAATGAAATGGACGAACGAATAAATGAACCATAATAGGAAAGAACGGACGGATGGATATTGGACTGATGGTGGTGGGTATGGAAGAACAGAGCAGGTTTGGAGGGGTTACGGACGGACTTAAGCATGGAAGGATCGAGGTATGGAGGAAGGAAACTAAGAAGTAAGGGTGGGGACGAGAAAGAGATAAATGTACGAAGGGACGGGCACAAGGAGGTGGGTGATGAAGGAGGCATGAAGGGATTGTGGAAGGATTACAGTCAGGAGAAAGCCATGGATGTAGGTATTAGGTAGAGAGTGTGTGAGTGATTGATGGAGTCAGGGAGGGAGGGAGGGAGGAAGGTAGGTGAAAAAGCTCAGCGAAGAGGTAGCGACTTGTGTGGAAGGAGGGGAAAGAGAAAGGTAGGGAAGAAGGGAGGGAACGAGGAAAAGAGGTAGGGAAGGAAGGAGAAGGAGAGGTAGGGAAGGAAGGAGAAGGAGAGGTAGGGAAGGAAGGAGAAGGAGAGGTAGGGAAGGAAGGAGAAGGAGAGGTAGGGAAGGAAGGAGAAGGAGAGGTAGGGAAGGAAGGAGAAGGAGAGGTAGGGAAGGAAGGAGAAGGAGAGGTAGGGAAGGATGAGATGAAGGAGGAATGTGAAGATAAGTAATAAAAGGAAGCACGAAAAGGCAGATGAACGGGTCGTAAAATGAATGAATGGTTGACCAAAAGCTTTAGCTGGATTGGGGAAAACATGACAACGGTTTGATAGGTTCACTAACCAGTGTCCTCGGGAGCTTTACTGATCGCATCGGAGATAATCGCGAACCACCTTGGAAAGAAACGAACATAAGAATCAATCCAAGTACCACATGTAACAACTCCCGTCAAAAAAAAACAAAAAACAAACAAACCCACTTGATCCTCAGATGAACTTACTGCTTTTTCTCCTTAGGATTACAGCAAACGAATTCGTACATTTCTGGTCCCTTCTTACTGGTGCTCACAAAGTAAATAGCGTTTTTATCTATGAGAAGAACAAAACATGCAGAAAGTAAGAGAAGAGTGGGTGACTTGTTCATTGACAAAAAAAAAAAAACACAACTTCTGGGGAAACCGTTTTCTATCAAGGTAACGTGTTCAAGCGTGACGTTGCAAGACGCACGGGGCATCATAGCTTTTAAAATCTGCTACCCAAGACAAGTACACAAACGGATTGATTCTGAAACATACTTCTGAAACGCATCAACAATTATTGGGCAAATTTCTTATTAGTATTGAATAAATTTCGTAAAAGTGACTACAAATGACATGCCAAAATATCAAATAATGCAAAAATGTTTACCGGTAGCGACTTCTCGGACCATTAACGTCTTCAAAGCGATGCAAGGGGACTAGAAAAAACCCCAAACAAATCCAACGATTACTGCCCACATATATCGCGGATACTGTGCCCTACGGGACATGAGTGATACAAACAAACAAACAAACAAACAAACCAACAAACCAACAAACGACAAACCAACGAACTGACAAGCAAAAAAAAAAAAAAATCAAACAAACATGCATTTAGATTAACAAATTAGTTTAAAATGCATGACATACTAACAGTTCATCTCTGCATTTCTTACTTGTTTTCGTCAAGACCAAACGTACCTTCCCATCGATGGACAATAAACTGAATTTTTTGTCATTTTCCAGTAAAAATGCCACCATGCTTTCTAGTAAAACGACGTGTGTCTCTACAACATCAAGTATGACAAGAAAATGCTGAAATAAGACAATAAACAACGAAGCCACGAAATAGTTTTTAACACCTCATGCAGCCAAGAAAGCAAAAATAGTACCTGTTAACTTTCCTCTCGCACTTTTCCACTGCAGTACCCCATCGTGAATCATTTTACTCTGGTAATCGACGAATCGGCTATTCTATAAAAATCCAGGAAAATACTATCAGTCACGAGGCTTATTCCGTGGTAGTGATTTAAATCGAATTAAGGATACCGCGGTGACTACAGACAGGTACAGTCCCGGCAAAAAGTCTGGAATATGAATCACTGTTTTCCTTTTACCAGAATATATTGTGATAAATCATAAAGTATTGAACGTTGTGGTTCATCTACTTTGAAGAAAACCTTAAAATGGTTTTGCATCTCTTGAAGACCTTGTTAAGGTTTTTAAGGACGTCTGGATGACTGAAATAACACCTGAATACTGTGAAAATCTAGTGAAATCAATGCCCAAGAGAATACAAGTAGTCATAACAAAATAAGGGTTACCCTACAAAACACTAAGAGTTTTGGGCTTCTGTTTATCGTTAAAATCGTTTTTAAGAGTTGTGTGCCACTAAAAATCAATTTTGTTTTCATAGAATTGTCATTTTTCCCAATATTCAAAATTTGACCTTTTTGATGTAATATTCCAGACTTTTTGCCGGGACTGTATGTCCAATGGCGCGTAATTATGCTGCGGGACAATCACAAAATCAACGTCATCATTTCACTGGCCGCTGCTTCATACGTCACCAGTAGGAAAATCCAGCAGTAAAATGTGGCGTGTTGAGAGGGACAGAAGTATAAAACAAAAGGAATTCCGAAAAAGAGAGTCATTCTGAATACTGAAGATCCGAGCTGTAAATGGAGAGCTATTTTTAAACAGTGATATTTCGACTTTATTTCAAAGTCTGTCTGATGATGACAATGATTACGTAGCATAATTTTAGGGCGTTGTTACCTTAATCTTCTGGCCGTTCTTCAACACAACGCTTCCCTTCTCCATCCGCGCTTTGATGTCTTTTAACTTCTGCAAAGAATTCAATATCGAGGTTTCTTAAAAGGCACACTATACACAGAGTTTTCAAGGCAAAATGTCTTCTAAGCCATATATAAGCATACAAAACATTTCATTTGTAGTTTCTTAATGAAAGACATGCTAAACAGACTTTCATCAGCAACGTGACTTGTAAGCCATATATTACCAGATGAAAAATTTCGTGATTAAAACTGCTGTTTATCAAGTTTTAAAGGTGTTAATTTTTCGAAATAAGGAAGCGAAATATTTAAAAACAAACCGATTGCTTCTCGTAATCTTTAATTGCATCATCCACGGAGTGTAGAGCGTCCTAAAGCAAAAAAGGGCAAAGCTTTAATGACCAAGTATAATTTCAGACCACTTATTCCATTTAGTTGTTCCCACCATTTACCCTTGTCAGTCCAGTGTTTTCCAACCTTTTGGTTCCAGGCTCCTATGTGAGCACCACAAAACTCTTGCTAAAAACCCTGGAGGTAAATAATGGAGGGGCCGAGAAAACTAAGATTATTCACATGAATAACCCCATCAACTTTCCGTCGTATTTAAAATCTTTTCGCCAGTAAACCTTGAAAAAGTTCAGAGCAGACAGGCAGTAATTTCTTCTGCTGATTTTTAACTGTAGCCACACACATGCTGTTCAATTAAATAAATTATAATTCAGACACGTGCACTTTCTCGCACTCCGTCGATTGCTTTGCGCGCTCATGAAGCATTCGGGCACAGCAAGTAGAGATCGCAGAGCAGAGGTATACGCAGGGCAAATTAAACCACCAATACCAGTATTGCACATGACTTCTTACATCTGAAGTAACATCATTAACGGGGTCACATTACTTCCCCGAAGGTAGATAGGTTGGTATGCTTATGTTATGTACGGTAAGCGCATAGAACTGCTTAAAGATCAATTACAGTCACCACTTTCCCAAGAGTAGAACGTTTCCAGTGGAGAAAGTTAAGTTCTATTTTGCCTCACCTTTACTAAAAATAGGGCTTTATATAATTCCTTGTAGTCTTCACTTGTTGCTAAAAAAGCAAAGGATTCGATTTGTGAGATTAGCAAGACCACAATAGTGTAAGGGATGAAGTATTCCATTCACAATTTGGAGCAATACACTGGGCCTTTATACTTATATCTTTAATTATGTAGCATGGAGTAAATCGTACATTTTGTCGTTTTCATAATGGCTTCAATTAATATAGGGTACTTTGTCAGTCTTTGAGTGACCAAGGTGAAACACTCCGGGATTGACAGTCGACGAACAATTCTATGCCTGTGGCATTTCTGGGAAAAAAAAAAACGAAAAAATTACGCAGTGTTAGAAAATCGATGAAGAATCAAGAATTTAAACACGCGGAAAGAACGACTGACGTGGCTACTGCTGAATTTGCAAAAGATATCAAAATAAACACTCTCGAAAGAACGTAAAATGAGATTAAGATGAGAGATTATGTGATTCCTGTTCTCCTCCTCCTCCGGCTCTTTCTCTCCTTTTTCTTTCATTTATTTTTCTTCTTCTTCCTCTTTTTCTTCTTCTTCTTCCTGTTCTTCTTCTTCATCATCATCTTCTCCTTCTTCATCATCATCTTCTTCTTCTTCCTCTTCTTCTTTATCATCATCTTTTCGTTCTTTTTCTTCTTATTTCTATTCGTCTTCTTCTTCTTCCTCTTCTTCTTCTTCCTCTTTTTCTTCTTCTTCTTCATCTTCTTCTTCATCATCATCTTCTCCTTCTTCATCATCATCATCTTCTTCTTCCTCTTCTTCTTTATCATCATTTTCTCGTTCTTTTTCTTCTTATTTCTATTCGTCTTCTTCTTCTTCCTCTTCTCTCTCCTCTTCCTCTTCCTTTTCTTCTTTTTCTTCCTCTTCTTCTTCTTCATCATCTTCTTCTTGACCGTTTTTTTACCGTCTCTGCCATCATTATCATCACCATCATCATTGTTATCATAATCATCATCACACTCGTTATCACCATCATTATCATTAATATCATCATCATTTAAGTAAGAAATAAATAAATAAAAAATACATAAATAAACAGAAGACCTGCTGCTAACAATACTAAGTTGTGAAGGTATTTAAAGAAGGAACCATATTGCCAAAAATGTTCAAAACTGGATACAAACCTCAACAAAACTTGAGAACTTCTTATCTGTCTTAAAATAATGCTGAAATAGAAAAAAACACAACTTGTCTCACGTCACATCATACTACACTTCATCATATCACACCAAATACTATGTCATATGTAATACATTATCTATCAGCTCTCATCCTCGACATGAGTTTGCATGTGCTATACAGCACGGTCGCCTATATTGCAGATCGTAAGCCGTAAATCATTTGCCGTATCATATCTCATCGTACCCATTATCCGTCCAGTGCAACCCCATACCTCGTGCTATCGTCGATACAAGTACCCCGTAATTTTTCTCCAAAAATACCCATGACAATGAAGCAGCTATAAATGAAGATACACTCTCACCTTATACAAAGCTACAGCCTCTTGATGCCTGCTTACAAATTCTCCATAAGCTTCCATAAGTAGCTTGCCATTCTCCCCACTGAACTGCCTCACTATTACATCCCCAATCATTTGCACGGACGCGGCCTCGTCTTGACGACACCTCAAGTTTCTGAGAAATCTCGAACTGATTTCCACGAGTTGGTTAATGCGAGGAAACAGCTGATCCAGCCGGTCCGCGGAATAGTTCGCCTGCTTGCTCAATCCGCGATAGAAAACTTGCTGCATGAGCTTTAGAGTACGTACATGGTGACCCTCAGTCTGAATAAGTTCCATGATCACATCCTGACGCTTAACCTCCTTCGTACTCATCTTCTTCAACACTTTCTTCTCCACAGTGACACTCCACGCTTCGGGCTCCGCGTCGAAGTTTTCCAGGTCCGAGTCAACTTCCAAATCCAAGGCGGTGTTCGTATCCTCACATGAGTATTCCTCCAGAGATTCGGTTTCGCCGTCAAGGGACCCGACTGTCGACGATTTTCGTGTGGGTCCGGGGGAGTCACCTTTTGTCATTGAACGAGGTCTAGGGGCGGGCATATTTATGTTGGGCGCCGTAGACGAATGTTTAGCGAAGGCCGTGGCATGAGGCCCAGCTACAAGAGACTCGATCGTCTTCTTGCCGCTTGACTTGCCAGGCTTAAAGCTCGTCATGGAGGATCGTAAACTATCTCGTCGAAAAGTCGGTGTACGACCAGGTTTCTTCAATTGCTTAGGAGCCTTTGCGTTAAAAAAATTACTCCACCTTCGTTTTCCCATTTCTTCCCGCCCACCAGTTATTGAGGAATTCGCAATTTTGTCGAGTTTCTCACTACTTGGGTATTTCGAGATGTTTTCCAAGTTCTTAATGCGGTGCTGAACGGAAAGAATTTTTTGGTCTTCCGCAATCCGTTTGCGTTCATTTTCGTGATCTTCCTCATCAGTGTCATCATCTTTCGTTATGTCGTCAAGAGCGTCACGGAATGCACTCAAATCCCCATAAGACCTAGCCTTCCTAGCATTACTTAAAATCCCTGGAGAGATATCTTCGTCTCTCCTAGTGGTGTGCATGTCCAGTTGCACATCCTGGAGTGACGTCACAGATATGTCACTTCCCGACCGTTTCACGGGTGTCTTGGACACACTGAGCCTGCCAGACCGCTGACGGAAAGGTGTTCCCTCTAGTTCCTGTACCTTGTCGTCATCAACTTCCTTCGTTACATCTTTCTCATCAACGTGAGTTCGGCTTTTTGAGCGTTCAATCTTTTCCTCAAACCTGATGTGTTTCGTGGTTCCCACTTCGTCTATGTTTTCATCTGTGGTTGTAACACTACCGGCATAGTTTTCTACGTTGGCTTCTTTGTCGTAGTTTGGCAAAAAAGACGAACACACCTCAGACTCACTTTCTTTGCCCACAAACTCAGATTTCATTTCAGCTTCACAAGTCCTCACTTCATCGTCGATCAGTGACGTCCGATCGTCACCTACGCCCTCGTGATTCGGCGGATTAACTTGGGTTTCTTCCACAAGTGTATCATCATCATCATCCCGATCAACTTGCTCTAGCTTTTCATGCTGGTCACCATTGAGTGAGGACTGGCCCAACAAGGGCTCCATAACATTGACCACTTCTTTGGTCACCTCCACTTCCTGGTGTCCTTCACGTTCCCCATATTCCACCCTGTCGTTCGAATTGTCAAAGCCATTAGGTTCTTGAGGCTCGTCTTTTCCTTGGATTTCTTGTCGCTGCTCTAGTTCGCAAGTTTCTACTGATTCCTGGATCACCTCGGGTTCCCTTTGTTCTTGGAGATCTCTGAAATCCTGGAGGACATCAGTTTCCTGATGTTTCTGGCCTTCCCCCCAGTTATCCAGTTCCTGGTTTTCCCCATGTTCCTCCTTCAATACATGTTCCTTGTTTCGCTCAAGCTCACCGTTTTCCACGTGTTCATCGGTTTCCACACGTTTGTCGTCGTCCAAATGTTCTCTTTGTTTAAGATCCTCTACGTGCTCCTCAAAATCCCTACATTCGTCGCTGCCTTCTTCCCGTCCGACTTCACTTTCGCTACAAAAGCTCTCCTTTCCGACGCTAAGATCACTCAAGGATGACATGAAACTCGCGCTGCGGTCATCCTTCTCCACCAGAGAGGACATCGTTTGAAGGATGCCCTTCGAGTTCGCCTCGGATACCGACTCATCATCGGTATCATCAAGTGCAAATTTCTTGGCAAAGTCTTCCAGACTGTTACTCCGGCGGGACATATCTCCCCCGCCCGGCGCTTCTACTGGTCCGCCGTACCACGTTCGTGGACGATCTTTGCGAATGCTGTTCGCCCTTTTCTCTACTGTTGAATATGTTATAGGCATTGGAGAAGTAGGATCGGAGAGTGAGGTCGGGTTGTCAATCATTGGCGTCACAAATTCAGGCGTTTCCTGCGTCTCATCTCGACTCTCTGGCGACTCATCCAACGGAGGCGTGATGGCCGCGGAAGACGCGATGTTAACCAGAGGATCAATGGTAGGGGAATGGGGAGGGGTTGAGGAAACAGGATGAGTAACAGGTTGTACCTTGTCTTCTTGGTTAACATCTCCCTCAATGTGACTTTCAGGGGTCTGAGCACCATGACGTGGTAGAACTCTTTTTAGAGAGTCTGGAAAAAATTTGTCAGGTAATTACAAAAAAATATAACAGCAACAACTACCACAGATATTGTAACGGGAAGAAGAGAACCAGCAGCAACACAGCAATGGCAACAACACAATTACGGCAAAAGTTGTACCTTGAGGGCCTTTTTGTTTACGATTAACCGAAGCCGGGCAAGACAGCCGTCTTGAATGCATTGGTCTTCTATTTTGATCAGCGATAACGGAAATCTGAGGACGGACAATGAGTTAACGGAATAAGAATTTGACACAAAAAAACGCGATCTACACAGAGATACACACACATACGCGCATGATGGCTTGGCGTATCATTTTTACATAAAAACCCGACAAACTTTTAGGTATACCCACTCTCAATGCACGTGAAGATTCGGAAAAGAATTGACCCAGTACGTTTCATACCTTCGGAGACCAAGTGTGAAACAGAACAAACTAGCTATACTTAATTACGTATGAATTTCACCAAACCTCTTTTGATGTCCTTTGAGAATTTAGTAAGCGTAGTTGGCAAAGTTCCTCGGTAACATCTCTTAAGCGAACAAGATTTTCATCTAAAAATTTTGAAAGAGAACAAAGTATTATCTTTCAATGTCTTCAACATCCATCAGGCTGCTACCAACGAACGCACGGTATGAGCTATTGGGTGCATTGTGATCGGAATGGATCTTTTGGGTTATCTTAGGATATTTTTCAGCTTAATAATATCCAAGAGTACTGTAAAACCGTTAAAAGTTTCGGAACTTTTCAGATATTATATCCACAAAAATAATCCGTATTCAGCAAGAAAATCGGGTTTAAAAGTTTTGCAAATATTATGATAAGGTCGCATTTCCAAACTACGTCTCGGTAACGTTTTCCTTTGTGGTATATCATGAATCATTAATGTATTCGAGAAATTAACTTAAATTGTCCTTGCATTTTGTTTTGGGAGCTATAAGTTTGAAGAAACGAGAAAATGCCCCAAAGTATTCTGGTAGATGTTTAAAGTAAACGTAATTGGAGGATTTACTTTACATTTTAGGGGACCTCTTTCGAATGATCTGAGAGAGACGTAATGTCGAGAAAGTAAGGAAAGAGGTTTTAATCCTTTAACGCCTGAATTTGTTTCTTTGGTTTACTGTTCTTTCTTTGTTCATTGATTTGCTGTTTAGTTCTTGGTGTTCAATATATTTGACATTTTGCGTTAAAGGGTTACGAGAAGGCATATAGTCAACCTAAGTTATCAAGTCAACAACAGACCTAAAAATGGTCGTTTTGAATTATTTAAATCTTCAGCAGGAGAAATGATCTTGCTCAGCTCAACCTCCATATCTTCAAAATAGTTTTCTAAAATAAAACATATTTTGTCAAATACTATTAATAATTTTGTATGAATAAACAATGAAGTATATATGAAAAATTTTATTCGACATTAGTGAAAAATTACTAGAATTTTTTTATTTCACAATTTCTAAAACATCTCATACGGAAACATCTAAAACTGTACAGGATATGACTAGCTGGTTATCACTGAAGCAAATCCGGGTATTGTTCTAGCTTTTCTAGCTATAAGATTGTCTTGTTTGCTCAAAGGTTTAGTGAAATGGATGAAAACATAAAAAAGTGTCAAAACACAGCTCAGCTACTTAAAGCCTTACGTCAAGTTACAAAAAACAATCTAATACATTCATTTGTCCATCCACTCTATTTTAATTTTTTTGCTCGCTCAATTGTCTGTCTGTGTTTCTGTCCATCCATCAGTTTTTTCACCATTGGTTTTCCTGGCGGAAAATCAATACGAAAGAAAGTTGATCATGTTTGTTTTCATCACCATTTTCTCAGTAATTTGATCATTTTTGTATGTCAATGGATCAGTTTGCCCGTCCGTCTGTTCATCCGTTCGTACGTCTGTCCATTTACACCACCCCGTCCAACCTATTTCTGAGTAACAGAACAAACCTGGATTAAATGACGACGCTTTTATTGGCCACGAATGTCTGTTGACTGGTGAACCGCGCTGCGATGAAAATAAATAAAAAGTACACTGCTTTAAAAGCTTGATAAAGACAAATGTTAAATATTTACACGTTTATGATGAGAATGAACGGTCCCGGCACAAAGGTTACTTTCCAGATTTTAAATATTTTGGGAGTGAATGAGGAAATCATACATTGGACAAAGAAATCATAAGCTGACACCGTAAGGAAATCATACAGTGTAAGAAAATTTTCACACACGTGTGTACGTAAGATCTTCTAAACATGTTGGGTATGTGCGTGTGTGAGGATAAACTATGTGGGTAGATGTCCGTCACAAAAAATAACAAGCCATTAGGTCTTGACTCAGTCTTACACATATACCATTTTCAATGGTTATAATACAACAACAGTTACATGATATACGACCCCCGCTGGTCAAATGGACTTGGAATATGAAAGAAGAATTATTAAATTCTACAGTTTTACTGGGCATAATAACTCCTTGATAAACGCTTGCCTGCGGGTAAGTCTTGCAGCACCTTTCCTACGGCAAGAACCCCCGACAAAATAGACCAAAGACAGCATATAGCTGAAAATTTCGACCGAGGTTTTCCTCTTTGTCACAAGCAGGGGGCTATAGCTCCGGCCACATTATTATTATCAGTTATTTCGATATTCTAGTTCTTCTGGCCATTAAAACTTACTATGGCGTTAGATAGTTTGTTTAATTCCCTAAGCAGCTGAATATCTTCCTGTATGCTGTGATTTCGACTGTTGGTAATAGTTGTAACGCCATGCTCAACGTTTCTCAGAACTCGCCGTCGGCCGCTATCTTTTGAAAAATTACTCTTTCTGTTTTCAACAAATCTAGCAACAGAAAAATACAAAACGACAATGATGTATGCAGCAGGGCTATTCGTTAGTGATACGGGAGCAAAGACATCTCCGGTTAGTGACCAAAATTCTCCGTTTATGTTGGCATTGAGTGCCTCGTTAACGTCGAATAACTTTTTGTGCATGGTACTATCTACGGGCCATTAATTGGAATGACGTGCTGGGGCATCCGCTTTTGAAGAGTCTCAGTTAACGTACACAATAAATTAGACTGTCTTATTTAGTTCATTTTAACACACAGAAATAATGGGACCTCCAGTTCTGGAGAAGAGTCCCCCTCTCCATTCATTTCGATGTCCTATTTGAAGTACTGTAAAATCTACACGAATGTTCACCCAACATTTATGAGGAAGAGAGGGATGAATTAAAAGAATAACAGTTTGGTTCTAGTTGCTAAAGATATACAGCTACTTCAAAGATCTACACTTGGTACACTAATCGTCCTAGCCCGCCATATTTGCCGTCATGTTGGATTTTGTGCAGAGGCAACATGGTATGCTGCATTCATTCATTCAGAAGTAGAATTTAGGCAGGGATAAGTGAAGGTTGATATGTACTGATCCCTAAGGCAACTTGCCTGATCTTCACAAAAATTAAGTACGCTTGCCTGTCTATGTCCAGCAGTTCGACCAGATCTAATCTCCCATTCTCTCGGGCAACGTCTCTTGGCATTAGCCCAGACTTGTTACATGTTGATAAAGCTCGTTGTGCTCCAGGGAGGCCAAGAAACACATTTATAAGTTCTTTTAAACCATGGTTGGCTGCAAAGTGAAGTAAGGTCTCCTGAGCCTCACATTCTCCTTAAAGAAAAATAAAATTGAATTTTGAATGTTGGGAATCACAGACTAAAACAATTACTCTAACCACGATACTATAACAAAATGGCGTGACATCTGCATCAGGTGTCCAGGTCCTAAAAGTTTAGCCCTTCAACACCCAGAGCTCGTCCCTGTAACGAGTGAAATTGTCTGGAATTGGACAGCGTAAAATGCTCAAGTGCATCCTTGCCCCTTAATAGGTTAAACCACTGATATTTCTGCTAGGAGTAAAACGCGAATTATACTTTCTTTTAACGCGTGCGGTCAATCGCACGCCCTGACGATTTGTAGCGTGCGATCGCATGCGTCTTAATCATTGCCCTGTCAGCAATTTCCGATTGTTCCACGATGGGGTCGAAAACTAGTTCCTAGTTCTAGTGGCTTCAAATTTATGAAACTGACCTTTTTGTAAAATATCGCCCACTAAAGTCCATTCAATTGGTAACTCCAGCTGTACAAATGCTTGGGCAAGTCTTTTATCCCAGAGGTCTTGATGATCCCTTCCCAAGCAAATCATCCAAACAGCATCCATTTTCTCAGCAATTTCTGGATCTGAGGCACTTTGAGCCAAAAACTTGGCAATGGCATGCTCCATCTGAGAAATGTATGTAAACTTGAGGGTTGTGAGAACGGTCAGGTCACCATCCTGGCTTAGGAACACTTTTACACTCACATCTTCAGCAGTATCATGTTCTAAAATACAGATAAAAAGAAAATGAACCTGGGACCATCTAAAACTGAATAAGCCCAAGACTGATGAGACTGAGATATATATTTTGGAAAGGTGGGAGCTTGGAGATATCTTGAATGATAGACAAATGTTCGTCAAGCTCTACCCTCAGAAAAACGATTTCAGAGCCCCAGACATCTCCAAGATACCTCCAAGCTGCCAGATTTCCAAAATATATGTCTCATTTTGACATTATTAACATATAGTGGCTTCTGCTTAGGTCGCACATATGTCAAACTTGCACCTTAGCTCACCATCTGAGTCTTGGTGGCTCAATGGTTAGAGTGTCTCACCGGTCATCAGAGAGTTGTAGGTTCCATCCCCATCTGGGGGTCTGAAATCATTTCCTGAGGATGTAGCTCAACAAACATTCATCTATCATTCACCGATGAGGCTGTCACAAATGTACATGGGATATTAATTTATCTATTAGGCCAGTGGTTGGGGGGAAAAATCAGCATGGTCAAATATCACAACGTATATATGCTGTTTAATAAAAGTAATCATAATTTCACACCACACAAAATCCATGCAATTACATTAAAATAAGGCACTCTATATTAGGTATAAATAGTGAAGGGTAAAAGGTTTTAACCATTGAATCCTTCAAAGGTCTTTTTTATCAGTCTTAAGATTTTTAGCATTTACGAATATTACCACAACCACTTCTGATAATTGCAAATTATGATGCACATGAATCATGCATCTCATTCAAGGAAGAGCAGGAATTTTGCTTAAAATATTTACTGCTTTGAATATGTAATAACAGACAAGCCAAAAAGGCACTTTAGTAATTGCAACCAGTTAGGAAAAGGATACTGCAATGCAATATGCCACATGAGTTTTTGACATATAAACATCAAATACAACTTAGTCCTATGCAAATATCATTTAGTTTTTTTGAGATTTCTTGAAACAAGAGAAGTAAAGTATGGTTCAATGTATACTATATTTTGTGGTGTATAAGTTGATTTTCTAGGACCCAAATTGATCTCTAAAACTCTACCTCGACTTATACAAAGGGTCATGAAATTGAGGGAAATCATAGACCTGATATACTAGTACCAGTCCTCTGTAGATGTCAAGAAATGAACCAATCAGCTCATTGCCAGTAAATGAGCACATAAACATGGTCAACGTATTTTATTGTAAACCTCATTCTTATGGTGTAAAGACTTCAACATGATTCCAAAACAACAAAAATACAAAGCACGATTCATATCTTAAAATATGTGTTCATATCTTCAACGAAGTTGAAGGTTGTTGACTTGACTGAAAAGTCAAACTGCTCTGCTGCCAGCCACAAGTTTGGTGTTAGTGAGAAGCTTGTTTGAGACTGGAGGAAACAATCCAACAAAATAAAAGATCTACCAAAGACAAAACATGCTGATTGTTTGTGTAATTTTCTATACTAAAATAAAGTCTAAAAGATTAAAAAAAATGCTGTAAAAGATTTGCCATGTTATTAAAGTTTCTTTGAACACTATGTATTCTGTGTCTGGTAACTATTTAATTTGAGAGACTCAACTTATACTCAGGGTGTCATAAAAATCACAATTTTTTGGTCAAAAAATAAGGGTTTGACTTAAATGCCAGGTTGACTTATATGCTGTGAAATACAGTATTTTTTTTTTTTTTTGCTTTATTACAATGGAAATACCCAGATGAAGTAGAAGGTATTTTAATTCAAAGGTTCAAGCCATCAGAGGGTTTTTAGTCAAAGGTTTGAAGGTTGATGTTCAATGCTTTTCCAACCCCTTTTTATACCAACTGATGATTTAACAAGCATGATGCTAGTGCTGTTATGGCAATGGGTTCAATATGTTCATGGTACACCACAAACCTGGAATAATCACTTGCAAAGTAAAAGGATTAACAGCTTCTGCATTTGAAACATGATGTTTCTTGGTTCCCTCAAATACCACAATATAATCAACATTTAACAGCTGAAGTTCCTTTGGACATGTGATAAACATTGCCTGATTTCCCTGTTGCAAGAGAAAGTAAGAATTGAGTGGAGAATGGCAAATTATCATTGGATAGAATGGCACATTTAATATAGGCATAGAGTTTTGCTTTCGTCTGGGGGGGGGGGGTTGAAATTCAAGGACGAGGTGCATGAGTGGCATGACCTCTTGGCGATTGTGCGAATCGAGTTCTATGGAAAATTGCTAACAGCTGATCGTTACTGACACGGAATAAACCTTTACTAAGTGATAAAATTGACAACTTATTGGTAAAAAATGAATCATAGAATAGAAACAATCGCTAATTAGACTGTGCAGAATCTCTTGTAATTTCAAGAGATATACACTCCACTGTCCACACTCTAGAAAAGGATGTGCACTTACTGCCACTTGGTAAGTACGTCATTTACCCCTGATCATATTGTACCACTACGCCCGACCCCAACAGAACACTGACCCTAATCACTTGATACAATATAATGAGGGGTAAATGAAGCACCGACTTGCCATTCCTGTCCCCAGTGCCCTTGCGGAAGAGAATGCCCCATGTCTTAGATATCCTATCATAATATGGATTTTCTCGTTATCAAACTTTATAATTTTTTGATGATGTGTTTAATTACTGGGTTGTCTTATGTGTACATGGGTGTTTTTGGCTGACCAGGATAATGAGGCTATAACAGTTATATAACCCTAGTCTCTAATTTGTGAATGGTGATTGATGAGTCACTTGCTGCAAAGTTTCTGGAGGGCTAAGCCCCTCCATGAAGATTTCTGGGGGGCTAGAGCCCCTCAGCCCTCCCCATACTCTACGCCTATGACATTTAATGTCCCTTTTTATAACAACTGGGCACAAAGTAAGTTTTGGTGCTGATGTATATTAATATGTATATATAGTTGGTAAATATCATAAAACTCATCAAGAATTCATCTGGGAAATAAAAAGGAAAATCATAACCATGATTTGTGTTTTAATTTGATAAAAAGATGCTGACTTTTCTCTTCAAATTCTTTTGACTTAGAAAATTTTAATTTTCAAACTTTCTTTGCAAGTTAGCATATTCAGAGGTTCATTTTACAAAACATTTAAAAATGTGTAGTACTTGCTTTATTGGACCAAAACCACAGGGTTGTTGCCTTGCATATTAAATCTGATTAAGCACTCCTGTTTGGTTTTCAATGTTATATAAAAGCTGTTAATTTACCATGTAAAGATTATTATCCCATAATCTTTTGGGGTCTGGAATTTTATGTTCATTCTTTTATAAAGGTTCATACTATCCACTAAACGACCTAGCTTAACTTGGACATAATGATATGTTTAAACCATGTGTTTACAAATACTCCCTGAAAAATTGTTCTAAGTTGTGGAACATTCTGTCTTTAATTACCATAGAATTTCAAGACTAACTCAAACAATCCTTTTCATAATATCTCCACTGCAAATGCGTTTAAAGCTGAACAAAGAATATGATCCTCAGGTTTCACTTTGAAATCACAACTTCATTATTACTCTTGTTTAATTCTCTAAAACTGTTAAAAGCTGGTCAATATTAAACCTCTCACATTGTAAAACGTTCCCAAACCATGTATCGTTAAAAGGTTTGTATAATGCCATAAAGGTTTCAAAATGTTCACAGAAGACCTTCCCTGTTAAGTGCACCATTTTCTTAGAATGAAAACCACTAAATAAATGTCAAAGTGGTAGAACACATTCAATGATTTACAAAAATACACTACAGTAAATCCTAAAAAATGTCCTGTACTTTTTAAACAGTAAGGAACTGAGTTCTATTCAGTTTAATGTGGTAAATGTTTACCTTTGGTATTAATGATGAACAAAAGGATATGGTTTAATGAGATCTACATTTCAATACCCAAATTCATTAAAATAACTTACTGGACTTTGAAGTACATAAACATGCTGTATTTCATACACTATAATGTTATTTTGAGTTTAATTTTCGAACTTCATTACCATTTTCCACCAAATGTTTGTCAAGTATGACTTTCATGATTATTACTAAAGTAAACATTGTGCTACAGCAATAAAATTAAAGGACAGGTTTTAATATCATTTAATTTCTGTCATTTGTATGCATCAGGAACAGTACATTACCCTAGTCAGCAAACTGGATCAAATCCTGTACTAAATTTCTCAGTAAGAACAATCTTTATTTAGAATACGCCACAGCAATCAAGATACTTCAAGTTTGCTTGTTAACAAGGTGATAACTTCATCAATAATCTCATTAAAATTATAATGATACTTGCACAGAAGGGAAACCATTTATACAAAATTGAATTGAAACAGCAATTAAAAGTATGGAGCACAAGAACCTGCTTGTTATGAACATTGTTTAATCTATGTAATCACTCACTGACTGGTGCTAGAGCACTGGTCAACATAACACTATGGCTGCTACCAAACTGAGTCCAATAACTTTTCTAATATGAGTGCATATTGAGTGGTTTATCTGTTTGGTTAATAACTCGAGGATTATGTCATCTGGTAAACCATTTTAGGATTTTCAGTCTTTGCTTGTGGCCTGATACGAATGGCTTTTTGACTAAACTGTGTGGTCTGTCAAGTGTCTGAAATGTCTGGTCCAGGTCAAAGTGGCAACCAAGTGGTTACAGTGTCGAGTGCTTTATATTCTGCCGGGTGGTGTGCAAATTGCATGGATGGAAGATGTCTCGAGTGCTGCCAAGCACTTCACACCAACCCACTTTAATTTAAGGTATTTATCTCGCAAAGATAACTCCTAATTCACGTTTTTGATGCTAAATCCGGTACAAACGATTGAAATTATTCCTTGGCATTTGTAAAGTAAACAACGGCTGAACTTCAGTAAGTAGTCCTTTAGTTGAGAACTCTTCAGCATAGCGAAGCTGAGATCAAACACCGGACAAATTGCCAGTGTACCGAAATAAATCACTTTTAAAAATCCAAAGCAATGATTCAGTGTTTTGAAAACGAAAGTTATCCCCGTCGAGGAAACGAAAGGAATGACTGAGCAATAATTGCTGAGAACGTTTAGTGGAACTGTAATGGGTTTTTGGGTCGACAAGTTTTAATACTATGACTATCATTTCAAAACTGCGTCAAACACGTCACAAGTACACTGAGCAACAAAGAATCACACACAGTGATTATACTTACATAGGTTGGAGCTTTCTGGGGAGCGAGTGCCGACCTCCAAGACACTACAAGACATCAAAACACGGTGTTGAATATTAAATTTAGAAAGTAGGCTTACAATAGTGAACTGTAGTTTGCAGTGCCTGAAGAGAACGAACAGAAAGCCATTTCGCTTACGCTCAAAGTGAACTTCGGCTCTTAATTTTGCAGGAAGATTATAACTCCATACGAAAGGCAGACGTCTGTTTTTGTTAACCATAATATTCGGTTTCAACCTGGAAAGTATGTTGTCATGTTGAAGACAAACGTTTAGAAACAAAAGGCGCCCTCCTACTTTTGAATGGTTTCACGAAAGACAATTCACGAACTGGAAGAAAGAAGAGCGAAGTTGGTTGACGGGTACCACTTCGCCTTCTTCGCTCACCGATTGCATTACTAGTTACATTTATAGTCTAATATCGGATAAAACTAGACCAAAACTTGGATGGCGTTCTAGAAACCAATCTAGTGATGCATTTCAGGAAACCTCGATGCAACATGCCCCAAAACTTGAGTCACGCCAAGGTAAAATGAGCTCAGAATGACGGATATTCCACACAAGGTCTCCTATTTTCATGTTTAATCATCAAACGGTCTACAATAACAACAGCATTAAGAGAGTTTACAATGGGCAGTCCATGTTGGGAAAAGGCGGCTCATATAAAGCACTCTAAAACCACAAATACTTTGTACCTATTTCCTGTGAGGTATTAAAATCGCAAGTTATTAATTTCAAACGTCTTTTGCCCTCCGTTTCGATCGCATTGAAACCAAAACCCAACATAGACATTAACACCGACTAATAACGACACTAATACAGGAAGAAGAAACTATATAAATGCCCAAGTACCTTCCGAATCAGCCATCTTGTTGCCTTAATTGTTTAAAGAATAACACAGCCGTATAATTGTGAATCGACAAGTTCCCCCAGAAGGCTCACGATAGAAGTCTGGAAAGTCGTCCAAATAATCCATACACATTTGTAGTTAACGACTCATAGTCCCACAGTTAAAAGGATCGTTTCTTCAGCGATCAACGTAGACATTTTCTGAAACTAAATTGCCACGGTACCTTCTTCTCACCACCGGCTTAAGTTCTTGGGATCAAATTAGACTCAGTTCCAGTCTCTCCTCACACCAAACATAGCATTGCGCGACCTCACTGTTTATATTCATACTTGTTAACGCTGTCGCGGCTGGTTTTGGGGAGTATTTTAATATTGCGTATAATTTGCCACTTTAATCTTCGTTTCCGGTAACATTTTTTCCGTGTATTAACTTTGTTTTTTACATATCTCGTCCACCCTTCGCTTGTGCTTGGCGGATCAGACGGATTTTGTGGGATTCTTCCGGATTCTATTTTACTATGGTCCTTCTTCCCTGTTGTCCCGGAAGCGAAACTTCCCTGCATTTTTCGGATTTTTATGAACATTCGTATGAACTAAACGTAGTAATTTGAATAAAACTCTGCAACAGTGTCTCTCAACGATGATAAACTTACTCGTGTGAGAGTATGAGTAAGAATACTTGTAAGATAACTTTTGTCACGAATACCATTTAGAATTTACTAATTCAGTTTAATTTTTTTTGTGATTAATTGACAATTTTTTGACATGGTATTTCCGTCCCAAGATTGAGTTACAGTGCAGCCCTGGGTGACTTTCAATGAATAGAACGTAGATTATAAAGTCTAATGTACGTGATCTCGAAAGTTTCATAGGGTTAGTTTGTTCAAAACTCTTTTAATTTGGTCCAAACCGGACTTTAATTACATTTGCTCTGGCATACGCCAGATTATTTCACTCGTGGAGAGGAAAGGTCACGGACCGGGAAGAGTTAGTCTCGATCTAGTCTAACATGATAACCGTATAAAACGTTCATAACCGAAGGCCCTAACAAGCTCGCGAAAAGGATATCTCAGATAACGCACTAAAGCAAGGGATTTTCATATTTTGAATGACTAAAACCTTGAATTGTTTAAACGTCAAATTGCGCACAATCTTTTCTGGTCGCCGGCGGGCAAAATAGAACAATTATTTTTAGAAGGGAGAGACGAAACCCCACAGTGTTGAAATTGCATGACGATGATTTCCAAATTCAGGAGGTGGTGCCATCGGTAGACGATGTTGGTTAAGGGCAGATTATTGAGAATAGAGGCGTGGGAACAAAGTATATGACGTTTCCGTGAAATGAAGTACGTCAACATTCATGCCGTTTTGAACCTGAGGAATGTCCGTACATGTCTATTTAAACCTGGATCTATTGTGCTTCGACTTTTTACCAACCTATTTTTAGCAAATAGGAAGGGTTGGCTGATGCGGAAGCGAAAATTATCTAGGACAAGTCCTTATAGCAGCGTGAAAGCGAAGAAATGAATAACTCTCTGTCCCCATAACAGCCCATATTATTCTGGATGTCTTTGAGATACGATTCTACGGAAGACGCTTGCCATTTTTTTTTCTTACATTGTCGCCTGAACGTCAACAACTACGACTAGACCCAGAAAGCTAAGTAATAATCGGTTACGCTAATCCAGTTAGTGACGTAACTATAACTTCATGGGTCTTCAGGAAATTTCGCTCAATTTGACAGTTCAAGATTACATGCTCTACTGGTTGGAGTGACCAGGGCCGTCTTAACAGCGTTATAGCCCCCCTGGCAAAGCAGTGCACTGGGCCCCTACCTACACAACCACTCACAGGAATAAAAATGTAAATGGTCGATAAAATTAAACATATATTTATTGTATTAGTACTTCCAACAAAATCAGTGTTTAAACATTAAAAAACATGCTGTACAGCAAAGAATTAATCAACACAAACGTTTGAACAATATAACATGAGCCTTGAAAAACACAATTGCTATTAACTGTCAAGTGAGTTGAAGTGACGTCAACATATACGCTTTTACGCTATGTAGCGCGTGAGATCCATGCGCATACATGCACGTGAGGTTGCAGAGGTGACCGTGATACTAAATCAGAGGCGAATGCCAATGTCCACTTGTAACACAATAACAAATATTTATAGTTTAGCGTAGTATAGTATTTATTTATTGACAGCAAGTCACAACATACATAGATTAGCATGGGGCTTCTATGCTCGTGGGGTCCCCGGGCAACTGCCCAGCGTGCTCATGCGTTAAGACGGCCCTGGGAGTGACCCTGGCGTAACCTGGCTTTTTTTAAAGGTCATCAGGCATTTAGATCACTGCATTCAGTCCTGTTATACGAGTTGGTAATAGGATGGTTTCAAGTGCAATTTGGAAAAAACACGTACAACTGAATTTTTCAAAGACTGTCAAAACTGCACCAGTCGGAAGAAAGCGCTAATTGATGTCTGTTAAGTGCTCTCAGCAGATCAGAATCGAGGAATTTTTACCATCTATACGAACCAGTACATAAATTTAACCTTCGCTCACCATCTGAGTCTTTGTAGCTCAATGGTTAGAGCGTCTCACCGGCGATTAGAAGGTTACGGGTTCGATTCCCGTCAGGGACTCAGAAAGTTTTTCTGAGAGAACAGCTTGAGAGCGTACGCATTGAGTATATTTTATAAGTGTTGTTACTCTAGAAGAATTCCTTCTAGAAATTACTAAGCAGGTAAGTTTTACTGGTATTATAATCTCCTTAAACCGCGTTCATTGAATGATTTCAATCTCGCTGAATCACTACCGTTCACGGTATTAGCAAAAAACTTGTTTGGTATGTCACAGCTGGACCGCAAACCTAGGAAACGAGCCCAAAGTTCACACGTCCTTGAAATTTGGATCACACCTCGTATTCGACCAGCGTCAAAACTAAATCGCGCCAACACGCGGTCCAAAAGCTGACAAATTTAATGTTTCGTAAGGACAATCAAACGGATGCGGTTCAAATTTTACTCGTAATTCGGTCGATACTCTTTTGGGCGGTGTTGTCGAGTTTATTTATAGTTTTAAGTTGGAAAGAAGTAATTTTTCTTGGGGGTTAATGTCGAGTATAACCCATATGGGTGTATCTTAAGGATGACGTACACGGCACGACTTTGGCAGACGATGGCTCATTTTGGCGTGTGCAATGTTGTCTCAAGAGCTCTATTCCTTCTTACGATTTGTTAGCTGATGTAGTAATACATCTTGAAGACTGTAGTGAGTAAATCGCATACACAGAGTGAACAATCGTGACGTGTAAATGGGGCCTCTTGTGGGGTTTTTTGTCATAGTTTTGTGACGCTGGTGGTGGCAATGGGAGAGAAGTTCCTCCACCATTCGTCCACTTCGTTAAGGGCTGTTTACACGGGCGATTTTTGCTGCGACTTTTACCTTCCTGACACATGCGATCGAGTGAACTGATTTGCCGATCATTTGAGCCAAGCTATACGGTACAATACTTTGGTGAGTTGTTTACTCAATCGCATGCTTCAGGATGAGAAAGCTCGCAAGAATCGTCCGTGAAAACAGCTCATTACGCCATTGGTCTCGCTGGGTTTCGTCCCTACAAACTTCGTTCTTTAGAATCTTAATTTAGAAATTAGGATTTCTAAAGTGGTAAATGAGCATCTCGAGAATAGCACGAGCCATATTTAGCTTAACTGATTTGTTACACGAATGACCGTTGACTATAAAATGTGTTGGCAGTTTTTTTTTAACGGAATAGGAAAGCATTTAAGGCTGTATATTGACGGAAGTGCGAGAGTGAAAACTTCCGTGTCGCGTGAAGTCTGATTTGGCCATTCATAATCTGTCCTATCTCGGAAAGAGAGAAATCGGTTGGGATTTAAGAGTCAAAGCAGACATCAACACTCATAAGTAGCATTATATGGGGTCTTCATCCTCTTGAATGGTAATCACATTATCCACATGGACCAGTCAAATGAAGGCTTCATTGCTTCAATCGGAAGTATAAATTACGAGTATGTCATAAAATAATTATATCTGGATTAGGAAAGAAGTGCGTCCACGTACAGCGCGGAGTTTTGAATGTCGTGATCTCTGAATAATCTGATGGGAAATTTCCTTAGCGTTAAGGACCTTTTGGGAATTTTATAAAAGTATTTGGAAAGTGTGAAAATTCGTAAGATCTGTTCACGTCAAATTTCAAAACGCCAAGCGGACCAATCTCATCAAATATGGGCTTCTTTTAAGTCGCGAAGTTGTGTTGAACGAAAATAAAAATGAGCTTATGCCCGGAAATCGTGTTAAAGATCATGCTGAACCAATTTACACATACACATGGGGAGTTTAAGCAACGTTATTGAAAGAGTCTGATGGGTAGCGTGACGTCATTGTGAACACGCCCAAAGGTTCGCCTGAGTACATTTACGCGTACCAGGAATGTGATTCATGAATATTTATAACAAAGCATGATTTCAACAGATACGAAAGCTGTCATTACACTCTGCATTGTTTCTCAATACTTAAATCTGCTGTTCAGATAAAAATAATAATAATAATAATAATAATAATAATAATAATAATAATAATATAATAATAATAATAATAAAAAAAGAACGGGCAAAAAAGACTAGTCTAAATGCTCTAAAGGAAATATGGAGAAATAAACCACTGCACGGCAAATACCCACAAAGACTAGAAGAAGCTGATGTTGACAGTGAATCCACGCATCGTTGGCTTCAAGGGTCAGGTCTCAGTGCGGAAACCGAGGGTCTATTGATCTCAGCCCAAGATCAGAGCCTCCCGACAAACGTCTATAGATCTAAGATAGTTAACGACGGTACAGACCCTCTTTGCCGCATCTGCAAAAAGTCAGGATGAGTCAGTAGATCATCTCATAGCTGGCTGTCCTATATTAGCATCTAAAGAATATAAGGCTCGCCATGATCGTTTAGGCCAACACATCCACCGGAATGTGTGCAAGCATTACAACATCAAAGTCCTTGAGAAATGGTACGAACATCATCCTGTAGAGGTCACCAATGGAAAAGATGACAATTCTTTGGGACTTCACAGTTCACACAGACCATACCACCACAACCAATAAACCAGACATTGTTATCAAAGACTTCAAAGCAAGGACATGTCAAATTATTGACATGGCAATTCCCTGTGATAGCAACATTTTGACTAAAGAATACGATAAACTTCAGAAATATAAAAACCGGGAAATTGAGATCACCAGGATGTGGCATCTAAACGCAACAACGATACCAGTCATCATGGGCGCACTAGGAATGATCCGAAAGGGAACTAGTAGGAATGTCGAGAGAATTCCGGGAAATAGCAAGCTTCAAGAACTGCAGAAGATTACTCTCATTGGTACTGCACATATACTTAGAAAAACATTATCTATAAGAAAATGAAAATTGGTCCAACTGGAGAATAGACTTCTAGAGCCCTCTCGCTCTTGGACCCCGGTGGGGACCCGGTGTTTGGACAAGTATACATACAGTCAAATATATGAACAATAATAATAATAATAATAATAATAATAATAATAATAATAATAATAATAATAATGATAATAAATGAAACAAAAGAGAAATATTTAGGTATCTTAACATCTACGACGTCAATTTCAACGACGAAGTCTTTTAAACAAGTAATAACTACTGATATCTAATGACTTCGACCTTCATTATAAAGTTCGATTGCCTCCCCATTTTAAAACACGTCTCCGTGCTTGAATATCTGGTGAAAACACTCTTCGTGTTTATCGCTTCATGCGTTACTTTCGATTACTTTTTTCCACTTGTAATTCTGAAAATTATTCTGAAAAAATCCACCCAAGCCAAGCTTGCGAGTTGCGAGACAGCTGCTCTCGTAAATATGTAAACAGGGAGTGTGAAACTGTAATTATCCTCTTAATACCAGTCATAAAAAGAAAAATTACGGAATAGAAGAATGATAGTCACGTAATGCGACGCTGTCAAATTAAACACCATCCGTGGAATATAACCAGTTTATGGACTTTTAATCAAATAAATCTGTCACGTTTACCTCAAAAACATAATACAATAAGCAAGATTAATATTATTTATAAAACTTTATACAGTTAAAGAAGAAAGAACTGGATTTACAAACTGAAAACCGTCGATACAATTGCAGTGCTGTTGTTCTCGCAATCCTTACCAAGTGTAGACCTCAGGTCTAAAGAACAATTACATAAACCTACAATAAACTGTCGAGATATTTCCTATTTTCTGTACCACATGGCTATCGGTTTCTGGCGACGAACTTTCTTCTGGAGCTGCAGCACGCCGTATAAGAGGGCTTCAGCAGTAGGGGGACACCCGGGAACATAGATGTCGACTGGTATGATACGGTCACAACCTCGCACTACGGAGTATGAATAATGGTAGTAACCACCTCCGTTGGCACAACTGGAAACAAGACAAGTAAGACAAGAGAGACTCACCACAACTACATCTCTTCTAATCTCAAGCAACTGTGAGGGGTCTTTGTATCGACTTCGTGCAGGAAATTGGGTCCTACACTACTCAGTGCCAAAGTTTTACGAATTCCTGGGTGCTTATCATGTCCGCTTATAGTCCGTTTAACGTCCACCAGTCTATTGCCTGTCTACTGTATATCGTCTGCCAATCTATCGTACGTTCGTTTGCTTATCGCCTGTAATCTATCTTCCATACACTTATTGTCCGTCGTTTGCCCAGTGGTCCTTTTATCGTGTATCGTTGATCCGTTTGTACGTCATTTGCGTGTTTAACTTCTATCACCCTCATCCATCTTCTAACAGTCCTAGAAAGGGTTTGTAACCTGATGTTCGTCGCTTCATGGTGAACTGCTCAACCGTTTATCGTCAATCCTCCGGCCTTCCACTCTCCTGTCGGTCAGCTTTCACCCGACGTCCGTCTGACTGTCTAAATCTGTGGTCTATACGTCCCTCCCGCTGACGGTACTTTGTATGTACAAATAGAGAACATTAGCAAAAAGTGTTCTTGATTCACGAACGACGTTTCTCTCGACAGAATTTTTCATGCAAAACAAAAATGAATAATTTCAAATACCAAGGACGTTGTCGAACGTGTAAAACGCCGTTTTCATTCCGCACAGACGTCATTGACCGCGTTTCCACGTTCCAAAGACAACCTCTATTCCTACAACCTTAACATTTGTCAGTTAAGTTCACCGCGGACTCATTTATTAGACATACTATTATCTCCCCCGGGGTTTTTAAGTTACTCACCATGTTTGCTCGCATAAAATATTCTATTCAACGAATACATAGCCCAGATATCGACAACACGAAGCCATCAAATCTTCCGGTTGACGTCCGTGATTCAAGAACGCCTGTTGCTCAAGGTCTCTACTGTGTTAAGATGGACGCGGACAGTACCGTGAGCCTAACACACAACAAAAAATGCAAAAAGATGAACTATATAACTTTTAAAAGAACTACCTTCCCATCGATATAACCCAACGTGGTTCTGGCATTTGGTCAAATACCTACAAAAAGAAGAACAAAATTTATTAGCACAGCGTTTGCTCAGTCCTTTGAATGCAACCATACCGTCATGCGATTTTACTCTAGGTAACCAACCAAGCAAGGTTTGATAGCCATGGTACCTTTCTTAAAGCAGGAGCCATTTTGTTCGTTAATGTTCCAGCAACGATCATGACATCTGCCTGCCGCTGAAGAAAAGAAAATGAAAGATAATTCACATGTCAGCGGTAATCACTGTAGAATACGAAGAACAAACTTGGGGAATACAATACGTTCAAATTTCCTTATCGGCTACAAGCGTGCATTCTACACTCCATGAAACGCTGAGATGATGCAGGTCAAAAGTTACATTACATGAACGTAAGTACAGACACAGACAGATAGATTGAGACAGATCGACGGACTTACAGAGTAGAACAGACAGATGGACAGACAGATATACATGGACTGCTACACAGACAGAAAGTACACACAGAGAGACAAACGGGCAGACAGGCAGGTGGAGAGACCAAGAGAGTATGGGTACGACAGCCGAAGCAACCTGGAAAGCCAAGTACGGTTTGATAAGCTGTAACGCAAACTCGTTGGAAGTTGTTACTGCCCGTGATAGTTTGACTTGTCCACAAGGAGGATCACTGGCAAAGATGAAGAGATGGACGATCAGTACAGAATTTCTGATCAAACTTACTGGACTTGCTCGAAAAACAACCCCAAAGCGATCCATGTCATACCTTCACAGCAGAAAGAAAACAAAAGGTAAGAGTAAAGCGAGATTAACGCAGACCACGACTTTAAACACTACAAGGTGAGTGAAGGAGATTGCAGGTGTAAACAATAGATCTACTGAAATCCTCAGTAGATTTCAGCCAAGGGAAACTTAGAGCAGTTTCTCACCTGTAGGGTATTTAGCTCCCAAGGGGTGGAACGGGTCATCCCTGGATGTAGCGGAAACCCGACAAAACAATAGAATAAGTTACAAATATAATTGAAAACTAATCTCACGGGTAGAGTAATGTAAAGTTTACAGTCTTAAACCACTTTAAATTCACTTGTTTGATGGTTGGTGGGACGAGTAGTGCCACTTCAAATGTGTGGTGAATGTGAGTAGGTTGAGTAACTCTGATTTGTTATAACTAATGCCACGACATGAGGAAAGTTAGTGATTAAATATCCTCGAAAGCCGAGGGAGGTTTGGGGAAACTTTTAATCCCTGTTTTCCCTACATGTCATGGTATAACTTTGTAATACCATGGTGACCGTCGAAATTCAATTGGTATTGTTTGAAAATTCTTTTTGGGGATGTTAGTATTGCTCATGGTGGGTATCAATATTTGTTGCGACAGCCACGTATCGTGGAGTTGAAAGCAAAGGGAAGTCTTCCACCTCTATGAAAAAACAGTAAATGAGGAATTCGTTTAAGGAGATACCTAGACTTGGCCCAAGCCTGCTTCAGGCCAAGTTTCGGGGCAATCGGGGGAGTGAACGAAGCGTGAAAAACGACACTGTAAACGCCCCGGTGGGCGAGCGCCGCGCGTTAACCGTATTTTTCACGCTCTGTGTGCTCTCTAGCTCGCCCCGAAACATACAGTGGCAGACTTTCAGCAAGTCTAGGACATACCGGGCATATCGACAAATTAATGAATGCATGTAGAATCAGCAAAATGCTGGAGAATTATGTGCAGTTTTATTAGTTACGTTTTATCAGAAGTCTGACTTTGGAAACCGCATCAGCGAGTTTACATTGCGGATAAGAGACCTGTTAAAACTGTTGCTCAACACCGTAAGTTCTAACAACTCTCCAAGAATGCTGAAATTATATTTAAACACAAAATGCGGGAAAAATTCGGCGCACAATATAATGTAGTGGCATCCTATAAGATTTGAAACATGACAACTAACAACCAAACCTAATAGACTTCCTGTTGCAAGGCATCAATGTTCGATTGCACTCAATTTTAGAAAGCATTGGTAGTTGGACCTTCCTTATCTGAACTCAAAAAAAATGACTGTTTCAACAGGTTAAGCTTCATCTAAATTGACTCAATCCCGTATCAAACATAATCGACTCTCCTAACTAAGTGGCGCCGCTATTTTATGCTTAAATCGTATTGAGAGAATATAGGCAGAAAAAATTGGAGGTTTTAGTTGCTTTACTTGAGCAGGTGGCATTGATGAATTGACTCATCTTTCACATTACAGCAATGAAAATTTTTAAATTGAGAAGCTGAGAAAGAAAGTTAGCATGGAGTGGACATACCTTGGTCCAGCAAAATGCATCATCTCAACAGCACAGCAGGCAAGACCAAATGTCATTGGCCACATAGAGCCCTAAGAGATAAGAGACTTAACTGTAAGTTATCTTCATAGCAATCTGAAACCAAACCCTCTGTTCCAGTAAGACACAACAGAGAGTGAACAATATGATTTTGAAGAATCTGCAAATCAATGTGACTGTTTGTTTGCCCCCTCAATTCCCAGATATCTCTCTGTATTGAATAACATCATGAGGCATTAGCCAGAATAAATTTCCATGTGGTTACAGTATTTTAGGGGTGAAAGGGCACAGTAATGGTCTTACTGCAAGGAATTTATGACAGCAATGCAATAATTATAGAAGTATATGTACAGTGATTTCAAACCAGATATATTAGCAAATGGGAAATCATGGGTTTACTAGTAAATTGGTTGACTAAATGAGTCTCTATAGTATGCTTTGGCTGCTCTAAATTTTGATGTAATGTAATTTAATTTAGTTCAATTTACTTTAATTTAAAGTACTCAACCATAGACTTACCCTTCTAGCCCAGTTGACTAAATCGTCAATCTTTGTTACCACATATTCTGTGAAAGAAATTATGTATGTGAGAGGATTTTTCATTTCCATTGGAAAATAAAGCTGGTAAATTTTAAGAGCTTTCAAGAGTTTAAAAATACAGTGTTTTGGAAAGAATTTCGTTTCAGGAGAAAGTGAAGAGAAAGAAAGAAGTGGAGAAGACAATCACAGAGGAGGGAAATGGAAAAATGGGAAACACAGGTACTAACATAGAGAAAACAGGAAGAAGCAGTGGTTCAAGTAAGGAAAAGATGGCAACAAGGGAAAGGAAGGAAGCAACAGGGGAAGGGATGAAGAAAGGAAGAAAGAAATGGTGAGAGAAACAGGAAGAAAAAAGGAATGAAGGATGAAAGGTAGGGAAAAATGTTAAGGAATAAATGGACAGGGTGGCAACTAAGAATCTCAAAGGGCTGGGGTTGGATGGCAGTATCAAGGCACCATGGGGGTGATTTTGATCATTTTGAGTGAAGTAGATCTATGTGGGTTTGAGAAATGAGGGTAAAAAGCAGTCAGTAAAAGGGAACATACATGTATAAGATTTCCATAAAAAATAAAATAAAAAGGGCAGGAGTTACCCCCCTGTTTAGTTGTGCCCCTGAATGGAGGAATGATCAATCACATCAACAAACAAATGAATGAAAGAATGAACATACTAATGAATGAAAGAACAAATAGACATATAAATGAACAAACAAATTAGGGAATTATGTTCCTTTTGTACCAGCAGCATTGTCTAGCCTCCCTTGTTTTTTCAATGAAGATGTTGCAGCATTTCTTTGCCCTTGATATAAGACAAGACTATGAAGAAAAAAATGTAGGTTATATGCAAAAATAGAAATAGAATGCTGTGTAGAGTGTGTTAATTAAGGTAAAAAGTTTAAAGGTTGGTAACTGAAGTTCAACATTTTGAGCAAAGGGCCTTCATCGGAGAAAGAAAGAAAGAACAAGTTTCTTCGTCTGATGAAGGGCCTTTGCTTGAAACATTGGAACTTTTTGAGATCAGTCACAGCAGTTACCAACCTTTGAACTTTTTACTTGGTTATAAACACTTTAAGAGATAACCAAGGTGATGACAGTGACTTTTATCAGAAGTACTGTATATAGCTGGTATCTTGTTAAATCGTTCATTAAATATAATATACTCTTAATAAACACTTTTACATTAAGTTTGTATATGAAAGCAAGCCCAAATACATATTTTGAGACAACTGGTTTAAAATCCTTTACCTCTTGTTATCTTCAAGTGAAGCAACCTTTTTAAAATGAACATTCCGGGAACTCAGGAATGGAAGCAGCCTGCAAGATTTGCCAGTACTCTTAATTAACAACTTACAGTATATTTAATCAACAAAACTCTTATTTATCAAAGATTTACATAAGTCATGTCAAACATGTGGCCTGCGGGCTGCATATGGCTCTTCATAAAGTCAAATGCGGCCCTCGAAATTAAAATTTTATTGATTTTCCATCTGTAATATGACCTGGTAATACATAATATCACTGAATCAAAATGATGCAGCCCCTATGACAATATGTACTGCCAATGTGGCTCATAGGCACTTTTCAGTTTGACATGCCTGAGTTATATGATCACTTAAGACTGCAATATGTCATAAAACTGCTAGCAATTCTCCCCAGCAACTTTATGATAGCAGTCAGCCACATCCACCCTTAAATGTTTTTGGTCTCACTGACTCACTCTGACTGTTATCATTTTATTCTGGTTAATGCCTGACAATCTCACTCATTCAGGGGAGATATGTTGAACCAGAAAGGTTAAAGATATGCTTATATATTGCTATGCCTTAAAATAATTATGGTAAACTTCTAGCAACCCATTGTGTCCTGCCATCAGCTTGCTTGTTATTACTGATTGCCTCCTTCTGTTCTTTTTAAGGTTCATAGCCATTAACCAGCTTCAACTTTAAGAAAGTGTCCTTAACTGGTCAAAGATCTATTTCTTTTACCTGAGATGGGGTGGCCTACTTAAATTCTATGGGTAACACACTTACTGCTGAAAATTATGCTAGGATTATAAAAATATCTTGATTCAGAGATGTGACAGTAAAATATAGTTATGCTTTTTGATATAACTGAAATAGCTCCCTGCTGACTGTGACTGAGGTTTGTATGGATGAAACATCAAGCTAATGTTTCCAAGTATGGATGAACTGACTACAATACCATGATCCATGAATTTTTCGAAGTATAAGACAAAATGAGAAAATAAATAAATTCATTTCCCATTTCACTACACTACATAGATGTACATATTTAACTTCAGAACCACAGCATGAATTGGTCACTGTCGTTGTTGAATCATACAGGTATCTGTATACAAGAGAGATTCCCAACAATTGACCAGTGCTGTGACCCTGGAATAAAACAGCCAGTGTTTTTCATAACATGCAATTTATGCCATATTTGCAGTATTGAAAAAGATTCTTGGGAACCCAAACTTACTGCTTACCTCCCACTCCCAAGCCTCAAATGCCACCCAACATTCCAGATTATGGAATATGGAGAAGCCACTGTACATGGCCCTCAAAGTTAGAAGTGGTTGTGGTCCAAAAGAACAGTTTATACGACGTGGCAGTAACTATGCCACTTTCTATCACTTTCACTATTTTATATATCAAGGACGTTTTATATATCTGGCACTCTTCTTTTTACTGGATGGTCAATGGTGCTTTGATTGTCAAAATAGTTACGTTACCTTTGGGTAAAAGCTGGAGTGTATCTCACAGGAGAGATGTTCATTAAAAGCATCGTTGCTGTGCAAAATGGAAGAAAAGCTTACATAATTAATTTTTTCCAACCATAACAGTATTTACAAACCACCATTGCACCAAGCTGGAAGCAAAAATGGTTTGAAAACACCACAAAACCTCATACTTGATTGAAGTTAAAATAACATTTAATGCATTTTATTACCTTTAATCGGCACAATCTTTAGGTTTAGTGAGTTATGCAATCAAAACGAGCTGATCAACGTGGTATTAAAGAACGACGACATCAAGGCCAAGGCACTCGAAATAACACTTGGGATCTGGTGATGAGTCAAGATATTCTGGTTTCCAGTTCCTTATTGCGAATGGGGCGACCTATAATAATTTGTAATGATATTTTTACTTGTGGAAAAAGATGTAAAGTTGAATTCTTGGTGAGAACATTTTTGAATTTATAAGTAAGAACTTTTTAAATAGATAGTAGGCAACATGTTGGAGTTAAGAAATAATAAATGTAGTGTAAAAAGTTGATGTGTCGATCATTTTCAAGTAAAATAAGACAGTTGTTTACTCAAAAACTTTGATCTGAAAATTTCTGGTGTAAGGAATACATAATACTGTCTAGATTTGGGGTGCGCTACCATTTTGGGCTAGTAGGCCAACTTTTTGGGCTTGCAGAGGGCCACCATGGGATTTTGAATCTATTTAGCAGGCAAGGGCTGGCAACAGAGTTATGAAAGGTAATGTCTTCAAGAAGCAATTTTTGAAAGAACAGACATAAACCAAATGCAGCTTAAGATCTGATTGGCTGGAGCAAATTGTACCATAGCTGGATGCATCCTGCATATGAGCATTCACTGTATGTTTACCAGATTATGCATGAGATGTGGCCAATCAATTTATTCTTCTGTTTTGAATTCCTATTCCTCTTTTCTCCTATCCTCATTTTTCCTTTTGCATCTTAACCATAATTTCCAATTTTCCTTAACTTTGTCCATGGTGCTACTTCATCTGTCTGTCCTTGTTATGTGTATTTGCACAATTTCTCATATTATTCCCATTTTTCTTCTATTTTCACATTTCAAAGTTACTTCCATCACAATCCCTTTTTTTTCTGTCTTTTTTCCCCCATTCCAGCCATTTTGTTGACACATTTTTTTTTACCCTAACAAGTTTCATTCTATATCTTACCCACCAATGTCAGTTCATTCTCAACATGTCAGTTATTTCTCAGTTCTCATTCCTTCCAATTTTTTTCTCCACCAACTTTCTTTCCTTTTTCCCTTTATTATCCCCCCTAATTCTCTCTAAATTGTTTTAATTTTCCCCTTCCCACCACAGTGTGTACTGAATTTCTTTTCCAATTCTTTCTGTTAATTTTCTCCATCCCCTGTTCCTACCTTCCCATCCTTGCCATTTACTTAATTTCACTTTAATCCCTTTTTCTCTCTCATGTTCTTCTTTCTTTCGCTCCTTCATTCCTCCCATCCTTCATTCGTTCCTTCCTTCATCCCTTCCTTCCTTCCTTTTCTTTCTTTCTTTCTTTCTTTCTTCCTTTCTTTATTTCTTTATTTCTTCCTTGCTTCCTTCCTTGCCTGCTTGCTTGCTTGCTTGCTTGCTTCCTTGCTTCCTTCCTTCTTTCCTTCCTTCCTTCCTTCCTTCCTTCCTTCCTTCCTTCCTTCCTTCCTTCCTTCTTTCCTTCCTTCCTTCTTTCCTTCCTTACTTCCTTCCTTCCTTCCTTCCCTTCTTCCTTCCTTCCTTCCTTCCTTCATTGTTTCCTCGTTAACTAATTGCTTCGTTCCTTTCCATGACGCACAAAACCTGGACGAGTTCATATTTTATAAATATTGGTGAATGTCTTTAGTCTCACGCTATTTTTGTAACACTTCCCTTAATTCTTGTTGAGTGAAAAGAGATACTGTAGAATTAACTTGTGGGTTAATTTATTATTTGCAGCCATGGGCTTCACGGTTGCACTTCGTGAACGTGTCGCAAAATCCAAACAAAAAGCGCTTGGTTTATGATGATTACACTGTCGTGTACTTCTAGTTAATGTCGTGTCGTTAACTCACATTAGATCTCGATACCGAACCTGCTGAAACATATATAATATATCTTTTAAAAAAGTATGTATAATATAACTCCTGTCTTGACGTATTCGGGGGATTACAGCTTAGAGAGAATACAAAGGATTTGCTGAGAGCATTTCAAAACATTCATCACAGTAAATCCCCCAGCATTGTCGAGAATAGGATTTCTGCATGTTTATTATTGCGAAGAATTGATATGTCTGTCCGTCGAAATGGTTAGTGCTACATTCGCTAAGTCGTTACAACTTTTGTTGCTGTTTACATTTCTTTTTTCACAAGCAAACTCGTGCTCACGACGCCGTCGTTCTTGCTATGCTCGGAACTGTGCTGTCAGTTATTGGTCTTCGTGGAGTTGGTGTTCTCATAGTTGCGGCTCATATGGGACGCAGTCTCGTACTCGATACAAGACTCAGTATGAAAGTTGCGGTGGCTCCTGTTACTACAACTTGAGAGAAACCCGAGCGTGTAACAGACGGTGCTGTCCTGTGGCATGTTCCGTAAGCAGCTGGAGCCGTTGGTCTTCTTGTCTTGGCTGTGGCTGGTCCACGCAAACCAGTTTCAGGAGGATCTTAGCCTACGCGACATGTCGAGGGAGAGGCTGCCCGAACGACTTAAGGAAGTACCAAAATTGTTACACTGGAAGGTAGGGAAAATCGTGAAAGATAATCAGCGTATTATTGTGTAGTTTGTTGTATAAAAGGCTACATGTAATTATTGAAAGAGAAGGAGGTACAATTAGTGGTTCTTAAAATGACTGAGCAACCTCAGTCGTTAGTGCGACCCTTTCAGTCATGGTTCTCGAGGAGAAAAGTTTGTTGAAGACGATCTTCTCTGCGTGAGCTTAGCTTTAAGAAGGACTTCTGTTGCTGGACGTTAAACTACACTTTCGTGAAGCAATAGTCGTCTGTAGAATTAATTTTTCATTTGGAAGGTGGCTATGGCTCAGGCTACTGCAACGTTTATCACAAACAACAGTGATGTTCTCTTTGTTCACCCGAACGATTTGCAGTGAAAACTTCTGGTACTCCTGGGCATAAACCCTTTACTTAAAGGTTAGGTGTGCAAAATAAGTACTTGAGAGGGTCTGGTGTAGGTTGTTACCTTTTTTAAGGTCCGGAGAGGTCAGAAAAATGCTCTCGAACTTTTGCAACACGAAATAAGCGCGAAAAGCATTTTTCCGATGCAAAATTTTACTTAGACTGTGGCAAAAGTTTGTTTCGTGACCAAATTCTGTCTGGAGGGTGGTAAAAATGAAAAAACATGTACCTTGGGGACTTGGGTCGTAAGACGTTAGTACGTTTAATGAGTTCTTGAATTGAAAGCATAATTTCTGTCGAACACAGCTATCGGAGATACCAGTCTTCAATGATTCAAGATTGGGAGAGAGGCCTGTGCCACTTCTGGGGTCAAACGCAGGGGCAGATGCCGGAGTTTTTTCAAGGAGGGGACTATACGATACTTAAGCTTTGAACAACACATTTTATAGTTCCGTAGAGGGGCATTTTTGACAAGCTTTGCTTATCAATAAGCTGTCACAATTTATGCACGTTGTGTACAAAAAACTGTTGACAGCACATCGTGATTATGATAGAGTTTTTCTTAAGCAAAGCTCTTTGAGACGGGCTTACTTCAAGTAACCGGGTCGAAGCGTATCTTTCTGTCTCAGTTAGGGTTGATACAGGAAAGGGGGGGACTAGTAACCTTAGTCACCCTCCCTGTGTCCGCCCTCGAAACGATTAATATTTCAGTCAGCCATCGTTTTATACCGACCAGGTTGGACTTTTATTTTAGTCTACAGCTGGTTTTTTTCTCTACTTTTTTCTCTTGTATCGAAAAACGTCGTTACACTGTTGAAGTTAGCTATGTCATCTTGGTCAACTTGTATTGTCTGTGAAGTTGTATATTTATTTCGTTTCGTCTGTTAGGGCTGCTTTCAGTCTGTTATCTGCCCAGAGTATCTTTTCCTTATCCCATGAATCGTCTAATTACCGCTTTTTTAAAATCTGGAAAGTCAGCCGTGATAAAATGGGCCATTCCACTGATATTTTCAATTAAATGCATGTAGACTCGAGCACTGCTGTTTGAACCAGCGCTACTGAAAATGGTCGAAAACAATGTGAAATCCATCCACTTATAAAGCAACAACTGTTTGGAATATTCCTGGCGAACTTTTCTTATCGTCTATTTGTTTAACGACGATTTACCTTAAGTTCTGTAACATTGACTTTGAATATCCTGGAAGCTGAAATGAAAAATGTCTTTCTTCGTCAAACCATGCCGGAACTAAAACCGATATACACCAGTATTGTTTGAAGACTTCAAAATATCAACAATAGCTGACAGACTAATATTCAGACAATTCAAATGTTTTAAGTAAGAATAAACCTGCCCAAACTTGTAGTTCGACATACAAGTTGTTTGGCTGTTGCACGGCGACAACTTGTAGCGCCGGACGATATGATTTAATTCCCAGTTTGGAATTTCTAAACATTGAGAAATTGTTCTGCTTCATTTCGTTCCTAACATGATAGTGTTATTTCAGTTACGATTTTTTATTTCTCAATCCCAAATTCGTTTATTACGAAAAAAAAACAAAAAAAAAAACAACAACCTTTCTAAAGACAGATATGATTTAAGGACCTCACTTGTTACACAATGGCTGACAGGAGAATCATGCAGTTAAGTTACTCAAAATGTCTTTCGCACAAAAAAAACAAAACATGTTTGTACATGTGTATGTTGTGCTTAAACACAGAATTATTTGGTGCTTATACTCTAAAAATACCAAAGACACACTAATCCCTGTCAGTTCCTCCCACAGTCAAGAAGTCAGTATTAAAGTTGGAAGGAGCAAAGAGTTTTAGCTGGGGAATCATGAAAAGGACTGAAAAGTACAGGTCCACCACATGTGATTGAAAACAAATGATTCTCGCCAGCTCTATAAAAGGATTTACGGTTAATTATTAAATAAACAAAAGGTAGCAAGGTCAGTCGAGGCTACTGGGTGTATTCTAGAATTAGAAAAAGAGTGGCCGTTCATTAAACCGCCCGAGATTCTTTGTTTACATTAACAACAAGTTAATGCTGATGTTCGCATTTGTAACTTCACCATAACCTCCACAGTATGACAGGGTAAATCGATATAGAGAACAATCTAATCACCTCTATCACGAAATCTAACAAACCAAGATTATAACAATACAAACTTTGTTTTAGTTATACCTGTAGAGCTACCGTTTGACTTTTTATCTCAAACCAAAATGTCGCCAGACGCAATCGCTTTTCTAATCTACTGACACTCTTTCACTCGTTACTATTTGTCCCGGTCCGCAAAACCGGACGTCGGGAGTTTAATTCTCGGTGAGGTCCCATTTTTTTGTTTGCGTCGCAGAACATTTTCATAGCTCAGAATAACTATCGTTGCAATCATGTAAACGACCGCTTCTTACATTCAAACCGCCATATTCAGTTCCTAGAATCGTGCCTCAGTGTTGTTGAGACGCTGAAACGCTTACGTAAGGTGTTTTTTCGTTGGTTTTTTTTTGGTTTTTTTTGTTTTTGAAAGGTTGCACAAACAAGTTCGTTGGCAGAATGATATTGCCTTGTAGAGTTGCAGTGCTTTCTTATCATAATAGCGAACAATCTTCGACATTATGATCCGGAGAGGAGAAGCGGAAGTGACTTGGAGGAAAGATCTCGCAACCGTTTTCTGAACTGCATAAACTTTCAGATTTCTTCAAGGTGGATTCCGCTAATCTACCTCCAACGTTTTAGGAAGTTCAACAAAGACGTATGTCGACTAGCATCTCCCTGCTTTGGTTAGATGAATAAAGATATCATAAAGGATTGATCTTTCTCATACCATTAGTTAATCAAGTCAGAGCAAGTTTTAAGTCCTATGCCTAAATAAATAGGATAGGAAGGCTTAACCCGTCGTCAAAAATGGAGAGACCCCCCCCCAGCCCCCTATTCTACCGCCCTTAAGGACAGTGTTTCTTTAAGAATCAAATCTAAAAAGTCTGTGTTGTTAAAGAATGAGGAATGAATTACAAGTGTCATTAAACCATCGGGGATGGTGAAAAACCGATATGAATTGGAATAAAAGGCAATCTGAACTTGGTTGTTGTTGGCTAAGAGAGATACCTCTGCCAGGATTTTTACTTTGACTGAAGCAACCGCTGTTCAAGATTATTGATCTATCAAGCCAGTCTTTGATACGCATGCTTTGTATTCTGTCATAACTGGACGTCGGATGACAGCTCGTCAAAAAGTGAAACCAAAAATGGCGGACGCGGACTTCTTTGTGGTCGTCAATTTCTGTCACCTAAGTGGTGATTAAGACATCAATTTGACATTGGTCGCCGCTGTCATGAAAGCTTTCTGTTTGAAAAACATTCAAGAGAACTACACGACAGGATAAACTGAAATCCCCTGAAGTTCCCTACAAATCTTGTGAATATGTTAATGCACGTTGTACACATTTGCTATTTGTGTGGCCCAAGCCATAACTTTAGAACATATGGCGGCCAGCTAGTTATTAGTGCGTCAGTCCTACACACAGTCCTCATAACCCAAATTGAAACTGATGTTTCATCGTTGTTTGCCCGGCATACGTGTACCTTCTGAATCGTTTATTCGTGAACACGACTGCCTAACTTCCATTGAATGCCTCTTAGACTGAACCCATGTAGTGACGTCAAAAAACGTCGCTTAAAAGTCGAATCCGACTGAACGCATCTCAGTACCTCTTCTAGTGCTCAGTGAACTCCTCTCGTTCAACTCCTTCCATAAGAATGCTCATATCTCGTTCAGTGTTAGTCTTGGCCGTAGCTCAAGTTATTATGTCTAATCATGGGGTGCTAGGCTGGCGTCGAAGACGACGTCGATGGTATTGTCCTCCAAGTAATTGTCTTATGGGAAGTTGGAACAATTGGTCAAGATGTACTGCGACCTGCGGCAGCTCAGGCACCAAAACGCGTACTCGCTACATAATATATTACAATTACTGTGGTGGAGTTTGTTACAACACCAGAGAAACTGTTCGGTGTCCTTGGACGTGTTGTCCAGTTTCTTGTTCATATTCGTGGTCATCTTGGAGTTCATGTTCTGCAACCTGCCGGTACGGAACTCGCAGCCGTCGAACTTCTGTGAATAGAAACCCGAGCTGCGGTGGCAGTTCTTGTCCCTCCAGTCCCCAAGTTCAACGCTGTGGAGATGGCAGGTACGATGTTATTTTATAGCGCCCGAAGTTTATTCGAGTTTGTTCGAATTTTAAGAATTGGAGGTCGCCGGTCGTTTTAACGATTTCTTAAAATTATCTGTTTCCAAAATGGCCCGAAATGTCAAGTTTTAATAATTATACCATGCACGTGTTTCGCGTGTATGCGTTAAAAGGCTTTGTTTTTATAATATTTTCAAGCGCAATCGATTTCTAACCGTCCATTTTCTCCGATCAGTTGTAGACGTTTCTTGCGATGAATTCCCTACGCCGCTTGCCGATGTTGCTGGCTGATTCTGCACATTTATTATATCTGAATAGCTGCTGATGGTGCATTGATTGTAGTGTTTTTTTACCAGATGCCATTTTAGCCTTGATCTCCTATTTGCAATAAAAACGGTGGAGCTTCCTGTATCGTGGTACAATTTTGGCATTTTATCGTTTCTTTTAGACGAGCTGAGACAAGCTCATACCGCCTAGCGTGAGATAAGCTTGATAGCAATGCGAACGTATTTTTTCCTCGGTATCCGGTAATGTTACTGGATGGCTTCACAAGATCAAAAATTTCCTCCATTTACTTAAACAAGGCTCGAGTTTGTGCATTTTACTTAAGTCTTTGTTGATAAAATGGAATATTTTTACTCACGCTACATAAATCGAAACTTCACAATTAACCTACACTGCTGAAGTCAACTGAAAAATGTTGACTCGAGCGGGATTTGAACTCGCACCTTCGGGATACCGGTCCGCCGCTCTACCTGTTGAGCTATCGAGTCCACAGGGATTGGAGGCGAGTTTTTATCCAATTTAAGTGCACGAAATATTCTCGCGACAACTTAACGCTATCCATGAGGATGGATGTGCAGTGTTTCGATTCTATTTCAGAATCATCCTCAGGGTATTATGAAAACGAAACTTCACAATTAACCTACACTGCTGAAGTCAACTGAAAAATGTTGACTCGAGCGGGATTTGAACTCGCACCTTCGGGATACCGGTCCGCCGCTCTACCTGTTGAGCTATCGAGTCCACAGGGATTGGAGGCGAGTTTTTATCCAATTTAAGTGCACGAAATATTCTCGCGACAACTTAACGCTATCCATGAGGATGGATGTGCAGTGTTTCGATTCTATTTCAGAATCATCCTCAGGGTATTATGAAAACGAAACTTCACAATTAACCTACACTGCTGAAGTCAACTGAAAAATGTTGACTCGAGCGGGATTTGAACTCGCACCTTCGGGATACCGGTCCGCCGCTCTACCTGTTGAGCTATCGAGTCCACAGGGATTGGAGGCGAGTTTTTATCCAATTTAAGTGCACGAAATATTCTCGCGACAACTTAACGCTATCCATGAGGATGGATGTGCAGTGTTTCGATTCTATTTCAGAATCATCCTCAGGGTATTATGAAAACGAAACTTCACAATTAACCTACACTGCTGAAGTCAACTGAAAAATGTTGACTCGAGCGGGATTTGAACTCGCACCTTCGGGATACCGGTCCGCCGCTCTACCTGTTGAGCTATCGAGTCCACAGGGATTGGAGGCGAGTTTTTATCCAATTTAAGTGCACGAAATATTCTCGCGACAACTTAACGCTATCCATGAGGATGGATGTGCAGTGTTTCGATTCTATTTCAGAATCATCCTCAGGGTATTATGAAAACGAAACTTCACAATTAACACGTTAAGTTGTCGCGAGAATATTTCGTGCACTTAAATTGGATAAAAACTCGCCTCCAATCCCTGTGGACTCGATAGCTCAACAGGTAGAGCGGCGGACCGGTATCCCGAAGGTGCGAGTTCAAATCCCGCTCGAGTCAACATTTTTCAGTTGACTTCAGCAGTGTAGGTTAATTGTGAAGTTTCGTTTTCATAATACCCTGAGGATGATTCTGAAATAGAATCGAAACACTGCACATCCATCCTCATGGATAGCGTTAAGTTGTCGCGAGAATATTTCGTGCACTTAAATTGGATAAAAACTCGCCTCCAATCCCTGTGGACTCGATAGCTCAACAGGTAGAGCGGCGGACCGGTATCCCGAAGGTGCGAGTTCAAATCCCGCTCGAGTCAACATTTTTCAGTTGACTTCAGCAGTGTAGGTTAATTGTGAAGTTTCGTTTTCATAATACCCTGAGGATGATTCTGAAATAGAATCGAAACACTGCACATCCATCCTCATGGATAGCGTTAAGTTGTCGCGAGAATATTTCGTGCACTTAAATTGGATAAAAACTCGCCTCCAATCCCTGTGGACTCGATAGCTCAACAGGTAGAGCGGCGGACCGGTATCCCGAAGGTGCGAGTTCAAATCCCGCTCGAGTCAACATTTTTCAGTTGACTTCAGCAGTGTAGGTTAATTGTGAAGTTTCGTTTTCATAATACCCTGAGGATGATTCTGAAATAGAATCGAAACACTACATAAATCGACCAATTCAAAGGCGCATTACACCCCATGGCACAAGCACTGTAGAAGAATAGATCGCTTCATAGGTTGAGTCACTTTCTGTTACCCAGTTTCTTTGGTGAAATATTTCACAGTCATGGCTGAATAAGGCCAATACTGGATGAAAAATAGAATGTCTTCTGAAGAGGTCACCTATTATGGGGAGGGAAGGTGTATGGGTTCAAAAGGACTAGTTTTTTTTGGGTTTTTTTGGCGTGCCTGATAAAATAGTGGAACAAAGCCCCGAACATTTTATTCGACGATTCCGATGTAACGTATATTTAGAATTTATTCATTAGAGAAAGTTCATATTCGAGAATTGCCGAAAACATAAACTTCCGAGGAAAACTGTACTTCAATTTTGGTGGTTATACCACTAGGAGCTGAAAACAGTATAATTTAAAGACAGCTTACACAATAACAACATACAGAGTTTACGACCGAAATGTTTGGTACAGTGGTTACCATGTACTCACGGCTATCAACTGCCAGATCTGGAAACGTATCGCTATAAACAGACATTTTCTAACCCGACACATATGGAACTCGTTGCGTCTTACTTGGAACAAGATGACCGAAGGTGATGTGTTGGATTCATACACGACTAAGTCCTTTGTGGTTGCGTTACAAAGTGGTTTTGAAACTCAGAATACCCGTCACTGCAGCGATTCAAAAAAGCGATTCATTAGTGGCGAAGGAAAGTCCTAAGTGTGGTTGCTAGAAATCTTGGGAGGAAAGTTAGACATGCTTCCCTGAGACATCCCATCATCTCTTCTCGTCTTTACCTGGAGATATCCCATCATCCCTGCTCGTCTCTACCTGGAGATATCCCATCATCTCTTCTCGTCTCTACCTGGAGATATCCCATCATCCCTTTTCGTCTCTACCTGGAGATATCTTATCACCCCTTCTCGTCCCTACTTGGAGATATCCCATCATGGAGATATCCCATCATGGAGATATCCCATCATGGAGATATCCCATCATCCCTTCCCGTCTCTACCTGGAGATATCCCATCATCCCCTCACGTCAGTGCCTGATGATATCCCATCATCACTTGACGTCTTTCCTGGTGACATCCCGTCATTACTTCACATGGGGTTCGATTTCTCCATTCGGTCGACTACTTCCTATGGCAGAGAATTCTTCTAGCTTTCGTTTACAGAGAACTTTCGTTTCTTTTTGTCTTTCTCTTATCTTGATTTCAATGTGCTGTTTTCAAGGTATGTGCAGCTTTAGCGTTCGCGATTCGCAGCTTGCCTATCTAGATGAGCTCTCTCATCAGGGACCTTAAATAAAGACCACGGAAACAGCAACAACAACGTTTTTCTTACGTTTCAATTTTCTATCAGAAACCTAAGAATGAAGAGTTCGTAGTTCCATGGGTAATCCAATAGTCATCTTCAATTTGAAATTCTGTCTGCGGATGACTTTGGAATTAAGTCGAAATATCACAGTTTCAACGATAGTTTCACCTTGATATTCACTCATATCTTGCATTTTCAAGATAACATTATTCTTCGGACTATGTTGTAGTTTATACCATGCGCATAAAAGAATACTTAATTCACTGCCGTATTTTAACGAGGTCTTCTCCACGTGTAGTGTGCTTTGTGCTTGTTACACATTAACTCTCACTCTATGTCTCTATCTTTGTCTCTTTCTCTTTCACTCGCTAGCACTCACTCACACACGCGCGGACTCAAACATCCGTTAATTCTCACTTTTCCTGCTAAAATTATTTATCAGCTATGCTTTAGAACGTCTTAGAATAAACTTCTTTCTACTTCATTCTAAATTGAAGCTGTGACATACTTACATTTCAAGTAAAATAAGTGATACAAGTGAAAGGCAGTACTCTTGCACTCGTAATCTATGTACATACTGTATATTAAATCATTCTCAGCCTAGCAAATGGTTTTAAGCAAAGACAAAATGCAAGATGTTTTAATCCGAGAAAGCCTACTCATTTCTAAACCCCAACCTTCTCTCAATGCTAACATTCGATCTTTTCCTTTGACACTGTTTTGATAATTTTTTTTTTAATATTTTCCATCCTTTCATCACCATCTGTCAATTTCCGTTCCCACCTCGTTACGCGTCTCTGACTCCTGTCACCTTGCTTTGTCCCATTCTGTCACTTTTCAATTTTGTAACAGTTAAGCTATTTAAGCCATTTCTACGTTGTAAATATTCACTCTGAAGATATTACTAAATAAGTAACAAAACGTCTGTGTTAAAGATATTATATATATTATGTGTGCATTATGTCCTAACTTAAAACCATTTGCTGGGTCACCATATTTATAACAAGACTTCGTTTTTCGCTTGGCATCTCGATCGCAACGATTCCCAGCCTTATTTCACTTCGCGTGATCACCCCCTGATTCGTTGCCTTTGGCGTGGCTTGTATGCTATGCGGTTTACATAGTCACTTCTTTAATATCCACTCTGGAATATAAAGCCTCCTAATATACTTTGAGTCAACATTTCTAATCAACTGCATCGCTGAGACTTCTTGGTTTATTAAAAGGGCAACCATATGACTGAAAACACCGAACTGCCAGCCAAAATTTTTTTTGTGGGATATTGATAGTTTGAAACGATCACCGTTGAAGTTGATAAAGTTGAACAGTGATTCACATAGTTAAATGAAGAGAGATGTATCGTTGAGAGTTTCAGGTTGGACAGGCTGTACTATCTGCCAAAACTTGTTCCGTGGGATAATGATACTTTCGACCAATCGGGGTTGAAGCCGATGAAGTAGGGGATTTTGTGTCTCATTTACGAACCTAAACATCGAATTGCACACGCAGTGGTACCTACTATGATTTGTTCTGTGGATGGTTATAGTTTTAACCAATTAGCGTCATAGCCATTGAATTGGAGTGGTAATTCGTGTATAGGTCCCTATCGTAGCTAGTATATCGCATGTGAACAAAACATGAATTTCATCCGTTTATTGCTCGCGGTGTCTGTTGAGGCTGCTGTGATACCGGGCTTATTAAGTTGTGGAGGAAGAAGAGGTGGAGGTTGTTCCCCTAGAAATTGCCGAGTTAGTAGCTGGAGTGCCAGCGTCGTGTGGGACAAGTGGTAGGAAGACCAGAAGTCGTCGCAAAACAGTCAATGAATATTGTGGTGGACATTGCCCGTTACTGTTTGACTCCACTTCGTGTCCCAGCACCTGCTGTCCTATCCCTTGTTCTTATTCTTGGTCACAGTGGTCCAGTTGTTCGGTAACGTGTGGCTACGGTACAAGGACGAGGCGTCCTGTTATCTCAAGCCGTCCAAAGTGTTCCGGAAAGTCTTGTCCAAGCTCGAGTGAGAAACGGCGCTGTGGGGATGGACGGTAATGATTTTTAACTTCTTCACAAAATCAGTATTTTATCCATGAAGGAGAATTTTTATTATATTTGGGTATGAGAAAGCTCGGGAGATTTGTTTTCACTTCAACAGCACTTAAATAAATACAACAGCACAATAAATAGGAGTATTTCTGTCACGAAAGGAAACCTGATTCTCTTGACAACTTGACCGCGCACCCTCTGATAATGCCGCCAGCAACATTTCCTAAGAGTCGAGATGTTTTTGGAGCGAATCTTATGAAATATCTGAAAGGGAATTGACCGATGACGTTTGAAGGATTTCGCGTATACAAGGCTTAATCTTCATATATATATTAACTAATCAGATATTGACTGTCGTCCACATGTGATATATATATATATATATATATATATATATATATATATATATATATTAATATAGGATGAAAAGCTATCGTATTGTCACTCTGTGAATCAGTCCTCACAAAGAAAACCAAGTCGCGTAGATACGTTATAGATATCGGCAGTTTCATCAGTACTTTCTCTTTATATATCAGCCTTCTGGATCTACTCTTTCAAAAAACCGCCAGAGAGGACAATCAGAAGCGCCTAAGGGCATACTGACGTCATCTTGTGACGTGAAAAGTCTGATAAAAGTCAACTGTCACTAAACGCACTTCATTGTCTCTCAGAGTGTGCAGCTATTTCTTCATGTTCAACTCAGTCGAAGAAAATGCTCATATCTCGTTCAGTCTTGGTCTTTGCCGTAGTTTATTCCATTGTATTAAACCATGAGGTGGACGGTTGGCGTCGAAGACGACGTCGAAGGCCAAGGTGTTACCCTCGTAATTGCTTAATGACTAACTGGAGCGGTTGGTCCAGATGTACCGCAACTTGTGGAAGCTCTGGCACTAAAACACGTTACAGATCCATAGCAAGGTACGCTCGTTGCGGTGGAAGTTGTAGTTACAACACCAGAGAGACTGCTCGATGTCCTGGGACGTGCTGTCCAGTTTCTTGTTCGTATTCTTGGACGTCTTGGAGTTCGTGCTCGGCAACCTGTCGGTATGGGAGCCGTAGCCGCCGAACTCGTGTGTATAGATGGGCAAGCTGTGGCGGAGGGTCTTGTCCTTCCAGTCCACAGGTTCAACGCTGTGGAGATGGCAGGTACGATTTATTTTTATAACGTTGGTAGTTTTGTTCGAGCTCGTTCACATTTTAAGAATTGGTGATCTCTGGCCTTTTTAACGATTTCTTTAAATTATTAATTTTTTTCATAATGATTCGAAATGTTAAGTATTTTCTTATTACCATGTATGGGTTTTGCAGTTGAGTATGCATTGCTTGAACTGTCGTATTTTCGCAGATGCATTTTCCGCCTTTTTTCTCCAAGAATGACAATTTCCGCTATAGTGTGAGATTTACTATAGTTGTCTGACGTTTATTCTCGCAACATGTGGTTCTTTTGTGTTATAGTCTAAAGCTCCTTGTTGACGAGGAAGATAGTTGTGAAGACTTACTTTTCCCGTTCGTGAAGGCCTTAAGAATGCCCGTGTTTTCTTTTAATGTCAGACAAGACTTGGAGTAATCCTTTACAGTCTGTTTTGTAGTTTCTTTATTCTTGTGCAAAGACAACGGCTTAACTGTGTGCACACCAGTTCAATATTAGCATCTTGCTAATATTTTTCCTGTACAAGCCTGGACCTGCCCTTTTGCCCTTTCGTGTATCCTACATAATCGCAATACGGATACGTTTATAAGCCTCGCGCTTCCGGAAATGTTAATGGATTGCTTTTCTATTGGCAAAATAAACTCGAGTGATTCGATTTAGTGTTTCATCTGAATACCTGAAAGTTTGAAGTATGATTGAAAAGTGGATGCCGACTGCAGTTTGTGCTATGACTATAATCGTTTAATTAAGTCGTTTTTAATAGGGATCATGTTAATTAACGTATGGATCAACCAACTTCAAAGAGGCATTAGTCTGCACATCATAAGAATTGCATAATAATAAACCACTTGGCAGTTTGAGTAAGATGCTAAAATACTGTTTAGTCATAAAACGACGGCCTTGCTATTTATGTGAACTATTATAAGAACTCTGCTTTGACAGCAACAAATCAACTAATGAACAGTGAAGTATTCAGGGAAGACAACTTTTGTCGCCAGCCAGGACTGGCTAGTCATTTTTGCAGCATACCTTAAGATATTTGAACTGAGTTCTTACGGCCATTTCTTGTCTGCTCTATTTCAAACGACGTTTTTTTTCCATTTATGATGTATTAGAATGTTGCTAGTAAAGCGATAATTTTATTTTTTACGGTTCTCTTACACCGGCATATCAGGAACTGGTTTTTAAGTACCTTAGAGCACAACATTTAAGGATAACAGGACGAAGGAACATATAAAAATATGTACGTAAAACAAACATAATCAGAATCGTTGTAATTCTGATAAGTGTTACGTTTGGACTGTGTTCGCAACATCCCAGCAATGATGGACTTAATGTCGCCTTCATACTTACAAAAGATTTTAAAGGACTCTGAAAAATGGGATCAAAGTCAGCGTAGGCCAGTATCGTCATGAAATGACCAAACAGTTCCCCAACATCTCAGTATTATACGGAGTTACATTGGTCAGTGGTAAATCACTTTCCACTTCCCTCCACAAACGGACAATTACAATTACGGACAGAGCTAATTTTATACCGGCGAGAAATAGGTTTCCAAGACTTGAAAACGACTTGGATCAAAAGTTTCGTTACACCACAGACTTGCTCATTTTTGTGCAGAGCTTTTTGGTACTCATAGCTCCTCGATTGCTGGAAAATATCTTGACGAAACTGAAGCAGTTTAGAGGCAATGGCAAACAAACATATATATATTTGGCTACCAACCTTGGGCGCTCTTTATCCCCAGAAGCTCGTGATTTCGCTGTACACACATACCGATATTTACACTGTAAAGTTTCGAATACCAAGTCGTTGACTTCTAAAAGAAAAAAGTGAGAAGCCGAAAGATGAACCCACTAAGGGGCAAGGGCACACTCGCCAAGGGATGAGCCCTGCCCCTTAATAAGTTAAGACTCTGATCGGTAAACCCTGATGCAGCAACTGGATTCAGGAAAAGTATTTTGACTTATTGAGACTGCAGCTGTAAATACTCAAGAAATCTTGATTTCATGTCGGTGATGGAGAAAGCGTGTTGGGATCACTCGAAGAAAGAAGAAGACTTCAGCATATCAGTAAGAATGAATGTAGGACAATGAATGGGACACGACAGGCTTGTGTAGTCAAAATGGGAATACCTTGTAAATACCTGTAGAAATAATTACATATACGAAAACTCTGACTGCCCCAGCCGGGAATCGAACCCAAGGTCTCCGAATCCACGCATCGGCGCTCTGACCTCTGAGCTACTGAGACACGGCTAGGACAGTCAAATCTTGAACTTGATCTTGAACTTCTTGAACTTCAAATCTTGAACTTGAAAGATTTTTCTTCGGTTTTTCGTTTTTTTTTTCGTTTTCGTTTTCGTTTCGGTTTTTCGTTTTCGGTCGGTTTTTCGTTTCTTCAAATCTTGAACCAGTAGAAATCTTGAAACGTGAGATTGAATATTTCCTCCTCGCTTGACGTCAGCCAATCATATCAGTGTTGATAAGTGGTATGACGGGATATTCCTATTCTGATGTGCGTCCAAAAACCCAAAAATTGTCCAAAGTGTTTCCTTTTATTCGACGATATAGACCTCTGTTCTGTATATGCTGGGTCTAAAGCGTTTCGTGATCTTTGTAGCTGTATTAAGCCCGGTAGAATGGCTCAGCGAAGGTTGTTCAAGTAGTTCTAGCTGTAGCTCCCGGCATTGTACGATGGGCAACTGGAATAACTGGTCGTTTTGCAGCAGTACTTGTGGGAACAGTGGTGTTAGAAAACGCTCGAGGAAGAAGATAGTATGGGAATCTTGTGGCGGAAAATGTCCACATTCTCTCGAAGAGACATCGTCTTGTCCTAACACGTGCTGTCCTATCGACTGTCAGTTTGCCTGGCAGACTTGGTCACCGTGCTCAGCAAGTTGTGGTTACGGTAAACGAACTCGTCAAGTGAAGATCTCCAGTATGTCTTCTTGCGGCGGGAAAGATTGTCCGAAGAACCGAAGCGAGACAATGGCTTGCGGGGATGGACGGTAGGCGTAACTGAACTCTGTCCGTAAGCACAATGTCACGCACGCACTCTCTCATACACTCACAAATTCAGAGACGTGCATAAACACTTCAGAATTATGTGGTCTTTCTGAAAAGAGTATCAACTATAGTTTACGATTGGTAGGCAGCACAGGTTAACGTTCCTACTGAAAATGAGGTGCGTATTCGAGTAAGTGTCAGAAAATTAATTGATATATTGTTTTAGAGAGGCTTTATTTCAGGAAAAGTACGTTGAACTGACTTGCTTGACCCACTTGCTTCTGTAGCTGCTGCCTTCGGAGAATGTACGGCTTAGTTCATCGATGGTGTCGGTTTTTCGTTTGCTTTCTCTCTCCGCAGAATTTCTTTGTGGGTCTTTTGTCTACTAGTGTTCAGAAATTTCTAAAATGTGTCCCATACAAAGCGTTTTGTCTCCTGAGGTTATCGTAAGTTTGCCTGAGGCGAAATTCTTAGTATCGATTGTGAAACGTCAAGTATCCAGACGTTCAACCTCCCGGTAAAATAACCTCGAAAAAACTTGCGCGTTGTTGCGTTTAGTCTTGGACGTCATGTGGCTAATTCATTCATTTTCTTTTCATTGTCTTGGACATGCAACACGTCCGAACATGTTGCTCCTTAAGTTGCAAGGTCGCGGCAATTAGCCTTGTACGGTCATCTTCAGAGTCAACCGTTCAGGCCGTCCAAATGTCAGTCACCAACAGTCTTTCTCAAGACTATAGTAACCTGGACGATCTACTATCACTAACATGTAATTAGTTCATAGGTGCGCGCGCACTGATAGTTAATGAAATGAAAACCATGATGAGCTTAAACTCTTACGCAAAATACCAAGATGTCGTTGAGTTTGTCCCTTTGAGCTGATGATAATAAGTTAATAGCACAGCGATTAGCAACATGAGAAAGTAATGAATAATTCTTAGGCCAAACGATTGACGTATAAGACAACTTTAGCATGGTAATTTGTGTCCGGAGTACTAAATTTCGCGACCATGCGCAACGGCAAACTATTCCAAATAATGGAAAGGTACAAGTTATTGTTATGAAACTCCAGATTTAGACGTGATGATCTTTAAGTTGTTACTTACAGACAGATTTAAACACTGTGAGAACCAACCCTTTTTATCCGGAGTTCTAGAATACTTGATGTTAGCAGTATATGCGAGTATTAACTTCAATCAAGTTTGTCTTTTTCGTTAAATAGAGAAGTTTTTAATGGCTCCTTATAAATTCTCGAATGTTATTTTTTTTGTTTTTCGTTTTTTTGTTTAATTCCCAAGATATGAAGTCATCTGAATTTTACAATGGTCTACCATCACTCTAGGTTTATGATAAACTTAAAATAATGAGTTAAGAATTACTTGGCCTTGCGCTAATATCTGCAGAATGCTTTCGAATCGTCGCCTTGAATAACGACCTTAAAGCTTTCAAATACTCCAGGTTTTAAAATACTGAGCATAAGGGTTGCCTTCCCCAAACACTGAAATAATAGTTAGACTTCTTTGTGTTCTGGGATAGTGACATGACTTAAATTAATTAAAAAGAAAGTCCTTTTTGTAATAACACTAGAAAATGGCAAGACTACAAGTCCTTCTTGGATGTCGACATTAAATCTCAAGAATTCACAATAACAGAAGAGATTTGAACCTCTATCTCTGCAATGACACATCTTAATAATCTGTCTCTTCTCTGATTAAACTATAACACTACTTGAGATCTAAGGATAATTCACATAGTTGCAGAGCCAGATTATTGAATTCGGGGAGGCAAAGGATGTTTATACGAAGTAATTTTCTCATGAAAATATGCTAATTTTTTGTGCAAAAAAATAAAAAATCATCAGTATGTTGGAATATCTTGATTTAGTAATTACATTGAAGTGCCATGACCAGTAAACACGCGTGTCACTTTTCATTGAAAATGCCATTGCCGTGTTGACTGGTCGTAAACTTTCTTCACGGCTTTGAGGAGGCCAATTTGGCGTCTGCACCGCCGTAATTAATTGAAAAGAAATTGGAGGAAAGATGTTTTTGGTTTTGCACCAACAGGACCTTCGCCTTTGCCAGGATTGTGATGTACATCGTGGCTGGGTCCAGCTGTTAAAAGTCACCAAACTGCTGCATGTGATGCAAAAGCAAATCCAACGAATTCTGGAACGCTAAGAATCTGGACTGGATCCGTCCCTGTTTAATTGCAGGTGGCCTTCTAATCGCGCATTATAATCGCGGCATTATACCCCCAAAGTCGTAACCAGATAGTCGACTGCTTAACTTTGAAACTTTATAAACGTTGTTTACATTTACGTAAATCCATATAATCATATGGTCAAAGACCATGTTACAGATGTTTCGCTATCGACGCTGTTGTTTTCTTAAAAATTCTCATCGTTTTTACATCTGAATAATAGGTGCTGCATCGATAGTAGAACTACGGAAACGCGACATACAGTTGTACAATTAATCAAGTGTTCAGGTTTTGATTTGTCAGGACGCATTCAACGCCGAAGTGTTGGGAAATAATTGCTTGTCTAATTGGCCACCTTGAAGTTATTTACTTTTTCATCTAAGCAGTGTCACATACCATTTCTATCCACTCAGGTTCTCATGTAAACGCATTCATTTCCTTTTCGTCAGACCTGTTCAATACTTGCTGCATGCGTTTCCTGTGACTGCATAAACAAACCTTAGGTTATGATGATATCTTACGGGAAGAATAACTTGAAACAATATGGTAAAGTCATTGTCAACTCTTCATCAAATTGTCACTTGTATAGAGAACATGATGACAATCAATGTCTCACAGCGAGATTGTGTATCGCTTGCAGTAATCTCATGACTTTATTTTGTAGCATCATCCATATGCCAGCTTCATTAAACGCTAGCTCTGCATTAGAGATTTTGGTTAAGACATTTTTTTTCTTTTATACGTCGATTCATTTTTTTTTATTCTTTTCTTCTTGACCTTCCCACTACTTCCTTCTGTTCACCCGCCCTTCACAGCCAGGTGAAAGGAATGAGCTTTGAAGTCTCATTCTCGATACCGCCAGCCTTATGTTTACCCTTGCATAAAACTTTGTTGGAGTCACGTCTCTATTCCCACGACTCCTCTCCCTAACACTTCGTGGTTACATCTTTATGTAGATGCTGCCCAGTGAATTGTAAGGTTGGTAGCTGGGGTTCATGGGGGAGCTGCAACGCAGCATGTGAACGGAGCGGTCAAAGAACTCGGACCAGACCTATCACACTTCGACCAACGTGTGGTGGAACAAGTTGCCCAAGTACAACTGACGCGAAAGTTTGTTCAGGACCTTGTTGTCCTCGTAACTGTATCCTTTCCTATTGGTCGGCGTGGACCAAATGTTCTTCAGGTAACGAATCCATGATAGAAGTCAAAGGACTTTTGTGTAGTGACTTCCAGAATTTGTTGAATGGGAAATTACTTCGACTGGGAAACTCTCAGGCGTATACTATTTTTAGGGGGTGCTGGTGGCACAGTGGTAGTGCAAGTGTCCTTCACCACTGTGACTAGGGTTCGATTCCGTCTCCGTGCTGTTATCTGATTAAAGTTACCTTTGTCACATGTGAGAAAAGTGTTGTCCAGTTTGACTCTACCAACAATCGCAGGTTTTCTCCGGATACTCCGGTTTCCTCCTCTGGACACACTGGACCCATGAGGGGTGGCCTTTACTGGACCTCTTGGGAGAACAGCTCAGATAGCTGATAGGGTTATCAAGTGTAAACAAAGGTACTTTAAATAAAGGCACTTTAAAGGTCATGGAATTTAAGAAAAGAAACGAAAAAAAACACAGTTTTTTATATGGAGATGAGATGAAAGAACTATGGGTACGAAATTCTGAAATTGAGCTACTACTTTTTAGTTCAATAATATAGTGGACCTATACATTGATTAAAATAATAATTCCGATTTTAACATCGTGGACAGAACTACCCCTCAACACATAGTTGGAAACAAAGAAATCGAAATCCGATAGTGATGTGTTCTTGTGACTCATTTATTTCCAGGAAGTTGTGCTACATACAGTGGGATTCAATCGAGAACTCGACGGGTGACAACTGCCGCCTCCTGTGGAGGTTCCTGCTCAAGTTTGAAACAAAGTCAACGTTGCACTCCTACGCCAATAACGTGTGTGGTGAGTTTAAATAACTATTATGTTGCCAACACACCTGAACACTCGTGCCCTACAATCTAAGTCTTTCGTTGATTGTAAAATAGGAGTTGATAAGCAAGTCGGATCCGGGTGACTTTGCAACAACTTGAAAGTCCAAGAGTTTAGTTGAAGCCTGTCTAAGGTGGGTTGGCGAATCAGCCCGTCAACCAAGTTTAGTTTATTAATATACGTAATAAGACAGGAATTAGTAAAAGGAAACAAAACGTTCTCTCCACGAACTTTTTGTCACCAAGATAAGCTCAGCCTAGGTGGGGTAAGTCCAAGTGGCTTTCTTTTCGATTTTGATTCCGTTGCGTGATCTTTCAGCTCTAACTGGTGAAGGTTAACGGATTAACGGCAAACATGTGTCTAAAACTCCCGCCGTACGTTAATGTTGAGCCGTCGAGGAAATGGAGCCGTCCGAAAACAAAACATAAGAATGCATGATAGCATTTTTCTTCCTGAGCATGAAAGTAGACATAAAACTGTTGAAATCTGAATATGTTATAACTAAGGGGCCTTTTTTTCAAACGTGATTTTTTGGCTGGAGGTCCTCTTTCAGTTTGATTTAAAGTTGATCAAAGTTCGACAATGGTGTAATCGTGGTTATCGAGATACAAACCATTCCTTGGTTGCTTTTTTCTCTCTTTACGTAAGCCTTGGCACAATATCCTTGATATATCTTGGCCGAAAAGCCCACTGTACATTTTCTACCATTAAGTAGCACAACAAGTGTATAAGAATTTGGAGGTAACCTCCAAATTTACCTGGTACATAAGCGAGACGCATGCCAGAAGAATGCGCGATGCCGTGGGAACGAGTCATGCCTGCATTTCCTGGAACAATATTTCTTGGTAAGATCCGACAGATCGCTCTGCATAGCGATGTGGAAGCTTATGAGCCCAAAGCATGGTTGCCATGAACGATGCGAACGCAAGAACAAGCTCTGGCAAAATGTTACTTGTGAAAAGGGGCAAAAAACCCCACGGTAACAACCAATGGGATGGGATGGGATAGAATGGGGTAAGATACGTCAGATAAGATAAGAGATGATAGGGGGGAATGGATGGGATAGGATAGGAAACCTTTGTTAAGACGGGGTAATCTATTCAATTATCAAAAACAATCCTCTGTTATCGAATGGAACCCTGAAAACACGAGATATCACATTCCCCCACTGGTCAATAATGCACTATTTCTTCGTTGTTTTTTCACTGCCGGGTTATTACTAATGCACTTTCATTTTTCTAGGTGAGTTCGTGGGGAGGCTGGCAATCGTGTATACCGTCAAATGGAAGATGTGGCAGAGGAATTCAAAAACGCGTGAGAAGAGTCATTCGTCAAAACTACTGCAGTCCCAGATGTCCTGCCACTCAAGAAAGTCGTTCGTGCGTGCATAGCTGTTGTCCTGTCAACTGCCTGGTCAATAACTGGCAGTCGTGGACCAGATGTTCCACGACATGCGGACATGGTAGGTTGACAAGCCTCTGAAGACTTACCAACTGATGCTGTCGTCAGAGCGGCAAGAATTATGGTACAAAACTTTGCAAAACATGCACTGATAATCAAAAACGTGACACTCCGCACTGATCCTAAGAAATTTAACTCATTAGATTAAAAAAATAAAGATATAGATACCATCTATTTAGACATGAACAGGAGCACTAAGAGAGGTGATAGCCGAGGCAACTGGCCCAGAGCCCGGACCACAGAACAGCTGGAGTTTAAGGGGCAAGACAGGACATGAAAGGCGTACGAAAAACCGCAGCAATTCTTATGTGCCCAAGGGGCCCAAGGTAGCACTCGGCGGCTTTGGTTATGAGTACTTACTTCATTATCAGTGTTATTAATTTATCCAGCATATTACACTCTATGACATTGCTTACTCTTAACCTTCATTCTGTCTTAGGCAAAATTACCCGTCAGCGCACTGTGGCGAGGGTTCCCAGCTGTGGTGGAAGAGCTTGTCCCAGCCTTAGTGAGACGGGCTCTTGTCAACAATATAACGACGCACACTGTGTTATGGGGAATTGGGGTCCATGGTCTGTTTGTGACAACGGCTGTGGACAAGGACGCGCTCGAAAAACTCGACAAATCATCAGGAAAGAGACGTGTCGTGGAAATAAATGTGGAACCACTGAGGCCTTCAAAGTCTGCACCGATTACAGAAACAACAGAAATTGTAAGGTAGGCGATTTGCAAAGTAAAAGAGTATGTGAAGGAAGTGAAGATGCTTGCTCGAGACAACCGCACCATTTGATGGGGGAACAAAATGCAGTAGGAGGTTTTGAACCAACTGCGAAGTCGATATTAAATTCATCCGTCGACACTGCGTACTCTTATCAAGAACAAACGCAGTTGTCAAGGGAAGCGGATTTTCCTTACTTAATGCTTCATTTTGAACAGCTAATGCACCTCATAAATATTATATACTGATTACTCTGTTATCTTCAGGTCGGGCAGTGGACATCCTGGGGAAAATGTGATCAAACGTGTACAGTGGGTACCAAGACAAGAACTAGAAACGTTTTAGTGACCCAAAGGTGTCGGGGGAATGCTTGTCCTTTACTTAAGGTATGTCGTTCACAGACCTCAAAAGGATCATTTTCAAGATGAGACCGGTATCCCTTACATGGAAATCGTTTTTGCCTTTGGGATTTTGATATGCGAGCGGACTTGCGCTGGAAACCAGCAAAATGGGCACAGAACCTGAACTGGTGATGATAAGAGTGATGATGGTGATGACGATGGTGATGACGATGATGATGATGATGATGATAATGATAATGATGATGATGATGATGATAATGATAATGATGATAATGATAATGATGATGATGATAATGATGATGATTATGATGATAATGATAATGATGATGATAATGATGATAATAATGACGATGATAATGATGACAATGATAATGATGATGATGATGACGATGATGACAATGACAAAGTTGTGATGATGGTGATGGTGGTGGTTAAGGCAAGAATAATAATAACAATTCTGATGATAATGATGGTTATGATGGTGACGATGATGATAATGATGGGAGTCATGATAACTATTATGATGGTGACACAGGTGACAATGGTGATAAAGGGGATAATAGTGATGACAATGGTCATGATGATGATGGTGGTGATAAAGGTTATAATGGTGGTAATGGTGATGAAAGTGATGATGATGGTTACGACGATGATAATCAAGATCATGCTGATAGTGATGATTGTGATACTGTCAATCATGGTAATTGTTATGGTAGCAAGATTACAGTACATAAACAGTGATTAAGTTGGAATTACTAACGTCATTAAAGCTAGTTTACCTAACTGTTCCTCATTATCTCTACCCTTGTCTCTCAGGATTCAACACAATGCGGCTCACCAAACAACGGATGTCAACATAAATGTACCAATGGAGTTTGCTCCTGTAATCCGGGATATAACCTTGTCAGAAGTAAACAGTGTGTCGCAAAGGACTGTGGTAAACTCGTTCTGAGCTATTGTGCGCCTGGTATGTAGTTCGCTATGTCTTGGTTATAATGTGCAGTTCATACGATTTCTGTCAGGTCCTAGATATTTAAATAGCTAAGCAGGTGGTGGCTTTGTTGGTTGACTTCACAAAAGAATTCAGTTAAGAAATCTTTTGTTCTTCATCTGCGGATGTATCGCCAAATGGCTTGGACGACAAGCTTTAACGCATTTGCTTTCCGTTGATAAAAGGCAGGAGGACTTTAGGAAAGATGGAAAGCTTATAACGTTTAGTTGGTGTTGATTAACCCTTATCTCTGTACATTAACCCCGCATACTACACTTTCAATTTATAATTCGCTGTTATTATGGAAGATATTGTACCGCAAATGTAGGCAACATAAGCCTCTTGTTTTCATCTCTAATTGTTTTCTCTTTTCTCTCTTTCTCGCTACCCAGGAACTCACAAAGGAACAACGTGCTTACACGCTACTGTTTCGTGTCCGAACGGCAAAACTACGTTTCCCGTCACATGTTCAACTGTCTGCCCGAGAACTTACGCTGTAAAAGGAGTAAGCACTATCTCGTGTACGACCGCTGGCACGTGGTCATCGACAGCAGGAACATACTGTAGAAGAATCAACGACCCTCCAACGCAGGTATTTCATGGGTAAAATTGTTAAACAAGTTAAAATAACCATTAATATTCTACGGGGTTTTTTTTCTATTAAAAGAAATTAAAATCGATTCCAAAAAAAAAATTCCAAGCATCGATTTCAGTATTGTTTTTCTTCGGAAGGACCTTCGTTCCCGTGGTAAAAAGGTTCTTCACGACGTTGCTCGAGTGTCATCAGACAAAATCAGTCTATGTATTAAGGCTTGAACAATGTACTTTTTTTTCAAACCAAGCTTATTAAAACTTAAACGGAATTACGGTAAGGCAATAATCCTCGTATTCGAGTGAAAGTTTGATTTCAGTCTTTCTCAGACGCTTCGAAGTGAGCAGCGTTAGGCTATCCCGCGCCAAAAGCTACAGTTTGTTTTTTTTGTACGATTCATTTGTTAAACGTCGAAGCAGAAGTTTTTCTTCCGGAATACAGTCTCCTTACACATCTTTATTCGTCATTGAAGAGCCATATATTTATCCAGGGATTAAGGATTTATTTCGGCATAATGCGAGCTCTAAGAGGACTGACAGGCAACTTCCGATAATCTTCTCAGTAAGCATACCTTAGACAAAAATGAAATCTTCGAAACGGCGGACCATCAAAATTTGATCTGGTTTAAGGCTATTAAAACCACAGTCACTAATTAACAACCCTGAACCGATAGACAGATATTCTGCTTTTCATGAAGTCATTACTATGTTCCGTTATATTCAGGGAAATAATCGATTCCTTGCCATTTTTCTTATTCTAGATTTTGCTCTCTGGATCTCAAAGTGTTGCTGAAAACAGTCCTCGGAATACGTTAGTCGGAGTTTTATCTTCAGTAGACCCCAACTCCCGAGATTCACACAGTTATAGTCTGATCACTGGAGGGGAAGGAAAATTTGTAATTAGAGGAGACAGGCTCTACACCTCTGATGTCTTGGACTATGAGACGATGAAAAAAAGGTGAGAGAAGTAGAACGAAATACTGCAATGTTCATTGTTATTTCTAAGGTTGAATTAAGTGTTGAGAGTGGTAAATGTAAGGAATGCGCAGATGTCAAAATACTTGAGTGTGCGTATGCATGTTTTTGGACAACGTTTCTGTATCACCAAAACCTATCGTTGACAGAATATTCTTTCTTCTCGGCTACCTAAATATGGTGCTGAGGTGACGGATACCTTTCTAACAGATACCGAGACCTCGTCAATACCGATTAAGTTACGAGTAATCGGGTGGTGAGCGAAGAATCTGGTTCATCCACAATTGTTACCCTATTGACCGATTTTATCCCGCGAAACTTACTGTAACGGATAATTCATGCCAGGAGCTAGAAAGATTCAGCGTTAACTAAAACTTGATATTGGTTTTGTGTCACCAACTAGTTTTTGTCAGATTATTAAGAGGTGATATTTTAAGAAGTGTTTCCAATCTCAAGTATTTCTTGTTTTAGTCCCGAATCATCCTTTTGTACCAGTTTTCCACGCGGTATGAAATCAGACAATAGAAACTTCCCAAGCATAACTGTGTATGCCACAGAAACAAACTATATCGTGTAGCTCAATGGTTGGAACGTCTCAACGGTCATTAGATTCCCTTCAGAGACTATGAAAAAAACAATTCTGGGATCAAATATTTGACGAACCTCTGTGATCGACCTTTAAATGTAATGCATACTTATATCTTTCAAGGTATTATTTGACAATAAGAAGTACTGACGATGGAAATCCTCCTTTTTATTTGGACAAAGTTATCACAATATCGCTGATTGATGTGAACGAGAAACCGACTGGTATCCAGGTAAAGTATGCCTGCTGGCTATTTTTGCACATGACACTGCCTGTTGAGATGAGTCGTTTACTTTTCATAAACAAATTACTTTAAATCGCGGCATTCAAGCCTAAATTCTTGTTCATATTTTTGCTTGCCGGAATATTTGACTACCTGAGAGTAGATCTTTCATTTACCTAGCTATATGTTTTCTATCGCGCGCAGTGAAATGTCGAATTGTTGCTTCAATGCACTTCACCACGTCTCACTCGACTTTACTTTCATTTCACTTCAATTTTCGTTTGTACTCCAATGCTTGGTAGCCTTTGCCTCAATCCACTCCAGTCCACTCCACTTTACTAACCTCTTCTCTACTCCATTGCATTCCAGTCCCCTTCACAATACATAAACCACTCCACTCAACTTCAAGCCACTTGACTTTTTTTTTTTGTACTTCTATTACTTTCTTTCTCTTCTTTCCTTTCCCCCATTCTGATCTTTTCTTTCCTTTTCGTCTTTTCTCTTCTCCTCTCCTCTCCTCTCCACTCCTCCGTTCTCTTCTCTTCTATTTTCGTTTCTCCCCCCTTTCCTCCTTCGTTATCATTTCTAGCTTTATCTCTTTTGTTTTTTTCCTCTCGTGAAGAACTGTCGACCTATATGTTATATCTACTAACTTTTTCTATTTTCCTCAGCTATCAAACTATCGGGTTGAGGAGAACTCCGGTACTGACGCCGTTGTCGGTCGTTTGTCGACCGTTGACCAAGATATCGGCCAGTCGTACACCTACACGATGAATAACGCGGCATTTGGCCGCTTTAAAATTGATGGCAACGTTGTAAAGGTATTGCTCAAAGATACGCACTCAGAGAGAAAGTGGGGAGGGAAAGGATACGCTCACAGAGGGAAAGTGTAAGGGGAGAGAGAGACGAATACCAGTCCACAGGTTGTCCTAGGAGCCTGACATTTGCCCTTTGGGGTTGAAGGAGTGTAGTGACGAACTTGTTAACGGACTTTAACGACATCTCGACACCATTCTCAATACAGTTAAATAGACCTTCCCTGGTCCTTAGTTCGAACCATGTTTGCTAGTTTTAAATGGGTTCCCGCCACAGGTGTTAACATCAGGATTAACACTCTTGGTTCAGTTGATGAATCACACGAGGAAGAGTCGGAAGATTTGAGGGGAAAATTGTGATGGTTACGCTGATTAAGGTGTTTATAGGTTAAGCATCACTTTCTGAACAAAGGAAACCCTTAGATTTGTTATATAATTGTGTTTAACTCAATACTTTTTTCTTAAGGTCGCTATGAGCAATCAAAAATGTCTTCTAAATGGTGGAGATTTCTGTGCCCTGAATTACGAAAAAGAACGACATTTCACGATTATTGTCCGAAGTTCCGATAGCGGAACCCCTTCGTTGTCGGTTACCGTGCCGCTAAATATCACTTTAACCGATGTCAATGACCAGCCACGGAGGCTGAATTTGAGCAACAATGTGGTGATGGAAAATGCCACTAAAGGACACGTTGTTGGGAGGTTTTACGCAGAAGATGAAGATGAAGGCCATGTTTTGAAGTTCTCTTTGATAGAAAGCGACCAAGGAAGATTTGGAGTGTATTCAAACGGTACTTTGTACAAGACGAAAGATAATTCCACAGATTATGAAACGAAGAAAGTTCATTTCATAATGGCCAAAGTTGAAGATAACGGCATTCCAAGTAAAATGGTGGGTAAATCCGTTACTTGTACTGACGAGTTAAGTCGTAGTTACTAGTGTTACTTGTGTTACTTGTGTTAATCCGTTACTTGTGTTGACGAGTTAAGTCGTAGCCGTATTGTTTGCTTAACCATATTATTCAACATTTCAATAACTCGTGAATAAGCTCACGAGGAAAACACAAAAGAATATGAGAACGGTGATATGTCCCTAAATCCTCAAAGATGTCCTTGCTGTTTTCCTGGGTTTTATCTCCTGTCGTTCGCTTCAAATCAGTTAGCAAAGATCACAACATCGACAGTCCAATCTTCAATCACCAACAACCATAACTACCCGAGGAAAGACTTTCCCTATCCTCATAGTCCAAAATTAACAAACTCCTGGTATGCCGGGGTTCAAAATATGTACTACTTTTTAAGTTGACAGTTTGACATTGAAGGGGACAGTCACTTTGACAGTCCAAACCTGAGTCATCAAGTTTAACGTTTTCTCGTAAGAGTACTCCAACCAAGATGATAACTCAACAAACAACTGATACTTCGTTTACGACACACCCTCTATTTCTTGCAGATGAATCGAACGTTTGTGATTGAGGTTTTAGATGTAAACGAACCTCCGATAGGTATTCACTTGACTGATGTCGGTGGTCAGCAGAATTTCTCGCGCGACTATGCGCATATCGAAGAAAACTCTGACCACGGAACGGCTGTCGGAACATTGGAAGTCACTGATAACGACGCTTTTCAGAGTCTGACAATTATTCTGGACGACAATCCTTTTGGGTTATTCTCTCTATCCGGGACATCTTGCCCACCTGGCAATCAAACGGTGTGTACAACGCAACTGCTGGTCAGCGGTGACATTGATTTTGAAAGTTCAAATATCCTAGACATCACAGTTCGAGTGACTGACCAACACGGTTTGTTTAAAGTACGAAAATTGATTATCTCTGTGATTGACGTCAACGAACGCCCGACGAACGTCACCATTTCGGGAAGCCTGGAAACGAGAGTTTTGGAGAACAGCGCTGGGGCTTTTGTTGGAGAACTGGAAACTACTGACGAGGACAGTGGACAGAGTCACAGCTGTAAGTTACTGGACAATTCGAATGTATTTGAAATTCGTGGAAATAAGCTTTTCCTTAAGAATAAAACGAAACTCGATTTTGAGATGAAAGACAAGTATGTGATCAGGATAACGTCAAAAGACAACGGAACACCGCCATTGACTTCTGAGCCGCAGACATTAGTGATCCAGGTTTTAGATACAAACGAGGCTCCCACTCGAATTACTTTAAGTAACTCCGCTGTCGCAGAGAACGAACCAACTGGAACAATTATCGGAAACCTGACAGTCGACGATCCTGATAATTCAGGGAAGTATTCATCAAGACAAAACCACGTTTGTCGTTTGTCCAACTCAGCCCAAGGAAAGTTTCGTATCGTTATCGAAAACGGTTATAATTATCTTGCTCAAGCAGGTACCTCTCTGAATTACGAAAAAGCCGTATCACACAATATTAGTATCGTGTGCAGCGATCCCAAGGGACTAAGCCTGGGGACGAGTTTTGTGGTTAGGGTAGTAGACGTGAACGAAGCTCCCAGAAGAGTCATTCTTTCAGCGAATCAAATTTCAGAGAATTTGGCACCGTCGATCGTTGGAAGTCTGTCTACGCAAGATCCTGATAACCTGAGGAACAAGAACAAACAAAGTTTTCAATATTCAATTTCGAATGTTTCAGTTGGTTTCAGTCCTTTTGTCGTTGATGGAGACGTCTTAAAGACGACCAGAAGTCTGAACTATGAAACTGCACGTCAATGGACGGTCGTTGTGCGGGCTCAAGACAACGGGAGTCCTCCTATGTACCGGGATGAAACGATTGTGGTTGAAGTGGTGGATGAAAATGACAGACCAACAGCAGTACAGGTGAGAGGGGATTGGGATTATCTAGGGGTAAAGGTAGACTTATTAAAAGTCCATGTCATCCTGTTATACGCAAGTGACGAAGTCTCCACGGTAACCATGAATGATAAATTCCTGAGCGGTCGACTTGCTTCACTTGGAGCGGTTTAAAAATGGAATTAAACACTCTATCAGGTAAAATGATTGAAGTGTGGGAGGATGCGGGATTATATCTGTAGCTGCGAGACGATCATGTCATAGTTTCGTTGGTTAGTGCTTGATGTCTCATCGCTAGACTGAAAAACTACGTCGCGCTGCAACAGACAAAGTCCTTTCCGCCGTATAATTCGATTCCCATTAAACTGCATCTTGAGCAGGGGTTACAGAACGGGCTTAGAACGGCTCTTGGGAAAGTTTAGGGTGAAAGATGGAAGAGAGGGACATCCAGGGATACACAAATGAAGAACAGAAGGAGAAATGGAAAGAAACGAAAATATGAACGAGAACAAATGGAAAGTTAATGAAAATAATATATAAGGAACGAAAACAGGAAAGAGATGAAAACAAAAATTGAAAGAATGAAGAAAGGTAAAAAGTGAAATGCTTACGATTTCTAAGAAAAAGTTGTTAGGAAATCTTGGGTTTGCCCCGTGGAAACTAGCAACTATGATGGTACTGGATAACTCTTACGTTCTTTCTCTTTCAGTTGTCAAACGCTCAGGTTAAAGAGAACAGTGCTCTTGGAACGATCGTTGGTGAACTAGCGACTAGCGATGAAGATATTGGACAGAATCATACTTACCAGATAACAGACAGTGCCTCAGGACGTTTCAAAGTTGATGGGAATTTAGTTTTGGTAATTCAATTAGTTTACTTTCATAATCAAATTAATGTAGCACAGTAATGCAATTTGCATACATGTCAAACTAAATAGAAAGTGTACAAGAACCTATCTGAAGAAGTAGATTTGCGTGAAGCGCAAAGGCATCCGAGAATTGACCCGAAATTAGTGCAACATGTTCCAATTCGTTTTTTAAATTTCTGAGAGCTAATCATTTGTTCTAAGATTTCTCGAAATATTCCAGAGTTTGATGATGGGAGAGAGAAAAAAATTTCGATCGTGATTATCAAATTTTTTAATGTGAGGGTAACATTGCAACGTTGCTCGTTCGTTTTATTTTTTTAGAGAGTTTTTAAAAGATCTCTTCTTGTTTATATGAGGGAAAATAAATTACCTCGAAGAAACAGTGAGATTTAATTAACTTCGAATTTCGATGTTTTCTTCGACTTCGCCTCGCGACGAAGCGTTGAGATTCACTGGAATTAAATATTACTGGTCTTCGGGACCAGTCATAAAGTATCTATTAGAATTATCCTTGTTTGATTTTCATGTCAGGTAGCGCTTCCTAACAATCGGTGCCTTCTATATGGTGGTACATGGTGCGCCTTAAATTACGAAAACCAAGCATCACACAATATTACCATCCAAACGACAGACAGTGGAAACCCCAGGGGGACATTCATTCAAACCTTCGAAGTCTTCCTTGTTGACGTCAACGATCAGCCACGTGACCTTAGACTGTCCAATAAGCAAGTCAAAGAAAACACATCAGCTGGAGCTGTGATTGGTTCGTTTTCAGCAGATGATGAAGATAAGCGGCAGACATTGAGTTTTTCGCTGCCAAACGATGATGGAGGACGGTTTGCTGTGAATAGCAGAGGAGAGTTAATTACAGCAAAGGCAGTGGACTTCGAGACGAGCAGGAGTCACGTTATCCGCGCTCAAGTTGTTGACAATGGATATGACGCAAAGAAGGTGAGACATCATCATCATCATCATTATCATCGTTATCATTATCGTCATCATCATCATCATCATCATCACTATCATCATCATCATCATTATTATCATTATCATCTTCACCTTTGACGTCATCATCGTGGTCGTTTTGGTTATCGATATCATTATCGTTATCCTTATCATTATCACAATCATTGTAATTGTCAACCATTTTTGGCACCATCACCACGATTATCAATAGCGTCGTTAATAACATCGTCATCATCACTATATAATTACCATCATCATTATCATAACCATCATTATTATTACTGTCATCATCACGGTCAATTTGATCCTCACCATCGTCATCATCTTCATTATCATCATCTCAATCATCATTATTACCGTCGATATCATCACCATCATCAATATCACCATTATCTTTATCATCATCAACATCATAATCATCGTAGACATCGACATCTTACGTCCGTTCATTCGTTCATTCATTCTATTTCATTTTACTAACGTCAGGATATTTGAAACTCACCCAATTTCTATTTTCCTTGACAGTTCGAAAGAAACTTTACCATCGAAATATTGAACGTCAACGAAGCTCCGATTTCGCTCAGTTTTATTGGTATCCATGCCCCAAAGGTGTTCGAAAACGCGACAACAGGGACCGTTGTTGGAATACTATTGGCTCGAGACGCTGATGCTAACCAATATCTACAGTTTCGGCTGGATGACGACGCCGAAGGTGACTTTTCGTTAAACAGCTCCACGTCCCAATGTCAGTCTGTTACGAACGGTAACATCAAAACTTCTTGCACAATGCCGTTAAACCTTGCCAAATCCCTCAATTACGAAGTCACCAAGTTGAGGTACATCACTGTCCGTGCAACTGATAACCATGGGTTATTTACAATCCAGCGCTTCCTTATAAACGTGACGGATTGCAACGACGCGCCTACAAACCTAACATTGAGTGGCGGCGTGTCTGCGGTTGTGGATGAAAATGCAATTGGTGAGTTCGTCGGTGAGCTTCAGACGACTGACGAAGATGGTTCTCAAAGTTGGTGGTACGATCTTTTAGATGACTCTGGAGGACTTTTCAGAATTATAGGATCAAAGTTGTACGTTCACGAGAGTAGAGGTTTAGATTACGAACAACAAGCTGTGCATGTTATTAGCATTAGGTCAACTGACAGCGGCTCACCGCCTTACCAGATCATTCGAAACTTTACAATATTTGTGTCAGACTTAAATGAACGACCGACGAACATAACGCTTTCTAAGAATGTCATAAAAGAGAATTCGTCACCGGGAACTGTGATTGCTAACGTCACAGTAAAAGATCCAGATAATATAGGCGTAGTTAGACAGGACCATACTTGCACAGTAGTTGGACAGAATAGCAACAAGTTTACCATAAGCTCTCGAATGTTGGTTAACACGGTGGAACTGGACCATGAAAAAACACCGATGGTAAATACCACCATCGAATGCGCAGATAATGGTTCCCCTTCTTTGAAATATCGGGAAGATTTTACTGTGGTTGTGGTGGACATGAATGAGTCACCCGTGGACATCATTTTATCAAATTTAAACATCCAAGAAAACCTTGCACCAGGAATATTTGGTAAGAACAACAAAAAGTTCTGGTTGTATTTCTAAAACTGTTGTAAATGTGGCAAAGCAATGATTGTTGCCATGGTGTTGATTGTGATTATCCTTCACGAGTAGAATGTGTTTGCCGTTTTCTCTTCAGCTACCTTGTCTACCATTGACCCGGACAATTCCGTAGAAGTCCGCCAAAACTTCGTCTATCAGTTAATTCCTGGGCAAAGTGGAAAATTCCCATTCGTCATTCACGGAGACAACCTGAACACGACCAGAAAATTGGACCATGAGAAGAAGTCCTCTTGGAATTTTACAATACAGTCCACCGATAACGGAACACCATCTTTAACAGTGGAGCGAAGCTTTGTCGTCAACGTACAAGGTTGTAAACCACCATTTAAACTAATTGTTTAAGATAAAGGTATTTAGGATAACATGAGTGCAGATTAATTTACTGGTAGACTAGGAAGGTAGCAACAAATTAATGGAAAGAAATATATTTCGGGAGCTTTCTGCCGTTTCATGTTTTAAGAGATGTTTAAAGATTGTATAAAGAATACCAATTCGGATAAAAAAAAATTTTATTGGTAGAAGTTGAGTAGAAGACGAATAGTAACTGTCCTACAATGGGCTTCATATACACCGTCTTTCGCAGTGTCTCAAAAGACCCACCCACTGGCTACAAAAACGCAGGCATTGTTAATATTTTACTTCATACACACTTTCTCACACGAGGGAAAAGTGTTTCATGAAGTCGGAAAAGCGAAACAACTTTTTTCAGACTTTTTCATTGATAAATAAAATCACTCTATATACATAAAGTTAAACATATCATTGCATGAAAATAGTCTTCATGCGATATTTACTGATTCGCTACATTGTATCAGAAATATCACTCATTCGTTCCATTCACTCCTTTGATTTCTAGCATACCAACTTGCTTGTATATAGAAGGTCCTTACACACTCACTTTTCGTGAAGTAATCTGTAGGTTTGATGACAATACTAACGATCTACCACGTTGCTGTCATTCCTTTTAGACGTTAACGAAGCTCCAACAAATATCATTCTCTCTCCAAGTAAAGTTGACGAAAATTCCCCGGAAGATACTTTGGTCGGAACGTTGATGACGGTGGACGAGGATGAAGGTCAAGATCATCGTTACACTCTTCTTGATGGCGCTTCTGGTAATTTTAAACTGGTCAACAACTCAGAAATCAGAATAGCGACGCCAAATACAGGTTGTCTTCTTCACGGCGGGAAATACTGCAGGCTCAACTACGAGGCTCAGTCCGAATACACAATACGCGTCCGCAGTACGGACGATGGGTCCCCAGTCCAAGATTTTGTCATGGACTTGACGATTTCTCTTCTTGACGTGAACGACAAGCCGCGTAATTTCTCGTTGTCCAATTACTATATAAAGGAGAACGTAACTGTCTACACAACTATTGGGAACTTCTCGGCAAGTGATGAAGATAAACAAGATTTGAGTTACAGTTTGACGGAAAATGACCATGGACTTTTTGATGTTACCAAGAATGGTCGATTGTACGTGGCAAAGTCCCTAGACCACGAGAAATCAAGTGCTGTCGTTATTACGGTGAATGTAACAGACAGTGGAACACCCTTGCAATGGGTAAGTTCACGTAAATGTGTTTAAGTAGGATGTCACTTTTTTCTAAATTTCCAGTTTTTTCTAAATTTCCAGTTTTTTCTAAATTTCCATTCTGGATGCAGCTCCTCGATCCCATTTCTTTAGCTTCAATTGGTTCATTCAGGCACAAATGGCTTTCAATGAAGTAAAAGAAAGAAAAGAAATTAAAAGTAACTGAAGGGGGTATGGCTCCCGAAGGTTTTTAACCTTTTCTTGTCCAAGACGTCTTCCCTTGACGAGTAAAATTGTTTGGCGTCATCCATAGAAAAGTTGAAATAGTTGGGTATGGACCGGAAAGGGTTAATCCAATACTTACTTAAATTCAAAGAAGTAGCAGCTTTCCCTTTTTTCATTCCTTGTTTTTATTAGAAGGGGTTCCATGCACCTTAAATAGTCTTCGTTGTACATATGGATAACATTTTCTTCTTTGTCACTTTCAGATGGAAAAACAGTTTACAATTGTTATTCAAAATGTAAATGAAGCTCCAGTCAACACAAGTTTGAAGTCGTCAGGTGGACAACAAACATTTGCCGATGATCGGCCTACAGTAAATGAAAATTCTCCCGTCGGAACAATGGTTGGGACTTTAGTATCGCTAGACCACGATGCAGTCCAAACTTTAAACTTCACATTGGACGATAGTGCGGGTAAGATCATTGTTTGATGTTTATTTGTCTCAGGTAAAACAACTACGTATGCACGAAGCTTCCTTATTTTAAGATGTATAGGTAAGTATTCACTAAATGTACAACTACACGGCTAGAATTTTTCAGTCATCATCAGAACGGCTGAGGTTATGGTAGTATGTAACCTTCACTCACACTTTGAGTTGCTGCAGATCAATATCTAGAATATGTCATTGATCATGGGAAACTGATGGGTTATACCAAATGCAATCTTTACTTGCAATCCGAGTCCTTTTAGCTAACTCATTAGAGTGTCTCACTGGTACATTACTGAGCTATTCCTATTTGGAGCTTGAAAAAGTTGTTTGTTGTCTTTTTTCTGAACTTAAAATGTTACAAACGTCCTTTTTCATTGACCTATTAGGTTTTGGGTCTTTTTGTTAGACAAGAAAGAGTTGGTCTAAATACCCGCAAGACGATTTAACTGCTGTGCAGACCACTTGAGTCGCTGCCTTGCTGCTTTCCTGTGATGGCTGCTGTTATATTTTTATATCTTGCTGGGTTGAATGATCTCTTTGTTTTTTGTTATTTACGTTCAGGTGGACGTTTCTCAGTTAGCTCCTCTCCTACATGTCGTAATGTCAGCAACATTTCTGGCGTGAAGACCAGATGTTCGGCTTACTTGTACGTAAACGGGGCTCTTGACTACGAAAGCATGCCCCGACATTCTATCATCGTGCGAGCTACTGACGACCATGGGCTATTTCACGTGAGAGAATTCACCGTCACGGTATTGGATCAAAATGACCGGCCAGCTAACGTTACCCTGCAAGGTTCTTTCACCGGGCAGGTGAAAGAGAACAGAAACGATGAAATGATCGGAGAGCTGGTGACGAGTGACGAAGATACTTCCCAGTCCCACTCTTACACTCTGAAGAACAGCAGTAATTCGCGATTCATCTTGAAAGGAAATAGGTTGTTCACTACGCTAACAGCTGACCTGGATTATGAGCAGCAACAAGAGTTTGAAATCGTCGTAGCTTCGACAGATGACGGAAAACCTCGTAAGACGGTCGTACAGCGTTTGACTATTCAGGTAAGCTGGGTCATAGTTCTTTTGTGTCATAGAGGTACTGGTAGTTCTTCGATGTATTGTATCTCCATCATTATCTTGCGACGTGGAATAGTGGTTGTAGTTATTCAGTTTATTCAGTAGGCATCGTGTTATATCTTGGAGGGATACTGGATTTTGTGTGACGTTCAGGGATACTGTAGTTTTTTGGAGATAATTGTAGCTGTTGGAGATTTCTATCGCGAAGGATCTGAAGTTAAAATGAAGGATCACACACAAACTAATAACGTCCCTAAGAAGTATTTTCTAGTTATAAAATGGCTTGTGCAGAGTGCGTTACAAGATTACCTGCAACCTCAGAGCTTCTGCGGGGACCCTTAGAAAAGGCCTAGGGTCCAAGCTGCCAGATATTAGTGCGCACCCCTTCGTAATTTCTGAGACTATCACTGAATTCCCTGAGAAAAGATAAATCTTGTTTATTTATCGGTCGTTTTATCAGGTGCAAGATGTAAATGAAAGTCCGACAGATATCACACTCTCAAGGTTAATGGTCTTCGAAAACAGCCCTGAAGGAAGTCTCGTGGCTAACATGACCGTGAGCGACCCTGACAACCAGGGTCCCAAGGGATCGTGGCAAACACATGTGTGTCAGCTGCTAGATTCTGCTCAAGAGCGCTTCAAGATAAGCAACGTAACCAACAAACTACTGGTCAGCACTGGAGAGTTGAACTACGAACGAGATGACCTTCATAATATTGTCATAGAATGTATGGATTCAGCTCCAAGGCCTTTGGTTGTGCGAAAGTCCTTCCAAATTTACGTACTAGACATCAATGAAACACCAGTACAAATAACTCTGTCGAATAACGAAATACAAGAAAATTCAGGGCCACTGTATGTTGGTGAACTAGCCAGCGTTGATCCAGACAATGAACAAACTCAACGACAAACGTTTACTTACTCGCTAGTGCTTGAGAGGAAGGAAAGTACATTCTACATTCAAGGCAACCATTTAAGAACGAACAAAAGTTTGGACTATGAGAACCAAAGTTCTTGGGAGCTGTTGATCAAGACAACTGATTCTGGAGGTAATGTTTCGTTATAAAACCCACGAGCGTTCTTTACGTTGCTTGAAACCTTTGAACCAAGTGAGAGGTCGTTGCAACAAAGTTATCCTGCCTGCGGTCTATTAGTCCAGAACGAGGTGTCCAGCATTAAGGTCTTCACGAGAAGACCAGAGAAGCTGCATTTTGTCGTAAAGGAAGCTAAAAGATTTTTAGTAATGTGGTGAAACACAAACCGATTCTATTTCATAAACTGTTGACATCAACCAGTTAAATACGACATTGACCAACTCATCCATTATTTTCAGGTTTAAGAAATTTTCGGAGGATTTCTGCTCTCATGACTTTTTCCCATAGGTTTTAGAATAAGCTCGACATTATTTCTTTATCAGGTCTCACATTGACTCAAAATTTCACTATCAACGTCAAGGATACGAACGACCCTCCGACTGATATCTACACGAACCAACCTCTGATCGTTCCTGAGAACAGTTATCTGGGTACGCCTGTCGTGGTTTTCTCTGCTGTGGACGAAGACGCTGGCCAAACTCACCGTTTTTACATAAGTGATGTGTCTGCTTACGGTTATGGTCGCCACAGGTAAGAAAAAAAGGAGAAAAATTGCAGTAATCACGGGCGTTGAAAATAGCTGATAAATTGATTGCACCATTAGTTTCCCACCAATGCATTCCAATTGTGGTACAGCATGTGCGTTTAAGCGTCTTTAATTGGCGTGTTATATTTATGTAAGTTATAATTATTTATAATGTTATATTTATGTAAGTAATAATTATTTATAATGTTATATTTATGTAAGTAATAATTATTTATGTTATATTTATGTAAGCAATAATTATTTATAATGTTATATTTATGTAAGTAATAATTATTTATGTTATATTTATGTAAGTAATAATTATTTATAATGTTATATTTATGTAAGTTATAATTATTTATAATGTTATATTTATGTAAGTTATAATTATTTATAATGTTATATTTATGTAAGTTATAATTATTTATAATGTTATATTTATGTAAGTTATAATTATTTATAATGTTATATTTATGTAAGTAATAATTATTTATAATGTTATATTTATGTAAGTTATAATCATTTTCTTTTTCCATGCTCTACAGCTATGGCAGTCATCTTTCATCGTATTTCTCCTTGGATCCATCGTCCGGACGCTTGTTGGTAACATCGTCCATTGACTTCGAAACCTTCACTCAGTTCACCATCGTGATAATGACACAAGACAACGGTTATCCTTCATTTTCTTTCAACAAAACGTTTGTGATCGACGTTCAAGATATCAATGAACCGCCAGATGGAATAAATCTTGATAATGCAAAGGTATGAATAGAAAGTCGTAAGGGTCATTTTGAATTAAGAAATACCTTTATTTGTTTGTGCGTCATTTGCTTTTAATAAATGGCTTAGTCCAGTTGCCTTCTAATTGGGAACAGCAGCTGAGAAAGGAATTATCCTTGGATGAAAAACTTTTGCAGACTTTGCCATCATTAAAGCTCATGGTTAATGTTTTAATAAATCATTTACATAACTAGTATCTCATTTATAAGTAAGATTGTATGATTTCATAGGGTCTTTTTTGATTTTACAAGACCCCTTTTTTAATATAAAGATTAAATTCTGGATATTCTATTGATATTGTCTGACTTCTTGGTCATATTTTTTGTTGAAGATTCCAGAAAATAGCGCCCAAGGTTCTGTAGTAGGAAATCTCTCTGTGTCTGATCCCGATAATATCAACGGAATGCGACATGAATATCAGTGTAAAGTTGTGAACGACGTTCCATTCCAGGTATTGTCGTGTTTAAATTGAGAGTAATTTTGTTAGTCATTGTCACGTTTGTTAGTATATTGGGAGAAGCTAGGGAGGGCTAGGCAAAGACAAGGGTAAAGGCAGCGGGAGGGAAGGGGAAGGAAAAGGATGGAAAGGGAACGGAAGGGAATTAAAGGAAAAGGGAAGGGAAGGAAAGCAAGAACGGAAGGAAAGGAAATTGAAGAAAAGGGAAGGAAAGCAAGAACGGAAGGAAAGGAAGGGAAGGGAAGGGAAGGAAAGGAAGGGAAGGGAAGGAAAGGAAAGAAAGGGAAGGAAAGGAAAGGAAGGGAAGGGAGGAAAAGGAAAGGAAGGGAAGGGAAGGGAAGGAAAGGAAAGGAAGAACGGAAGGAAATGAAAGGAAAGGAAGGGAAGGAAAGGAAGAAAAGGGAAGGAAAGGAAAGAAAGGAAAGGAAAAGAAGGGAAGGGAGGGAAAGGAAAGGAAAGGAAGGGAAGGGAAGGGAAGGAAAAGGCAAGAAAAGGGAAAGTGAAAAGAAGGGAAGATAAAAAAGAAGTGGCATTTGTAGGAGATTGACGTCGTTTGTGCATCGCTATTTTCAAAGGTAGTGGAGTTAAAATTGGTTCTCGCACGTCCCGTTCTGAATTTCGAAAACACGACATATTACCTAGTTAAGGTAGGTCATACGATTAATTGTCTTTCGCACATCCGCGGTTACCAGCAGCTTATACTATTTGCAGTAAAGCATTGGACAATGATAATTATTTGTTTAATAACAAAAATTAAGGCCCAACAGAGAATGAGTATAACAGCCATAAAATCATGCGGAGTTCTAAAAACATGTTTTTAGAACTCACATAATTTTATGGCTGTTATATACATTCTCTGCTGGGCCTTAATTTTTGTTATTTGCTTTAACATTGCTGAAATCTCAATATTGCTGTTTAAGCTGGAACCTTTGGTCTTTTTGTTTATTACTTTTACAGGAGAACTTCGTTCGGATTTCACTATAATTATACTAAATTTAATGTTTCTATTTCTTCAGATTAATTGCTCGCAGAAAGGCAACGCCTCCTTCCGTATTTCAAAGAATTTTGGGATAAACGTGACAGACGTGAATGAAGCTCCATTTAATTTAAACATTACGAATACCATGGTGAAGGAAAATCAACCAAATGGAGCTTTGGTGGGAACTCTTACTGCTGACGATCCTGACAATGACGTAAATATTTTGAGTCATTTTGTATATGGAAAATTCGTCAAAGTTATCTTGAGACTAATCTCGGTCGTAATTTTACAATTAAACGTATTTATCATGACCAAAATAGCTTTCACGACCTTAGAAATGGCACTTTCTGATCACATTCCTGATCCCGATTTCCTAGTGTATCATGCGGGCTAAATTAGGGGTGGCCGTTAATGAGGGGTGCCCCTTACGGAACCTCTAGGGAGAACAACGTAGCTAGCTGATAGGGATATCCCGTATAAAAAAGAATAAGAAATAAAGACACTTTAATTGTCACTGATGAAGCTTTCGTTACAGTAATCATCAAATTCATATCTACAGTAAGTATCATGAATGATTGTCTCACGAACCAAAATTGATTTATCGATTTTTAAATTAAGTCTGTCATATCCATTCACATTTTTGAAAAATATTGTTTATTTAGCCAATAATTTTTGACTTCTCTGAGACCACCGCCGATTCCAAAAAGTTTTTCATCAGTGAAACGAGCTTACTGACATCAGTAGTCTTTGATTACGAGAGAAAAACCAGCTACGAGATAACGTTGGTGGCTAAGGACGACGGGAAACCCAGTTTGAGCACAACAAGACAATTTATTATCAAGGTATGAAAACTGACCCGTTGATTCCTCGAAACGTTTTGTGAAACAATTTGTGAGGAAGTAGTTTCGTATAGTTCAGTTAACTTTAACATCGACTTTCTAAATCTTTCTTACGAAGTTAAGTCTCTTAGTTCGTTTTTTAATTTTGATAGAGTTTTTTTTTAACAATATTGCTAGATTCTTGACTTGAATGATAAACCAGAGAAGATCATCTTCTATTCTTCTGGTGTGTATGAGAATGCAACGAAAGGAACTGTTGTCGGAAACTTTTCAACAATTGACCAAGACCAGGGGCAAACTCATGATTATCAGCTTTTAAGTTATAATGGTAAGGATCAGCGAACAGATAATTTTTCACAGGTGGAAACACCAGCTTTATCTGTAATTTGTAAGTAGATTTATAAAACTCATTAATAATTCATGCCAAAAAACGAAAGAATTTAAAGTTTCATCACCGTCTGTTTAAATAAGTATCTTTATTACAACTCGCACAGCACCCAACTAAGTGGAAGGTGTCTCAGACTTTTACTTATTATTATTATTATTATTATTACTATTACTATTATTATTATTACTATTATTATTATTACTATTACAACTCGCACACCACCCAACTAAGGACAGTGGAAGGGGTCTAAGCCTGCTACGGGCTCCCAGCATCCCGCCAGGATTATTACTATTATTATTATTACTATTATTATTGTTATTATTACCACTACTAATTTTATTATTATTATCATTACTACTACTACTAATTTTATTATTATTATTATTGTAATTATTATACTTGTATTTCCTGAGATGTTGCTTATCGAAATTCCAAAAATAATTTCTTATTTCGCTACTTTGTCCAGTCCTTTTTCTTCACCCGAGTGTTCCCAACAATCAACCCTTTAAAGTGCGTAAAAAAGTAGTAATTCATTTCTTTTTGCCCTGATCAAGATACGTTTATGATTAATGGTTATCAACTTGTGGTGAAAACGGCTGGAATAATGGACTTTGAGAGTCAGCCCTTTATAAACATCACTGTGCGGACCACGGACAATGGATCACCGCAAAGTAAAACTCGTGAGGTATGTCCAGTACGTTGAAGTGGACATCGACGTACGTGGTAGGAGTTGACATAGACATAAATATAGAGACAAGAGAGTGGACGTGAATATTAGTATCAACGTTTCAAAAAATGATCATTATTATATTTGTTTCAGGAATTGATAGAAGTGAGAGTGCTGGATGCGAATGAACCACCTTATGACATTTTACCATTGGGCAAAACTCGCCATCTTTCAGTACAGGAAAACACGAAGGGCAATACAGGGATTGTGTTTAACGTTAGCGATCATGATGTTAATCAATCACACGTCTGTACTTTACTAAAAGGAATGGACTACTTTCACATTTATAATACAATGGACTATTCAGTACTTCGAGTAAGAAATGGTGCCGTTTTGGATTATGAGAGAAACACAAGCATTGAAAGTAAGGAATAAACTAGTGTGCGTACAGTTTGTGTATTTTGTAGCATGCATATATGTATTTATGCAAGCATGTACATGAGTGCACATGATATTCGCACGTCCCTACGTCTGCTTCCCGACCTGTCTGTTTGTCTGTCTCTACCTGTTTCTAGGTGTGTCTATGTATGTAGGGAAGTAGATTGGTAACTAGGTAGCTAGTGGGTATGTATGTATGTATGTATGTATGTATGTACGTATGTATGTATGTATGTTCGTACGTATGTATGTATGTACGTATGTATGTACGTATGTATGTACATAAGTATGTATGTATATATGTATGTATGTATGTATGTATGTGTGTGCGTGCGTGCGTGTGTGTGTGCAAAAATATATTTCAGGAACCAGGCCTTCCGTGTGGACATGTTGAATCTGAATAAAGGGTTATTTATATTTGTACGAGTGTCTTTGTGTTTATGGATGTTAATATTGTGGTTTGTTTTTATTATAGTATCTTTGATTTGCTCGGACGATGGCTCCCCATCATATTCATTTAATAAGACATTCATGATATACGTCACTGACGTTAATGAAGCGCCAACGAACGTCTGGTTAAATGGATCTGTCCATTTACTGGAGAACGTTGACAGTGGATATGGACTTGGTATATTAGTTTGCGATGACCCTGACGAAAATCAGACTCATTCATTCCAAGTTTTAGGAAAATTCAACGACACATTTAATGTGAGTAAAAAGTAAAGAGTAATGACATGTTTGTGATGACTGTAGGAATCTCAAACAATTATATACTAATTTACAAAACTTAATCTACTGAACCACAACCCTTTATTACACTCACCCTCATAAGAAACTCTTCGGCGATTCGTCGCAACACGATTTACGCTCGGTTCGATTAATCAACTTCATTCTGTCATATCGGCTGCCTCTAACAAGTTATACACAACGTTGCCTTCTCCCGTTAATACCAGCTTTTATGCTGATGGGATTTTTTTTTAACAGTATAAATAAAGATTTTATTATTATTATTATAGTGAGTTCTATGTAGCACATTTTCACTATATGCTATAGTTCTCACAGTGGATAATAACGGTTGTTGTGGCAGGTTTAGCGAGTAACAGCTATACAACACCTCACTCAAATCTGTATTAGTGTGTTTGAAACAGTATTGGGAGATTTTCAGGAGTCTTTTTGGGACAGTTCTCATTGACTTCGTTTGTATCAAATTAGAGAGAAAAAGTCCTCATTCAATTTCAAACTCTTATAGTAAAGATAGCTGTTTTGAACCTTTAATACTCTTACATATTTGGTAAATTTGAGAATGAGTCTCGTATTTCCAGTTATAAGCCTTGAAAGCTGGCGATTTAAGACGCTTTTCAGGCTTCTTACCTAGATAGATCACATTTGGAAGTTACATTTGGAAGTTAAAAAATATATACAAGAATTATTGTCAAGCTAATATTTTTAAGAAGTGTACAAAATAAAAAATGTTTGACCCTCGGGTCAAGATAATTTACATCAACCTGCTGGCGACACATAATGCCGCAAGCTTTATGGTTCGAAAGTATGCTTGAAGTAGTGTGAAGTAGCGAAGGATGATTACACCCTGTGTTTTTGGGCTTTTAGTTTGTCAAGAAATAGGAAAAGGTTTTCCCATTGTCTCTACCGGTGATGGTTAGTGAACACACAAGTAGATATTGATAAACATTGTAGAAACAAAACCTTCCTACACGTGCTGTGTAACGCCTCAAGAGTGATTTTTAAAAGGTTGACAAATTAAACCGTCGTATTGCGACTTTAATGTTGAGTAGCTGTGCAGTGCACCCGATTGTATCTCGTGCGACGGTCCATGAGTTGCCACATTTTGTTCTTTTTTTGTAGGTTACTGATATCGGGAACGTTCTGCAAGTGGTTTCAAACAAAAAACTGGACTACGAAAATCTGGATTCTCCTAGCATAAGTATTGAACTAAAAGCAACGGACGACGGCATTCCTCCTCGCTCTTTGGTCAAAAACATCAGCCTGACGATAGTTGAGGTTAATGAAGGTGCAAGCGAAATTGGACTGAGACCTCCAAATGTCACGATAAATGAGACTCGGCTGCCCGGTACGAACATTAGTGAACTCATCTGTAACAACCCGGAGAAGTGGGAAACTTTGGAGTACACTTTACTGTCGAACCAAGATGTATTCATGATCAAGACTATCAATTACACCGTCATCTACCGACCTTCAATCTTAAATAAAGCTGGCATCAAGCAGAGTGCTTTTCGTCTAAAAAGGTCTTACCTGTTCCTGCGTTCCAATCTGAGCTACGACCAGACTCCAGAGTATGAACTTTTAGTTGGAGTTACTGATAATGGAAAGCCGCAACTGTCGTTTAACGATACCGTGAATGTGCGTGTGGCAAAAGTTAACCCATGTCTACCGGAGAATGATTGTCACGCCAACGCTAACTGTTCAAGAATCGATGGTTTCCGGTATAAATGCTTGTGTGACGATGGTTTCACGGGCGATGGGTACAATTGCACTGAAATCGACGATTGCGTAGATTCCTCTAGTTACTGCTATAATGGAAGCAATGAAAAAGAGTGTCCGCCTTGCAAGAACAATGGAACTTGTCATGACCTTCACCTGCGCTTTAATTGTTCATGTTTACCTGGCTTCAGTGACTCACAGTGCATGACTAACATCGACGAATGTAATCTTACCCTTCCACACCATTGCCATAATGGAACCTGTAATGACGCCATTAACAACTTCACCTGTAGTTGCTATCGCGGTTACACGAGTTGGCTTTGTGATAAAAACATCAACGATTGTGGTTCGAACCCTTGTGGAGAGCACGGCGAGTGTGTTGACCATGTCGGATCGTACTCTTGCAACTGCAACGAAAGAGTTACTGGCACAAGATGCAACAGAGATTTAGAAAGCTGTATTCAAAATCCGTGCTTACCAAACCAAATTTGTATCCCGTACTCACTTGACACAATCTCTCAGGAAGGTACTGCTAAGGAAGGTAAAGAAATAACCAGCCAAGACGTCTGCTTCTCCGGAGAAAATATTACGACGATTTATTTATCCAAGAATCTCACGGAGACATTGATGAAGGCCAATAGCTCTTTGGAGTTCGTCAGCAGTTCCCTAAGGATTGCTCTCGAGGAATGGTTTTTGAAAAATATCCAGATCATTTTGCTGTATTTAAGAAAGCAAGAATCGTATTCGGAGAGTTACTTTTACAACCTCACAGACGTCAGCGTGCTTGATGATATCAAGGAAAACAAGGACAATATTTCGGTTTCATTGGTGGCCAGAGTTGGTGACGAAGCATTGTCTCCACAAGGCCTCGTCTGTTCACTTTCTTACTTTTTGCTTAACAATTCTACTAACAAGACCAGACAATGTCCATACCCGGACAATTATGAATTTGTTTCCTTTAAATCTTGGGACTTCAGCTACGCAGATTATCTGTGTCCAACGGTTGAAAACCAGAGACAGTTTGAATGCTATGATCCAACGCAAGCTCCCTTGAAGAGTACAAAGAAACCCCTTGATCGCGCGGTATATTATGCCGTCGGGGCAGTTGGCGCCGTTCTCTTCATTGTCGTTATAGTTTTTGCCATCCGTGGGAATCAGTCCCACAAGTTCAACTTACAAAAAGCCATGCGCAATCGTGAGCAATATGATCATGTGCGCCTACCGGAAGAAGACGACGAGCACTACCGCGACGTCATGTTTCGTCATCACATATCTTCCACAATATCCCAGCCTGGCGCGGTTAACCCAATTTATGGCCTGGAGGAAGATGAAGAACCGCATATGATCCAAAATCCATTGTATCAGTCGAATCGTGAAGATTCACCCCCGACCGACCACCGAGCGTTTGTGAATCCGCTGTACGATACCGTCGAGCGTGAATAAGGTCTTCGCGCGAAAACAGAGACTTGGCCGAATTTTGAATTCTAACGGTGGTTGTAACTTGGCAGTTCGGCTAATGGTCAAGTAGCTTTCAGAGTAATTTTTGTTTCTTTATTTACATAACAAAAACTATTTAGAAGCACAAATATTAAAATACCAATTCGATAATTTTTTCTACACTTAAATCTTTTAGTTCATGCGTAACGTGCATTACAGCTGAATAGGAAAAATTCATTAGGTTCTATCGGCCCTGTAGCAAACTTAGGCTTTCCTCGAGGAGTTACAATTTTCTACGCAACTCGTAAGCGTTTCAGCGACTGCACAATAAGCCAGACGTTTTTAGAGTTCCTTTTTTTCCAAATTATTCATCAACTCCTGAATGAATGAGCTACATGATTCAATTTGGAGTCTGAAAATTGTAGTCCCACGGGGTTTGTTTTTCAGGAATGAAACTGTGTTCATCTCCCTCGTTCTCCGAATTGTCTTTTTAGATTTTAATGATCAAGAAGTACGCTATGCATCTAGTCAGAATACAGCGCAAACGTTTAAAAATTCAGATGTTGTCGGTTGCTTTTGATGGAATTGGAAATCTTAGTGAATCACTGATCAGTTTTACTGTGTTGCATCCTCATTGAGGCTGATTTTAGAACTGCATTTTATTTAATCCAAAATTGTAATTTATCGATACTTCGCTATCATGTAGTAATGTTAAAATATCGACAATGAGTCCTCTATATGACGTTGTACACATTTTTTATTACTGACGTATTTAGTTTTATAATAATTAAATTAATTTACGTAGCTTCTAGCTGAAAGTAAATTATTGTTGATAAATAGCTTTGTGGTCTGGGTATACATATACGTGCCAATTTGAAAAAGATTTTTCCTCTTGTCTTGAAAACATTCGTTTTACGCGGCTATAATGCAACGCTTCTCAATGCGCCGAGCTTTGCTCTATCTTCCATTTTTAGTGTCTTACTCCTTTGCCAGAAGTTCTGCTTTTTTGCAAGTTTCTATGAATTGGTGCGTTACTTTATCTTTTGAACACGTTTGAAATGGTCACAAGCATATGTTTTTTCATTCATTCCTTTCTAAATTTAGCAAGATTTCCTTCCAAATATACTATCCAAGTCAAAACATATAACCGCGTGTATATTGTCTGGCAAGCCACTGCTTGGATCATTTTCCGCAAGTTACATTTGTTTTTGCAAACAACCGGTCTGTTGTATTACGTTTGTGTGCTGTTGGTGACTTGCTAAAAATTAAGTGCATCGGACATTTTAATGTTGAGTATCGTGATATATTTTAGCCAGGTGGAACGAGTCCAAATACACCAATTTCAGAGCACGCCTCAAAATATTCAAGTTTATCAAGCATTATATTTTACATAGGCATTTATTTCTACACACTATGGCTTGGCCGTTTGATAACTACTTACGTTTGACAGTGAACTTTGTCAAAACATTTACATTCGTTTATTTCTGGGATCGTGAAGTTCTCATTTCTATTGAAGTGATGCTATTTAGACACCAGCAACCGTAGATATGGCAACTGTTTCTTGTTCAAAAAAATCACGCTAAATTTAATGCATGGGTTGCACAAGCAGGTGGTCTGTATTTACAACATATGATTTAACAGCAATTTCATCAAATATCATTCCAGTTTCACTGAAGTTGCCGAGAACGGGCGGACGTCAAACGACCTTAAAGCATAACTCAAATTTTCAGCGAGAGAACATTGGACTGAACATATGGACTTTTATGCTCTTAGTGCTTGTGTTTTCTTGGTGGAAAGTTTAGACTCAGTTTAATTAAAATCACAGTCCAAGTTTTCATAATTTATGAACTCCCACGGAGTATTTTTTTCGGGTTAACTGTCACGCAAACAACCTTTTTTACATAGTGAATAAACTTATTTTGAACTTAAAACTTGAAATTCACTTTACCGACTGCACGAAATACGCCGACAAGCCGTCTCGTGATGTGCTGCGCATCTTGTTTCCCAAGCTGTCGGTTCTCTTTAATATGAAAACTAAGTCATTTGGTTCCCTGTCGGCTTATTTCAAACTTTGCCGTCAATTAGCTCGTGAATTAAATTTTAATCAACCAGTTCGAAAAACGTTCACTACTGGTAAACATTCAGAGGTTTAAGTTAAGTTTGAAGAAGTCTAAGTTAAGTTTGCATCGATTGTCATTCAAGCTTAACGTGCGAAAAAAACGCACAAAATTAATCAAGTTACAAGAAATGATGTCATTTTTTTTAAAGTATGTGGTTTAGCCTAAAAATGTGGTGCAATGGTGGTGTTCTTTGGCGTTGTAGCAAACGCTTTACAATTGTAATGCATACATTGCATAAAATTGCCCAAGTTAGTGAAAACAGAAAATAATTTGCAAGTCTTGTTAATACTTGAATTTAACTTTCGACTTATTTTTGAAATTTGCTGTTCTTCGACTTGAGGTAGACTTGCCGTCATACCGAAATAACAGCCTGCCAATGGAATCAGCCGTAGAAGCAAAGCTCAAGAGATTTGTGATTGAATTAAGCCAAGCTGTATACTTTGCACTCCTTGTCGTTAACTGATCCAACAGCAAAAACAATTTATTACACAACATGACGACCAACGCTACGCAAAGAGAATACCAGGTGCACATCTAAAAACAAAGCAACTTCGCTCCCAACTAGTTTGGAATAAAAAGTGTCTTTTTTTAAAGTTTAAATAGGTAATGGATTTTGAATGTTAAGAGATAAAACTGTTACACGTATTACAGCCTTTACTTTGAATTGTTCAAAAACAACATGCCGTTTTCTCCTGGGAAGTTGGAAAAAGGCTTGTTGCGGCAGGTTGACTGCGGATGTTTTTAAAATAACAGGTAGTTAATAGTTTTTAAACCAAAACAGCCGGGATCGAAATAACAGTTGTTTTTAAAACTATTCCGTGGTTTTCCAAGCTGCACTGTAAACCAGCATCTTCATTGTTTTGGAGAAAAATCGTCTTTAATAGTTTGGAATGGATTACAGCGGAGCTGCATCAGCGACGAACAACTCTAGTAAAGTGGTGAGATAATCTTTGTTTTAAAGTCTTTTTTGTTAAATGTTTTGATTTTATTCTGGTTCTTTTAGTTGGTGGCTCCCTTAGCAGTTTATTCAAGATTAAGAGTTTCCTATATCTTTTGGCATTAACTGAATGACTGGTCATACAAGCCGAAGTGAAATCCGTTTTATTCATAAAGACACAATTCAACGAACTTATGACAATGGGCTATGTGATGATGGAGGTTTACTGACAGACCATTGTGCATGTAAACGCAACCTCAAATACTACAAGCCATTAAGACTTCCAAAAACACCCTACACAATCATTGTCTAACAATCTATCTTACTCAATTAGGAATTTATTTATTGATTATCGATTGGTAATACCTATTGTTTTTAATTGGTGCTGCTAGAATTTTGCTTACTGCTCATTGCGTGGGTTACTTCGTGTTTTTTTCTTCTATATTCGGAATACATTTACCTGTCTAAGATGAAAGACGTTATTGAAGAGAAATTGTTGCTCAAGTGGAGCTTTTTCGGTTACTTTGATAACTCACAGATTGCTCTGAAACACTGAGGAATCATTCAACCACGAATTAAAAAAAGCAGTGTTGAAAAAATTGATATTGTTTTAAATTTCCTGAAGCTCCTTTAGGTATTGTAGCGCAAGGTCGGCTTGTCTTGGAAACGGATTTCAAGAAGTAACTGTTCCATCGTTGGACTTTGGATCAGACTCAACGAAGCAAGTAATCGGTGATGAGACAATCAATGAAGAAATCGGATCACTAAACTAAAAAATATAAGCAAGCTTGACTGACTGCTAAATTTTAACTTAAATAACTCCTGAGTGAGGTGTCTGAAAGGTCTATGAGTGACGTCAGTTAAAAATAAATGTTTTTGGCAGTTCAGCTTTCTCGATAAGTAAAGCTACTTAATCACGTAGCGAAACTGATGCGAGAAATAAAAGGTCTTTTGCACAAAAATGACCTAGCGTGACCTTCTATGTTTTATTTATAACTTTCTGCCTGACGTTATGATTTTTCTTTATCATAGAAGAGAAAAGGTGAAAGACATTTTGGAAAGATTGAAGTGTCAGGACAAGAAGACCTTCGAGAAGAGACTGGCTCAAAGCGTCGTTGTACATTTGTTGGAAATTCACGTTTCTCGTCCTGGCTTTTGGAATTTTACCTTTACGGACGCAATACAAAAAATGTTCAGCCATTAAGAGGTAAAAGTGGAGGAAATGTGGTAATCTCCTTATTATTCGTTTAGTTTACCTTTCTCGTCTTCTAATTTGTTCTCTTCCAATTCCTATCCTTTCCTTCCCTTCCCGTTCCTTCCCATCCCTTCTAGCCCCTTCCTATCCCTTCTAGTCCCTTCCCTTTCTGTTCTCTTCTGTTCTCTTCTCTCACATCACCTTAAAATCACTGAACTTCACTCATCTCACACCACCTCACCCTACTCATCCATTACCATCCCATCCTGTCCATTCCCGCTCCGCACAGACTCACCTCACCTCATTTAATCTTACCTCCTCTTATTTATCTCTTTTTTGTCTTTTCCTTTTTTCACTTTTCAATTTTCCTTCACTCATTGTGCTACTTGTCTCTCATGTACCTCATACGAATCTATTCCAACTATTCAAAACAGATTTTCTACTTTTTAACAGCCCAAGGATACATGTCGTTGTTACTAAAACATCCACTTATGATTTATTACAATTCAGAAACAGAACTCGTGACCCACTGTAACGTGAAGTACCCCCCTGGCATGTGCCCATGTGAATCCTCTATTCCCGGAAGTCGCCTCGGAGTCTGTTGTTCCCGGTTTATACCTGTTGGAACATGGATCGGACCGTACGAAGGCGAAGTAATCAGACCCGAGGAACTTTCTGCCGACCGAGATAATGGTCACATGTGGGAGGTATGTCCCTCACGTACACTTATTACTTGTATTTCCATTTATCGTCTGCACTTTCATTTATTTATATGTTAATTATATCACCCCACCTCGAATAGCTCGCTAAATATGGGTGGATTAATGATTTTAATTTTACTGCGCGAGTGTAAATAAAGTTGAGTTGACGTTGAAATTTGCACACAGAATAACAAGGTCATCTGAGATGACTCGTCTCTTCGGTAAGGTCTTAGGGACGTCAGAAAGGTGACGTTGAACCCTATGTATGTTGGTATGAACGTACATATAAACCCATGAACGGTTAATATACCTCTTATTAACTCAGTTGGAAAACTTCTCAACATCCTACATGTCTCGTTTTTAGATCTACAAGAACGGTAAACTCAGCCACTACGTGGATGGTAATGACAGCAAGTTTTCAAACTGGATGAGTTTTATTCAGTGCGCCCGTCACAAAGAAGAACAAAATATGACAGTGTTTCAGTACAATGGTAACTTATATTACCGTGCATTTAGGGATATTCCTTCCCATACCGAGCTTTTGGTGTGGTATGATGATCGATATTCTGACAGCATGGATATGGAGGTTATATCTATGGCCGGACCAGATACAACGTTATGCCGAGCAACAGGTGATGATTTATGTTTTGGCTTAAATGATCGTAATACGAGTTGAGTCTTATATTTTTATGGCAGGTGCAAGAGCAGTGTCGCTGTTAAATTAAGTGCCAGGGTCAGTGTGAGCGTCTATGATAATTGCAGTGTCCGTGTCAATGTCAGTGTCAGTGTCAGTTGTCAGTGTCAGTTGTCAGTGTCAGTTGTCAGTGTCAGTTGTCAGTGTCAGTTGTCAGTGTCAGTTGTCAGTGTCAGTTGTCAGTGTCAGTTGTCAGTGTCAGTTGTCAGTGTCAGTTGTCAGTGTCAGTTGTCAGTGTCAGTTGTCAGTGTCAGTTGTCAGTGTCAGTTGTCAGTGTCAGTTGTCAGTGTCAGTTGTCAGTGTCAGTTGTCAGTGTCAGTTGTCAGTGTCAGTTGTCAGTGTCAGTGTCGGTTGTCAGTGTCTTAGTGCCAACAGTATTGATGCTATTGTCAGCATCAGAATCAGGAGAAAGGGATCGAGGGAATCGAAATTTTAACAACAGTTCAAACAGTTAGGATCGTTTACTTAAAGTAGGACAATGTCTGCAGAATGGCGTTTTCCGAGTATTATTAATCGGAGTTTAAATTGTGATTATTCCTCAGCTATGTGTCGGATGTATGAAAGAGGACATGGAGGATCAGGCGCCGAGAATTTGGAACAGGTACAAGTCCGACTTTTGCTCTAACTTTAACCTCTCCCAAGTCACACCCTATCTCACCTTATTCAACTTCACTCCATCCTTCGTCCATTCCATCCCACCTCATCGTCTTTCAGTGGTAAATTCCTCTTCATGCAACCTCCAGTCACATCACCTTATTTCGTTTATCTCCATTATTTTTCGTCTTCCGTCACGTCCTGTCTTGTCTCCGATTGCATTACAATGAGTTTATCAAACGTCTGTTTTAAATATCAAGGATATTTTATTGCAATAGCTGACTTCGTCTCCTGATTCCAGGTAAACGCAGTTGGGTCAAACGAATACTTTGGCCTGCGTAATTTTAACGAAGCCAATCAGTGGAAGTGTGGCCAGTGCGATCAGTCATTCAGCCAGAGAGTGGCGTTACAAATGCACGTCTGTGGCAAGTCCCCAGAACGGCCGTTCCAGTGCGGTCAGTGTCCCGCCTCGTTTTCACGACCTGATGAACTACGTGGGCACGTGATCCAGCACGTCAGTGATAAACCTTTCAAGTGCGGCTTTTGCGGGCGCACATTCTCTGGTTCGACCACTCTAAGTAACCACATCCGGACACATACCGGAGAGAAGCCATTTAAGTGTCGAAATTGCGGGAAATCATTCAGCCAATCAACGCAGCTGAGCAGGCACCAAAAGTCACGAGAAAACTGCACGGAAAACTGAAGTGGAGATTGAGAATAAACATTTTCAACTTCGACCACGTACATTGATCCAGTAACAGTAAGCTTGCATGCCAAGTTGCGTTACAATGTCAGCCTTAATGCTGTCAATGTGTGGCACATGTGAAGGACAACAAGTGAAGACATATTTATTTGCATGTAAAAATCAGGCTTAACTTACGAACTACTAAGATTCTTTTCCCCTCACACTTGCGGATTCGGGTGGGGTTAATACAGACTTAAAATACGAAAAACATGTGATTTGGGGTTTGTGACCAGTTCTGGTCTCCCCTAACTTCAAGTCTGGGTCCACCATGTCTGGGTCCGTCCTATTTGATTTGGTAACCCTGGGAGGAAGTAAAATATTTTTTCCATCATAGTTCCTATCCCACGACTGTCATCATGTTTTTGAAAAGACGTACTTTGTCTGAAAATTGTTTACAACAGGGCTTACATTAAGACGATTTTTCCCTCTCGTAGATGCTGAAATTAATGTACTTCAAATCCATGAGAACCGGTTGAACGGGATAGGAATGCAACGTAAGTCCTGGGACCGATTGGCTTGAAACGCTCGACTTTTGCTTTCTGTTTATGTCCGGTAGTGAAATGTGGCTTAGCTGAGATGGCCTAGCTTCATCTGTGGGAGTTTCACGTGTAGAAAGATTATTGTAGTCGCTTTCAGTATCAAAGCTTGTTTTTTGTCCAACCAAAAAGTCTGAATCCTGATACCGTAGACCACTCCGGCAGTCATTTGTAACGGGAAGTTTTGGGATCACTGTAGATAAAGGGTGGTTATCTTCACCTCCACTTGGTTCTTCAACTGTGGGTAAGATCAAACTGGTGTCGGTCACAAAGGTACCTTTGGAAGGAGCTGAAGGTAACAGTAAAGAAGAGTTCATGGCGACAGGAACATCAGAAACAATATCATCATCACTCACAGAGTTGCAGAGGCTTGTCCGTGATTCTTGAGGCAAAACTAGTGTTTTGGTCTCCTTACTTACATTAATGCTGTCAAAAGCTTGTTGAAACCGTCTGGGCAATGAAGGCTCGGGGGATTCCATAACTTCACGCTTTATCATCCATTCACGACCTCGTGATTCCTTGACATCCTCAAGTATCCTTGGCAAATCGTCATTCAATTTCTTGCAAAGCTTGCGACGACATACAGCGCAGAATTTAGGGCCAATAGATTCACAAAAGCAACGACGGCGAACCTCACAAACGGCTTCATTCTCCGCTTTTTCAAAGCATGCTATCAACTCTTGTTCTCGCACCCTCGCCACTTTCCTTAGACGGTTGTGAATCTGTTTGCTTTGGGCAAACATCTCAACTCTTTCCACAAATATTTTATGCGAGATATCGTCACCCATTACGTATCGTTCTTCACCGTTTTCTTGTTCCTTTGACTTTCGAGGGTCGAAACTCCTCGTTTCCACTCTTTGTGCCGCATTTTGATCTATTATCGTAGACGAGATATCCACAAGAGCGTAATCAAACCATGATGAACTTTCGGTAGACATTCAGCAAAACCATACGTTACAACCCGAAGATGAATTCAACAAATATGATGTGAAGAACCTCAAGATGAATCTTTCCCTGTCCAGAGGTGAATAGACTACTTTGTCTATTTCGAAAGTATCCAATGAAAAGACCCAAGAACGATGATGGTATGATTGGCAAATTGTAATCGTTTAAAAGTTATTCGCCATTCCTAAGAGCGTTTAGGGATTTAGAAGATTTCTTAATCACACAAGCGGATTAAATTACAATTGGTATAAAGTATCACAATGACCACCGGTAGAGAACGGCGTGGGAATGGAGGGAGGTCAGGGCTGTTGGGCAGGCAACAGAGAAAGTAAAGTGCTGTTCAGTTTCACCATGAGATCAAGGGCTTAGCTAAAGGGTAACATGGGGGTGAACACCCCGAGAAATAGCGCAGTAGGCCAAATGGCTCGTTTTCTTCTCAGCTCTTTGAAAGAATGGCTGAATAAACAGCAATGTAAAGATTTCAAACGTTGAAATGTTGTTAGAGGATAGATTCTTCCCGACTCATTTGCGAGTTCAAATTTTGACTCAAAAATGATTCGCTAAAATTACACCTCACTATTCTCATCCCCCCCCCCCCCTCAGCGGGAGACCCAATGACGCCACTGTATTACATTTACCCAAGAGATAACGAGCCTGAATTCTCTTTGTTCAGGTAGTCGGGCATGTAGGCAAACGAGTAAAACCTGAGGTGGCCAACACCCATACAAAATGAGGCTGAGTTGTCCGTATCGCTATAAATTACCGATTTGTTATTCTTTTAATTAATGTCCCACAATACATCAAACTTAACAAGGACTGATGATTATGATTCTTTTAAAAGTGGCTGCCCAGCTGAGTTGACGCGTCATTATTAACTACCAGCGAATATTAAATAATAGGATGGTCAAAGAAATATCACGGATAGGTTACAGGAAAAAGTGAATTTGTTCTAATCATCACTAATCATGTATGGTAAATGATGACAACCGATGACAACGAAAGGTGTACTCGCGGGCGCCACTCATGGTAAGTTCCCGTTGGCTGTCGGGATATTTCTCTTTTCCTTTGGCAAAATGGTGAGCTGTTTTTATAATAAATTGGCATGTTTAAAATCCAACACATCCTAACTTTTAGTTCTCTAACGCAATTAAAATGTTACGTATTTAGCAACTAGAATTATTGCCACAAATATGTGTTTCATTTTTGCGCGTAAAACTTCAGTTTTTCGGCATTTTTATGAACTGACTATTATTGTTAAGCTCTGACCTGCAATGATTATACGAGTTATTCGATGAATAGCTTTGCCCAATATTTCTTGCATAGCTTGAGTAGTAACTCAAATGGGTTAGATAATACGCGGATTACTTGAATGAAATATCATTTGATGTTTGGCACCTGAGTGAAAAACTAAACTACTCCTGTCTGTTCACTCTGTTGTGTATTCTACGACTCAGGATTTACTAAAGAACTTTAATATTAACGTCTATCCTTCCTCTAGGGACGTGTTAGGACGAAAACGGTTAAGAAAGCCGCTCGGGTAATTATCGAGAAGTATTACACTCGTCTAACGTTGGATTTTCACACAAACAAACGAGTATGTGAAGAGATTGCAATCATTCCAAGCAAGCGTCTTAGGAACCAAATTGCAGGGTAGGTAAACTTAAGATTGCTTGGGATGAAAAGAATTTAACTCTTTCCTGTCCTTAGGTCTCCCTTGCCAAGTAAAATTGTATGGCATTTACCACAGTAAAATGATAGAAGATCTAAAAGTAGAATGTGTAAGCTATGTTCTGATGTTCCAAAGCAATGATCTCCAACATGGAGTCAGGCAACATGCTGAGGTAGTAGTGTGCTTCATGTATTTATTTATGTCATAATTAACAATTGTTTGCTGAAGTGGAGGATCAATTCAAGTATACGACCCCTCTATACCAATCACTTTGTATACTTCAATAACAAATTTGAAATTATAATGATGAAGGTTAGGGTTTTGTTGTTATAATTTCATATTTGTTATTGAAGTATATGAAGTAATTAGTATAGGGAGGTTGTATACTTGAATTGATCTGTGGTGGATATTTACCAAGCTGCTTTGCAGCAAATATTTTTATAAATAATGTTTCAGTGATTTGTGTGGAGATTTAATCTTGGGTTTACAAGATGACATTATTTTTCGGAATATGTTTTATCTTTTACCTTGTGTAAAGTGTGACTAACGGTATTATCCTAAAGTCACTATACAGACCTTATTACATCTAGACAGGCTCATATTGAAGTTTTTTTTTTTTTAACTTTTTTCTTTATAAGCAAATCTTTCAAATTTTTTGTTTAAAAATGCCTCAGGTTTGTAACACATTTAATGAAAAGAATTCAGCATGGTCCTGTACGTGGTATTTCTATCAAACTTCAAGAAGAAGAGAGGGAACGCCGAGATAACTACGTCCCTGAGGTATACAAATGAGCACACTCTTTTATTTTCTCCAGCACTCTTCCCAGAATTACACAGGTTTATCCTTTTCATGCAGGATTTATAATCCTTTTGTTCTTTTTGTCTCTTTTGTTTTTTCTTTTCTTTTATTTCCCCTGTCATTCTAATTTTGTTGTTGTAGAACAACTGTATGCAGGAAGGGGATAATGTCAATACAGTCGTTGATGAATTACTAACATAGCATAGGCAGCTTTGATTAAGTTTTATTACATTTTTGTTGTTTTAATAATGTTGTAAATAGAAAAATTAGTTTTGCTGAGAGACTTTTGTTATTGCATTTTTTGATAATATAAAGGTTTCTGCTATTGAGCAAGATATAATTGAGGTAGACCCAGATACCAAAGAAATGCTGAAGGTTTTGGTAAGTTATCTTTAGTGACATGCAATAGTTGCATTTGTTTTCTCCTATTTATGGTTTTTAGAAATAAAGAAACCCTTATTGATCAAAAAGATTGAACTAAAAGTTTCCAGACCATGTCTGATTTAATACATCCTGCTAGTAAAAGTGTAGTCATTATCTTCACTTTGCTTAACACTTTTTACCATATGTGCTTTATGCAAGCTTAATTCTTACAATAGTTTTATAATATAAATAATCCTTAGAACAGGGTGGTTTTGAGCATTAAACAAGCTAGACATGCAAGTACACTTTAGGTAATGTTGGGCCTTAATGAGCAAGGTTTTCTTGATCATTTAAACAGGACTTTGGGAACATTCAAAATCTTCAAATGACACAGCCAATAACAGCTACACAGAGTTTCCGTCCTGGATTCCAAGCAAGATAATTAAGTCCACATATCAGATGGAAAATGTAATAAAGTCTTTTTTCATCAGCCTAACAGTTGTTAATAAATCCTGTTCCTAATTAAAGTTATAGTAGCACAAGCCAAGATGAAAATAATATTCATGCAGTATTTTTTCCAGTGCAGCTTTACTATAAGTCTTGATCATTGGGCCATGGATCAGTACACAGTACTGCAACTGGTAAAAATTTTTTTCATGATACCCAAGCTTCAGAGTTGTTGAAAGATTGTATGACTGGAGGTGGTATTCCTTAACTGTGAAGTAGTTAATTTTTACTTGGTTATTGTTTAAACAATGTTGTGGTTTCCTGGGTGTGGCAATTGTGGATTGCCAAATTTCTAATTGTGGTCTTGTATGGAATGAAGTTTTTTGCTTTGATCCGAGTTAATTACACTGGATTTCTGATATCACATTTTCTGTCAAATTGATAAAACTTTAAAAACTTCTTTAGAAGAAATAATCCTGGTTTATTAGACCTTACAACTGGCATTCAGCACACTTATCCCAGCATCTATTGAGGAGGTATTTTAAACAACTAAGCTGTATGGATTTTTTTTTAAAAATAGTTTGAAGCTTGCTTAATTGGGTAAGACACCAAGTCAAACAGAAGAATGGTTGAAATTTAAATGTTAGAGGATATTAAAACCTATCCTTCTGGGATAAGGTTCTGGATAATCTGGTTAAGTATTGATGATATTAAGAATTAGGGGAGGTAAAGATCACCAAAAACCAATACCAGCCGACAATTTGAAAAAATATAAAAAATATCACAAACTCATTTCTTGTCTTGTTTCAATCCATATCTTGGATTTCTCAAGATGCTGATCTTCAGATTACGTTTTGTTTTATAAAGATCACCAGTTCAAGAATGTAAACTGCACAGTGACTTATTACTAAATTTTGGAACATACAACTGTTGCCTGACAGTTGAAGAGGGAAGAACTATCTCTTCAATCACAATAGGACTGTTCCATGCTTAAAGTTGGCAATTCAGTCTCAACATAAGTGATGGTGTCAGAGAGAAATTAATTATTTTTAAGTTACATGGATCTATCATTGCTAGTAATACCAAAATTTATTTATCAAAGATTGATATTTCCTTCACATCTGTGTGTAAAATGTATGCCAGAAATGTGCTGACGAAAGCTCTAGTAAGTAGCCCAACCTGCTATACAACATCCACAAAATAGAGGAAACAGCAAAGTCAGAGATTTTTGCTTATAGTATTTATTTCAATGTATACCTACTTTATAATTATTTACATTCAAAAATATATAATATTTACATGTTTAGCACACTTTGTTGTATTATCATTGCCACAAGGCTGCATAGTTTCCATAAAGACCTACTGCTAAAGGACCACCACCTGTGAAAAGTTTACTTCCAGTGGGATCATAACAGTGGGTGTATATTGCATTTGGAAAGCATATTTCACCAAAGAGTGTGTAAAATACTTCGTCGCGACGCTAGAATAATGAAAAGAAAATGAAAATTCATACATTCCTACAAATGTATGTTTTATTAAAGAAACAAATTACAAAGTTATGTGATTACCTAATTTGAAATGCAATTAAAGGAAGGATAGTTGACTTACCAGCCAACCTTCACCTGCTTTCAACTGGCAAATGTTACCATCAGAAGAGTGAAGAAACTTAACTGTTCTCAAATCAAGGAATGAACATGAACCAAAACCAGTACCAATTGTGACCAGCATGTCACGGAATGACAGTGAGCGAATGCCTAAGAAATCAAAAGTCCACTAGTTAAATATAGAGAACTTGAAGTACAATTGTGTGTTCTTGGAAGGAAAGTTACAGTGCTTTTTCACTTTCAGTAGCAGATGCATACTCTATGTGTTCACACCAATTTTTGCTATAACTAAGTTGGTCTTTTCATGTTAAAAATGTAAAAGTATTGGCACAAGACAGTTAAATTTAAAGATTAAAACCTAAACATGCCACAAATTAATAAAATTATATCCACCATAAGTTTGTTAAAGCAGTTGAATACTCCCCTCTCAGAAAGGCTTTTACCATGCTGGAAAAAAATAATCTGCCAGAAGTCAAATTTAAAATACAAATGGTTGCCATGTGGGTTAATAGGCTGTAGATTTACATTAAGTCATTCATTGACTCCTAGGCTAAAAGTTCTGAATGGAAACACTTCTTCAGTAAATTATTCCTCATGAACTGGTAATGCATTTATTCCAGCTGTTTATTTATTAGCTTGTTAACACCAGATGTCTCCTTTGGCCGTAACTGAATAACATCTGTAAGCAACAGCTAATAATTTATCCCAGGCCTATAAACCCAAGTAATATAAGAATGGCTAATGTGGGAGTCATTTAGTCCATCAGAACTGTCCACCTTGCTTTAAATCCTTGTTTCCAGTAATAGTTTCCTAAAATTCACAGTAATGAACATTCAGTGGGATCTTAACATTTTTTACCTGCATCTTTGTCAATGGATTCTACCGAATGCAGAAGTTTTGTTGGACAACGGCCATCTAGCAGTGTGACGTGAGACTGTGAGCCAACAGCATATAAAGAATTTTTGGGTTCCAAGCACAGGCAAACATTTTCTTGTGAAAACGGCAAGTCCACAGAGGAAATCTAATTGATCAATTGGGAAAGGACAGGTGATTTGGTAATTGTTTATGTGTATTCTACATAATGCTGGGGAAAAAAAATTCTGTTTTCCCTTACTGTTTTAAACTGATTTACATCCCATATGTGCAAAAGTGCCTTGGTGGAGAGGCTTGCCAATTCCTGTAAAAAGTAACAAGCAGATACATATCATGAGGAATGTGATACTACACAACATATTCCATATAAACAGGATTTCATTTGGACAATCTGTTTTCTCTGAGTTAACACTGATGATGTCAATGTTTTATACTGGAGTGGAGAGACATGCATGGCATAAACTCTGATAACCTTTGGTTATTTTATAAAATATTAAGAAATTAGCTTTAGTGAGTTTGTAAAATAACAGACATGCAAGTGGTGTGATTTTAACTGAAATGCACTTGGAAAACACTCGACTTCACTCTCTAATTCTTTTCTGCTTAGTAATTTACAAGCCAAAAAAATTATGTTTCTCAGGGCAGAGACATGTATTTCAACATAAATCATGGTAATAATTCAAACTTTATTTCTAATTAACAAGTAAAGTGTTTCTGCAAAACTAACCATTGAAATTGAATTATATTGTATTGCTCTGACTTTTTCATCAGAATGAATACTTTTGAGCCATGACAATGGTTCCTTGACACAGACTGCAGACTTTTTTTGAAATTGTGCCTCAGTGTGCTCTGTATTCCAGACCCCTAAACAGCCATCTCTTGATCCTGAACAGAAGACCATTTATATGTTAATTAAAGCAAAAATTGCCAAGTGCACAGTATACCAGTCAAAAAGGTCCTTACAACTACAGCATAACCAGTTCTCAGGTTTTTCTTTACTGATTCAGCAAAAAATTAGCATTCCAAATTTTTACCAACTTACTTTTGGTGATTTAGCAAGCCCAAAGCTACTAAGAATTATATATCCCTGATGTTGTCTTAAAATTTGTGCCAGGATAATGCCAAAGCAAAGGATTTATTTACACGGCCAAAACATGTTGGCCACATGTGTATGTTTGAGTCTTTAGCTGGAAATTCTTTTGCAACAACTTCACTGTACCTGTGACAACAAGACGGTCATCTAGCCATACAATACTAAAAATCCAATCAGTGTGACTCTAGGAGAAGAAAGTAAAAAAAAAAAAAGAAGAAAGTACATTATTACCCATGCTAGCCAGACAAGTAAAAATACTTGTACATCAGTGACTATATAAAGATAAAATGTTTTTATTTATACTGGATAACCTATCATCTAATTAAGCTGTTCTGCCTAGAGGTCCAGGAAAGGCCACCCTTGGCTAGACAAAGCTGAAAGAATAGACAGTCTCTTCCAATCCATTTTAAAAGGTTAAACCCTTCCCACCTACACAAATCTGTGAATAGTAAAATGAGTACAGAAAGCCAGTGTCTAGACAGGAAGAGAATAATTATGAAGGTAAAAGAATTTATAATACTTAGAAGTTCACAAACAATCTCTCATAATTGTTCAAGAACATTTGCTTTGTTAGTAATAATTTTAGTTAAAAGCCTTTAAAAAATCAAAACTTTAGATTTTTATCATCTTTCCAGTGAATATTATAGCATACCCTTGATAAGCAAGGCAAAAAACCAAGCAAAAAAATATTGACTTCAAAAAACCTGGTTTAGCTTTGTAGTTTTTGTAACTTCAAAATGATCTGATGCTTACCACACCAAGACAAACAGGATCAAATTCTGGTAATTTGTACACACTGAGGTCATTAGGACTTTCACCTCCTGTAGCCAACATGCTACCTGAAGGATTAAATTCCAGGCTGTGAATCCCACAGTTGTTCTCAGAGTCACTTGGTGTGGGGCCTGGTACCATGGGGATACTGGTAGATTTTCCAGTTAGAACATTTAAAACGCACAGCTGCAACAAAAACACTTAAATTTAGTAAATATGCTGCTATGCATAGGGTTACAATGTCAAGGAAAATGGATCAAGAAAACTACTTTAGTATGTAATTGATTAAGAGCCAGAGGCCTATGTGCTGCATTTTCTGTAAGTGGTGGTGGTTGGGTCTTAAAATGTATGATTCTGATGCATTAAAATTTTGTCATCAAATATGAACTTACACAACTACCAACTCAGCTGGGAACAGTATATTAACACTGAACTATCCAAGATATTCTCATTACAAGCAAACACTAGTCCATGAAGATTTGATGTGTTTTGATTCTACTTCAAAATCATCCCTTAGGCAACCATTAGCAATGGTTCATGTAACTCTGATGTTTATTCTGAATAAAATTGTAACCATAAAGGTTAGCATAGATCTTAATTTATCATTCATCAGTTTTACCAATCTGGGCAAATAAATTTCAATCTAGGACCATTAACCAATTCACCCCTAATACAATCTTTTGAAATTTTATTTCAGCTCTGCCGGACAATTTTGTTCAGGAGAGTGAAGGGTCCTGGTAGTTAGTGGATTAATTCCTCAGAAAAATCAGTGTTAATCATACTGCAGCTTTCAACGAATCATCTCATTAAGACAGCTGAATATTATTGGAAACGTTTCCACCGTATGAAGTGCTTGTTAGAATTCCCTTTTATTAACACATACTTTATTACATTTGGTACCATAAACCACGTTCTTCAAATCAAGCCAGTGTGAGGCAAAAATCTTGTCTATTGATCCCATGTCGTACTCCTTAGGGCGAAATATATCTGGCAGTTTTCTGGTTACATAAGGTTTGAACAGTTTATTGGGAAAAGCCACTTCAGATCGCTGTCGTATGTGAATAAAATCGAACACAGTATTTCCACACAGTACCGGCAAATTATTACGATCTCGCCGAGCCATTCTATCGACCGGTTTGCTCTATGAAAGATCCTCCATTAAGTCTTGTGCAACCAAGGATGAAAGATGTCAATCGAAATTCAGTATAGCTTCTCTGGTAAGCCTTCTTTTTGAAACAGTCATGAACAGTGCATCGTAGTACTGATGCTTTTAATTATGCAGTTTTCCTTTTTGTTGACTATCAAATACCGACACCACAACGAATCTATAAGCGAAACTAACAAATCAGTCGACTCATCCAAAATCCAAGATCCTCCAGCCAACCACATGTCATTTCCTATTTCTGGACGTCGTCAAACGCCATTTTCTTCCTCTCCAAAAACCTTGAAAAATCTGTTCATTTACCCTTGATACTTGACCGTTTAATGTCACTGATTACCTTCTTCTAATAACAAAGAACTGAAGTAGTCCCAACGGTGCAAACAAGTGGTAAACAAAAAGAATTTATTACGTCGAATGTTAATTCGCACGCCAGCAGCCGTTTTAAATGGTGCCAAGAAAGAACACGATTGGTCAGAATGCGGATATGACGTTTCGTTAGTTGACATCAACGAAAAAGAGTCGCTGTGTCCTCGAGCCTTTTCGTATATTGACGCCCCCTCCCACTTCTTTCTTTATGGCGAATTACCTCAGTACGAAAGGAGACAGAAGAAAATTCCTGTTTCAGGGACGGCGGAGCCGGGGGGGCTGTAGGGGCTGTAGCCCCCCCACTTTTTTCCAAATGTAATGTTGAAACAACTACGCTTTAAAACACTTGTGCAATTTCCCAGAGAAGCATACAAAATGTTGTATTTTTATCTCAAGCCCCTCCACTTGTAATTCCGCTCCGCCGTCCCTGTGTTTGAATGGTGTTTTATAATTTTACATAATTCGTTTCTTATCCGTGTTTATATACACAACCCCAGATCACATTCATTAATGATGCCCTATCCAATATCCTTCTGTCGGCATGTCAGCCCCTCAAGCCTCGTTATGTGTAAGAACTTCAAAATAAATTTTGCTTTCAAACGCGGCTCGAAGCTGCAGATGTTTTTGTTGATTTTTTTTGTTTCTTTTTTTTTTTTTTTTTTTTTTAAAGGCATCGGAAAGACGATAAAAGTGAGGGCCCCGGTTAGGTTCCAATCTCTGTATGGGTATGTCTGACTCTGACGGTGTGCTCCTAGGGTTAAAAACCTCAATGGACAGTTACTTCCATTATACAAGTGCTAACAACTGTAACCTGAATGTTGTTCCAAGTCGAATTTGTGATTTTCTAAAGGCTCTAAGGAAAAATAACCGGTAATTCAGCAGCGATCTCATTTGGCAATCATAAGTTGTTAGTTTAATATTACTAGCCAATTAAAAAAGTGGGGTGGGGGCACATATACTCCCCCACCACCACAAATAATGAGCGCCAAGGTCCCCCGCTTCCGACGCTCCTGTACGAGGAATTTCAAATAATCCGCACTTCAGGTAAGACGTCCATCGCACCTAGGTACACCTCTGCATGTGACGTCATGTCTAAAATCTAGAACGTTTCGCATTACGTGACGTCATCAGGTACGTCACACTAGGAAGAGTTTTACCTCCACCAAGGGTACAGAATGTGCTAGACTTGCACAAAATACGTTTACGTCGGGAACAAACTAATAACGGCAAGAAGATACTTAGATCATCTAACGAGCGATAATCCAGAATGCAACACCGCTGTACCTAAATAAGAACTGCCTGCAGTGCAACTGGCTGCAATTTTTATAAACAAGATACCAAAGAACGGTCTGAAAGGCGAGAAAAACTACAGTATTTCGAATCAGGGGTTCCGTCTGTCTACGTTGAATTTGTTGGAGTTGAATAGCAGTTTATATTCAACTTCACCACGTTTCAAAAATAAGTTTTATTTTTTTGGCGAGAAATGTTCAACATACGGTCAATGTGAGGTGAGAACATTTACCAGTACGGAGAATAAGAAGTAGGCTGATGTCCGGGAGCATTGCTAACCACGATATTTGAAGCAACTTGTTGCCAGAACAAATTTTCGTTAAAAACCACTCACAGATCACCCGTTGCACGCATTAACTTTTAGCGAAACATTATTTCTTCAAAAATTGTCCATGAAAAATCCCTCCCAAGAAACATCGCGGTGACAGGAAACTACTTTCTATTACCACAGGACGTTTATAACCCGGTAACGACTTATAAATCGTAATGATTTGAGGGTTTTTAATGAAACACAATAACGTCCTTTTCTTATTGACATATAAGCAATTTTTATTCTGGTTTCATTCTGGCGTATTCTGGTGGCCCTCGTTCATATCCTGCCCAAATCAATTTTCACTTAACCGCAGTAGGTTGTTGCACTTTTCTACCTGGCGTAACAAGGTAGTTGTGCTTCTGCTGGTTCCAAACACAAACGGGGACTGTATCTTTCAGTAAGTATGGAAACGTCCGATCACAACTCTTCTTAAATTCCTTTATAGCAATTACATCCCTACATCCACGATTATCAACTGACTCCAAAGTTACAAGACTTCACCTTTTTTCCTTTGGCGTCGCCCGAAAGCTCCACCTTACATTATGCTTTGTTCTCTTGACGTAAACAACATGCTATAGTCCTATTAGATTACAAGCCCTGAATAAACCATTGTCAACAATTAAGGATACAGCTAAATTATTAGAGTTTAATGTCCAACAATAAGGTAATTCAATAACAGTCTTAATTACTCTACAATCAACTAAATAGAATATTTACAAAATATTCGACATAGGTTTCACCTGCACTACTTGTAAGCCGTTGATTCGTTCTCTCGGTTATAAAAAACTTACCCTTACTCTAGTTCTTAGGAACCAAAACATGTACGTCTGATGTCTCAAATTTCAACTTCACGATCACGTGTCAACGCCAAGCTCGCTAGAAAATTCCCGCTCTTCTGTCATCAGTAAGATTTAGTCACATGCTATTTTTATTCCCTTGAACATCACATTTTATGTTACATTAACGTCTAGAAAGTAATTAAACGTCAAGTAAACGTAACAAACTAAGTAAACTTCAAGCCTTTTTTTCGATCTGTAACGATCAAGCGAAAACGCCCCATGAAAACACTGCACTTCAAATACTGTTTGAATCTGAAAGGTATGACAAATAATTTGCACTATTATTTCAAAGGAATAAAAGAATAGTTCCCTATGCACATCCGGCCGAAACAAGAACCCAAGGTGGTTATACAAACTTGTGGAAATGAACGGTTTAATATATATTACTTTAATTCTCAGACATTAATGACTTGCAGATGTGCTGGTTTGCTTTCTTTCTTACATTCTACTGGACACACAAAGCCCTTGTTTATAAATAGCGAAAAATTAGGTGAAAATCGAGAGTTATTACAATGGAAAAAGACATGAGGTTTGAGTGGAAAACGTGTCAAAAATGTCACTGGAATTGCAGTTTCCATTCACAAGATTAAAAATCTTTCCTTGGATTAATACCCCCAGACTGACCGTTCCGTCACAAACCGATTATAGTATATGTTAGATTCCGCCCGATAGAAATCAGATATCTGCGATCTTCCTGTCTCATAATTAAATCCGTTCTCCTTCGATTCCTTGGTGAATTACCATGGGGGCTACCCCAAGTCTGGTTATCACTAAACTCTCACTATTTCACGCAACGCGTGAGGTCTCTTTACCAAAATTAACACCGCTTATCTCGAACTGGTTATGACTGGTGACCGAATGTTAACAAAAAACACTTGACCGGTACAACTTGAAAGTAATTCATGTTTATAATTAGAAAAGTCCAAAGTGAATACACTTATATGACCATATGACCACCGGCTATATTGCCCTATGGCGCTCATTTAAACTCCTAATGTTCATAAATGCGTTCTCTGTTTTAGCAATTTGACTTTACAATAAAATTTCTCGTTGCAGAACGGTATTTTGAATGTTTGTTTTCATTCATGCAAAGTCAAAGATTAAGACTTCGTAAGCCAGTAATTAATTTCGTACCCTAAGTGATTAACCTGGTAGGTCTAATTGCCACAGATTGGGGCCCTAAGGCAAGCCACCAACCCTACCCGACGATTTGGACGCGAAAACCAATCATGCATTTTCAGGAATGTTTGCCTGATGATAATATGAAACGCTGGAAGCCAGAGTGGTTTGGAATGATTATGACACGTTTTTAGCCAAATCTATTTAGCGTGATTGTCTGTTAGACGAACAATTATCCTTTCAGAAAACTCACGGAGAAAGTGTTGAGCTTTGTTGAAACGACATCAAATGTTCAACTTTGAGTCTGTTCTAGATATGTTTACGACCATGATTTGGTTTTCTGTTAATTTCTGTTTCATGTGCGAGGCGATCTCATATCAAACAAGGTCTCGCCTTGCGAAAGATAAAAAAATTTCGACTTCTAACTAACATTGACAATAACCAGTTTTATAACCAGTTTTATGACAATAACCAGTTTTATAAAAAAGCCAGTGGTGAAACTGTATGTTTTTCTCGTGGTAGATCGAGTCCGTTTCATTTATGGCTTAAACCAGAGTTACAAAATGCAAAGTATGTTGTTACTCCAATCTCTGTGAGAGGATATCCGTTTGTTAATGAATACGAAGTATGGTATGCAGGTGGATGGTTTCGAGGGCTGAAAGCAGTAGGTGGTTACGGTTTCTCTATTGACGACTGTGATTGTTTGTATAGAGACACGAGTCCGCCTCAGTGATTTTAATCTCAGGGACCTCGGAACGCCAACTTGTTTCTCATTTTCTAGCCACCTCAGGATATTTAACAGTCAGTAGAGAACTGCGCTTAGAGGTCACATATCAGTTGACCTAGCATGTATGTCACAGCAGAATATGTATGCTACCTAGCATATTTTTGCGCAAAATATAGGCCATAAAAGGAAAATTAATCACAAATGCTTTCTAGGATTCAAAGCCAATGTAAAGAATTAAGGTTTAGGGAATATCTAGGATAATTCCGCCCAGTATTGCGCTGTCAAAAGTGCCGTACAAACAGATGTCTTGTAGCGACAACTAAATAAACTCACAGGTATCGAGTTTCACGACCAACAAGACCTGGAATCGTTCGCTTGTCGACCTAGGCATCTCCGGTCACAAAAAGACACTTGAACGATCAGATCACCGGCTTCTCAATCAATACGGGAATAAGAGGTCAGGCTGGTTATTAATCTGGTTCTTGTGCGCGCGCTTGCCAGGTGTACCTCCTCCGTGATATTCTGTGTCTGCGCTGAAGTAGCCGTTAAGTTCTGGTTTCCTCGCACAAAAATACTCCTGGCAAGAGCTCGTTCGTCCCATCGTTCTGACATCCACTGAAACGACTTGTCCGTTACTGCTTAGTGTCAGATTACTCCTGAATAAAGACAAGCTACAGGGCTTTTGTGGTGAGAGAAGCAACGCAGGACTGAGGAACAGCGTTGTCGATTTGCGCAAGCATGGCTAAAGTCTCGGGGATTCTATTTCTGTTTATGGCCTTCCTTGTCATTGGAGTACACGCCACAAGCAGAACATTACGCAGAACGCGTCGCTCCGGGTGAGTGGTTCCTTCTTTGAAGTAAACCAAGAAACACTGGTAATTTCTAAATGTTTATAGTTGTGAGTCTTGATGGGTGCCTTTTGTCCTGGTCGCCAGAGATAGCGAGCAACAACGTAAAACTTAAACACACAGTTTGTAAAATCTGCGGGACAGATCTAGTGGCTACCAGCGCGATATCTATCGCTGTCCTGGCAGAAAAAGAGAAAGCTCCCAAGTATCATTGCGGTCACTCTGATTATAACTACCCATGTGATTGCATTCTGTCGATTGTGCCTGCCTCAAAATACTAGTAGCTTTTTCATGGTAGGAAATTTCCTGGCAATAACTGCACGAGATGTACCCGACTCACACTGCTCGGTTGTTTGACTCACCAGGATACGTCTAGAGGGAAAATTTAATTGATTGATGGGAAATGTAATGGTCATTACAAATCTTGTCAATTCGCCGACAGAAAATTTGCTTATTGTAACCAATTTTTTCCAAACCACTAAAGTTTATTGAGTGAAAGTTTCCTAATATTCCTGTAAGCATCATGATCCGTATGACGGAAGGCTTAGTATGGATATTTCGTTCGTGTGTGACAGGGGTATTTTTCAATATTCGCAGCAACTTTTCTTCCAATTGCTTGCTCTCACTGATGGACGGGTTTATTTTTGTTTTCTGTCTCCAGACCGAACTTGTGTGGTGGACGTTCTGACAGCGAGTGCTGTACTGGTTGGCAGGCATCTGGTGCTGATCAGAATCTATGCATCAAACGTAAGGAAATGAATTGATAGGTTTATCGTGATATTTAGTTTGTTATCATATCACATTGAAGGTTAATATGTATACATAACATATTGAGACTCACAGTGTGGTCGCACAAAGATCACGCCATTAATACAAAATAGAACAGGAATGTAACTTTCGCTCAACTTCTGAATCCTTGCAGCTCAATGCTTAGAGTGTCTCGCCTGCTATTACTGGGTTACGGCTCAATTTGCGTTCCTAGTTCCAGAATAGTTTTCAGAGCAAATAGATTTGGTGTACGCGCATTGAATGATGAATTATGATTTTTTTTTGTGAATGAAAAACTTCATTTAAAACCACGGAATCTCTTCACTTACCATATGAATGCCCTTCTTTCAGAGAATCGTGTATACGAGGTGTGGAATGTTTTTGCACAAATTAACAAAAAGCAGAATATTGAATTATAAGAACTTGAGCAATTACGTGAAAATGAAAGTATAATAAAAATATTGGAAAATACTGATAAACAAGACTTCCATTAAAAGCATTAATACTCAGTCGGTCAGGAATTCCAGGTAACTTTCCCACTATAGTTTCAATATACACCTCTACATCATGTTTGAAGCGCAATTGCATGTATCGCTAATTTATCGATATAGCGCCGTCAGGGTACATTTCATGTTTCAAGAGATGCAGCCGAAAGCACCCTCGCAGTCTTGTAACGTAAACAAACTGAAAGAATACTTCGGACGACGTACTGTGAAAATGCATATTTTTCGGGAATGCCTCTATACTTCATAGAAAACCATTTCTACAGCAACAGACTTGCAACATTCTGCAACACGTGCAGTCATTCACACGGTTATGCAAACGTACATTTTTTTATTCAGTTTTGTTAATCCTATCGTCAAATGTGCTGATTGTTTTTTCCGTAAATGATGACTGTACATTAACACTCATCGTGATGAGCGGAAATAATTCTCTCCAGCTGTCACTCTTGCGCCGAAATGTCTTGAAAGTCGTTCTCGATTGTTGGTAATCGCTAAAATTAGCAACTCTTTTCATTAAAACGGCCATTAAACGAAATAGATTAACGTCCTACGAAGTATGATTGAATATCCTGTGACGCATCAAAAGGGGGTATACAGTCAAGTTGCCGAAAACGGGTGAGGCGCTCTGCTCCTGTCTTGTCGTAACAATATCACATTTTTTTTCACTATAGGTTTTTACGAGGAAACATTTTAATCCGTTGGAGTAATAATGGAATAAATTTAAGTTCATACATTTAATTTTGTTTTGATATCAATCACGTACACTACAACCAGTTTCATACAAGTGACAAAGTTGCGGTAAATTTGGTGTCTTTCTGAAATTCTTCGCAATGGAAACCGGTAACATATGAAAATTACCAGAGAAATAACGAGATAAAGGATTTTTTTTTAAATATCAAGTTCTAAGAATGGAAGAATTCTTATTACTAGAGTACTGAAAACGATCTTTCAGAGAGTTTAGGTTTTTCACTTTGAACATGTCCACATAAACCCCTTGATGTCTTCACGTAACTCGTTAAGCCCCCTTGCTGAACTTTTTCCATGCACAAGAGCACAACATCTTCCTCCCAGGAGAACCTCTGCAATTTCAATAACTGCCTGACCAAACTGGAAACTGTTGTGGACTACGGCATTGTCCTTGCTGTCGTCACAATTTCGTCATTTTGGGTTTGTGATACTTCACAGTAACAGCTCCGGTGTAACTGAAGTTCATAGGACTGAAATTCAACCAAGCTAATCATGAACCAACAGTAATTGGTTATTTTGGTACCTTGATTCGGGAATAAAGAATTTCCCATGTCCGATTTCGTCAAGATTTGTCTCATGTTCAGTCGGCTTTGTCCGAATTTCGCCCCAGGGTCCTTTTAACGAGTAGGAAAATATTCATTTAGCTCAAATTGAGGATTCAGAATGATTATGTTATATTCTGTTTGATATTATACGCCTTAGAATTTATTTTCACATTGGCCTTGGAAGGCCAGCCCCGCTCCATAGTTCTCAAACTCTGTCTATCTGCCTCTCTGTCTCTTATTACGACTTGTAAAGTCTCCCTTAATATTTTTTTTTTTGGTACCATCATTTGTTTTCTAATTATCTACTTTTGATTGTCAGGTTATAGAGAAATACTTTTAATAATCTGTCTTCCATGGTGTATACAGAAAATTAGACGCTTAATGTCATTAAGATATTAAGCGGATTCGAAAGCAGATCGAAGATGGTTTATCATTCCGCTCATCCTGTTTACCTTGAGGGGATGAAAATATGTCAATTCGATGCTGTAGCAAACCTGGTTTGGGTTGACTTAGTTCAAGTTGAATATTCCTAAAGTTTCCTCCAGCACCTTGTGAGCAAGATTATAGCAGTTAACCTGACCAAGACAAACGATGACCTGAACACCTGAGCCATGACTACATTTTGTGATGTAGTGATTACTCGTCATTCTTCTTGTCGGGTAAAATCCTCTATCAACTTGGAATAGCTCAGTTACTTGTGAAAACCTCACTCGTATAAATTCTCCCTATAACAAACCAAAAAAGTATATAAGTACTAATCGAACTCAAAAATTAAACCGAAAAGTTCCATTTTAACAGGAGAAAAAAACTGTCAGGAAAAGCATGTCAGTGGCCCGAAATAATTATCATAAAATGGACCAGGCTTGATGATTCCAAAAGTCGTTTGTTTAATGATGGGTCATTAAAAGTTTTTCGTGCAGATTCTAACGATATTGTCAGGGAAATCTGAAATTTTCTTTCGTAGACTTTGAGATGATTTGAAAAAGATTATGCTCCGAAGTTAGAGTTGAAGTGGTCACACAAAACATACTAAACTAAACAACAGATTGGCTAGTAATCCAGGCTTAGCGGTAATCACCCTTTGAACAACCGACCCTGCGTGTTGAGTGCCTCGTTAAGCTCCTTGTACAGACACTAGCCGAACTAACAAAACACTCAGCGTGCTTTGCTTTGTTTAATCTCATCGAAGGATCAATTGTAACCAGTCATATCTAACCATCTTAGATCACCGTAGCCCCTCCGCCCCAACAAAGCTCTTGTGCACCCCGGAGATTTTTCACAGTTTACTGAAACAAGAGCATATCCGATTTTCATCTCTGCCGCTTAATCGGATACCACCATTCATGATTGAAAGGGTTTTTACACGTTTTCATTTACCTTGTACACATCCTGAAATTGCTCTGCGCGACCTGGGAGAACGTGGGAACCTCTGAGATGAGCGTAGATCAGAAGGGTGTGGAAGTAGAATTTCCAACTTGATCGACACTGTTGCTAAGGTTGAGAAAAACCAGGATTGAGGAAGTTCGTTGGGCTATGATAAACGGAAAAAGCTTCTGAGTTCCAGAAAGAAATCGAAGCAATAATCTCTTAATCACCTGCCAGAAGCTCTAACCATTGAGCTTCTCGAACTCAGATGTTAAAGCAAAGCTTGTTGTTAGAAATCAGAGATTTTTTTCTGGATATTGCAGCTTGACGAACTCCCTCAATCAAATGTCTAATACGAAGTGAAATGTGTCCCGACCTTCACAACAGTATGCGTTGCCCTATTCAGAATGGGATAGAAAAGTTCCCATTTATTTACTATTTACTAGGTATTCGATTAAGAGCCGTAAACAAGTATTCGAGTCCTATCTCTTTATCCGAAACTTTTTCTGAGTAACAAACACGTCAAAGTGAACTGTCTTGGAAGTGTGTTTAAACCTGTTATTAACCATGAATATGTTCTATTCACAATCCTGTTTTCATTATGGCATTTCTGAAAGAATTGAAAACAAAGTTGCGTTTGATAAGTAACTAAATAGTAAATTTTAAAAGACTTGCAAATTGACGTTATATGTCATTATGTTTGGTAAGAATTTTATTTGCATGGTTTTTACTTTCCTTTTCAGCCATTTGTAGTTTCAACTGTGGCACCGGCTTATGTGTTAGACCTAATGTCTGCTTGTGTGAAGACGGACGATACAACCCAACGTGTACACAAACAAGTAAGGGTATTTCAGCCAGTATTATTTTAGTAATGTTAAAAGCACGGTTCACATTCCTAGAACTGCTTTCGTTTCTCATCACAATCTTCCTTGTTTTATAAAACTAGTGTTGTGAATGGTTTTCGAACTCAAAGCATTGGCGCCTTGGACTGTTAACTGCTGTACTTTCTTACTATACCTAGAGTCAAGTTGAGCAATTAGGCCTTTTTATGTGTTTATGCACTTTTAGAGAATCCTTAAAAAGTGACATCATGAAGAAGTTTACAATTGTTGATGTAATATATCATGCACGAGCAGGAGTGTTTCATCAGATATCCAAACACCGAAAAGTGAGTTGAAAAGCGAGGCGATAGCCCAGTTTTTTAACCGACTTCGAGGTGTTTGGATATATGATGAAACACGACTTTCGAGTGTATGATATTACATCACAAACGAATCCGTATTTAAATAGAAAAATTGGGCTTAAAGTTGTCAAAATTTTATTCTAATTAAAATCAGATATCCAAACTACGTCGCGGTACTGATTTCCATTGTGTTTTGCTCATGAATTGTTAATTGGTCTAATTTAGATTGTACTGTACGCTGTTTGAACGGCGGGACTTGTAAAGACGACAAATGTCAATGTCGACCTGGTTACGTTGGAAGATTTTGTGAGAATCGTAAGTCACAGTTTCATTCTGATTTTACTAAGGCATTCCTTTAATTAAGCTCTCTTGTAGAACATTGTATTCTGTTTTAGAATATATTGCATTTTTTAACCTACATTACATTGTAAGTCATTTTCAATATTTTATCTCCTATTTCATCATTCTTCCTTTATTATCTTTCATTGCTTTTCTTGTCTACTTTTAGCTGTGTGCGAGAAGCCATGTCTTAATGGTGGAAAATGTATCGCACCAAACACTTGTGCTTGTTTGTATGGCTTTGGTGGATCAATGTGCGAAGCAGGTACTTGAATGTGAGATTGCTCAGTTCAGCCTTTTTCCTTTCCTTTGTCTTTTACTTCTTTTCTCTCAGTTGCCTTTCCAACCTGTCTTTCTTTCCTTTCTTTCTTCCTTCCTCTCTTCTTACCTTCTTCCTTGCCTTCTTTCCTACCTTCTTTCCTACCAACCATATTTCATTCCTTCGATCTGTCCTTTCTTGCTTGCTTGCTTGCTTCGTTTGTTCGTTCGTTCGTTCGTTCGTTCCTTTCTTCCTTCCTTCCTCTCTTTCTTTCCTCCCTACTGACACATTTCATTATAGATTACAGACAAGGACCATGCTACAAGGAAATCAAAGACCTCACATGCCAGGGACAAGTTACCACTCTCATTTGCACTAAAGAACTTTGCTGTGCCACGATTGGCAAAGCGTGGGGGATTCCGTGTGAACAATGTCCTTCAAAACCAGGTACGTAGTAGAATTTGAACGACGAAAACTATCCATATTAATGCTGGAATATGTGGGCATGTACATATTCCATAAGGACGATCGCGACTACAAACAGAGTTTTGTTGACGAAAGTATCAGTGCCCAGTACAACACACGGATAAAAGCCATAAACGAAAGTATATTTATTCTAACAGTGCGTTGTATAAACCTGCAACACCTTTCAAGACGATGACTTACATGAGATGTAAATTATTGTCATTTCATATTGTTCTTGAAGATGTTGCAGGTTCAAGAAACGAAACATTAGAGTAAATGCCATACTTTCTATCATGGCTTTTGTTCGTGTGTTGCGCTGGGCAATGATATTTTTGTTAAGAATGCGTTTTCCGTTTGGTAAATCTCTTGCTGGCGTTTTAGAGGAACAGAGTTTTGAAATAATTTTATTTATCTTAGCATTAACTGTGAATCAGAGGATAGAAGGACGTTAATCGTGAGAAGTATTAGGATTTGAAAATTAACCCCACATGACAGCAAGACAGCAAAACTTATAAGAATGCACGTCTACAGAATGTTTGCAACAATAAAACAGTTACCAGGTTTTCAAAACCTTGAAACGTCCTCCGATATTTACTCGCCCGTCCTCGAGGGGTTCTATAAATGTTTGCCGACGTTACGTTTTAAGTCATTCCAACATTTCCTCTTCTAGAACCTTGCGCAAAAGGTTACTTACCTGATTACGAATCGAGAGAATGTCTTGGTAGGTATGAGTGAGAGAACGGATGTGACCTTAATCATTTTTGTTTTGAAAAATTTTCGTTTTCTTATGGAAGATATCCATTCTCGTTAATAAGAATAATTAGAATTAATTAGAATTAGAATAACTCTAATTAATTAGAAACAAAATTAGAATAGTTAGAGTAAGACTGTGGTGTAAATTTTAACCAGACTGTTCGTTGAAGATATCTTAGCTGTAAAGACCGCATCATCATGATCACCACAGTGATAATAAACACTTTATTTTATCAGGATTGTAGGAATTACGAAATGCAATTTTAAGTTAATAAATTTTGAAAGAAGGATGAGTTCTTCATTTTCCTTTGCATATTCTTTTGTTAGATATCGACGAGTGTAAAGCAGTTCCGAATGTTTGTGGTGAAAACGGAAAGTGCAAGAACACAGTGGGTAGCTTTGCTTGTGAAAGGTGTAAAGTTGGATTCAAATATGATGACATAACGAAAAGATGCGCAGGTTCGCTGTGTTGTAAACATAAACCTTGCTTGCTCCGTGATGAGATTTTACAGGTTTCTCTCCTTGTCGCAAACTTACCTACTGTTGAGTACATCATTGAGTGTCACTGGAACCATACAGATAAAAGCATCCTTTTAATTAATTTCATTTATCTACGGATTGGGCGGGCTATCTTAAAACAGGTTCGGTAGAAAAACGAAGAGTGAAATAAAATTGTAAATAGACAAAAGCGAAACTATCATTTTATGCTTATTTTAAGCCCACTCTTGTATTTCTGGAAAATATCTCCACACGCTGCAACCATTTTTGTTTCTTGTTTCGTAAATGCAGGTTTCTGGTGCTACTCACATTTTTAACAAAGGTTTATTATTTTTTCGACATTACTTTAGATGTTGACGAGTGTATCACTGGGAGAACTAACCGATGTTTAAACGGCCTCTGTGAGAACACCATTGGCAGTTTTAGGTGCGTTTGTCATCGAGGATTTATCCTGTCAAGGGACGGCACCTATTGTAGGAAACCGGGTAAGAACTGGACGTAAGTTATCAAATCCTACAGATTCGTTAATATCTGGAAAAAGATATCTCAATTCTCGTTAGCTTTTTTAACATTTTTATTTCCGACAGAACTTAGTTTCCAGATTTACCTAAAATCTTCATGGAGAGTTTGAAATAAGTTGAATTTGGTTTAGGAACAAATTTCCTTCTGTTTCGCTTTAATTAGAACTGTTACTGAAGATGATACGCTCTCTTCATAAAGTTTTATTTCATATTCCAACCTCGTATTCTTTTCTTACTAACATCCACGATGATTTTTCAGGAACAATCCCCACGGTTCCGCCAAAAAGAGGACAGGACTTTTGCTTTAAACAAATTATTGGAGATAACTGTTTGGAACCGTTGTCTGTCAACGTCACCAAAGTAGACTGTTGTTGCACAAGTATTCGAGGCGCTGGCTGGAGCCAAAGATGTGAAAGATGTCCTTTGGAAAATACAAGTAAGAATCGCATGATGTACCCTGCACACCACAACTGCGAAAGGGCTGACGGAGATTATTGTGGCTAGGCTGAAGGTGGCGATGTTGTGGTGTGTTCGCATAGTATCCGGTAGTAATAGTGACAGTGATGATGGTACTTATGGTGAAAGTTAATGGCAATTGAACTGGAGCTATTGATGGTATTAATTAGGGTATGAAGCTGGTCCACTTGGACTGTTGTTTGTCATTGTGGAAGTAGTGATTAGGATAACAGGGATGTGGTTGACAAATGTTTTTCGCCACTGTGAGTAGAGTAGTTGTTTGATCAAAGTTACTGTACCTTCGTTACATACGAAAAAAGTGTTGTACAGTTTAGATTCTATGACGCATCGCAGGCACTTTTATTTCGTCCTGAAGTAACACTGAACCCATATGGGCTCTAATTGGACCACTAGAGAGAACAGTATAGATATCATTGACAGGGTGGTCCATTACAAAGGTACCTACTTAGTTTGGGGGGTGCGTAAAAACGGTTACAGTGCTCAGCTGGTCATGGAAGGGCTATGTTTTGGTAGTTGATATAGTGATAATGGTGGCCATAGTCGGAAATATCTCTTGTTTGTTTTTGTATCTAATATTGATAACATCTTGGAAGGGTAAAATATTAAAATGTTAAAGACAATCTATTCAATACGAGTATTGTTTGTTATAGACGATTACAATGTGCTTTGTAAATCAGCCAAAGGTAAGCAGGCGCTTCCATTTTTTTCTCTGACCTAGAATAAAGTCATTGACCAGCTACCACAACTAATAGAATTTAAATTTTGTGTATCATTACATATTCTAAATTAATCAAGGATTTTTCAAATTCTCGATATGATTTTTCGAATGACTGGTAGAGTAGTTGGTTTTTCTGTGCCTTTTTAAGCGGTTCCCCTCTGCTAAAAATGTAAAACATTTCTTTCTCTCTATGTCATTAAAAGTTGGAACTGGTACATGTAACACCAAAGGGGATCCCTGTCCGAATGGAATCTGTGACGACCAAGGCTCTGGCCTAAAATGTATCTGCAATAAAGGATATGAACGTTCTGCGGAAGGCATTTGTGTTGGTGAGTTTTGAAGTATATGTATGGTGGAAGATTACAGTCAGACGTGCTTTACAATTTGGGGAACGTTATATAGCTAAGAATTTTCAATGTCTAACGATAAATGAAGAAGTTATACACCTGTTAAAACATATTTTAGGTTGCTAATTTCCAGGGTTATAATTTTTGACGCAATCATATGTCAACAAACCTTAACGAGCGTAGCCCATGTACTTTTCATTCTATTGTACTTTTGTTTTATTCAGTTAACCTTAACATTTTCCGGACCGTTTATTGTCGCCTATTTTTTTTGCAAGTTAACTCATTGAACAACAGGCTCGCTATCGCACTCAGATCTGTTGCGTTCTCGTCTCATCCAGCATTTTTCTCCGACCTGTTTTGCTTCGTGCTGTCTTGTTCACACTAACTTATCAAACTGTTCAAATTGTCATTATTATGTATTAGTATTAGCTTTATCTTTTCAGATATTAATGAATGTGCGAGCGGAGTATCAAATTGTGTCAATAGCGTTTGCAGGAACACTATTGGTAGCTTTAGCTGCGTCTGTAAAGAAGGCTTCATTCCAGGGCCAAACCCTTTAGCTTGCACATCGTTGGTCAGCCCTACCCCACCAGGGGGCGTACGTAAGTTGGCTTTTGATTTTATATAAATTAGAATGCTATGTAGACGAATTGTGGTCTATATTAAAAAGCTAAAGGTTAGGTTCTACCGAAATTCATAAAGGAAACCCCGGCTTATAATATAAACTGCCCTGACAATTTTGGGGAAAAATCCCTGGGAATTGGGATTTTTCTCATAATGTTTTATATTTAGCATATTTTTTAAGCGTTTTAGAGACAACTAGTTTTGGCAGTTCTTTATCAGTTAACTCTTTGATCAGTACCCGACTTTTTGATTTTACTCCGGCCAACGTCAGACGATTTTACTCGTCAAGGGGGGAGACGTCTCGGACCGGAAAAGGTTAAAAATTTCTCCATTAAGAATACTTCAACAATATCCACAGAACACCACCTTTTTGCTTTCTAAAATGTTCGCGTTGTTGGTTTTCGCTTCTTTCGTCCGGTGGTTGTTACTGTTAATAATGTTTTTGGGATTAGTGTTGTCCTTGTTGTTGTCTTTGTTGTTGTTGTTGTTGTTGTTGTTATTGGTTATGTTATTGATAGAGATGGAGGTGGTTGCCATGGTGATGATAGTTGTATTATTCGTGGTAGTCTTCGTGGTACTTAAAGTTGCTCTTAATTAGGATCTTCCAAGTGTTCAAGAGAAGGAGATGTTTGTGAAAATGGCATGTGTTCCAGAGTGAACGGAATCTTGCAATGTTCTTGCAATACTGGTTTCAAATATGTTGGAGACAAATGCGTCGGTAGGTTGATCTGATCGTTGTAAATATTTTGGCCCACGTAATTCCGAAGAACCTCTGTCAATTGACAAGGGACAGTAAAATCAAAGGCTATAATCACCTCCGTTCCCCTTCTTTTTTCGACTCTGAAGATGACCGCCGCTGAGGCCGTCGAAACTCTAGTCACCAACAGTCTTTCTCAGAACAACACTAACTGGACGATCTACTTTCATCAACATGTACCGATTCTCCTAGATTCAAACCATTTACTTTATTACGGCGGTAAACTCAGTTGAATAACAAGGTGCTATACCCTATTCCAAGTGAATAAAGCACACTGCAACCACCGAACCTGGTGTTTAGTGGTCGGATGTTCCCTCCTGGGTGCAGGTATTGAGGTTTGAGAAGATGGTGACTATTGACTGGCATGTTCAACATCACTTCAGTTGTCTATACTTGGTCTGTTGTCCTTGGGCAGCACGCTTCCCCAGAATATCACTTTTTAACGTGATATATCGTACGTGATAAAACGAATATTGAAAGGCTTCTGCGATCTTCATTAGAAATCGAAATAGAGTTTGTTGGATTGTGTTTTATTTTAGTGAAACAAACTGCCCATATAATCTCGGTGTTTGTTTCTTGGCGACGTTGTTCTGACAGCGTAGGCCCCCCTGTTTTGTTTTATCTGTCTTGGTAATTATCATCGATATGTAACCGTAACCCCCCCATTCAAATAGAGTTTTCTCCATTTCCTAGGTATAGTTGGGCCACTCGAAACAACATCTATCCTCTGGCTTCTTCTTAACTCTTGATCGTTAATTTCTTTTTTTTTGTGATAACTTCAGATAAAAATGAATGCAGAGAAGAAAGCAACATATGTCGAAATGGACAATGTGTTAACCTTTATGGAGGATTTCAATGTCTTTGTGCTTCTGGTTACACACAAAGTAGAGATAAGAAGAGCTGCATTGGTGAGCATAAAGTAAGACGAGCTGATCACGAGTGAACGATAAATCGAGGTAGCCAGGGAGATTTTGCGCCTCAACATCTCACACACTTATTTCGAGTTAATAGGAGGAAGTAGGTTTTCAGGTGTATGTTTTGTAGACATACGCAGCTGTCTCAAAACGGCAAAAATAAAATAACGTTCTTTGAGAAAATATGTTTAATACATCATCAATCAACAGGATCTGATGCACGGTAGCCATCGATGGTCACGTTAATCGTTTGCAATGTGCTTTGTTAGTTGGTTCTTTCCGTGGAAATTAAATGATCTCGAGTGAGGTCACTACATTAGTTTACTTGACACAAAACGTTAAATCTGCCAGAATAGCTGATGTCGCCTCCCTGGTCTCTTGAACGTATGTCTCTGCAAAGAAACAAGAAACAAGCAAAAAGGCACACAAGCAAAAAACGTCTATTTCCATATCTCAATCTCTTCATGCCATCTTTTCCATTCCACGCAGATGTGAACGAGTGCCTTGATCCCAAAGTTTGTGAAAATGGTCGATGTACGAACAAAATCGGTGCTTGGCGATGTACCTGTAACAAAGGATTTGCTTTAAGCACGGATGAAAAGTCGTGCGTAGGTAAGGACGAGAGAATTCCGCTATTTTTCTACAATTTTTCTTCTTTCAGGTGCATTGACAAACATTTAGAACTATGAACACCTCCATGATGATTATAGCAATTGCATTATTGACAACTGAAGGAACGCTAGTTTTAACCTACGAGAAGGAAACTTACTTGTTGGTGCTCTGCTCAACAGAAATTTCCATGGACGGAAATAAGTTTAAACTGCTTACTGCAACAAAAACAGTTTCACTTTTGATGAGATTTTCGTCTTTTACTAAATTTTTTTTTTGTTTTTTTTTTGTTTTTTTTTTTTGTTTTAGATATTGACGAGTGTAGAAGTATGGACGACGTGTGCACAAACGGAATTTGTGTCAACACACCTGGTGATTTTTACTGCAGATGTAATCCAGGTTATTCACCATCTACTGACAGGCACATGTGTTTGGGTGAGAATAAAATCTATCCTCTTTAACCGAACCTGACAAAGTTATTCAGGTACTCTAGTCTTAATATTTACAGTGACCGAGGCAAGTCTGCAGGACTCTCGCAAATACTCCGAGAAAAGCTGAATCACTTATGAGTTTTAGAAGTGTGTTTTTCAAATATTTCTTTACTAAGAATAAGAATCTTCAACATTTTGATTTATGCTTGTCGTTCTGTCTTATATTTTGATACGCATTTGTTCATGTTGTAAATAACCAGTTAATTTAGTGAAAAATTATTATGTATCATGATATAAGTTAAAAGATGTTTGGTATCAGTTAAAATTTATAATTAAATTTTTACAGTTAGAACGACAGCATAGATTTTATTTTATTAGTTTTGTATTTTAAAACTTAGGAAGACCACAGTTCTGTGAGTTCTTAACTGCTATAAGTTTTTAAACAGTGAGTAATGTTGATTATTATCATTATCATTACTATCATTATTATTATCACTATCATTACCATTATAACTGTTATCATTATCTTTATTATTAAAATAATTATTACCACTGACGAAGAATATTTCTTACTGAACCTCTAGTTATAGCGGAATAGGGTTTCCCTAAGCTATCCTGTACCAACATCCATGTTCTTTGTCATGAATTACTGTCTGACTTTTCAGATACCATGCGGTCTCAATGTTATGCAAGGTTCACGAACAATGTATGCAGTAACACTCTGTTCCGTCCTCTCACCATTTCTCAATGTTGTTGTGGCTCGGATAACACTGCCCAAAATCCTCGTGCGTGGGGAAACCCATGTAGAGCATGTCCGACGCCTAGTACAGGTTTGTGTTTATCAGTTACATATACTGTCGTGTGTCATTTGACATCAAGACAACGGTAACGGTAGATGGGTTTTTATCTTGAAGTATTTTTATCAGAAAGTTGCAGTGCAAATCTGCTCTACATAACTCTTTTATCTAGCCTCAACCTATCCAAAACATTCATTACTATAACCCTGAAGGCTGTCGGTGTACGATGTGCTTCTTGTCTGCCTATGTAAGCAGAAAGTAACATAAATCTTAACATGGTCGATTCTTTTTGACCGCCAGTGTATAACAACAGTCGCACTTTTTTCTTGCTCTTACTCGAATTTTGAGTTCACAAGATGTTATTTTTCAGAATCTGTTTTGTTTTATATTTCAGTGTATATACACCAGCAACATTCGTGTACAAATAATTGAGTAGAAATATGGGAATTTGTTTTTGTGATCGTCGAATTTTCATACGTCAGAATGCATTAAATGTTTTGAGGTTGACGAAAGTAAAATGTCTTGTAGACGATTTCAGAAAGGTTTGCGTCCATGGCTTGGGGAAAGACAGTGGCGGGAAAGGTACGTGTCCCTCTGTCATATTTTTACTGATATGAACAAGTCGTTTTTACAAGCGCGAGATAAACTATCAGGACTGAAGGAGACAGGAAAACCATTTACATTTTCATTTTTAAAAAGGTACAGTATGATCAAAATACCGAAAGGCGAGATAAGTTTAGGACGTTTATAAGAAAAGAGACAGTCTCGATCTATGGTTTTACTCAAAGCCTTTTTTCAGGTAGCAAACAAACATTATATTCCGTCTACTCTACTAACTAGTTATAATTTTAATTATATCTGATGTACGATATGTTAATTAAATTTACGATCATGTTGATGATACGTACACAGCCCTGATGTTCTTAAACCTTTTCCTCAAGACATCGACGAATGCTCGAACAACGTTGGTTCGCAAATAGATCTTTGCCCGAATGGTCGATGCAGGAACATTAATGGTGATTATACTTGTGATTGTAATGAAGGCTACAGAGCAACTGATTTGAAGAAATGTCAAGGTCAGTGTTGGTAATACGATGTTACACATGACTTCGCTCATGAATAGAAAGACGTCTTCCTCTTCACAATATCCCACATCTCATAACCTTTTTTCAGTAAATCCAATATCCACCGTTCACACCATAAAACGACTTCCATCTGATTACAGCATTCGTTCATACCTCTCAATGCAATAAAAGTTTGCTTGCTTTTCCGGTTCAGAAGTTGACGAGTGCCGGGAAAACCCATCGCTATGTCGCCGTGGGCGATGCGAAAACGTTCCTGGGAGCTATCAATGTGTTTGTCCTGAAGGATTTGTTTTCGATCCCAGAACTAAAGGATGTGAAGGTGTGTAACTCATAGAGGACTAGTTAGTGTTTAATAGTTTAATATCTCCCATTTCTCTATATCCATCATCTCCATTACCACTTCTTCTTCCATCCCTTTATTCTTCTCCATCTCCGTCTCTATCTCCGCACCTAACTTCACATCCACCTCCACCTCCATCTCTACCTCCACGCCTCCAACTCCACATCCACCTCCAGCTCTACCTCCACAACTCCAACTCCACATCCACCTCCATCTCCACACCTAACTCCATCCATCTCCTTTTCAATCTCCCCACCTATCTCCACCTCCATCTCCATCTCGATCTTCGCACCTCCAACTCCACCTCCATCTCCCAACCTAATTCTACCTCCATCTTCCCATCTAATTCCACCTTCCAAGTCCACATTCACCTCCATCTCCATGTCCACACCTAACTCCACATCTAAATCCATTTTCATCTCTATCTCCACCCATAACTACATATTTTCTTCCATCTCCATAATTTTCTTATTATTTGTTATCAGATGTAGATGAATGCAAAAATCCCGACCAGTGCATCGACGGAACATGCAGAAACAACGAGGGTAGCTTCAAATGTCAATGTCCACCTGAACTTACCTTACACGAATCAGGCCGAATATGCGAAGGTAACTTGTTTCTATGTCGGGGGTAAAGTTAAAGAGCGAGAGGAAGTTCTGTTAGTCTATGAATCTGGGAATTCAGAGCCATGTGGCACAAAAGGTGTGAAGCGTAGATTTTAGGTCTTTTAAGATCAGTCCTGAAAGATGCTTTTGTGATATGCTACACAAAGGAAGTATCACTTAAGTTAACTCAATTCCAGGCTACCCTGCAGGTTGATCCCTGCGAACTTTCACATGAATTAGTTAAAAAAAAGAAAAGAAAGATGTCATACCTAGTGTATCAGTTTTACTTACACAACGGTTATCTAAATGGACCAATTAGTGGCCTTTAAGTCTCATAACTGATATAGTTCTATCCCAGCGAGAAGTAATTCGCTTGTTCTCTGTTTATTTCATTGAAGACACCCGTAAAGGGAAATGTTGGCGCAAAGTTACCAATAATATCTGTGAGGACAACGTGAATGGTGATGTGACGCGAGAAGTTTGTTGCCAGACGCTGGGAATGGCTTGGGGAAGCCCTTGTGAAAGATGTGCAACAATAGGTAAGAATGGATTCCTTTAGTTGTCTGAGATAACTTAGAGAAAGTGACAGAATTTTGTACGTTCCTGCTTCGTTTTGTGGTCATCATATGTTTTGCCTTGAACTCCAGTTTTTGTACATCCTTGGCAAGTAATTTCTCACATGGTAAATTTTTTGGGGAAACGTTTTCTCACTTGCAATAACTACGTTCTCTTTGCTAGATGAGGGTCTTCTTTTTCTTAATTTCGTTTTCTTTGACTTATAGGAAAAAAGTGCCCTGCCGGTTATGCATATCGCAATTTTACTTGCATTGGTAAGCGGTGTAGTTTCTATTCATACTTCAATTTCAATAAAATAATATTGCCATTTGTAATTGTTCTCTTCGTTCTGCCTGGCGATGAGCTAGACTTGTCAGTGGTTTCCCAAATGTAGTGGATTTCAATGTCTCGGCAATATTTTAGCACTTCAGGGAAGGAGACTACTTCTTGTAGGACCTTTCCAGTCTTATTTTGCGATGCTTCACCCTTTGGCATCGGGATGAACAATATTCCCCGCACCAGAAAAGATGACGACTTGTGCATTTGATCACAACCCTTTGGATGAAGTAAGCGTTGTACCTTGCCGAACTATAGGAAGATAGGGTTTCAAAAACATTAATTTGCTGAGAGCAAAACACTTCCCTACACAGCTCAAAGTAACTTGTTAAACGTTCTCTTGCTGTTATTAAGTTTATTTTACGTACGCAAAGCATTGTTATCTTTTTCTGTGACGTCAAATCGCACGTTCGATAACTTTTAAACAATGTACATTTTGTAGATATCAACGAATGCGAGTCTTTCCCCGGTATTTGTCGTAACGGTCGTTGTGTGAATACCCCCGGAAGTCATCGATGCGAGTGCTCAGAGGGATTGACGCTGGATGAAAGCAAAAGTGTTTGTCTTGGTATGTGTGGAACTTTGTTGTCCATCTTGTCCTTCAAACAATTTATGTCACTTCAACCTAGTTCTCTTCAACTAAAAAAATGGAAGATAAAGAGACGCTGACGTTGTGACGAACGTTCTTAGGACTAGAGTTTCAGGTGGTTCATTCCATTCACAGATGATTAACGGTTCAAGGAGGAGCTGTTACCCAATAAACCACTGAAACTTTTTTTATTGTATCAGCTTATAACCACTTGGGGATTTGTTATGTCTAAACATTCGCATTTCTTCACTTTCCTCCTTCATTTCTCTTTATTTCTTCTTCTTTATTTTTTCTTTTGTCCTTTTTTCATCTTTTATTTCCACTCGACCATTCTTTTGACTGAGTTTTTTTTTTTGCTGTTGTATCCTTGATTTCCCAATCCTTCATTCTTCAGATCAACGAGAAGGTGTTTGTTACCAGAGCGTCACACGTGATAAATGCTCCAAATCTATACGAGGTCTGTACAAAAAAGACGTTTGTTGCTGTTCAGTTGGAGCGGCCTGGGGCAAACCCTGTGAAGAATGTCCGTTGAAAGATACAAGTAAGATACAGCAAATGTGCATATTATATTACGCAAGAAAAAGGAAGTTTTTTTCTACTTCTGCTCCTCCCGCTTTCTCAAATAATCTGTCATGCTGGTCTGCGGAGACTGAGGAAATAAAGACTGCTGCAGCGAATCTTTAACCTTTTGTTGCCTCGTCTTCCATGGTCCTATAATGGCCCTTTTTTAAATATATTTATTTCATTTAATATTCTGAAAAATATTTAATGATACTCGCATACAACAGGCGGCTGGGTTTTTCAGGAAGTAAAGTCCATCGATAGCTTAGCGTTGTCTCTAGGACTTGGCAGTCTATCACTCTCAATATAGTTCAATGTTTAGAGGTTGACTCAAAGGTAAAGCCCTGTACATACAACCAAGTTTTCCTCGTCAAGCTTAGTTTCCTCTTGTGCTCGACGCAAGTTGAACAAGTATTTCCTTGACAAGTGGCCTTTTTCAAAAGCTGGCATGACCAGCTTTTGAATGACATTCCTTATCAAAGGAAAATTGACAAGGAAAACTTGGTCGTGTTTAGGATGCTCCACGGATTCGATCCATATGAGGAACTAGGAAACGCTGGAAGAAGAGTTTATCGAATGCCATTTTGTGATTTCAATGTTCACAAGGCCATATGTGTAACGTAGAATCTACTCCATATCATTACAGAACTCTGACTATGTAAAACGGAGTTTAAAATTAACTTCCTCTTTTGTTTTTAAGGGGAATTTGATGAGTTGTGTCGGAAGAACAATGGAATTGGAGTTCTAAAAGGTAACCTTGGTATTTACATTTTTTCCACCGTTTTCTCTTGTTTTATGTGTTTTAATTCCGGTGTTAAGATGTAATGTTTTTGATTCTTGTCAGACGTTGACGAATGTACAATTTTCCCTGGAATTTGTGCCAATGGAGAATGTAGAAATACTCTCGGTAGCTTCATTTGTAATTGTCGTTTTGGATTTGATTTGGATGAAACTGGGAAGAACTGCACAGGTTGGTTGACTGGGAAAACTATTTGAATAAAATAAACAAGGAAACGGACCAGCAAATAAATGTGTTAGTATGCAGCACACATAAATGCATGAAAGAGTTTCGGTGAGAAAAGCTGGTTCGACCTTGAAGAAAGTAATTTTTGATGATTTTTGTTTAGATATAAATGAGTGTGCTTTGACTCCTGATCTATGTGGTAATGGAACCTGCGTTAACATCCCGGGAGCCTTTCGTTGTAACTGCCAAGACGGATTCAAAAATGCTCCGATGATGAGGGAAGTCTGTATTGGTATGTGTTGCTGAGATTTATCTGTTCATATATCTACGTATACCATTTTACTGTTGACTTTCTCAGCAAGTTTTCCGTACCTATATCTATGTTTATATCTACTTCTATATTTATACCTGTGACCGAAACTCTTGTCTAAAAATTATTCCTAACCGGCATTTCTTGGTTTCTTCCAGATGTCAATGAGTGTGACGATTTATCAAATCCTTGCCAGGGAGGGACTTGTATAAACACCATTGGAAGTTTTAAATGCCAATGCCCCCCTGGTAAACGAATGGACCCCAGTGGATTGATGTGCCAAGGTAATGACTGACATGAAGTTATCTTCAAAAACCATAGCCAGTTGATAGTTTAAGAAAATGAAGTAGTATAAATGATCCGGAAAATATCATCTTGAAACTTGATATTCAAGAGAACTCGAAACTAGACGCAGTAATCATGGTAACACGTCGACTCCATTTCAGGATGATTGTCAAACCAAATAAATAATAAATTTGCTTGATAAGCTCTGAATATATTTTGAATGACAAAATATGTCCACGGGAAATAACACGTCATATAACTAAGCTTTATAACTGCTCTGTAAGGAAAATAACACCCGTTGATTCGATGCTGAATCAGTCTGCAGGAACCGGAAAGTTTTGGAAGGAAAACTTTAAGCTGATTTAGCCACAAATAAAGGAGAAAAATTGGTTTTAACTCGATTATTGCCAGTAAAAAGAAGATGTATACCTGCTTGGTAACAATAAAGCGATGAGCAAGTTTTAAGCAGTGGAAGTTGCCACCTCGAGAAAAGAAAACAGCGTTAAAATACAATGAAATACATCAACACCCATCTCAGAACGCGTTTCTTAATTTCGTTTGTTCGTTTTTGAGTGCAAAGTATTGGACTTCTGGTCTTTTTTACGAGAAGAAATATTGAACCATTGACTTTTGTTTGTTATATTTTTTTTTTATTTCTTAGACATCAACGAATGTTCAGAAACCTCGAATGTATGTGCCAACGGAATTTGCCAAAACTTCATGGGTGGCTATCAATGTGCCTGCTATCGTGGTTTCCAACCTAGTGACAACATGAAGCAGTGTGTCGGTAAGTTGTCGTACTTCCACTGATATTTGGTACAGTTTCAGCAAACTAGATGTTGCTAAGGTGCTTTTAATACTTCATTACTTCGCTCTCATTATAGTCTTTCAGGCGGGAACTGTAATAACATAGTCAATGAAACCGAGAGATTTTGGTTGGTTTTGTAGTTTTTCGACTTGCCAAAGTTATTAGAAATTGTTAGGGCAATGTGCTTAGTTAATGTTTTGTGTGAAGTCTGTAAGGAGGCTGTGGTTTATAATTTCGACCATTCGCTTGTGCTGATTTGAGCTGATCTCAAGCGTTTATCACGAGAACAACAACATGAACCGTCAGCTCAGCCTATTTATATCCTCTGCCCAGAAACGTGCAAAGCCATTTTTGCGCCTGAGTAATGACCTGTAATATTCATCTCCACGGCCATCTACACGTAGAAATTCGTTTGACATGGCACATGCTTCTTGCAGATTTTTTTTTCATGACATTAGAACATATACTTGGTTAAGGTGAATCAATAAATGAATTATAAATGTACTATAATTTTGTCCATTTCATCATTGGAAAGCCGGCTATTTTATTATTTGTTCTAGATATTAACGAATGCTTGCAAAACAACGGAGGATGTGAAATTAATTGTACGAACACTGCTGGTAGTTATAACTGTGGTTGTACGCAGGGATTTCGATTGAGTGCCAACAGGAAATCATGTGAAGGCAAGCGAGCTTATTCTTTTTCACTTTATATCACTTAAAGAAGCATCACTTCTCATGATATTACGTCACATGCAGCCATTAGGCTTTCGTCATTGCTTGTTCAGTCACGTGACGTCATATCACGTGACGTCATATTTCGTCATGTTATGTGACATCACATCCCATCACGTTACGTTAAGTCATATTATTGTTATGATATTTTGCTCAAGTTGAATCTGATCTTTTTATTGCACTTCACGTTATGTGACATCTCGTCATATTATAGTTAAGATATTTTGTCAAATTGAATCTGATCGCCTTATCGCACTTTACTTTTACTTCTTTCATATTAGTTTTATTTCATCTTTCCGCATTCCTTGACAGATATTGATGAATGTAGAGAGACTCCAGAAATTTGCGGAGCAGGCAACCAATGCCGTAATAATCGTGGAAGATACACCTGCGAATGCTCAGATGCTTACATTTTGTCAGAAGACCGCAAGTCGTGCATTGGTTGGTGTTCTCTTGAACCATATTTCAAACACACCCGGTCTTTAAGCATAAAAGCGTTGATGACGCATGTAATTCATATTTTAAAGAGACCCTGGACATTGCGTTTAGATATAAGACAGCTTTTCACGCTTGTAAACAATCCTTTATTTTCAGATATAGATGAGTGTGTGTCCGATCCTGACATCTGTATAAATGGAAAGTGCCAAAACTTGTTGGGTTCTTTTCGATGTGAATGCAGCAAAGGGTTTATGCTGGCTGAAGGATCCATGGCGTGCGTGGGTAAGGCTCTAGACAAAAAAAAATACACAACACTACACAACACAATGGAAGACAAAGTAATACCACACCGCTCGACACTACGCAATTCAAAGCATCACAACACATCACAACACAACACAACACAACACAACACTACGCAATACAACGACAACCCAGCAAAGCAAAGCACAGCACAGCACATCGCAATACAACAACACAACACAACGCCAGACATTACATCACCATGACCAAACCAATTCATCCTTAAAATTTGCTTCACTGTGAGTCCGTTCAACTTTATTTTTAGATGTTAATGAGTGCGCCAGTAACGTTCAAATAGATTGTGACAAGAACTCTGACTGTGTAAACAGCATTGGATCATACAGCTGTACGTGTAAGAAAGGTTACGAGAAAGTGGACGGTAACTGCAGAGGTAGGTCGGCGCCACACTTGTCATATTCCGTTTCTACTGCTTTTGCAAACTATGATCAGCCTTGTGATTTTTGACAAAATTTCCTTAAACTTGATTATACGTATATTTTCCATCAACTGTTTTATTCGCGGAGACTCAAATGTTGAGTTTTGGTGGCGTTACCTTCCTACCTGTCGCTACACCAATTTATGAATAAGTGTGACTGGAAACTAATTTAAAAAATCTTCCCCCTCATCAAAAACTCCTATTTACGCCAGTGCAGTACATCGAATGTTCATTCTAGATTGATCTTCCATCATTTAACTCTGGCTATCCTCAGAATATTTTACTCAGGCGGGTGCCAGACGATTGTATTCGTCAAAGGGAGATTCCTGGACAGTAAAAACTTTCAAGAGGTTTTGTTTCTTTTATTGAGGATGGATTTGAAACGAAAATCAAAACGACCTAATCTTCTTATGTTTCGGTTTTCAGACATTGATGAGTGTAGCGGTAATGTTTCTCCATGTGGAACAAATGCGGTGTGCATTAACACTGATGGCAGTCATCGGTGTGAGTGCCAAGATGGTTACCGAAGTGATGGAAACACGTGCTCAGGTACAAAATATTAGCACTTTTAACAAGTATCTTGTTAAGTTACCTTTGGTAATATTATGTCAAATGGTACTGGACAAACGAATTGCCTAGCCTGCATACGACATCGGCACATCGCTGTTATCATCTTACTACTTTTGAGTCCATCTGTCTTTTTCCGGACATGTAGAAGTGAAACCCATTAGGAAGAGCCACGCTCTGAAGCTTTTATGGTCGACAGTTTTTGTTAGATTTATATTTAACGGAAGCTTCTATCCTAGCTTGCAAAAGTGCGAATTGTTGGAACGAAAAGTTTTAATTCAGGGCTCGAAATTAGGAAATCATAGCTGGCTTCAACATTCAACGTCCTTTGTCAGGTCAAACGTCCCAATTGGAATGACTGATCAACTTGTACATTATAAATGAAAATAGCAGGAAAACATGGAATATTACTGCGAGAGAACGTACGGAAGAACTGGACGTGTTTTATAGTAAATTTCAAGAATCGACACTTTCTAATGTTTTTTTATATAACATGTTAAACTTCATAGACATTGATGAATGTAAAGAAAGGCCATCATCGTGTGAAAACGGGAAATGCATGAACTCACCAGGATCTTATGAATGTGAATGTGATGTTGGATTTTTACCCACAGTTGACAACAAAGGCTGCGAGGGTAAGTCTACATTTTGTTCTCACCTATCCCTTCTTACTCACCCACATCTACCATTGACCACACGTATCGTCTGACCTACCGAACCTCCCGATGTCCACATGTATCTCTTATTGCTTACACATATGTCCCCTACTGTTCACACTTGTCCTTTATTTGCTCATGTATATCCCCTCTGATAAAACATTTTTATAATCGCTTACCCATTCCCAGTTCTGTAAGTAGGTCTCTCATTGTTTACACAAGTATCCTATCGTTCATACATATTCCTCTTCTTTACACAAACTTATGCTGCTTGCCCATATCTCATAATCTTTGCATACATCTCATTTTGTTTATCCATATCTCATAATGTTTAACTTTATTTTACATTTTTTTTACTCATACATCATATTGTTTACCCGTATCTCACATTGTTTACACTTATTTACCAGTACATCTCATATTGTTTTCACATACATCATATTGATAACCTAAATCTCATATTGCTTCCATATCCATATGTTTTGTAATTTGCACATATCTCCTGTTGTTTTCAAACATTTTCATTTCATTTCTCAGATGTGGACGAGTGCTCTGCTCTCCCGGAACTGTGTCATCATGGGAAGTGCGTGAATATTCCTGGAAATTTTCAGTGTATCTGTGACAAGGGGTTTCAGCTGAATCGTTTCAAGAATAACTGTACAGGTAGTGCAATAAACTGTAGTTTTTTCAACAAACGACCTTTTTGACATTCTCAGACTTTTGTAGTTATGTAAAATTTTGTAGTATTGTAAAATAAAAACAGCGAATGGAAAACTAGTTTATGAGAGTATCACACATTTGGAATAGTGAACTAATACATCTGCGAAAAGTACTTCTTGTACTTCTTGGAATCGTGTACTGGGAAAGGTTTTTGAACTAATTAAAACTGCTTATAATACTCAAACTGCCAATGAACATAAGGTAAAACAGAGCACAGCTCCTGTCTCAAGAAGCGAGTGCCCTAAACTGTTCCCCCGGTCATTTTAACGAGCTTAATCCAACCCTATTCACACTCTATTCGTTCTCGTTACATTCTGTTTACTAAGTTTGAAAAACTTGTCAATAATTCATGAAGTTAACCCAAAAGAAAATGGTGACTGTGACGTGTCTTTAAGTGCGATAAGGACGTGTTCCCTCTTTTCGATCAACTTCTCGTTCCTTTCCGTGGCTCAGACAGCATTGATTTTTAAACATACTAATTCAACGAATACATGAAAAGCTTCGTTTTTAAAACTGTTTGAAGAACTCCAACCTCGTGGTTTATCGCATGTAAAACACGACGTTATTTCGTATTTTAAACCCGACAAAGCACTACTACCCATTTATAGAACGGTAATTAACTTCATTCAAATAATTTATAATTTTGCTCTACTCATTTTTTACTGTTCAATTGTCTTGTTGGCTTTTACAGATATGAATGAATGTGAGAAAACAGGAATGTGCCTCAACGGTCGTTGTGTGAATGAGATGGGTCGCTACCGTTGCGAATGTGATAAAGACTTCGAACCGAATCGCAACCAAACGGCCTGCATCGGTGAGTAATGAAATTATTTTAATTATATACCTGTAGAATCACATTAACAACAAGGACAACAATAATGATAATAATAATAATAGTGGAAACAAGTATGATTTTATTTCAAAAATACAGTAGAAATACAACTTTACTCACTGAATTTATAGGCAAAAAAGTTGTGTTATGGTAACAAGCTGAGATTAAAATATGTATAATATATTTAAAATAACAGTGATACACTACACAATATAACAGAAACAACTAAAAACTACCAGATAGCAGTTGAGGTTAGGGCCATTCTTTGTCTTTCATACAGAATAAATAGTACGTTGTACGAATACAACAATACAATAACAATAACAATAATACTAATAATAATAATACTAACAAAAAAAACAAGAACCATAATAACAATAATAATGATTATATAGTAATTGAATAATAATAATAATAACATAAAAGTGAGAGTTTAAGAAAGGTCACTTTGGTCTCTACATTTAAATTTTTTGTCATTGGTTTTCCTTAGACACACGTAAAGGACCTTGTCATTTAAGTAAGGGAAGTGGACGAAACTCATGCAGTAATCTTGTGTCCAATGACGTTTTAAGAGCATATTGCTGTTGTTCAGTCGGTGAATCGTGGAACGATCCTTGTGAAGAATGTCCAAAAAATGGCACTGGTATGACTTATGAACCTTTCATTTCTTTTGTGTGGTATCCATTCTATGTAGCCTAAAATAAGGCCGTATACCACACTACGGCTTGGCAAGAGTTTCTGGCGCCCGCTGACAAGGTCGATGTTAGTACCACCCCCACTCCCCTGACCTCCGTCTACTCTAAGGTCTAAGTCCAAGGGGCTTCCTCAAACAATAGAGAGTCTAAAAAGCAAAGTGGTCCATTTCATGTAAGTCTGATAAAATAAATTATCCATTTCTTGTCTTTACTGCTTTACGTGTTGCACGTTTGAGGAGTATAACAGAATAACAAAAAGTGGAATAATTAACCGAAAAAAATCTGAGCCATGCACTCATGTTTTCTTTTCTACGGCTTTCGTCCTGTCATAATAGCTCGCACTGAGACCAACTGGCGCTTCATTTTATAATATAATAAAAATAAGTAAGTGCATCCAACATCTTTTCTTCTTAATTTTTTTTTTTATTTTTGTAAACTCCGTTTTAGAGAGCTACCAACGTCTTTGCCCAAGTGGTGTCGGATTTGTGGTAGACCCCATCACGACTTCTCTTTTAAATATCAACGAATGCAGTTTTCCAAGAATTTGTGTCGGTGGGACATGCGTCGACACGCTTGGTAGTTTCATTTGTACCTGTCCCGGTGGCTTTGAGTATAACTCAATGACAGGATCTTGTGAAGGTAAGTGATGAACCTTATCATTGCTTTCCTTCACTTAACTTACCTAATCGTCCATAGTTTTCCCTCCCTTTCCCTTCATATCCCTTCCCCTGCCGTTTAGTTTACCTCTTCCGTGTCCTTCTCTCATGCTCAGCTCCATTCCCTCCCCTGTTGTCCTCTCTCCTGCCTTCCGTTTCCTTTCCTTATTATTCCTTCTTATCTCCTCCTCTCCCTCCCTTCCCCTCCCCTTCCTTCCTTCACTTTCCTCACCATCTCATTCCAATCCTCCCCGTGCTTTCCGTCTGTTTCTTTTCATTTTCCGGTCTTCCATTTTCTTCCATTCTCTTTAGTCCGTTAGCTGCTACTGACTTTATTAGTTCTCTTTTACTTTAAGACATAGACGAGTGTGCTGGCACGCCTTATATTTGTGGGTGGACTGGTGTTTGTATAAACAAACCAGGAACTTACAGTTGTGAATGTCCACCGGGCGAAACCCGCGTCGGCTCAGTCTGTGTTGGTAAGTGTACTGATTTCATGATTTTGATCTGCAAATTGCACTTCAGTTTGTTTAGTACAGTATATATATATATATATATGTATATATACTGTAGATTTAATAATTTTTTGTTAAGTTTGTAATTGGTATTTTAGATAGGTACACGGCCCATTGAAAAGGAGCTTTTTTGACATTTTATTATGACAGCTAACAAGTTTAATGTACTTAAATATCATTAAATAAATAAAAATGAATAAAAATGAACGCAATTATTACAAGTCCAGGAATGAATAAATGACTAAAGGTTTTGAAATGCATTTTTTAGATCTGCGAACGTATACATGCTATAAAGATGTACAGAACTTGGATGACATTGAGGGAAGTTCCCCTGGAACGTCTTGTAAAGAACCGCTGACTCCAACACGTTTGACCCGCACGCAATGCTGCTGCTCCTTGGGATCTGCATACGGGGATCCTGACATGTGCAAAGCATGTCCGGCTCGAGGAACAAGTAAGTCCACTTTTGTGTACCGTATTTTTGTATACCAAGAGACCCCAATGCTCAGTCATTTTCTGTAGACCACATTATTGAAAACAGGGCGGAAAAATTGTATGTAGGTTCTAAACTATAGATTTTGGGACAAAAGTTTCGGAAGAAGCTGGCGAAAAACGACTGAAGATGAGAACTTTCTCAGAGGATCAATATGCAAGACTTTGGTCATGATGATGTATTAAATGATGAAGACGGTCTCCGTATAGGAAACCGACACGTCAGACTCAACACAAGACAATCTGGATGAACGAAATACAATATCTGCAAAATCCAGGTTCAAACTTTTTGCTGTATTAAACCCTGGTAGCATTTTAACGCGGTCTTTATGCAGGATTGTTAGATGAATATCATGAACGCAAATGTTTTGCCACAATATCAAAGCGCGAGAAAGCCAATGAAGCTTCAGGGACAGAGTACCCTAAATGGACATTCAATAAAAATATGTATATCTAGCTAATTTTAACGATTTATTTGACCGTCTACATCCCAATAACCCTCCTCTTCCATCCTCTCCTAACATTAAGAATCTTATTTTTAAAAACTTTAAAATCCTTCACTCTTGTAGGTCTCATAATCCTAACGTTCTGCTATCTTTAGAAGCTCTTTTAATCAAATTCGACACACAAACGTTGAACTCTCGTTTCAAAACTAGCAAAGAGTTGACGCTTTTTAGTTAATACCTCGCTTCACCTCTCTTAATCCTTTTCACACTCTAATTAATCACATTGCCAACCTGGAATGTAAGTAGATCTAGCTGTTTCCTTTCTAATGATGTCATCCCTCACCTGTAAATATAAAAGACCGCTGTTGTGACGAATTTGATGATGAATTTGCAATAAATTCGAAATATTACCATTTCAACATTCTCTCTTGTTTTTTGACTCGTATCTTGAGTTTTACAAGATGATTATTTTTGGTATATGTTTTGTCTTATACTTGGACAGTCAATCGTTTGGTAGTTTGCTTGCTTGCCGTAAATGTTTAATCTCCACTCATAACCCTTTGAAGATCAGTCCAGTCAAAACCATTTATAAAGTTATAGAAACTCTAGTTTAGGGAGGAGCATATTATGGTTGGTGACATTTAGCTGCAGAAAATGTAGAACCATGAATTTCGTTATTGAGGTATTCTTTGTTTATGTTTAGGGGAACATACCATTCTGTGTTTGCCCGATGGTACAAAAGTAACGTCAAAGGTTGCAGCAACCGCTGTCCCGAGCACGGATTCGCAAGGCACACCCTTCCCACCGGGGACCACGATTGGACCTCCGAAAGCTGAAAGGAAAGGTAAGGAGCTGGAGCAAGTGTTACCAGAAATCCGAACATTAACTGGGTTTTTAGTTTATGTTTCATAGTTATTTAGCGAATTATCGTCCGAGTTCTAACGCCTGATTGAAGAAGGTAAACAAATTATGAGGAAAGCAACAAAAAATTAAAGGGAAAAGTAACACCAAACTGACTCAGGGTTGGATTAGTTTTTCTTGTTACTAAATATTTTCCCAATGTTAGCGGGGCTTGAATATTTTTCGTTAAAGGACTGTGCAGTTTGTGACAATCTGTCTGTTTTAAGGACAATTGTTTTCAGGGACATTGATAGGTTAAAAAACAACGAAGTGTTTTTATTTCCTTTTTAGATATTGACGAATGTTCGATCATTCCGAATCTTTGTGTCTTGGGAAGATGTGTTAACACCTACGGAAGTTACAGATGCGACTGTCCCAAAGGATTTGCCTCACGCGAAAGGAATACAAAATGCCAAGGTACGCTGCAACAACGCGGCCTGTTTTTACATAACCGTTCTTTTCATTCTTAAAAATTCCTCAATTTGAGGGGTGACTTTCGAAACATATGGAACACAATGCGGTGATTTTCATGATTCGCCAAAGTTAACTTTTTTACTTTGTTCACTTGGTGCAAAGTGTGTCTTTCGTGCTCATTTGTCATTCTGCTGACCAGAAAAGCTACAAAATGGAAGATAAACGGTGTCGAGATAAGAAGATAAGGCGAAATGTGAAAAAAACTGCTCCTATCTGTTCGACTTGTGCTTGACATCGAAATATTTGTAATTTTTAAATATGGAGAACAACGTTCTTTTTTCGTGTTAGATGTAAATGAGTGTCTTATGAACCCATGCGTTGATGCAAAGTGCAAGAACACTTTTGGCAGTTTTATATGTACGTGTGATGAAGGGTACACGGTGGACGAAACTGGATTGACTTGTGTGGGTAAGTTACTTTATCAAACCAGCTACAGTGGTGGAGAGAATCTTAGAGGAGGGAAGGGCAGTGCACAACAAAGGCTGTGTTTCCCTTTATTCATAGAAATTGGGAAGGTGGATATCAAAGGAACGGCTCGCTTCTCGCTTGGTTTCACAGTTGCTGTGGTCCCTTCCCTTCAATCCCCAAACACGTAAAACAAATTGTGGTTGTGCTCCCTTCACAACTCAGCATAGTGTAGTGCACAAGGACAGCACATTACAAAACTATGTAATTTATGAACGTTCGTCAAACTCTATCCTCAGAAAAAAAGATTTGTTAGCTCCAGACGGTTAGAGATAGTTTGCTCTAACCATTTGGGTCTTGGTAGCTCAGTGGTTAGAGCGTCTCACCGGTCACCAGAAGGTTGCGGGTTCGATCCTCGTCTGGGGATTCAGAAATCGTTTTCTGAGGATAGAGTTTGACGAACATTTATCTATCATTCAAGATATCTCCAAGCTCCCACATTTCCACAACGTATATCTCAAAATTATGCGAATTATACAACTGTGTGCAGCTCAACTTAGCACTGCAAGTCAAATCATGGATAAGGTCCGCTAATTGGGTTATGACATCTCTAGTGTGTACTTCTTGACAGTACAGAACTGTACATGGTGAAGTACAGTATAAAATACATCACTGTCGTATATAATGCTTTTAGATCATAATGAATGTCACCAAAATGGCACATGTGCTAACGGGAAATGCATTAATTTGGTGGGCGACTACAGATGCTTGTGTGAACGTGGTTTCAAATTGAGCAGGCAAGGCAAAGCTTGTCAAGGTAAGATCTTTAACACTTACAGCATAAGTTAACAATTTATGAAGTAAAAGTAAAGGAATTTAAAGTTTAATAAGTTGTAGCACACGCGTTGTATTCGAGATCCGTCTCCTGATTTACGTGAAGTTTTTGTGCTATTTTCTACTCTAAAGTCGTTGAAATCTTCAACATTTATGAAGAACATGAATGTTTACTTTTATTCATATCATAAATACTTTACAATATTTGTGTCGCTGTATAGCATCGAGCATAAAATCACTCGCCTTGAGGTTGCACTTTTATATCCGATTCGACTCCCTTGCTCATATTCCAAGTATTACTTCAACGGTAGTTATGACAACTTCTCTTACAACATCCGTTAATGCTACAATAATTATAAAATTTCCTCAAGTTATCTGCGTTTTTTAGATATTGACGAATGCTTAGACAGAGACGATATCTGTGGCAATGGGACTTGCGTGAACAAAATCGGCTCATATAGCTGTCAGTGCAACAAGGGATTTAGGGAAGATTTACGACGCAATTGTCGAGGTTAGAGCGAGAAGAAATATTGCTTGTTATGCATGTAGTTGTGCCTTCACGTGATTATCTTCATAATGTTTCCCTGAAATTTAAATTGTACCAAATCGGTCAGTCGTTCGTAATGCTAAAACATGAAAAATTAGATCCGTTTGTAACATACGTATAATGATTTTCGTTTTTTAATCGTACAGAAACTGATCTATGTATATCTGTCCTTTTTTAAGACATTGACGAGTGTACGGAACAACCAAACGAAGTCTGTAGGAACGGCATATGTATAAACAATGTTGGGAGCTTTTCCTGTGCATGTCGTATTGGATATACTCTGGATGACACCAAGAGAAACTGCCGAGGTAACGAAGATATACCCATAGCTTGGTTCCTATTGAGACCAATGCTTCGCTAAAGTTAACCAGAATGGTTTTAACTACTAAATGTCGCTGTAGTTTGCTGAAAAGACTTTATGAATAACAGTTTAGATTAGGCTGGTGGATGATACCCAGGAGCTAAAGCGTCGTTCAAAACGTTAACGTATTTATTCATACACTCATTCGTTCATTTGTTTGTTCAATTGTTTGTTCTATTTTTTGTTTTCTTTAAGATTGTTTACACGTGCTAGCCTCGGTATCCATCCTTTGCTGTATAAAAACGTAAACAATTACTAATCTGGCTTCAAATTATTGCAGCTGACTTCAAATTACCAGTTGAGACACTCCAGTTCAGAAAGAATGTCCATTACTGTGAATCTGGAGGAAACTGCTTAGTTTTAGTTGATTTAGTTTTGCCACTGATTCTCGGTTTTGTTTTGGTTTTTTCTTTGGTTCTTTTTTCCACATTTAAGACATCAACGAATGCACTGAAGTGACAGGTTACTGTCAAGATGGTCGTTGCACCAACACAATTGGTGGATCACGATGTGAATGTACCAATGGATACAAGTTACATGCAGCAGGAGACAAGTGCGTTGGTAAGTGAGGTTTTCTTCCATCCCGAAGGTTTTTCCCAAATTTCTCAAGTCCTTGAGAAAAAGGCGTTAAGTGATAACATGTTTCAAATTTTATCCTTTTGTTTGATAACACTAATTGCCTCTTTCTTCTACGAATTACTTTCCCTAGACATCAACGAATGTGACGAAGATCCAAATCTATGTAAAATGAACGGAGATTGTCTTAACACACCAGGAAGCTTCTCTTGCCTTTGTCGTGACGGTTATAAAGTTGCGAATCGCGGCAGAATGTGTGTAGGTAAGCCACACACTCAACCTTTTTCCACTGTGGGGTGTTTCTGGGCTGTATGGCTACTCCAGCTGACCCCTGTCGTTTTTACATTAATATTGAGGATGATATTGCATTGATGTTGTTGATTATTTATGGCAATGACGAAGATAATGATGATGATGATTATGACGATGGTAATAATAATGGTATTGATGATGGTGATGGTGATAATAATAATGATGATGATGGTAATGATAGTAATGATGATGATGGTATGATAATGATGATGATGATGACAATGATGGTAGTGATGATGATGAAATTTATGTTAGATGTATGAGAGCTTGAAAATATCTTGAGATAGATGAACGATTGTCAAGCCCTATCCTCAGACAAACGATTTCTGAGCCCCAGACGGGTATCGAACCCGCGACCTTCTGATGACCGGTGAGACGCTCTAACCATTGAGCTACCGAGACTCAGATGGAGAACCAAGTAAAATACCCTAAAGCGCCACATGGCTTTAAATGAGCAATTTACGCACGTAAGAGGAAGTAACCTGTCCTTTAAATAACATTAGTCTTTCACGTGCTACAGATATGAGGAAAGGATATTGCTTTGACAACTTGGACAACGAAGGATGTAGTGATCCGCGCATGAAGAATGTCACGAAGTCTGTGTGTTGTTGTACCAAAGGAGCAGGTTGGGGTGATCCTTGTGAAATATGTCCATTGGAACAGACAGGTGAGCCGTGTAAATCAACTTGCAAAAACCTTTGATGAGGAAATGAGTCTCAGTGAAAACTATTGTAAACGTTGATATTTTTATCTCCCCCAAATTAGCGACGTTTGCATTGTTATGTCCCAAGGGAGTTGGATACGCTGTAGAAACGGACAGAGTACAAGGTAAACATTATTGAAAAAGGGTTGACATCTTTAGTTAAACTGAAACTATAAATATGTATGCATAGGAACATGTACATGTGAATGTGTACGTTATAGAATTAGGAGTGTGCATGTGTATTTTCACTGATCTCCTTCGAAAATCTCTGCAGATATCAACGAATGCGAGAAAAATCCGGCGTTGTGTAAAAACGGCCGCTGTATCAATAACGATGGGAGCTACCGATGTAGATGTCTCGCAGGTTACATTCTAGATGACACTGGCAGAAACTGTAAAGGTAAAGTTGACGTTACCGTGGATTCAACATCCTCTTATTTTACAAATTTAATTTTGAAAGATCAATTTCTTCATTTACAGACCAGGACGAATGTCTTACCCCTGGCGTGTGTGGTAACGGCACGTGCACAAACACTCCTGGAAGTTACAGATGTGCTTGCCAAACAGGTTTCCAGCCTGGATCTTCTACACCAAGTTGCCAGGGTACGAAATCTTCTTTACGTAGTCAATCAAATTCTTCCCCTTTTCATCATTCCCATTGATCGATCAATAAACACACACTGACACATTAAAACAATGAACCAATCATCGCTAAAAAGGTGAACCAACCTCAATTCTGCGAGTCATCAAGAATAGTAACGACCCTTCGGGTCTTTGCTCAACTCATGATATCATTCATTGTTTAATTTCCCGATTAAGGTCAAGAAATAAAGTAAGAACGTCGTGAAATTATTTATTAAATGCGTTCTTTAGCTGTCTAGACATTTCAATGACTTTTCCAACGCCACATTCAGAATCGTTGCTTCCCTGAAACCCCAAAGCCATTTGTTAGATGTCTGAGTTAGGCACTCGCGTATCACGGGTTTGTGACGGCTAAATCGATCGTTTCACTTCTGTTTTAGATATCGACGAATGTTTACAAAACAGGGACCTATGCGCGTTTCGTTGTATGAATATTCCTGGCAGCTATCGGTGTATATGTCCCCGGGGGTACAGGCTTCATGCCGATGGAAGGCATTGCACAGGTAACATGTATGGCTCAAACTCAACATCTTCCTTGCATTGTTTTTAAATGTAAGAATTTTAAAATGTATTTACTACAACCCCACTCCTTCTTTTTAAACTTTCAATTATTAAAAGTAAACTTGTGTTGTCTGAAGTTCGTCATAGATTGAGGCATTTTACAGTCTATTTGATAAACAACCGTAAACGTTCGCCAATGATTGACTAAGCGGAGAGTGTAACTTTAAAATCAAGATTAAAGCCCGGCGTAGGACTCTGAGAATAGCCATAGACACAGTAGAATCGATTCATAATATTTAATGAATCACAAGACCTAACGTTTCGTTACAAACATCACAATATCTTTATCTTAAACAGTAAACGTTGCCTTTTGTTACAGATGTGGATGAGTGTGCGTCTAAGACCGACAACTGCGCTTATGTCTGCAAGAACTTCGTTGGAGGTTACAAATGCGTTTGTCCGTCTGGATATCGGCAAGTAGGGAGAAGGCAGTGCATTGGTATGGAATATTTTTATTTTTAGATGAACAATTTCTTACAGCTCATGTTCTCCCGTGAGCTGCCTTAATAGATCTTACGTGACTGACAATTGGAGAAACCCTGAACGAAATCTGAGAAAATGCCAACGATAACCAAACCAACACTTTTTCGAGTAATTAGAGTCATTAGATGATCATATTGCCGTGGCTAGAAGGTTATATGCCAAACTACTATGCAGGAAAGGATTCTTCTTTGGCTTGGTTTAAGATTTATTGGCTGATCATTGAGTGTTCACTTGGGAATTCTCGTTCTATTTTGATTGCAGATATTAACGAATGCCAGGAAAATACCGGACGATGCACCAATGGTGTGTGCCGTAATACTCCTGGCAGTTTCATTTGTGATTGCGATACTGGATACAAACGCAGCTCAGACGGCAAGAGCTGCGAAGGTTTGTGAAGATATTCAGACCCTTTCTTGGCTGTTGTTCTTATTTTACTGCTGTTGTCGTTGTCGTTGTTGCTGTTGTTGTTGCTGTTGTTATTGTTGTTGTTGATGTCGCTGTTGATATTGCAGTTGTTATTGTTGTTGTTATTGTTGTTGATGTTGTCGTTGTTATTGCTGTTGTTGTTGTTATTGTTGTTGTTAATATTGTTGTTATTGTTGTTGTTATTGTTGTTGTTGTTATTGTTGTTATTGTTGTTGATGTTGTCGTTGTTGTTGTTATTGTTGTCGTTGTTGTTGTTATTGTTGTCGTTGTTGTCGTTGTTGTAGTTGTTATTTTTGTTGTTGCTGTTGCTGTTGCTGTTGTTGTTGTTGTCGTTGTTGCTGTTGTTATTGTTGATGTTGTTGATGTCGTCGTCGTTGTTGTTATTGTTGTGAATATCTGTAGTGCTGACCCGTACGGTTGTTGTGCCATTGTTGTGGTTGCTGTTGCTCTTGTAGTTCCTGTTTGGTGCTGCTGTTGTTGTTGATGCTGCTCTTGTGGTTGTTTTTAGTTGCTGTTTTTATTTTTGTTGTTGATGTGATCGTTGGCATCACCGACGTAATCTCATTGGACATCTCATATTTCCTTTAAATGTTTTTCAACAGATATACGTCGTGGTTTGTGTTTCTCACAAATGGACAATGGCATCTGCAAGGGATCTACCAAGATGATGATGAGGGTAACGAGAAGTGAATGCTGTTGTACAGCGGGGATTGCCTGGGGCAGTCAGTGTACACCTTGTCCTCGTTCAGGAACAAGTAAGGGTCTTTCTTATGTACGACTGTCCTTTCTTCATTCAGCGTTTATATCACATATGTATTTCATATATTGCCCAAAATTGTTGGCCGTAGATGATCGAAGCAGTTCGTATAGTGAACTATGAGCCCAATAAGTGCGCAGTTTCGCTCAAACTACTACATGACGTTTTGTAGTTCAGTCGCAGAGCGCACCTAACTACAGTTGGTCTGACATCCATTACGAGGGAAACACTTTGTTGTATGATGCCGTCTTCTGTTGTTCGAAATTGTCCTGTTTTCTATTGTAATCCCATGATGACCCGCTTAATCTTATTACATTTTCAAACTTTCACAACGTGGTCTTTAACACGGCATTAATCTGCTGAAAAATGGTGGGGTTTTTTTTGGTTTAATTTTGTAACTTGCCTTTTAGGAGAATATCAGCAGCTTTGTATTGGAGAACGTAAAGGTAAGAAAAACACTTTCGAAGAAACAAATAAGCGAGTGAGTGAGTAAGTTGGTGGGTGTGTGTGGGTGAGTGAGTGAGTGAAGTGAGAATGAGCGAGGTTGAATGATTGAGAGAGAGGGAGCGGACGAATAACGAAGCGAGGGAGTGAATGAATAAATGGATGGGATGGATTGGTAGATTTTAAAGTGGATTTGATCAATCAATCAACGCCATGTATTTATGCGAAGGCGTCATTGCCAAACGTAAATTTGAATTTAAAAGTTTGATTACCACATTTTCATTAATACCTAATCCACAATTTTAGAAATGGACGAGTGTAGCATGGTTCCCGGCTTATGTCCGAATGGCAAATGTATAAACACCGTCGGCTCTTATCGATGCATGTGTAACCCTGGTTTTAAACTCAGTATAGACGGTAAAAGTTGTGTTGGTAAGTGTATTGGAGTTAGTTAAACATTCATGTAATTCATTTTGACGTAATGGATCGTTAGAAATGAGGTTGTGAGTGTCATTTTGTCTCAGAAACGTGAAGAAATTACTTTCATTAAAAAGCCACCATCCTTTTTGTATTCAATCGAACAATCACTTGCCAAGCATGTCAATCCTATCAGTTTTCAGAACTTTATCATCACTTTACAAGCAACTTTCAGTTTTGCTAAGCCTCATATTCTGCTTTCTGAACTAATTTAATCACAGACATCAACGAATGTATTCAAACTCCCAGACCTTGCCAATATGAGTGTGAAAACGTGCCAGGAAATTACAACTGCAAATGTCCTACTGGGTACCAACTGGGAAGAAACCTAAAAATTTGTGAAGGTTTGTGTAAAGACACATTTGACTATCCGAAAAGTGTTGTAAATAGGAAGTAAGCTATTACTGGATCTCTAAGCAACTTTATTTAAAAGCTAAGCTTTCGTTGGGTTGATTCTGGATTATGTCTACACTGCCCAACTCAACACAACACAACACGACACAACACGACACGACACTACACAACACGACACTACGCAACGCAACACAATTCAATGGAAAGTAACACAACGCAATGCGATGCAATACCATGCAATAAACTTATTCTTAGAGGGTGACACTGGACAGCATTAAATTAAACCTGTGACCTTCAAAAAATTCAAACAAAATTAGAATTATGAAGACTTATTGAAATTACAATCAGGAATAGGACAATAAATCTATAACACATTTAACTTCGTGAAGTGTTCTACAGATTTGCTGTTTGCTGTGTACTTCGGAGTGGGACGCTTTACGACTTGACATTCTTCTTTTGAAAATTCATCGACATGTTGATGTAGTGAAATGTTATGAGAAAGGTCTCTATTCATGTTTACTTTCTATGCACAATATTTATTTCAATTTGACAGCCATTAGGAAGAACACTTATCCCCAGTATCAGTAATAATGTATAAATTACCTTCCTTGAATAAAGTTTCTATTACGTTATAATTATTATTATTATTGTTTTTTCACACAGTCTATTTAAATAAACTGGAATAAAACTAGGAGCAAGTTGCTACCCGCAACCTAAGGTCCTAGAGTTATATGTCCTTCATGTCCATAACCCTTCGTATTATTCTTGCTGTTCCAAGTAATACTGTCTTTTACAGCATTTCAACTGGTATTACAGTCCCAATCTTTTCCAAAAACCCTTCAAGTCTTTTTGATACTGTTCCCAGGGCACCAACAACTATTGGTATGACTTCCACTTGATTTAACGTCCACATTCTTGATAATTCCATTTTCAAATCCTGGTACTTTAAAATTTTTTCCAATTCCTTCGTTCCTACCCTATTATCTCCAGGTACCGCTATGTCAATAATACACGCTGTCTTCTTTTCATTATTATGATTTATTTATTTATTTATTATTCTTTTATTATTATTATTATTATGACTTTTGTCTTGAACATTTTTCTAGATATCGACGAATGTGCAAACAACAGCCACAATTGCCAGGATACCTGTGTGAATACAATAGGAAGTTACAGATGCAGCTGTCCGAAAGGACACAGGCAAAGTGGGAGTTCTTGCATCGGTACTATAGTTATTCTTTGTTGTGTATCAGACCTGACTTCAAGTCAGATCAGCAAGTTGTACTGCCCCTGAAGGCAGCATGACGGCGAAAGACTACACCAGTACTGATATATGAACATTGTATATAAATAACATTGTCTGACTGCGACACTGTTGGAAGATTTTATCAAAATATGGCATGACTTGTTTTATATTTGTAGAATCGATGCCAACAAAAGACTGCATATTCTGTCAGAGCAGTTGCTTTATCTTTATCGCATCTTTTTTACGAGCTGCAAAAGTTCTTTGAACAGTATGCATGTATCGTTCTGTCACACCAGGCAGATACAGTTCTGAAAAACCAACAGACTGCAGCAGCCGTCATAGTTTATCATTTAAGTATCAGTTTGGTATGAGTGACCAATTCAACTGTGCTTAGGAAGCTCATTTGTTTGGGTAGTTCTCTTGCGCTAAACTGTGGTAAGGCAGTGTGAGATAATTTTGCAATTAACGAAATGGGCAGATCCGTTTCTTAGTTTTCCCACCATAAATAGTAAATTGTGCAGTATAGGTCTTGCGTCATATGAAAAGTAACTGCTTTGTTTGAAGCAATTCGATAGCGAGTCGTTTTTCAGTGGGGGAGGAGATAGTAGCTTGCCATTGTCTTTTCATAGTTTTTTCCTCCTTTCAGATATTAACGAGTGCCAGAAACGTCCCAATATCTGTGGTTATGGAAGGTGTATTAATGAACCTGGAACTTACTCTTGTGTGTGTAACAGAGGATACAAATATAACCCACAAACGAAAACTTGTGTCGGTAAGTTTTCATCCGAGAAATATCTTGTAGTCATCAGAACATCGGAAGGCGTTTCTTGAGAAACTGGGGCTGAGCTACGGAGCGATGACTTCAACTTTAAAATACATAGCTGAGGAGACAGGAAACGGAACCTTAGTTCCGGTTCACAAGGGGGAACGAATTGCAACATTTTGTACGTGCAGAATTCTGGACCTAAACTTAATTAATTTAATTTAATGTATTATTTGAAGCTGATGCCCTCTTCACTCAATGGAATCTTCATTGGTTAAGAGAGGAAACGCCTGAACAAATCTTGGGGAAACAAAAATCAAATAAAACAACAGATATCGTAGTTCATTTGCGAAAATTTCATACTTTTCAGACATAAATGAATGCAACGTTCGATCTTGCCAAGGCACCTGCATCAATTTGAATGGAGGTTATCGTTGTGGATGTCCAGTTGGCTTTGTTAGGCAAGTCTACTGGAATCAATGTATTGGTAAGAGCGCTCGTAACCGTAGCTTTGTCATCAACTGAGTTAGGAAGGCCTTTGTAGGTGTTGCCATGCATCTATGTTTCTAATCCTAAATTTGAGACCAATTTTCCTAAAGTAAGAGTTTTTTATTATGAACGTAGTCAAGTCCTTTTTAGGGTGTATGTAGACGGAGCTGTTCGACTATAGACCACTTCTTTTAAGGAAATTTACTGAAAATATACTGAATACTATTTTCTTTTATTGTTTTTATTAAGATGTCAACGAATGTCAAACAGGTGCCAACAAATGCGGTAGAACGCAGTGTATTAACATTAGAGGTGGTTACCGCTGTTCGTGTCCCCAAGGATATCTCTTGGACAGACTGACCATGGCTTGCAACGGTAGGAATCCAAGTGACAGTGTCATTTGCTTACAGTGATATAAAATAAAATGCTGCGTAGGCAGTTTTCTACGGGATAGAAATGACTAATGGTCGTACGCTGCAAAAAATATAACGTCGAAAAGCTAACTCTTCGTGCGAAGGCTCATTGTCAGAGTCAAACATGAAGTGGCTTTGAGTTTTACTCTCAGTAAGGGCCTGAGCTCGAAGCGCTAGTCTTCTCGCCTCCGCATTTTTCATCACATACTTATCGCAAGTTGGCTTGCTGTCCAACCCCAAATGAAAGTTTAATATAAAAATTTTTACGGGTGGTATTTTCAGTGACTTTCAAATAGAAAAGTACGTGTTATATTTTTAGTGGACGAAACCCAGGCAGGATTTTTTGAGATAAGAGAATTGAACCCTGCAATGTCACTATACGTCGTAACGTCAAAACGCACTTCTTGCCTTTAGACTTGAATGAATGCTCTTCAAGAAATCCATGTGTGACCTCAGGTTGTTATAACATTCGCGGTGGATTTCAGTGCACCTGTCCTTCCAGCTTCATTCCAATTGGTGGAGGGTATGTATTAAAGTAGCCTTTCTTTTGCACGCACTACAATGTCGTATACTCCTTATGTTAAGAAGTTAAGACATTTAGTTTCACTCACGCCTTACGATGGAAAATTTGAATCACATGAACACTCATGACCCTTCCCACATTCAAGAATCAACTACGACAACTTTTAACGGGATTCATCTGCGTAAAATTGTATTGTTTGATCACGCACCATTGTGACGTCATCATGACGTCATCGGAAAGGGAAAAATCCTATAATGTTGAGATTTTCTGAAATAAAAACTCTTAAAAAATACCTTTAGCTTTTTCCTCGCGTGGGCTCTCCTTTTTGACAAGTAAAATGGTCTGGTGTTGGGTAGATTGAAACAATGGAAGACTTAACACGCCAGGAAAGACTTGAAAGTTCCTAATCGTTTTCGATTAAGCCGTATGTCTCACCACTCTCCTTGCTTGTTCAGGCATTGCATTTCCAAGTATGGTCAAACTTGCTACAATTGTGCATCGGTCAGGTTACAGAGACCAGGAAGTATTGTGACTGGTAACAAGTACAAGTTTGGTGAACAGCCGAAACAGACTCCAGTTCAAAGGAAAGCTACTCCTGCCCGATTATACCACTCACAACGTTTCAGCTATCCCAAAAATCCCTACAGGTCCCCTTGGGGATATTACGCAGCGCAACGACAGAAAAATATCCGGGAATCCGCCGATGCGTATCGCTACACGTACTCATACGGATCCTCGTCAGGCTCTCGCAGACGTCGGGCTTCGCATTACGTTCACAAATTAAGGATCACTGTTGCACGTAACGTCACCGCCCGCGACAAACTTTTAGAATTTACACCAGTCCTTGAATCGCTACAGAAGACGTTCCACTATGAGATCTTAAGGGGAAACAAAAATCTTTTCCGAATTAAAGTGCATAAAGGAATCAGCGCTTTACACTCCAAAAAGCCTTTGAAAAAGCATGTGGGGCTGCATAAGGTTTACCTCAAAGGACGAACTGACAAGGTCAAAACGGGAGTACCATCGGAAATGATCAACCAAATTGAATTTTCCAGTTCAGGCGTGCCCAAAAAGTTGAAAATGGATAAAAACGAGTCAATTGGAGGAATATCAGAGAAAAAAGGCAATGCTGTTCTTGGTCTGTCAGAGGCGAAGAAATTCCATATTGATCTCTTCATCGACGTTGTGTAAAACTTGTACAAATTTTACATAGTTTTAGACTTCAGCCAGCAAGCCGTTAACAATAAACAACTTAAAGTGTAAATCTTTCTAAATTAAGTTGTGGCCGGACGAAGTTTAGACGATCGATCCTTGTTTGACATTTTGCCGTTTTTCTAAGCATAAATTTTCTGAGTTCCTTGTCGACTGTGAACGCGGTTTGACTATTATGGTCTGTGAGTATGTTTGTTTTGTAAGAAAAAAAATGAAGCGATGCTGAGGCTAGAGTTCCGATACCAGTACTTTGACCAAAGGGAATGAAGTTCCGGCAACACCTAAAAGACCTCGATTTGTGGTTCGAGCTCTTGTGCCACAGAAATGGCTAACCACTGATATAAATAGAGTTAGCCCTCAGACACAAACGAAGAAACCCTGATCAATTGCTTGTAACTAGGCTTGTAACTGTGACGTGTGGCAACCCCGGCAAAACTGAACTCAAGTACCGGAACTTTAGCCACTACTACAAAGTTTGCTAGTATCTAGCAGAAGAGACCATTCAGTCACTACTCCTTAAGCCGGTTGTTCTTTGCCGTCTATCCAATTTAACATTTCCAGATGCTGGGCTACGGCCACGTTCTATTTGCAGTACTGTATTTTATATTAAATATATTCGGATTTTTATGGAATACATTCGTCTGTCGTTTATTTTTTAAAATGTCAAATAATTTTGTTCACCTTTGACCGGGGAGTGAATTTTGCATTACGATGCTAGAAGAGACTTCGTTGACCTCACATGATTTTTAGTGCAAAAATAGCGATGTTTATCTCTCAGATCTTGTGCTAGTGAAATATTACACTGTGCAGTAGCGTTTCAGGATGCAGAAATCAGATGTAGATTTGTACATCAAATATGAAACAGCTAGTTATCTACCTGTCACTCAAAGCCAGTAGTCAAATAAAATAGTTGTGTCCAACATCCATAATTTTGTGCCATTTTTCTGTAGTCACGCCCTTCTGCTCATGCGCGTACAGATAATGCGAACAACAAAATAAGCAGTTATATAGGACAAATGACAGGACCTTTGTCCTCCAGGCTCCAACTGATTGTAAGGGTATTCATTATGGCGGCATCCAATTGTAACCAATTTTGGCGCTAATGGCCCTTCTATCATAACCATACGAGGTTAGGGGGGGGGGGTGTTTGCTGGGCCTGCAGTTCCTCTCACAGGCGGACAACAGTGATCATTTTGGTAAAAATTTTTGGTTGTTTTTTTTTACGAAAACCAAACATGTTTGATTTTGTCCGACAATTTTCGGCTTTGTCGTGCAGTTTTTGGGAACTGCTGTAGCGCTCGTGGACCGATAGTTGTTTGCCGTTCGACAGGGTTTTGACTAAAAATCGACTATTGGGCGGTGTCGTGAGCCAGAAATGTTCGAATTGAGGGGAATGAGGAGGCTGAAAAGAGGAGAATATTCATTTCTCATTTTCAACTATTTCATTAACAATTCACGATGAAAGTACAAAGGAAAATCATAACTAATTTAACTAACTAATCGTTAGTTAAAACGCGTCAGTCAGTGAGGTGGGAAACGTAGACCCATCAATAAAATGTGGTGAAAAACTGTCATTTAGTTTGGTAAGACACGCTAGGTTCGTCGGCAGAAGAGGCGAGCCCCCTCGTCGCTTAAATGGTTCCGGTCCTGCACGTTGTTACGACATTTTGTTGATTTCCAATGTAAATTTAAAAATCTACGTGACTGGTGATATATGCTCATGATTCAAAGATCGTTGCCAAAAATTGCACTATGTCGACACACTTTTTTATCCATGGTTTCCAGACGTTATCGCATCCCGCAATCCGTTTTCGGGGCTTTTTTGAACGAAAACGAGCAGGTGAAAACGTGCCAGGAAGAGAAAATCGTGAAGGAAAAGGAAGATCAACAACTGGAAGAGATGACAGGAAATTTCCATCTCTTCATTGGCGAACAGTTTACGACATAATGCGTGGTAATCCGACTATCGCCGATTCCTTCATACACGCCAGTTCCTGTAGAAAATGGCGGATAAGCGTGAACCACCTCCAGACTTGTTCGATGAGGAAGAACAGATCATAGACGACGAACCAGAGGCGACAGCGGAACCTGTGAAAGATAAAGAAAGTGAAAACGTCGACGATACTGTTGAAATTTCTCTAGACGGCGGGACAAAGAAGGTAAAGAAAGAAGATGAGGTTGTTGAGAAGCCTACCAGTAAGGGCGATGCTAGCGAAAAGAAAGACGTTGTAGAAAAAGAGGAGGATGACCTTGATAAGAAACAAAGAGTATCGACAGATACTGAGAAAGTACCCGAAGAAAAATTCTCCGACGAGACGGAAAGGGCTACACAGAGAGAAGACAAGGTATGTCAGGTTTGTTGGTTGTCAAGTGTATTGCATCTGAAGGACTTACACTGCAAGATCACGACATGAAAATAATATAAAAATCATTTATTTGACGTGGATGCACTTACACCACAACTTTAGTGCCTGTTATAAAGATTAAAAGCATACTGTATTTAAACTGAAGCCATCCCCTCATAAGTAATAATTCATGTCTTTGATGCACGTTCTTTGAAAGTGCCCAATGAGATTAATTATTTCAATTAGACATACACTGCTCAGTTTAGTGCCCTTTCGTTCATTTAAGCTATTCAAACCCTATTTCATTGATGTCATTTTAAAATTTAATGGAGGAACTTGGATGAGTAGAGGCACAATTAATTTTTCATTTTTTAAGTTCTGAAAACTTTTAAGCATAGCGTATCACTAAACGATACTGTAACTATACCTACTTACAACTTTATGAAGTGCCAGTGATTCGGTTTTGTTTACAACTGTTATTTTTTAACAGGCAACTGGTTGTCATTTTTGTCTCCGGGTTGGACTCTTACCTGTATGCATCTGTTGCATGTTAAATCATGTTATATGAACTAATGGTTTGCCTTAAGCCTGGTTTCCATTAAATCGCAAGAATCGTAAAAATCGTGCCGTAGCAGTCGTCGCGACCCTTGCGACTTAATGGAAACGTGAGTCGAAGTGACTCTGGCGACTCAAACGACTAATCGCAAATATAGGATTATCGCGATTTTTGCGATTTTTGCGATTTTTGCGATTGCGATTCTTGCGATTCTAACGATTTAATGGAAACCAGACTTTAATACTCCAGCAGAAGTGAGGAATGTTAATTTGTGCTATAATCAATATGAAACATGTTAGCCCACAGTAAAAATACTTTCTCCTTGGATTGGAGATGAAATCAAGCATCAGCATGAACTTTTTTTCTGGCATCCAATGGCTTTAAGTGTAAACAGAGATCTAATCTTAGTTATTTGATCTGTAATCTAATGGTAGACCAGAAGATAAGACTATTTGTCATGCAGTATGTCTGTATCGATGTAGTGACTGTCATTGTTTTGTTATTACTGAAAACAGTGATAGTGTTCAGCTTCCTTTCAGGAAATGCTTATATTGAGGTCAAGACTTCCAGAAAAAGAGCATTTCATTGTAATTTATATTTGGTTGCCACTCTGATCCAGCATGAAAAGTACAAATCTTTGGAGAAAAAATATCAAAAGGAAAAAAAAAAAAAAGAAACCAATGGTCTCTGAGACCCCTTGCCTGTTGTGAGGCCAGTGGCGATCAAAAATATGACCCTTTTTATTTCTTCTTTGAAGCTTTGCCTCCATAACTTATCTGAAGTGCTAAAGCATGTCATTTAGTATCAAATATTGAGAGTTTTTTTCCTATCTGCATTTTGGAAAGGTGTGGAGATTGAATTGTCCATAACCTCTTCCTCTTTTGGTGCTCTTTCCTTGATGAGTAAAATCGTCAGGTTTAAGCCAGGGTAAAATACTGTAATTGAAGTCTTATCCCACTGTGAAAGAGTTAAATTTAACCAGCCACTTTTGTGCTGAAATTAATGCAATATTGAAATTGTTCTTTTTGGTTGAAAAGAACATACACAGTAGCCTTATTGATGTGATGGATTGGACACAGCAGAAGTTATTTTTCAGTCAAAAATTTAAATGAACAACATTCCAAAATTAAATATTGTTGAGCTCAGTAGATCATTCTAAACAGATCAAGATTCATAATTTCAAAAAATGTCTGCATTTTCTTTACTGTTATGTTAATAGGAAGAAGATCATGAAGAAAAAGAAGAACTGGAAGAAACAGATGAATTTGACATTGATATTAAAGTGTCCAATCCTGAAAAAGTTGGTAAGAATATGCTTTAATCCAGAGTTATTCCTCTGCTTAAATCCGCCAAGTGTGCTGTGCTTTAGTAATGCAGAATGTCATCAGATGGTAATTTAAAAAGAAGTAAATTTTTTTTTAGGTGATGGTATGGGAGCTTTTGTGCAATATAAAGTTACAACAACGGTACAGTTATCAGATAGCATGTGATATTTTGAAATTATGTTTATAATTAAATGATGAAGATGGCTGGACTTTATTTCTAAATCCTATTGTGTGCAATTTTCCTTCTTTCCTAGACAAGCCTCCCAAGTTTTAAGAAGCCAGAAACAACTGTTGCTCGTCGTTTTAGTGATTTCTTAGGCCTTTATGAAAGGTTAAATGAAAAATTCCTTATCCAAGGAAAAGTTGTTCCACCAGCTCCTGAGAAATCTGTGATAGGTTAGTGTTAGAGAGAACAACAATCATTATTATTATTATTATACATTCAAACTTCATTCTTATTTCTTATTGGTCAATATTCACCTGTTAATTCTCAATTTCTGGAAACTGTGACATCATTTCCATTGAATAGTGTGAATTATTTGATGGAGCTGTCCAAAAATAAAAATTATTGAACACTGATGATGTAACCACCTTGAGGCCATGACAATTACAAGGCAGCAAAAATGGCCTGCATCAGTTTGGAAAGTTAATTGCACAAGTTGTTTTCTTGTAAATCTTTTCTTGCAACTATTGCTGTTTTGAATGTATAATAAAATAATTATTGGATTTGGCTTTTGCATAATACCAAGAATTACCTAGACCTTGGTCAATGTCATCTGCCTTGGCCTTCAGCTTCAGCAGATAACATTGACCTTAATCTGGATAATATATTGATATTATGCTCAGACTCATCCAATAATTGTTTAAAATTCTGTCAAGTAAAAGAATTTCTGGATGATGCAAGGTATTACTTGAATCACATGCATATTTCTTATCCCAATGTACCCTCTGGTATCGTTTACATATCATTAAAGTACCTGCTGTAGAATTCAAAACTGGGTTACTTTGTATTAAAGGGAAGTTGTAAAGCTACTGTAAAATTTCAGTAATTGTATCCATGAAAGTTTGGCAGCCTTTAAAAGAAATAAATAACTGGGATTAATGAAAAGAACATATTTGTGGCTGGTTATTTTTAGGCATGACAAAAGTAAAACTTGGTAAAGAGGAGTCAACATCAGCAGAGTTTGTGGAGAGACGTAGAGCATCATTAGAAAGGTAAGCATTTAAATATTTGGTGAATTGGAATGAACCCATTAAGAGGCAAGAGTACACTCTACCATTTTACTCTGACTAACATCAGACAATTTTACTTGTCATGGGGATGAGCCCTGCCCTTTAATGAGTTAAAGTGTAAATTTAGTAGAATGAATTTTACATTGAGGTCTCTAAAATATTATCCTGTGTTCTCACTGGTTGTGCATGCTCTAAAACTGGTTTTAATTGAGACATTGTTTATTTTTAAATTTGTTTGTTAACACTTATGGTGAACCTTACTCTTCATAAAGGTATCTGAACAGAACAGCTTCACATCCAGCTCTAAGAGAAGATTCAGATTTTAGGCAATTTCTGGAGACTGAAACTGTAAGTACACCATCCAACACAATAATCCAGTAGTAACTTTGATTTAGACATTTATGACTGCACTAAAACAGCTAGGAAGATTAACTCTTTGGTGGCAGACCCTCATAAAATTAATCATACATGTATGTGACTTAGATAAACCTTCCCCCAAAAATTATTCAATACAGCACCTTGAAAACAGCCATTTTTCTTGCTTCCACAAAAGAGTTAAGAATTTTAGTTAGAGTTCTAGTTGTGTATAGAGGTCAACCAATAATTGGATTGTGCATCAGGTCACAAAGTTTTTCCACCTTCTCATCTGACTCATAGTACTAAAGTTTGGTTTCATGTTTATCGTTCTTTTCATTTTAGCTTCCAAGGGCTACCAGTACTTCAGCTTTAAGTGGTGGGGGTATCAAACGTCTTGTAAAAAATGTGGGGGATACTATGTTCCATTTAACCACAAAGATGTCAGAATCAGACGAGGTTGGTGTTGTGGCAAAATTCTTTGTTTGCCAATGATATAAAACTAGAATTCTGTATAGACAGTGCTAAGTAAGGTAGAAAGTTCAAAGGTTGGTAACTGCCTTGACTGATCTCAAAGAATTCCAATGTTTTGAATTTAGATTTTGATTGTAGTAATTATTGATGTTTTATTTCATGTTTGTTAAGGTTTTGTGCTTACTGCTTTGAAGCCAAACCAATATATTTGTGCCATGTTTTTTATTTCTAAACTACAGTGGTTTGAAGAAAAGCAACAAAAGATTGAAACACTTGAACAACAACTGAAAAAACTTCATCAAGCTTTAGAAAATTTAGTTAGTAATCGCAAAGGTAACAATTGAGCCAGTTTCCTGGTTATTATGTAAAGAAATAAACGTTAATTTGTTTGCATTTGAAAGTTTAGTTAGTAATCACAAAGGTAACAGAATCGAGCCAGTTTTCTGGTTATCATGTTGAGAAATAAACAATAATTTGTTTGCATTAGAAAGTTTAGCTAGTAACCACGAAGGTAACACAATTGAGCTAGTTGCCTGGTATTGGTAATCAAAAATTGTATTATTTTAAAAAATAAACTGTAATTTGTTTTCATTGTCACTTGTGGCGTGATTTGAGATATCTTTTTGTGTCTTGTAGAGCTTAGTACATCCACAACAATTTTCGCGAACAGTGCCGCTGTCCTGAGTAAGTTGTATCTACATCACAGTTTCCCATTCCCGCTGCTATTGTTGTTCTTGTCTCTGCGTACTGTTTGTGAGCAAATTTATTCCTGTTCATTTTTCTTTTACCAAATCCCATGTCGTCCGAGTCTAATCCTATTTTTTTTTCGTGCTCAAACATGTGAAGGCAGTGCCGAAGAACACACTGCATTATCGCGAGCCCTCTCTAATCTAGCAGAGGTTGAAGAAAAAGTGGATAAAGTTATTCAAGATCAGGTTGGTGTAACATCAACAATCTGACTTGGACGTTTGTAGTTAGAGTTCTGCTTGGTTTATTATGAACATTGTTATTATTATCGACTTCATTTGCCTTCGTTATAGAAGTATTACAATTTAATATAAAAAAAAAATACATTAGAGTACTGGGTACCTGAAATAACTGTAAAAGTTAATCAAAGTCAGGCACTTAAATGATGATGAGTGTTATGATTAACTTTAATGTCAGGAATTGGTTCAGGGTTCGGGATAGGGTGATGGTTTCGGTTTGGGAAACAGGATTGCTGCCTTTTGGCTTTCATTGAGTTTATCATCCAATTTATTTCATAACATATTTGTTTAACTGTAATAAGTTTGCAAAATCACTGCTAAATCGTCCCTTTATATTATCAGCTGGGGACAGGATAGACTCGTGTCTTTCCTGATTATTGTCGTTATTGTTCAATGCGTAGATGGAGACCGATTTTTACGTTCTTGCCGAACTTCTCAAAGACTACCTTGGTTTGGTGCATGCTGTAAAGGTAAGATTAGAAAATGTGACAATTTCTTTTAATTCACATTGCTGTGTGATGACAGGGACCACGGAACAGTGTATTTCAATTACTACGGACCCATACTCCCTTTTTCCCCTGCGGCCTGGATTTCTTCAGGTGCCCACGCGGTCAGGGCCCGGGTCACAGAAGAGCACCCATGTAAGGGGCAAGTTGGTGCATATCAGCGGGATTTAAGGGCATACAGTACATGTTTGCTCCAGAGCCAGTCCTGTGTCCGGGTGGTTTTTGTAGTCTAGCAACTGTTTAGTTTGACAGATTTTAAAGGAGGAATTTCAAACTTGATCTACTTTATTATTGGATTTTTTACATTTGATTTATTGACTGATTTCTTAAAGACAAACGCTTTGTGTTTGTGGGAGGTTGCTTTATTGTTTTCGCGAAAATCGTTGCACTATTTGTATATCGACCACAGAGTTTGTGGTTGATCCTGGAAATGCTGCCGCACCGTGTCTAAAAAGATCTCAATTTCACACTTTGAAAATGTGACTTTCACACTTTGTGTCAGAACTAATGGGATTCTACCAAAGTTTAACAATCCTTCATATGTTGTTTTCTCTTTTAGCTGTGCTTTCATCAACGTGTTCGCGCGTTCACCAATCTGCAGAACGCTCAGCAAACCTTAACGAAGAAACGTGAGGTGTTGGTCAAAGCAGAACTGGCCTCAAAGACTGAAAGAGTTAAACAATGCAAGGATGAAGTGGTGGAGGTAAGGCTTTCCTAAAACGGAAAAGTCGAAGTGTGTTAAACCAGGAAAAATTTGACGAACTTTCTTTTTTACTCTAAAATGGATTCTTGCATTATAAAGTGCAATTTTGCTTCACTTTTTTATTATGACTGCAGTATTTCATATTTCTTTTCCCTTTTTTTTTCTATTTGTTGCTTAGTGTGAAAGAAAGGTCGAGAAATGCCAAGACGAATTTAAAGAAATATCCAAAACTATTAAAAAGGAGTTCTCAAGATTTGAGGTAGGGTAGGAATTTCGCTTATGTTAAAACTGGACTTAGTAGATTTTATACAAACATTTAGCACACACTCTAGTGAAGGCAAGGTGCTGAAAGGACGCAATACTTTGATATGATATGATATGATATTTTAATAGATTTCTCCCTGAAAGGGCTTTTCAGAAACTATTTACAAGATTATAAAAAAAACTGAAAATATATTTCCACGTAAAAGTTACTTTTTGCTTTATCCTGACATAAGGCTTTCTTCACATTATTTGCGAGGGTGATACTTTATATTCTCCACTGAAAATCGAGTTTAAATGCCAGTATTTGATACGCAATAAAGGAACGATTGTAAGTTCTCAAAACAACAGGTTATGGATAAAACTAAGGCTGAAAAAAAAAGTGAGAAGAGTTCACCACATTGGATTAAAAATTCTAAATTAGCCGCCCCGATGGTGCGACGTAATGTAGAGGACATTACCCTGAAGGTCGTCCCACTGGGAACACTGTGCGTGCAGTAGATAAAGATGCCAGAGCATCCCTTGACTTAGCAAAGTTCATAAGTTTTTCATCCACCTTCGGAAACACGTTCCGGCTGTATCTTACAGACGCTGTTTTCTCTTTTTCACACTCACAACACCCCTTCTTAAGTAGTGTCTTTACAATTTCGAGAGTAGATGGATATATTATTACAGAAAAACTGACAAACTACAAACCAACCAATAGCAACGGGAAAGGGTGAACAAACAAACCAAAAAGAGACAAACAAAAACTATAAAACCGAAAAAGTAGCTGAGCAATGCGGACCAACTGTGCAAGCTATAATATCGATTTTCTGTTTACCACGGAATCTGTAGTTTCTAAGTTAGTTTCTTTTTTTCAATTTTCTGAGTTTTAACTGTCGCTCCATTTACCTCTTGCAGCGTAACCGGGTTAAAGACTTCCGTCAAGCTATCATTAAATACTTGGAAGCCCTCATGGAGAACCAGCAACGGGTAAGGCGCGATGCTTTCTTCTTTCCCGATTTGGGAAACATCGACATTGTTCTCGTGCACAAACATTAGATTGGACAAATAATTTTGAATTGCTGTCACAGTTTGATTGTCTAATCAAATCTTTGTGTAAGGCACATTTGCCAGTCTGATATTTTCGTGACGATGTTTGTCGGCAATTAACCTACTGGACATGCAGTCCGCGCGAGCTGTTCACGAGTAGCGGATGTTTATGGAGACACATGAGCTGTCCACGTGCAATGTACTTTTGCGAGATCACGTGAGCTGTTCTCGTGCTATGTATTTTTACGAGATTACGTGAGTTGTTCTCGTGCAATGCTATTTTACGATATTAGGTGAGCTGTTCTTGTCCAATATTATTTTACGAAAGCGTAACATGACAAACGTACTGCCAAGTCTTTGCTCAAATACTTCAATCCTCGACATTCAATATCCGACTTGACCGTCGATCTTGCCCAATATTGTCCTCTCGACCAAATGTTCTTCCATATTGTACTAAGTTGAACCCAATGAGTGTACAACGTGCTTGAATTAGAGTATGTATATATGAGTGTGTGTGTGTGTGTTTGTGGGTGGGTATGTATGTATGTGTATGTGTGTGTGTGTAGGTAGGTATGTATGTGTGTATGTGTATGTATGTATGTATGTATGTATGTATGTGTATATACGTACGTATGTATATGTATGTATGTGTATATATGTATGCATGCATGTATGTATGTGTATATACGTACGTATGTGTATGTGTATGCATGTATGTATGTATGTATGTATGTATGTATGTATGTAATGTTATATGTATCCCACAAAACTCTTAATCTCTTCTCAACTATGAATATGGTCAGATAACCAAGGTTGAGATATCCAATTAACGGCGTCTGCTTACGTTACAGATTTTGAAATATTGGGAAGGATTTCTACCGGAGGCTAAAGAAATCGCTTGAATAAAGAAATGGATTGGTATTTGTTAATTACATAGTTGATCTTGACGTGCGTTGTGAATGATCTTCTCTCGAATCAGGGAGGAACAAGATCTTGTATTGAGGGGTTGCAACCAGAAATTATGAACAACTGATGATTTTAATTGCGTTAATATGTGCCGCAGATCTTTCTTAAGCAGTAGTGGTCTTAGTCAGTCATTGGACGACGAAACTCAACATTAGATAGTCGAAAGTAAACTAAGAGCGATTAGTCGCAAATTTTAACACGAAATACACACCAAGAAACGAAATCACGAAATTTTATGAATTGATTGATTCAAATACAATATTTTGTGTGAACTAGATCTCAATTAGAAACGATCCACTTCAAGTATAACTTTCATTACTATACGGTGATTTATCGTTTACAAAACTCGATAGTTCTGCTGTGCATATCTTTCCAAATAGCTTCGGAACACTCACTCTTTGGTCGTGTATTTCTTTTTTTCCATTGTGGTTTGTGGGTAATCACAGTCCTTTGTGACCTTTGTACGATGTCTAAGATCACGTGGTTTATGGGTGATATAAAAGACATGCTGGACTTCAATATGAATCCAAGTCTAATCGAACGGTCTTGGTATTAGCGTAGATGGTGATCGTCGTGATGGTAGATTTTGGAGGTGGGGTGGTAGCATTGTTGGCCGTGACGGTGGTGGTTGTGTGATGGCGGTCTGCATTGAAACCAGTCTCCGAAGGGATGACCTCTATGAATCTCGTCTAAGGTACTCTCCGGCGGCCTTGTCAATCTTGAGGTTTTGAAATGTTACGTATGTAGCATTTCCTGCACGATATCGCCACTATGTCCATTTTAGTGCATAGCCAATTCAGAACACAAAATAGCACCATAAACTAGATTAATTTATGGCGTAGATTATCTTGGAAAGCGACGTTTCGCCCTGTCACACAACTTGATTAGCGTGGGGAGAGCTATTTACAAAGAGTTGGTTATAACAAAGAAATGTTTACGTTAGAAACCGTCGGTAAAAGGTTTGGGAAGGTGACGAAATCATAAAGATAAGATTAACTAGAAAATCTATATCAGTACAAACTTGAATGAAGAAAACAGCGAATTCAGAGAACATTTTAGTTTAGAAATGATAATAGTTTAGTTTCAAGATAGACGTTCAGAACATGAAGGTCATCACAAGACCATACAATGCGGAAATCATGTTAAGAAATGAGGTGGAACTACCATTTGATGAACGGTATACAGTATTTGTCAACGAAAGCTTAATTTTTTTAGGTAAGACCGATATTAATCTGTCGGTATTATGATAGTCCCTTCGATTTACACGACACCCTACACGATATGGGTGTTCGTCGTGTCGCAGAATTCTCAAACAGAGTTCCTACACAAAAGCTATGCAGTAAATGGGTTGAGTCCCAATTTTTACTGGACAACATATCCAATAATTCTCGCTCCACGACCGAAATCCAATTAAATAATTCGTAAATTTAAAAAAGGAAATCTTTTTAGTGAGCTTCCTGTCTCATGTCTGCGAAGATAAAGCGTTGCTTGCCTGATTGAACACTGTTAAGAAGTAATATTTGATGGAAAGCTTAGGCGTGGGAAAAACTGTCATTTTTCCTTCGTATTAGGTTTAGTTTATATATAGTATGGAAATTTCGTTAAGATAAAATACTTCAGACATGGGGCAAGTTGTTTTTCAGTACATTCTGGTTCTTTCAGTCCGTCTTAGGGGTGAGCCAGCATAAGATTGCTGGAGAAAGTTCGCCAGGCAAGGCGGTTCCTTTCTTTTGTCCTCTTTATTTTTGATTGCGGCTAGTGTTTTGGTAACAGACAAAGACATCAAAGGTTCGAATCCCTTCCTGTGAGATCGCGTTTGTATTGCGGAGGTTTTCATTAAACTTGTGATCTTAAATGCGCAAGGGGTAGGTGTCTTGCTGAATTGAGAGTCGCCTCACTATGACGGGCTTGTTTGAGAAATTTAGTTAATTAAAGCACGGAGTGTGGTCGCTTTACACAATCAAGTCGTGAGAATTTCTTCAATAGAGCGAAATAATTGTCCACGGATGTCTGTCATGTTTTTGAAAGTTTTTTTTCCCTTAGCTCGGGCATATCAGCTGTCTGACTTCGATGTAGGCATATGTCACGAAAATTTACGTAAGCAAACAGATATATATGTTTTGTTACACTTGAAACGTTTATTAAGTGTTGTTCTTTCGGCGATTAAAATGTATTCAGAGCGTACATCTGTTCAGTAAATTTACACAAGTTAGTTTTTGGGCGATATCTTTAAGACATGAAAGTTTCATTGCAGCCGATGCGTTCCTAGTTAAACCCGTGATTTTTTTAAAAAATGACGGGAAAATCTGTTTTAAATGGACATTCAAGCTATCTTCAAGTCTTGGCCGTTTCATTTGCCATGGTTTGAGGCTTTTAGGGGAAAACGACTACACCAGATGGGTTAAGAATCCAAAGGCGACATCTCTTGTGGGCTGCTGGCTGACAATGTTGAACGCCTAGGCGGGAAGATTGTACAATTTGCGGCAATCTTTAAACTCACGTTGGTTTCAAAATTTTAAACGTCACTACCTGTCATATAAAGATGCGATTGTACATTCGTATATAGTCGCTTTCCTGGATATTTACCCGCAAGGTTCGTTTTTGAAGGCATTTGCAGTGTCGTTGCTCAGACGGCTCGTTGGAAAAACACAAACCATCAATACAACCGTTAATCCTATTTTATTTACACATTTGACATTACGGTCTTTATTTGGTGAAATGATTTTTCAATCGTAGCTTAAAGACTTTAAGTCCTGATATTTTATTTACAGCCTTTTAATAACATTTACGTAGATTTCAATATCGCGTGTGTTGACAAGTAATATGGTCTGGTTTTAGGCGTTTACGTCGGTGTAACCTTAGTCTTGCGCTCGTAAACGTGAGTTTGTTCAGTTGAAATGAAACTAAGTATTACAAAGGTTTACCATTGAGACGACGTTCTTCACAGAGGAGGCCAATTAGTGTACTCATTAGAAGCCCAACTCTGAGGTACACCCTTGTGTTCTAATAGGATTTTAGAGCCAAACCGGGCTTCGACACTTGATTTTCATCACCCGAGAACCTCAGCTAGTCTATGGCTATAGAATGGTTCTCAAAATTTGGTTCGTTCTATTTTTTTCTTTGTTCTAGTTCAACGTTCTAGGCGAAACAGGGGTAATAGCGACAACGTTCGTGATGTCTTGCTGAGAGTTGGTTTGATGTTTTGGTTTCTTTTATCTTTGGGATGAAAGTTGTAACATGTGTTTCTGTGTCTTGCCAATAATAGGGACAGGCGCTGTCGAGTTAAAAAACAGACTCTCTTTTTAGACTCTGGTCGGCAGGTTTGCGATGAACCTGTTTCCTGACGTCCCCCCAGTTCTTTTCGAGAAATCGTAAAGAACATCTTCCCTCACTGACCAATAAGATGGGCACAGGACTCCGTAAGACCGAAGTTGCAAATGTCCCCTGCTTGTCATCAGGTCTAGGATATAGCAATCTCGTTCATGCCGGCTGTGGACGAGATAATATTTAAATATCCTGTTACCAGTCGTTGCTTCATTGACTGAAAACGAAAATATCTTCTTGAGCTTCTCGCTGTTCTTGTGCATTACCTCCGGTTCAAAATACTGCGCCGCAGTTATCACAAAAGGTCGCATGTCCATAATTTCTCGAGCGAATGTTCTTAAGTTGAATTTGTGAAGCAAGTCCTTACCCCAGATATTTTTAATCTCCACAATGTGTTTCGCCAAGCGCTCCGCGTCGTCGAACTTTCCCTCGATGGCTAGTTGCGATTGTACATGGGTTGAGTGTCGGAGTAATTCGCTCACGAGATCGTGGATTTCCTCGCTCATAGAACTGTATCGTTCTTTCCACGTATAAGCCTCTCTCAGCTTGTAAAGAAATGTTCGAATGCGTGGATCGTCGTTGTCATCCAAGGCGTTCGAAGCGAGCGGTAATCTGCCATCGTCAGAACTGCTTCTCTCTACGCTTTCGACGCTGCCTTCCTTAGAGTTCGAGCTTCTGCTACGGTTCCGTCGAGTACGCTTGAAAAACGAGGTCATGATAATACGAAAGATGGAACCAAACGACAAATTCGACTTTCTAGGACCTGTCGTTGTACATACACATCTGTTCTTTATCGACGCCAGCCAGATGTGTACGTAAGTTAGGATGGAAAGAAGTCTTACAATATTATAACATCGTCAAGATTGCCGTGTATATTTTATAACACACTTCTGATTGGTCACATGTCACGAGCATTACCTTCCGCCTGTCACTTTTAACTGTGTGTTTTTTACTGAACTTCCCCCGTACAAGAGCATTGCGATAAGAGTCTAGGGAATTGTGGTTTCCGCTCGTCATCACCCGGACGTAGAGATCGATCAATTTATTAAAACGCGACCACAAATGCAAACCTTTGAGCGAAAAGTGAAACTTTCTGTCAAGGAAATTTGACAAACAATATAAAATAACTTCACGTTGCTAGGAAATTACTCCTTTATCGTTTTTTTATGGAAATGTTTAATGAAATTGCAATAATTATCTGCGTTTGACGTCATTCTTTGACTACGTTATGGCTTTCCTGCCTTGTCGATATTAAATGTATACCGTAGCCCTAGCTAAACCATCGTAGAGTTTACCTTTGCAAGTCTGCCTTATATTGTAAGAAAACTTTAAGAGTTGTTGTTCTCGTATAAAAGATATTGCCATTTATCAACAGCTAACTCCTGTCAAAAAGATTCGAAACTGACAAGTGCCATGTTGAGTGGCTCGTTTCGAGATCGTTCCTTCATTATTATGATAAATGCTCCGCTTGAGAAAGGCCTGTTTAACTGGCCTTCGAAAGTGAAATCTGGCCGTTATCTGCATTACATGAAGTGAAACGGCTTTTGTTCACACAAAACGAACACACATCCCGCTTTGTTTGATCCACTGGAATAGATACTATAGAAAATTGGTTCCAATTCCACGGCGTGTTTAGAATTTCCAGAATTAATTACAGCGGCTGTCATTTGTTGAGTCACAAGGCTTGTAAATAAACATGGTCATTTGAAATGTGGCTGTCTAATCACGGTCTAACTGAATATCCTTGTTTGGACTGTATTAGAGTTCAGGCAAGTTTAGGTGGAACAGTGGATTCGAGATCAATGGATCGACCAACTAACGTCAACTGAACGAGGTCAAACCAAAAATGGTGAATGGTGACATTACTTGAAACTTGAGCTATAAACTTCACTTAGAATACTCAACATGGAAGCAGCCTTGTAACCCAAAACAAACCAAAGGGAAAGTTTTCGTACAATTGTAGAAAAGCACACACTTATAGGACAGTTTACGCAGACGATATGTGATATTCCTTGTTTGCTCCTGTGATTGTTTTTATGTCAATGAAATGGGAAAAAAGCGAAATTTACCAGCCAAACAAAGCAGGTTTTCATAAAAAATGAAATGTTGTGAGATTGTAATCAATGAAAAGTGGACGTGGAGTGGCAATATTGTTAATAGTCGGAGGAAAACTCAAACAACCAGGAATATTGCATATACAGTTATCTACTTATTACAAACTTATTCCTAGGAATCACGTCAAAATTACAGATACTACCTTTTGATGAGCGTGGTGAGAAAGAAATCGTGGAATTTCCATTTCAATCCGCAAATTACAAATTAGAATAAACCAGAAGAGTACTAATCCCAGTTAAATTAGGATTCTAATCAGAAGTAGTGGAAGGAATATCAACACGATGATGTGGGTGCCTGTCAATGCACAATAACCAAAAGTGAAACCGGTGTCTCTTTATGCTTGGTCTAATATAGGTTTTAAATTGTAAGATTTCTATAACAAAGGAAACCCTGAGTATGACTTGCACTAAAACTAAGGAACATGCGAAAGCTACTACGAGGCGTTTAAGAGGAAGTTAAAAAATAGATTTTGTTAAAAGATTAGAAAAATGACCTGATAAGGTACCCAAGGTGATGCAGGAAGAGATAAGGAAGCTAAGATGAACGGTATTCGAGCAGGATGTTGTCGACAAAAGTTCATCTTACTTTCAGGAGCCAGTCGTCATTAAGACACCATATCTAGTCTGATTAAAGTCGATGATATGAAAAACTAAGAAAATTGACTGAGATGGTTTTTTTACAAACATTTCTTTGGAATGACTGGAAATATGTCGTCACATGAAATATCAAAGAAGCTTAAATTCAGCTCCTCATAAAAATTCATATTTAAAACATTGATTCAAAGCGCTTGCTCACGACTGATTTTGCCAGAAATCGGAAAGCGTATATGTTGTGTATTTATTGTTGAGGTCCGGTTGATTAACAAATTCAAAATAACCTTTGATGGAAGAATGACAGCCTGGGGGAGGTGTTCTGGTTAAAGTAATCTTCCTGGGAGTGTACATCGCATTCACGCTGAGGTCTTCCGATAATCTGATTGCATCACAATCTTATAGACTTATCTCATTTCGTAGCACGTGTTTGTTTAGGAGTTTGCCTCGGAATCGATGTTCCTGTTTCCCCCAAACTCTTCCTCACCCCAGACCGTCGGTCCATTCCGAAGTGGCCTTTTCATGTTTCTCTGCAAAATAGCTTTATTGGTCTCTGCGGCGGTCGATTTCGGGGGTGGAAAACAATAAAAAGCATCTAAATCACAAACCACAAAAGTGGTCGCGGTCAATTTAATACGAGATTGGTCAATAGAAGATTTGATATGAAGTGCTTTGCGGAGGAAGTAAACAGGATTTCATATAAATGAAACTATCACGAAAGATGGTCGCTCAAATGGAGACAACTGTGGTCGCTTCAGTGTTTTCTTGACTTTATTTGGTAAAGTGCTCGTTTACTTCTTTTTTAAAACTTTAAGTTCTGACAGTCTCAGTTACGGTGGGCCCTCATCAAGTTGGAAGAACGTAATACCAGATATCTCCAAATGTGTGTGCGCAGTTCATTCCCGTTCACTCCTCGGTGTCACTAGTTGTTTACTTGTATAATTGACAGTACCCTGAGAAAAGATGGTGGTTGTACATTCAACCACAATTCTCTGCAAATTTCAAATTAGCGTTAATTAGATCGAAATAGGCTATAATTACCGAAATAGACATGTCGACGTTTGAGTCGAGGGTTTTGACGTTAACAACTTTGGACAAGCTTAAACGGTGTTTAATGGCTCGTCTCTTTCCCATCCAAAGGAGTCCTTTTGGCGATTGAAACTGTGTGGTTCGTGACCGACTAAAAAATCTTGCGTTAGCCAGAGACCACAGTAAAGTAATGGAAGACATACCCAGGCAGAAAGAGGTTTATGTCAGGGGACGGTCGCCAATTTTCATGCCTGAGATGATTTCCTAAAAAACAAAAGACATTAAGATGAGCGAAAAACAATTCTGGTTTATCACTGACCAAAATGTTAAAAAAAAGGACAAGATGATTGGTCCGGAAACCAGTGACAAGCTTGGTTCTGGCTACATTTGTACCTTGCTTTCCATTGTCTGTCGGTTAATGCCATGTCTAGTTTTAGAATATATATGAACTTTTATTTTGCCAAATAATCCCAAGGTATGCAATTTACGAGCGCGAAACGGAGGCATTGAGGGGCTCTAATTTCGAACTATGAGGTTATGAGGAGTTTTCCTGCGTTTAAACCTAAAGATCCACGTTGAGAAAGACACAAAGAAGCATTCTCGACAAAGCTTTTTTTTTTTTTAACTTTATTTAGCACTTTTTAGTAACCCACGTTCATGAATTTTGGCGTTTTTTTCTTCGCTCACATGAGAGGTGTATCGATGTGAAATGAAAGCCTACAGTACTTGACAGTGTTGTGCAGTACAGTTGTGGATCAAACTCGCCTGCAGCTTGAGCGCTCTTATTTAAAAGCGAGCCAGTGAATACATTCAGGATATTGGGAAATTCAAGATAATACCTACGAACTGGATTTTTTGACGCGGGGGTTGCGGAGGCGGGAGGTGGGCTAGAGAGAAACCTAGCACCCTTGTTTTCATAAAAAAAAAAAGTAGCGAAAGTCCAGCAAATAGGATGTGGTTGGCTGCCAACATTATAACTTCAGCATATATGATCCACGATTTTTCTGCTTCATCAGAAAGAACAAGGAAAATTAAAAGGAAAGGGAATGAATGCTGCAGTCTGTATTGTGGGATCAATATTTAGGCGGTGTTCTTTTCAAACAATTCTGAATTCCGATATAAAAATACACGGAATGGAAGGTTACAGGTCTTTTTAGCTTTCTTTAGTTTGCACTCTCAGAAAGAGTAACTATTGGAATATCGAAAGAAGAATGACCAATATAGGCGCCAAAAAATGCAACCTTATGATTATTTTGGGTTCACGTGGGTTTTTTCAAATATGACTAAAAAAGCACTGGACTTAATCGCCGCGGCAAACAAATTTTGTGACCGGTACAACGCAATATGTAATAGGAATTTTACAACATTTTTAGAAGTTTTAAGTACAGGTAGTGGTAAAAAAAGTCTTATTTGCATATCAATAGTATTAATAATTCAACTACCTCTCATACAAAGTAGTTTAGAATTGATTTCAATATCATGGTCAAAGTGTAAGGGCCAATGCCATTTACACGATGTGATTGTTGCATACGATTGTTCGTCTCAGCAAATGGAGTATCTCGATTGCGAACTCCCGCTTACGATTCGCCCCCAAATGTAGCAAATGCGTCCTGAGGACTCTACTGAGTTAATCACATACATCACACGAACAATCGTATGTGGCAATCATATCGTGTATATGGGCCTGATATGGAAGTCGGTTTCCCTCATAGATCTATTTTTAGAGAATCAGTGACCGTGTCCCTTGAAATAGGTAAAAAGAAAGCTTTCTTTTCAAGGTACGTAACTCAGTGAAGTCGTCTTTGCTATCCATGCAAAGACAATTTTACATTAAAAGTTTTTCTCATATATCTAACAAATTGATTCATTTTGCTGTTGTCTGTTGAGTTATATGTAGACGTATGTCATCAAAGAAGAACAAAGGAATGTCAAAAAAGTGACCCACGAGACGTAGCCAAGGAGGTCAGTGATGTTCCAAGGAAGTTCTAACGTCATTTGAACATCTACAATTGACAAAGGACAGTAAAATGTTATCTTTTTGTTTTATGCCATGTGAACTTTCTTCGAAATACTTCTCAAAAGTCGTGTCAAAAGTCATCACAAAGTCCGAGCTTGGGCATGAAGAAGGACTGAAGTTGTGTTCTTCCATGATCCATGATTTATACAAAAAAAAGCACTTGATATTGGCTCGTGATACCACTGAGAGAGCTCCGAATAGCTCTCAGGAATCGGGCCATTAATCAATTGATCTCACAGACGTCATCTGTGCACCTGTCCTTCAACGGATTATTGGTAAACATCTTTGACAAAAATGAGAATAAGTATTTTTTTTTTGTTACATAAAATACATCAGTATCTTATGGGGCGGGAGATATTGTCAAGGAAACATTGTTTTCATAATATTTCACACTTCTACCGAACGCGAAACGTTGATTTCGGAAGTAGAACTTGCTTCCCAGGGAGGTCCTCTGGGGTTAAAAGGAAGAAAAGTGTATCATGGCTGAATGTTGGATGAAATAACATTGCGCACAAAAAACATTTTTTGACACCCTCCTAGCGTGGCGGCAGTGATTTAAAATGTACATTTAAGGGGTGCTTATATGGTGGCGAGCCAGCCCTCTTGTTACGGATAGTTCTAACAAGAGGAATGGATTTCACTTCGCTTTTACATGAGAATTTTCTGGCCGTTCTAGAAGGGCTGGATCTTGCACGCATGCGTTATAGTAGGGCCAGCCCTTCTTAGTATGTTTATATGGGAAATTTCCAGCCCTCCCACTCGAGATCTTGGGTAGTCAATGGTGAGATCTCGCTTAGGAGGGCTGGCCCTCCTCTCATGTGAACGAAAACAAATTTTACAAGGGATTTCACCGGGAGGCGAGATCTCGGAAAAAAAGGCCAGCCCTACTAGGAGGGCTGGCCTTTTTTCCATGTAAAAGCCAGCTAAGAATACTCGAAATACGTTGCTATAATCGCCACCACTTCGGATAAGGTTAAGATTGGCTGAAAATCCAGTTTCCTGATAACTTAAACTTATCGCAGAAATGTGTGCCCCCGCGCTCACAGCTAAAGAGAATTAGAATTTTGGTACCTTGAAACACAAACGTTACTTCGGTGTTGCTCTGTTTGTCATCCAATTATTCCATAAAGTTAATGGGAAATTTTTTTTCCCCGTTTCCCTTGACGTTATACAGGTACTGATCGAAGAATGGAACGCCTCGAAGTACCAGGGGAAAGTCTCCCAAACTTCCACCCATGACTTGTTCTTTTAATGGACGATTGGAAAAGCGGAAAGTGATTTCACTTTCTTACTGCAAATAGCTGGATCGTGCAAATGCCTCAGTATTTATGGTAGCTAAGTCAGAGTTAAAGTGAAAAACTTACTCGAAAATTTATAAATCATTTTTACAATTGCAATTTATTAGTTCGCACGGGAATTAAACTTGGATAAATGAAAATGCAGCTAAAACTAGAAAAATCGGTTCGATCTATGACTAAATAAAACTTGAAACGTGATTAGATTGTATGAAGAACAATCCGTGCAAATCGCGGAGACCACTGATCTGGTAAAAATCACGTGCAAATAGACGCTGTACCTTTAAATCGTGCGAGTCATTAACGAGAGGTAATCGTAACACACGCCCGGTTCCGAATGGTTACCGAAGTTTGAAGTTTGAATTCTGGAATCACCACAATGTCGAATGTTTACCGTCGCAGGAAAAAACAAACTTCCAGTGAAAAGGATGACAAAAACTCAAGTTCAAGCAACGAAAAAGAAACAAAAAACTCACTCGAATTGAATATATTACTTGGTTTGGTAGTGTTTAGGTTGTGTAATGTTGGTCTCGTTCAAACGTGGTTTGTTCCTGATGAATATTGGCAGGCACCAGAAGTTGCTCACAAAATGGTTTATGATTACGGATATCAAACGTGGGAATGGAAGGAAGGGATACGAGGCTACAGCTATCCATTGATTTTCGCCATTTTGTTTAGGTGTATCCAGTTTTTGCGAATAGACTGGCCAAAAGTTGTTATTTATTCACCAAGAATTCTACAAGCCATATGTGGTGCTGTGGGTGAATTGTTTGTTTACAAGTTTGCCAAGCTGATCTGGGGTACCAAAGCGGCATGGTGGACGTTGTACTGTCACGTAACATCATGGTTCATATTTTACTGCATTACCAGGACACTTACAAACTCCATGGAAACTGTATTTATTTCAGTTGCTTTATATTACTGGCAACTTTCTGAGAGCAGAAACTTAACAGAACCTGCTAAAAGTTCTTCAGTTTATAAAGCACTTTTTTTAGCTTCAATATCATGTCTTGTACGACCCACTGCAATGATAGTGTGGTTTCCTTTGGGTATTGCAAGATTATGGAGCTTAAAATCCCAGCTCAAGTTTTTTTTCAAGTTTATACTTCCAGTGAGTATAGTAGCTATGGTATTTTCAATTGCCCTGGATAGTTGGTTTTACAACAAACTTATATTGGTGCAATATAATTTCTTGCACTTTAACATTATGCAAAACATTGGAGAACTATATGGAACCCACCCATGGCATTGGTAAGTACTATAATTGACCAGCTTTCTCCACTTCTTTTTTTAAGTGATAGAAACAATATGAATAGCAGAACTGAATTATATTTACAGTAGTGAGCCAAAGCAAGCCACTCTCCAATTTACAGCATACCAGCTAGGAGCCAGTTTACTTAGTGGTTTCTTCATGACTGATTAATGAGTAGTTTAAGTACTTTTATTATAACCATAACCATCATTATCACTACTGCTATTACTGTTATTAATTTATTACTGGTATTACTAACATTACTTTTACTGAAAATATGTTTATTGCAAAGGTATCTGACCCAAGGAATTCCAGTTGTACTGTCTGTCCACCTTGTTCCATTTTGTATTGGACTTTACTACTCTGGTAGACATATCCTGAATTGGTTTGCTCTTATTGTCATCAATCTTTTTGTATACAGGTAGTTTAAATTCCTGTTTGTAAAATTTAGTTGAACTTTTAACTTATAAAGTGAAAAACCTAGTAGTTTTTGAGTATATTTTTTCATGTTTTTCTTAGTGACAGGGGAAAAAAATCTTTAAAGTTGATAACACCTACTCCAGCTCACTAAATATTCATAAGAAAAATCCATAACTTATGCACTGCATGTCAGGTCAGATACCTCCTTAAGATAAGCTGACTTTTACCATGATGTCCACCAAGAAGTACTGTTGATATGTGTACTGTTTGATACCCAATAAAATATCAAGAAAAGCATTTTGAAATTTTGATGTAAGAAACTCTATGATGTGTCTGCTATATGTTATGATCATTTCTAATTTTTCAAATTAACCATTCTTGCTTGCATTTGTTGTAACACAACCTAGGTTAATATGATAAATGATGTACTTTTAATTTCATTTTGTAGTATACTAAGTCATAAAGAATTCCGTTTTATTTTGCCAATTACTCCAATAGCTATGTGCATATGTGGTGAGGGAATGCACCAAATAGCAGATGAATGGACTATTAACTTTAAGAAGGATGGTGGTAAAAAAGGAGAGATGAAGAATGGAATCACCTGCACTTTTAAAGGCAAAATATTGGCAATTCTTTTAATAATTACAAATGTTCCAGCTGCCATTTATACTGGTCTGATCCATCAGCGTGGCACTTTGGATGTGATGTTAGCTCTTGGAAATCAATTTCAGGATAAAAATACCACAAATTATAATGTGTTGTTCCTTATGCCTTGTCATTCAACCCCATATTACAGGTATTTATGCTTTCATATTATGCATTTGCACTTGTAACATTCCTTGCATATGCAAAGATAGGCATTCAGTCTGATGTGTAGCCTTGTACTAAAGATAGACAATTTGAGATTGTCTTTGTTAGTTGGATCTATTATTGATTACATATGTTTATTCAACAGATTTAAATATTGCAATGGTTATGTGATGATGCAGTTGCCTTATTATATACATGTCAACTTCTTATAATCATTTGACAAAAACCAAAACTTGAACAGTTGGTTGCTATTGTTTGTTGAAAATGAATTTTATGAGTGACTGCTGTCTTTACTTAATTATTGATATTAAGACTATTGGCTTGGTATATAATTTCCCATTTCATTCCATTCCATATGGTGTTTCAGTTTCTGTATCATAATCACAATGCTTTGATGTACTGGTAGGTATGATTGCAGTGTACTGAACGTCTGAGAAATAACTTTCAGGGTGATATCACATGATCTGGAAAAAGCTAGATTGTGTTTTTGATAACTTGAATTCATTATTATTGGTTTTGTCATTTCTACATCCATGAACATAATATTTGAACACACACAACCTTATTCTTCTTTTTGACAATTTTGTTTCCTTTTAGTTACATACACAGGAAAATTGACATGAAATTTCTGGATTGTAGTCCCAGTAAAAAGCAAGGATATGTAGATGAAGCTGATCAGTTCTACCAGAATCCAAAGAAATGGCTCTATGAAAGTTGTAAAAACAAACAGGAATTACCAGATCTCATTTTACCATCACACATAATATTCTTTGATGTTTTACTTAAAGTGAGTTGTATGCCAGTGACCAGCAAAGTACAAGTACAGTACACAGTGGTTAACTTATTAGGCAGTTGAGTGTTTTTGGAAGAGCTTTGAGAGTCATGTGACATGCATCAGAGAGGAAAAGTAATACTTTGGTTTAGATTATTGTGGACTCCATCATTTTTTGTTTGATCAAGTGGAAGTTTTATTCTAATCAGTTCAAATTTTAGAGGACCTAAAAGCATGACTACAAGTATATTTTGACTAAATACATACGTACCTACACACTCACTTAACATTCAGTTGTTCTCTTTTAGGATCTTCAATTACAAACAACATTAATTTTATATAATTTTGTCTTAGGATATAAAAGATTTTTTAACAGAACACATGTACAGAAAGGTAACTTGAAAGAATGGGTGATCTCTTAGTAATCTATTAATAAAAAAAATTGAGTTAAAATATGAGGTACTATTGTCCTCTTTTTAATTGCCATTATTTCATTTTCAGTGTGGAAAGTTCTTTTACAGCCATTTTCCTTCTGGAAGAGTGGGACATTCAGTTTTGCTTTACTGCAGAACTAAAAAGGAATCCTCACCGTGATATTGTAGTGCATAAGCTGTGATCTGTATTCTCCATGCTTCATACCTTGAGCAATGCCAATAAAAAATAAAATGTAGCAGGCAATCATGTTATTAAATTAACAGAAAACATAATGTAACCTATGTGGTGTAATTCTGGTTTGTTTGTGAAGTTGATCTTGTTCATTAATCAAAATAGGTTTTAAGCCCTTATCCCACTGCTATCAAGGCTAGCCATTTCTTCTGAAAAATAACATCTGGCAAAAACCATGACCAGCTGACAATTTCAAGAAGTATAAAATAAAACATATTCCAAAGAATAATGTCATCTTGAGAACTCAAGATATGAGTCAATACAAGATAAAACTATTGTTGAAACTGTGATATTTTGATTTTATTTCAACTGCTTGATTCATGGTGGTGAAAATTTCTAATTAGCATGATAGCATCTCAACATCTCAGCATGTAAATAGGGATTACCTATAGTGTTTCCTAATTCCATCTCGATGATGTGATCACACCTCCTGTATATAGACTCTGGCATGTTATTGTAATATCATTCTGTCTGAGGATGACTTTGAAATATCACAGTTTCAACAATAGTTATCTTGTATTGACTCATATCTCGAGTTCTCAAGATGACATTATTCTTCGGAATATGTTTTATTTTATAACATCTGGCATTAAGCACACAATGGAGAAGACTGTCTCAGGCAGAGTGGGTTTACACCTCAGCCATTGCCTGATGCAGAATACAGTTGTGTGTAACCAGAATAAAGGTACAATGAGTTCTACTTCCTTAATTAAAGATGAAAGAATTAATCCAGTTTAACTCATCAAGGGGCTGGGTTCTTGTAAAGAGTTAATGAATTAAATCCAAATGCGTTTTCAAACATTTATGGTCACCAGCACACATTGAAGTGAATTGTGGAATTTAACTCTCAGGTGTTGACCTGTATCAGATCAAATTTGATGTGCATTGGAATTAACTTGAAGAGCCACCTTGAGGGCTAGAAGAGTCAACTTTACAGTTATCACTAATAACTACTGATTATTAGTGGTTTTCATCAACTCCCTGTTTAATCCATTTTTCTAGCCTTGCAGCAATACTTCTGTTGTTATCTATTAAATTAATTTGTGGAAGTCTGGTTGGTTTCAACACTTTAATGCCACAAATCTATGAAACAGCAATGTAACATATTAAAAGTACATCTTGCCATGAAATCATAAATAAAACCTCAGGTGAACTAATTTTGCTCAAAACTGCCACCCTATTTGACTTAAAGCAAGCACAGGAAAGAAAGAAATATTGAAAGAATCCTTGTTTTGATATTTGAGAATCATTCAATGGTGAAAGTCCTTTGGCTTGATCAGCCAGTAAATTTATGGAAGTGAAAGTTCGGTAAATTTTGATTTCTGTACAAAGTAATTTACAATTCCCTGCATTCCCATCTGGTGGTTCTTTATAAAGGCATTCCTGTGAATCATCAGCACCCCAACAGATTTCTTCAATATGGTATCTGTGGATTTGTTGGATTTGAAAGCGGTCTTCTGAAGCACAGGACATGTTTCTCTAGAAAGTAACAGAATTGACAATACGATAGATAATACGTCAATAAAGATAAGTTTGTGCATGGTTTGTGATACATTATGGTCTTATCGTTGCTGCTTGGTTTTAGTTTAGCATTTTTCCGAGCCTACCTGGATTGTGAATCATATAGTGTTCCCATCCAATCGACTGTTGAATTCCAATTTGTCGCCATTCTTCTTCGGTCATCAACTTCCTGGGTACATGTTTGGACAGTTCTTTAGGTAGAATGACGTGCCTAGCAATGGAGAATTCATATTAACAATAAATGTAAAGATGTCGGCTCGCTTTAAGCTCCGTTTCTAAACACAAACCACGTGTAATTTAAGATGCACTACAATGGCCACGAAACGGAAACTTCAGACCTCAAAAAAAAACGTCGCCGAAGAATACGAAAATCCCTTATTACCTGTATTCATAATGGTCATCCTGGTACTTTTTGGAATAGTATATATCGGCAGCAGACATTCTTGAACAACAAACAAGTTCTTTCGGTCCTTCGTCGATGATAAAGACTCAACCAGACGTACTACTCTTGGGCTACCTTCGCCACGACGAAAAATGGGAAATATAAATTTTCTCATCACGTTCTGTTTTGAATGTTACCTCCACGTTCGTGATTGGTTGTTTTGACCAAATTCGTAGTTCTGATTGGTTTATCAATTTTGGAAACGATTTTACTCTGCCTCGTTTTCAGTCAGATTGACTAATGGTACGGGAGGGGGTATAAAGGAAAGGATTACAGGTCACAAAAATGAGTGTTTACTCTGTGAACCTAGATTTCCCATAATATAGGACACAACACATTGATTTATCAGGAGGAATTCAATGTGGGATGGAAGACGGAAGTGATATAATTGATTCTGTATTGTCTAAAATCCAGAAAGATCCACTTGCTGCTGATTTCCAGATCAGCTTGTTTGTGTCTGCTTTGTTGAGTTACAGACACGACAGCGTACTTCGGCCTTTTCCATCAGGATATTTTCGCGAGAATGGAGAGAAAAATGTTGATGCCTTGGTGAGTAAACTGTTATTATTGTGGAAGAACTTGTAGTACTGGAGATGAACCTACATCGTTGGGTAAGGTAGACTTTACCAATTGGAGATCTGAGGTAAAGGGTGTTGGGGTGGCATAATTGTATAAATAGTTGGGGGGGAGGCTACTGTTGGTATCAACTACGACATAAGTCAAGGTACAGCATACGAATTGGGTGAATAGGTTGTTTGCTCAAACACTGATTTTTATCCTCTACTTTTCAGATAATATCTTTTGGGTATGGAACTGTTCTTAAATTTTGAGGGTTTACCAGTAAGGGTTGATGTAAATTATTTGGTGAACAACTGAAATGGATTATCCTGTTAATTTAGAGAGAAATTGCTTGTCAGATACCAAGTGTTAGACAGCTTTTGCAGAAGAAGAATAAACTCCCAGTAGATGTGTGGAGGTTAATCCAATGGATTATTGACGGTAGAAATATAAGAATACAACAAACTTCAACAGCAGCCATGGTAACATTTATAATCCTCTTATAAAAATTATTTGCCCGTTAATACTCTCATGAAAAAATAATTTGATAGAATTTAGCTTTTTGTTGCATCTCTGCCTGATAAGATATGAAAAGTGATAAAAAGTGAGATAAAAGTGATAAAAAGTGAGATAGAAAGTGATAAAAAGTGAGATAAGATAGAGGTGAGTGAAAAGTTTAGTACCAGTAGTTCAGTAACATTGATGTTTGTGTTCATCACCAGGAACTAAAATTATCATTAAGTGATGGCTAGCTGCTGTTGATTGATCTTGGAGGTGACAGAATGTGTGAGGTGACTGTGTCCATTTTTTGACTCCCTAAATATATATATATATATATATATATATATATATATATATATATGTATATACGTGAACGTTTAGGTTTACGAAATGCAAAGAGGGCTCAATAATGCAAAGAAAGAGCAAATGGGATTATATCGCTTACCTCAAAAAGTCACTACAGCCTGTTTCATCTTGGGAAAGAATCTTCAGGTGACTGACGAACTTCGAAACCAGGAAGCTTTTTATGCGTAGGCCGGAATGTGGGCGTTAGGGTGTGGAACAATAGGGGGATTTTGTTTTTGTTTTAGGTTGTTTATGCGGAATTTGACCTTGTGTGGGCAGGCCGAAACTATTTCTGATCTTTTGTTTAGCAAGTTATTTTTATCTTTTACGTTCAAAATAGAAAATTTTTCCTCTAGACATAAATTACATCGTTTTGATCCTCCTGAATGTGAAATAGCGTGTTTTAAAATAGACCATTTTATGGTGAAATCTTGTTTGTTGTTTTTCAAATTCCAAATGTGTTTAGAAAGCTCCGTTTCATTAGAATATTTTATGTGTTGAAAAGACTTAGTGTGGTTACGATATATATATATATATATCTGGAAAAATGCAAGTATGGGGAAATTAACAAGATACAAACTGGCAATTTATGAAGCAAGGAGCTCATATCTTGAGAAAACATTTAAGTAGCCAGTGGATTGATATTTTGGTATATGTCACCACTAAAAAAGTGTTCTTTATATATAGTTTGATGAAATTACCAAGAAGACAGAAAATTCCAGAAGGTGTCCCTCACCATCATATATTTTTGAACTTAAATACAGTGATTCTTTAAATGCAAAGTTTGCAGAATTGTGCCAGAACATGCAAGTGCTTTATGGTTACCATGGAAGCAGGATTGAGAATTTTCATTCGATAGTACATAATGGATTACATGCTCACCTTAATAAGGTAAATATGAAATCTTTAAAAAGTTGCTGGTTCAGAGAAGTATGATAAGGAGAAAATCTTTGCAACAAGGAGGCAGCTGTTGGTGTATGGCAAAACAAGTGCCCTATGGAATAAGCAGATGGTCTATGCATACCCATTTGGAATAAGTTGATGCTTTATAAGTACTCCTCTACCAAAAATTTTTTCTCAATTGTTTCCTTTAGAGTTTGTTAAAGCTTGATGAAATTTTGTGGAGTGAATTTATTATCTTTGTTTAAGGAACAGAGAACTCTTGTTGTGTTCTCTTCAAGTTGAAGGAACACAAGTTAAGGTCAAGGAGAAATAGAAATGGTGATAGGAACATGTACGTGGAGGTTGAGCATTACGAGTGCCATTCCGAATTCTCACAAACTTCCTCGAATATTCCCCCCATTTAATAGGAAAATGTTTTATATTTTCTTTGTAAAATGACCGGTAGAAACAGTAGAAATAACACTTGTTTTTAATACCATGAAAGTGTGTATTCTACTCAACATGTCCTATGCACTGCCCTCTATCATAATGTAAATGTTGAGATGAACACTGAGCTCAATCTTAACTGGAATGCTGTGGTCAACACTGAACTCTGTAGTAACTGGCAGGGTGACTTCAATCAATGATTGCACCAGAAATGGAAGCCAAACATGACTGACATGGAGACTCATTTGGATGTCAGTTTCATACCCCTGCGCGGTCATCTGGTTACGGAGGTCAATGAACGTACGTGTTGGCTTGAACTTTCAATTTCTCCATCGAGTTTTATAAAGTAAAACGCATCAGCTGTGATTGGGCCAGCAAGTTTACCCTCTGAGTACAGGAACACGGCTCGCGTCATTTTCGTGTTACAGAATAAGACTTGCATGCGATTGGTCCCTCGTGGCCTATGCCATTAACTCAGGCGTACGCAATTTCAGCTTACAATGTTACAATAGCTTTGTGAATCGAATACTTGAGACAGAACAGTCGTATATGACATTCATGCGGTGTAGATCAGACTAGGCTGATACGATATATCGATATACCGATAAATATCGGTTTTTTTTAAATATAGGTTAGTCGGTTTTTTAATTTGCAAAATATCGATATACCGAAATCCACGGTATTATCGGTATTGCGCGTATGCTACTACTGACTGTTGGTGTTTTTTCTGCTTGTTTACATTTGCTATTTGACCAAGAACTGTAGAATTGATGACAAAGACCGTCTGCCAAACAGTGCCGCTGAGAGTAAAGGATTTGCCGACTTACGTTTCAAATAATCGAAATTCGCATCTACATGAAACTGCGTGTTATTCGGTTTTTAATTCACGCAATTTTAAATTCAGTTGGTAAAACGTTTTTCTTGTGATGTTTTTGTGCTTGGTTAAAAAATTGGACTTAATATTAAATTTCAATCGTGGTGAAATATCGTTATATCGGTATTACCGTTTTTTTGTTTTTTTTTTCAATACCGCGTCAGCCCAGAGCAGACCTGAGAGTCCAGTAACTTGGATGAGGTCACTCCACTTCCAAAAAAAACCCAGACACTTTGCCAGTAGACATGACGTCATTGATGTTTCTTTCACAGCACATAGACAAACGAGCTTGTATTTCTTAGAAACACCACTTTCGGCCAATCACCGTGCACGTTTTCGAAATGTTATTTTGTGAAATCGCATGATGTCGGTTGAATTAAATTAATGCCAATTTTCAAGGACTAAATCTTGAACTCTTTCCTAGAAGAGAAGGTGCTGGAATATCCTTTGATATTTGCTCATTTTCAAGCTTTCAGGTTTTCCATGAATTGTTTCTTTAGACGTCGTTATTCGGAGAAGGAACATACCTTTCTAGTGACCTTAACGTGAGTATCTTGTACAGCAAGTTCGGGGAAGGCTGGAAACTGAGCATTCTTGGCGAGAAGCTTAGTTGTATTGCCGTATGTGAGATCATAGACCATCCAGACGTGAAAAGAGCTGTAGAAGGACCGCGGCAAAGATCTCGTTCCCGAGCGGAAAACAGTGAAGGCGGTAATGTCCCGGAGAAATACTTTGTGGTTACCAATAACCAGTTCGTACGAGTAAAGTTTGTTTTAGTGTATCCAAGCCGCTGCTGCTCTAATACGTAAGTATTTATCAATGTCATATCAGTATTTATTAATGTCATATCAATAAGTATTTATCAATGTCATATCAGTATTTATTAATGTCCTATTAGTAGGTGTTTATTAAAGTTATATCATTAAGTATTTAATAATGTTGTATCAGTAAGTATTTATTAATGTCACATCAATAAGTATTTATCAATGTCATATCAGTATTTATTAATGTCCTATCAGTAAGTGTTTATTAAAGTTATATCATTAAGTATTTAATAATGTCGTATCAGCAAGTATTTATTAATGTCATATCAATAAGTATTTATTGATGTCATATCAGTGAGTATTTATTAATGTTACATCAGTAAGTATTTATTGATGTCCTATCAGTAAGTATTTAATGTCATATCAGTAAGTAATTATTAATGTCATATCAGTGGGTGTTTATTAATGTCATATCAGTAAATATTTAATAATGTCGTCTCAGTTAGTGTTTATTAATGTCATATCAGCGACATAAGGAAGATACTTTTCATCAGAAAGCTGCTTTAACCCTAAGATAGAGAGCGGCATAAATTGAGCACTTGGTTTGCTTCTAAGGCATGACAGGAGCCGACAAGTTAATTCTTTGAATGTTTATCGTGGCAGTGAAAATACAAATCAGTTTGTGACTAGAATCATGTCAGCTTATAAACAGCTGAGCTTTCTTGTCGACTCTCGATGCTCAGATAAAGTCATAATCAGGAGCACAAAAATGCGTACACATGGTGGTATACAACAATCTGATCTCTATGACGAACAATTTGTGGGCGTTTGTCGCGATGACCGCCAGATTCCACCGGACGAAAGAGCTTAATGATAGATAATAAAGCGGCGTCCTGGCAAATTTTTCACTTGTTATCAACAAACAGAGGTTCTAATAGAGGTTAAAATACGAAGATGCCACATAAGAATCAGCAACAACTGAAATCTCGTTTTTGACCCAGCTAAAACACCAGCCCCATCTGTAATGTTTTTGAAACTTGTTCCAGATATTCCTTTTATTTTACATTATTAATAAAGTTTGCACTATCTTCCAGGCATTTCTATCAGAACGTGTGGATATTCCAACATCCTTTCGCTTCTTTAATGATCGTCTATATGTTGTGCCTTCTTTTTCTTGGATTATCAAGGACTAACGTGTTTGAGCAGTTTTATAAAAGACTAAAGAAATCATAAAGACGACTTCCAATTCTAAATATTGTAAACAAACTGTAATATATCGTAATATAGAGGATTAGTCTCTATTTATTTCCGTCTGTGTGTCCGTCCGTCCAGGCCTTTCAATAACGTTCAATCGTTCGTTGAATAACCACGTTGGAAATCGCAAGACCTACGAATTACGATCCTTGTGTGACTGCATCATTGATTTCCCAAACTTTTCCATGAACAGAAATTTTTTCAAATGGCTTCTTTTTTCTTTTTTTTTTCTTTTTTTTTCCAAATGGTTACTTTTATATTTACACTTCATAATACACCCTTCAAACGCGTTTAAACCGTTAACTCTTCCCCAGTGCTGTAAGACTTGTATTGTTTTACTGTGGCTGAGGCCAAACGATTTTACTCGTCAGGGGAAGAGCTCTCACCGGGAAAGAGTTCGCCGCGATAACGGACGAGTGCCTAAGCCAGGGCCTGAAGTACTGATGCAGCTGGGCCCCCTCTTCAGAAATATTGGGAAGGCAATAGCTCCCCCCCTATTTCACCGCTTGTGACAGCAACTTTTCAAGTTTCGTTCGAAACGTTTTAAGCCGGAGTCGCGTTGAACATCGAACATCGCCCAGTTTGATGGGAATGCTCTTTGATCTGAGAAAAACATACAGCGCAAACCGACCCTTACTCCATCTCTGACGCAAGGATTTTGTTTTTCGCCCTTTGAATCGAAAGGTCTGTCGTTCACATGAGCTGGTGCGTGACTGGCCACGTGGAAGGCAAGATGAACAACGTGACCACCTAAACTACCTCTTACATTAATTCATGATTTCGCAGTTATATTCGTGATTTAACAAGTTTGCCTGATTTATAAACTGCAGTATGTATGGAAACAGATCTGGCTAGTGGATAATTTAATACCCACAACTTCATAAGATCTGAATTATTTCGGGGATGGCAGTTATGTTATCTCCAGTGAGGTGTCCTAAGATTTGAGGTTGGCGTGGGCACGATTTCTCGAGAGCGTTTTCAAGCAAGTGTCCAAAAATTGGTTATGATAAAACCTAAATCGGCAATTTCGGAGAAAAACCCCAAACTATTTGGAAATTCTATTATGACGTAATTCAAAGCAGCAGAGGTATGACGGTATATTATAAAGGTCGGTGAGTTTGACGTGTTTCTTACATCATTCCCAATACGAAATCACAAAGAGCAGCATTTCAGTTGGAAAACGCCGTCAATATGGGTGTTAAAATCGCGGCGTTTTGTCTGCTTTTGACGATGATTTTTAGTAGTTTTGTCAAGGGTCACTCGCACAATAATGGCACAAGTCCTTCGCAAACTACAACCTTGGTCATGACAAAGCCAACAACGAATGGGCGTCCCTCAAAAGTTGAAAGTAAAATGTCTAGTACAAGAATAACAGCAACAACCAAGCAGAACTCGGCCAGTTCTACAACGACGTCAAAGGTACCTCCAACTACTCCTCGGTCCGAAACAAAGCCAACTACAACAAATACAACCAAGAAGCCTGACGAGTTGTGTCAAAACAGAAACAAAACGTGCTCATATTGTACAGATGACAGCAGCTGTTTCTACTGTGGTTCGGATAAAACGTGTCGCAAATATGACAAATCCAAAGTGATTCCTCGTCATTGTAGCGGTAATCATTGGTACTGGAGACAGTGTAAAATACCAGGTAAAAATACGTATTATAGGGGGCTGACTCCATCATGAAGGCTAATTACTGTCGGGTGTAAAAAATTTCGTAGGCTACATTTTTTGAGACAGTTTGCAATTCACAGAATTTTGCCTTTTCGGACTAGTTCCAGGCGAGCAAATTATGCTAGTGGAATACTCTGCCTAGGGAAAATTAGACTTAAAAGTTGACAATCTTTCTGCATTTTATGCTTGAAGTCTTGTACTACCCTGCTAGGTCCAACTTAACACTTTGCTGCTCTTCATTTAAAGACTTCAAGGTTGATTTGCTTCCTAAGAATTTTGATCACTTGGTCAAAGTTGCTTTGAACAAAGTCATCCTTAACATTGTTTGCCAAAAAGTCAAGGGAAATTGAACTTACATCAGCTCTTGCATGGTCTTACTTCACATCATTAGCTGATTTTAATTGAAACAAATTTGATTGCACTATCAAAGTTCCCTGGATAAAAATCAGCCTTTAGAGAGCTTAAAAAAGAAGAGTTCTTTATTCCAGTTGGGCAGGAGGAAGGACTGGTACAGAACTGAGAGCACAGGGAAGAGTGTTTTAAATTTTGAATGGTATATTTTTTTCAACAGGGTGAATAATTTGAAATATCAAGACAGGACTACAAGTGACCCTGAAAATTTATGGGACATTTGGTTCCTTAGGGTAAAATTTTGGGTGCCATTCAAAAAATATTGTAGTCAATGAGTATTTGTCATCAGATAAACTTGGATCAGGTTTTTCAATTTCTTCCCCTCATTTGTGCTTTCATTGTCAGAACTTCCAACTTCTTAGTGCTACTCTAAGTGAACAGACCCATACCAGGCAAGTAGAGAAGAGCTCTTCTTGACTGCAGATGGGATTCAAACCTGTGACCTTTGGTTTACTCATCTGACACTCTAGTGACCAAGCTAGAAGGCCAATCTTATACAGTTTTTCTCTACTTGCCTGATATGGGTTTGTTCACTTGGAGAAGTGCTAATATCCTTGTCCATCACCCAAGTACATAGTGCCACACAATTACTTTTCAACTTCTTGGCCTGTTTTTTGTGTTTTTCTTTGTTCTTGGACTTGAAGAACAAGTAAGCCATGTTTTTCAGTCTGAGGTAGCAAGGTTCTTTACATACAGTACCATTGCCCAGGTTAGAAACATGTTTGATCAATATGCCAAATAGCTGAATACTGAAATGCCTGACTTTTTTTTCTCTACCAAGTGCTTTTGGGGAAAATTTTAATGGCCAAATTCAAATTTTAGGCCTATTTGTGACAGGTTTTGGTGACATTTCAGGCCCAGTCAAGAGAGTTCTTCAGCTCACTAAATGTTGATCATGCTAAAGGACAAATCTTAATTTTATCCTTGGAAGAAACTACAAGCCATTGACACAATAATAAGGCATAAATGTTATTTCCAGTTCTTACAACATCCAACATTTTTCAAAGCAAGTTTATTTAGTGAGTTAATGGTAAAAGTGACCAATGTTGACAGTATGAAGTAGTAGATGTCATCTTTTGAATTTGAAAATGTACTTAGTGGTGTCTTTGAACAATGGTTTAGGATTTCATGATTTCAGTTTTGGCAGTTCAATCACTTTGTGTTGTTTTTGTTTTAAGCCCAGGGGTCAAGAGTTCTTGACGTTTTAACGCCTTTCAACATTTTTCAATGATGGTGAATGTTGTTGAAGTCTGGGGTGGACAAACACATTCAACATACTCCACTATCATTAAGATCAATATATATAATTATATGTTGAGCGCATGTTGAACAAAAAAATTGAACATGTTCAAATTTCTTTCAACATCGCTCAACAACGTTCAACATCAACATGTTGCAAATAACAATGTTGAGCGATGTTGAGTAAAATGTTGAAAGCATTTGGCTAGCGCTTTACCCAACGTTTAATACTGCCTTCGAGGCAACCTACTTTTTATCATTATTGATTTTGATTGCTGAGTGTTTCAGGGCTATTTCTTGATTCTGTTGTCCTAATCTTCTGCAGGGAATATTTTGATCATCGTTATACCAACAGTAGGTGGAGTGTTTCTCATCATGATGATATGCTGTGTGTACTGCTGTTGTTGCCGGCGTCGTGGGAAGAGCAACGCCGAGCGTGAAGAAGCCAGGCAGAGGCGATCCCGATTGGAGAGACAGCAAAGAAACGAGGAAAGACGGCAGACAAGGAAGGCGAGACAAGACGCCATTCGTATGAAGTACGGATTGCTGCAAAATGTGGATGATACAGAGGATCCTATGGTGTGAAAACTGCACGTGAATCTGCATTCATAACTGGTCAAAATTGGAGGGTTTTTTTTTTTTTTAAATCTGTCGCAAACACACTGCAATACGAAGGACTAGTTAAATAGTTCATTGCGGGATTGTCTCGTGTTTTTGTTTTTTACACTATTTTCCCAATGTGTTGGACGTACACTGTAGTTCTCTTTACCGAGTACAGGGTGAAACTGTGTACTTCCTTATCTATTTACCACACCTAGGCAAGCCACATGAACTGGAAGTTAATTTTACCGTTGTTCATGTCCTTCCTTAAATAATCACCGAGTGGTATTTCTTCCAATTCGAATTTCATTTGCCCAAGAAAAAGACTTACAGTCCTTGACTACCACTTGAATATAGTTTCTTCAACTTCTTCCGGATTACGAAATACTTTATTGTAAGTGAGAGTGGCAAGGGATTCTTTACCTTTTAGTCAATTTAAATACAAAACACAAGATTTTAGAAACTCTCTGTGCCAACTGTGGATCATAGGCTTGGAATAAAAACATCCTATTTGTATTGGTAATAGCATGGTATCGAGTACAATTTGGAAAAACCCGCGTAAGTGAGTTTTTGAAAGACTATAAAAAAACCCAGCAGTTCGAAGGACGAGTGCTGTTTGAGGTCTTTGAAAAACTTACGGGTGCATGTTTTTGAAAGTGGCACGAGAAATCATGGTATTGCCAATTAGTGATATACATGAGAAAAGTAATACAGTGCCAAAATTCAGTGCAAATGACTGTATTACCATTTTTTGGCACTCTGTTACCTTCAAAATTACACTGTTCTTTGCCAATCAGAATCAAGAAATTCTTTCATAGATGTTATCAAGGACGGATTTAAAGGTGATTTGGACCCGAGCGGTTGTTAAAAGTCTGGCCATTTCATTTTCTCAATGGTAAGTTTTCAATAAAGCTAAGAGGAAGAACGATAGGTACTAACAATTGCACCGTTCGTAATTTGTAACGGCTAAGTACAAATGCAAAATTTACCTCGGTAGAATAACGAACCGCGTTTGCGTAAAGCCCTGGCCAAACGATCTCGACATTTTGCTCAACACCATTCAACATTGTTGAACTATGTTGAAAGATGTTGAAGTGAGGGATGGCCAAACGCATTCAAAACACTCCACCGTCGGCGAGATCAGTATAAATGTTGAACTCATTTGGAATAAAAATTTGAACCTGTCCAAATTTCTTTCAACATCGTTTAAGAATGTTCAACCTCCTCCAACATGAATGAAATGTTGAAAGCGTTTGGCCGGGGCTTAAGTCGTATGAAATAGCACGAAAGCTATTCACGTACCCTTCGTGCGCATTGTCTTTGCATGAGCCCCTTTCGGCGTTGATCCTGGACGGTCGCCTCATCTGCCCCCCTTAATCTGTCACAGTCTTAGTAATTCTGAAACCCCACAAATGCACATGTCGATAAACGTCGTGCGTGATGTTTCTCGAGAGAAATTTCTTGTAACCTTCCAACTTACCTAGCTTCGCAACAGGCATGAACACACGGTAAATAAAGGCTCGTTTAAACTGTTTCAACATTCGCTTCAACATTGGCCAAACATTTGTTGAATGAAAGGTTGTGATCGTTTGAACAGACGTTTCAACGGTGTTGAAAGTTGTTGAAAACACGTTGAAACAACTCCGAATTTGTTTAAGCATTGTTTCAACATTCGCTTCAACATTGGCCCAGCATTTGTTGAATGAAATGTTGGTCGATTCAACATTTGCTGGACTTACGCATGCGCATGTCAAATCTATTCAACATCCAAAATAGCGTCACCCAAGTGTCTGCACAATGTTGTGTGGATTGTTGGAATCGTTTGAACAGCGTCTCACAACATTCTGGAGTATTTCAAAACACTCGCCCAACAAATGTTGGGCGAATGTTGAAGCAAATGTTGTAGCCGTTTAAATGGGCCTTAAGTCTACTGGCCAGGATGACAATAAAGAAAATAATATAGAATGTCGTGAAAACAGTCGAATCCCTGCAACTTAAGTGCATGATCATGTCAGTGTGTGATGCCACGCTTTTTTATCTTACTGAACATTGTCAAATTTGTGTCCCGTTGAGTACAAAAGAACCGCTTTAAGTGTTTACATAGTTACGTTGTAGTATAGTAATGGGAGTTTCAGTTTTAAAAACGAACTTATTTGAAAAAAGGAGGACCTTTATTCTTATGACCGCAAACCCAAAAGGAAATCGAGTATTCTACGGACATGTAGAACGAACGTTGGCTATAGTAGCCGCTACATGTTTTGTTTTGAAGTAAGAACACAAAGACGTTTTCCATATTCAATTTCATTCAATCAAGCGTGAGTTGTTCTCATTTACCTATCGGCGATCTTAATTTCTACAACAGGTTAAGACTGACTAACGGACTGGACTTACCACGTGCGAATCAAGTTTTTATATAATGAATCCATAATGTCTAAAATGGGTTTGGAAGCTGTTATAGCGAGCAAGTAAGTAGATTCTTTAATATATGCAATGAATTTTGCTGCTATATATGCCGATGGGGAGTAATGATCACACAAGAGTCGTGACTCTTATCTGTTTGGGGATGCTTTCGTGGAAGGATTTCATTCTGGGCCGACGTTTTCGCCTTGCAAAGAAAATGTTTAAGTGATTTACCAAAGTTCTCGATGCAGCTAGTCCCTACCAATTAGTGGTTGATCACATTATAACGGTACGAATTGAGACTGCCACGGGAGTGGAAATTCCCTAAAAAATGAAGCCGTTGTCGCTTTGGACCATAATCCGAGTTTCTGTTCACAGAGACAACATCTTTCGTACTCTTCGCCATAAAACTGGCCGATCTTAAGAGATTCAAAATGTCCACGGAGAAAATTTGGTAATGGTTCGAGTTCATTTTGGTCTGACGTCATTCGTGTCGAGCCAGTGCTCGGAATGAGTCGGAATGTCCTGAGATGACGATGCGGTTTGTTCACTAAAACCAGGTTTAGAATGGTGAACGACATGAAGTTGTGTCGGTGCGACTTCGTATCGGTCTCATGCAATCAGCCTCCCAGATATGAAAAATAGAGCTAGGCTATTAGCCAGGTACATGACATAGAGCTGTAGTTCCCTTCGCATGTACCAAGCTGAAAGGCATCATTCCAGCTATATCGCTAATTGGTTTCAAGTTTGAAAAGATTTTCTGGCAGACTTTAATGCTTGGCGAAGCATTAAGTTATCAAACATTTGCTGTGATTCATACAGGTAGTTCGGTGGTCGTTTGAAATTCAACTGGTTAATTCTAGTCACTAATACTGAAGTCCACTAATGGGTGGGTTACACGGATGGGGAACGTCAGCCCATGCTTACAAAGAAATGTTTAAAATTTGAGAGAAATCTCTGAAAATCGAGTTGATTTGGTTAAGAACGGTTTGCTTGTCAAACTAAATGCACGTTCAAAATAGAGATTCTACAGAGAAGATCATTGTTTTCTATGTAAATGTACTGATTCATCAGCTGAAAATTCGGTTACTTAGCGAGAGTTACGGAATCCTGTGGTTAAGAAAGAGTTGACAGTGCCTCAATTATAGCCAACGTTCATGGTATTTAACTAGGTTATTTAGTGACTATGCAGGTTATTTAGTGACTATGACTGAACGAAGGCTTTTTAATTTAGAATTTTCTTTGTCCGATAGTATAAGAGATTTTTAATTCAAATAATCAATTCTATTCGCCCGTAGTGAGGTCAAAACGTTCTCATCATAACTGTTATTTTCACCACCATTATTGTTACGATCACAATCAAAATCATCCTTGTCACCACCGTCATCATCAACACCGTCACCATTACCAACATCGTCAGCATCATCGTTATCATCATAACGTCATTGTCACCACCACAACCGTCATCTTCATTCCCACTACCATCATTATTATCCCTAACCCTAACCCTAACGTCATCTTCATTCCCATTACCATCATTATTATCATTATCACCATCATCATCATCCCTATAATCATTACCATCATCGTCATCGCCATCATAATCATCATAATTATTATCATCATCATTATCGCCATCATCATCATCATTGCCATCATCATCGCCATCATCATCATTATCATTAACGTTATTGTCGTCATCATCACCATCATATCCACCACCACCATCATTGTTGCTATCATCATTACCACATCAATATTAAAATCATCATTATCACCATCACAATTATCCTTATCATGACTGACATCACTATCGTTGGTTAATAAAAAATCAAATAACTTTGGTGAAAATAGCAAAAGTTTATCATGGGCATCCGATAATTCTAATCGACTCCGACTGTTTTATGTTGACAAGTAGTATTATGGTATTTGTATTTGATATCATAATCTTTTTAATGAATATATGGTGAAAAAGGATCTCTCACCAAAGATTTATTGTAACTAGCTTTCGGCTGTCAGTCTACAGCCTTCAACGGGTTACAGATGATTGTAAAATATATTCTATATATACACGAGATATGATATTACAAAAACAAGTTACAAATTGTTGTAATTGCCAGTGGAGGAAGGCATAGGAGTGACTAAATTCAAATTTACAACAGAAACTACGCCCATTCACCGTTTGTTGATAAATATGATTAAGCCTGACCGTGGTTCTCACATTCTTTTTATGATCACGTTACTGTTTATACTATACAAGTTGTTTTTTCCTATTTATGTTATGGTTTAGAAGTCGTGTCCAAGTACTATTTCGCCTTGTTTTGTTCCTCATTCTCTTGAAACTGGCTTTGCTGGCTTTTCTTGCGATTTGGCTTTTAATGCCTGCAACAAAAGAACAAATCATATCACAACAAAGCGCGATCGTCAAAAACAACCAACAAACGGAGGAGAAGCAAATCAAACCAGCAAACTTTTCTAGGCAAGACGAAACTTTAAAAAACACTTCAAGATTAATATTCAACCCTACAACAGTTTCAGATGAAAGACAACTCACGTTAAACGGCAACAAGACTCTGAGAGAGTTAGAAAGTAAGGAAAAAGGTCCAGATCTGGCAATTTATGTAAAAAATGTTTATGGTAGAAACTTGAACATCGAGTACATTCAGCTGAGAGACAAGAAAAGTAAGGAAGACAACTTAAAATTTACTTATGCTGAACCTTATTTTCCAAAGAAAATTGAATGTTCGAAACTAGGAGCAAATAACAATTCAGAGAAAAAGGCGACAAAATATGTTCAAGTTTATGATCGTTATTGGGAACAACTCAGTATGAGTACACGAACACTAATTGCACTCAGTGGACTAGCTCATATTGGTGGGCGGAAGGTTCTGGAACCAAGGGTGAAAGACTGTGTGTTCGGAAGAGAAGGATATTCTTTTGGAATTTATTTTAATCTGACACATATGAACAGTGTGCTCAATGCGTGTGATTACGCTCCTTTAGTGGATAAAAAAGAGTATGACACTGAGTGTTCATTAAGTGAAGATCGTCACGCAAGTGTACACTTCTTGTACGCGGGCGAAAAAGCCGCGCGATCAACAATGAAGAGATTTCATTTGAGTGAACAGCAGTACAAGAAGATCAGAAAAGACGCGAAGATAAAAGGTTGGACCAATTGTTCGTTTATTGGTAAATTTATCCATCAAACTTTCAGTTCCAAGCAGTTCTGTGTTGATCCAGCCGTGATAACTGAGTGGAGTGTGTTGGAACGCGATATTCTTCATGGTGCCAAATGCTTAACTATAGTGATATGGAGGGGAATTGGTGCATGGTACCGTGCGAATTTTAAACAAACACATTTCAAGGTTGCTCTCAAGGATATCCATCATGCTTTAAAACCCGACTTCGATATTTTAAACGAAGTCCAAAAGTTCAAAAAGGCTTTCCTCGACGGCCGTTACATTGCGGTGCACGTTCGTAGTGAAAAAGTTGTCACTTTTCACAATCTAGATAGGCTGAGAAGCTGCATTCGCCTTTTAATAGATGTCATTCAAGTTCTCAAGCAGTCCTCGGGTATTGATAAAGTATTTGTAGCCACGGACATGTCAAGCTTCGGGTCTGCGTCATGGCAAGACACTTTGAAAGGTAAATCATATGACCACAAAACGATAGAGAGCCTTCACAGTTCGCTCGTCTCAAGCACCAATGGGGTTGTTTATAAGCCAACCGCTGACCAGGAACGTGATCGAGGCGTACCTGTACTTATCGAGATGACACTGGTGTCGCAAGCAGGACATCTGGTCACGATTGGTCACGGATCCTTCCAGGAATGGGTGATCGCCAAATTCATGGAATATCATCGAGACGATAGTCGATCTTTGTGGTCGTTAATTACGATGTGTTCAAAATAATTTTTTTTTAATTTGGTTATAATTAAGTTTTTTGTTATAGTTATGGAAAAGTAATGTAACGAATAAAGACTTAGTTCTCTCATTTAAAATTGGATTTTCGAAGAGGATTGGACAAAAATTGAGCCAGATAGGCTCGAGCAAAGACTCAAATTAAGTTGCTTCTTTTTTGTTTTTACCTAGGGGTGTAACGATTAATCGAATTCTCGGTTAATCGCGATTATGACCATTCGGTTCGATTCACGATTCTTTGTTTCCACATTCCGATTTTCGTTCGATTTGAATTGCTCCAGGCTGCCCTTGAAAGGTGTCTTTAAAGCATTAAATACAAATAAAAAGACACTTGGTGTTCAAATTTTTAGCGGTCGTTTATTCAAATGAATTCTTATTTTATGACATCAAAATTCAGAAACCTTTAAAATCGGTGTTTTTGATTGAGGGGCTAAGGAGTTTGTACACCGTAGTTCGTACGCCATTTGTGTTGCCTGGTAAAAATGCTGCTCTTCTACCACCCCTTGAGAATTTCCGAATAAGGCAATTCATGCGCGACAACAAGGACAATGCAGATAAGTTCTATGTTCTTGTTAAAAATATAATGGCCCAGCAGATAGCTTTTAATAAAACAATGATGGAAATATAATATAAAAACGAACTTTATTGCTAACGTTTCGTTACTAAACAAGTAACATCTTCAGAGCGTAATGATTTACCAAGTATGGATGAGGCTTAAAAAGCTGTTACAAAAACAGGTGGTGGTGATGGCATAGGAAAGGAATGTTAATGAGTATGGTGGAGAGAAACGGAAGAGACAGAGCAATTAGTCAGAGGTGATGAAACAGAGCGGAATAAAATAACTAAAAAAGTGTCAAAGGAAAAGATCTAATGTTAGCATTATGAGAGGGGTTTAGTTTAGAAATTAATAAGCTTTCTCGTAGGAGAACACCCAACTGAGACGAAGCGGAAGATAAAATTGAAAAATCATCAAAAGAAATATCATGACCGGTTTGTTTATGATGTGCTAAGACACTTGAGAGTGTTGTGTGTGAGAGAGTTTTTCCCGTGAGGGCCGAAATACCCATATGTTCGGAGATTCTGATGTGTAATAAACGGCAAGTTTTGCCTACATGCGACGTCTGGCAGCATCGACACGAATATTTTTGTACCACAAACGATCTCAGTCTAAAGGGTAATCGGTCCTTAAAACGAAAAAAGTTAGAAATGCGACAAGTGGGTTGGAAGACAACGCGAAGGTGAATGTAGGGAAAGGCTGATGAGAATAATTTCGTGACTTGTCGAATTTGAAAACCATGAATACCAGTATAGGGTAAGACTAAGGAAAGTGACAATTTAGGTGCTGTTAGAATTCTAACTGGAGGATGAAAAATTTTATTTAGGAAGGTCTTAAAGCAATGATCCAAAAATCGGCCCGGAAGTTTTTGAAGCTAAGGGGGGAACAACTGTGGATTGCTCGCTCAGAAGGAGGTCCCCAGAATTTGAAGGAACGAATTCGGCACTGTTCCAAGGTTCTGTGGGTCGAACACATTTAAATCAGGTAATCAATATAACATGAGAACTGCTGTCACATCGTGTACGGTTACAAGCTAACTACAGCGACAATTTAATTTGTATTATTAGTAAGACGTTAATGTGTGTGACACACCAAAAAGAGCAATATACCAAACGACCGCTAGCAAAAGTGACCCGTAAAAAATCGCTCTAATGTCGCAACAGTTTGTTTCCAGCAACGTTAAAGCATTTTGAAATAAAACTAGTCGTTCTTTGCGCACAGAAGGTTCACAACAGCACTTCGACCACGTTTAATAAGAAGCCTTCTGACTTTATAAGTTATTGATAGTTCGGTTAAGTAACCATCAATTGCCGCAAAATTTTAACTGTCGATCTCAGTATTTCTTCATGCACAATTCAGAAGACAAATTAGTACTCCGAAATTTACTTGAAAATAATTTGTGTAGTAAAATAGGTCTCCAACTGAAAACCTTGCCCACCCATCTCTCATTAATGCAAATTCCCTACGTTGTCATTTTCCGTACTCGGAAGTATAGGAATCGTGACGTCACAGGGATGAGAGAGGGTGCAATTTTTGTGACACTGCGTGACAAAGGGGGGGGGAAGTGGTATAAAAATTGCCTAACTTTGCGTGACGTCATTTTTGAACAGCCCCTAAGAACACAAAGACGTTTTCCATATTCAATTTCATTCAGTCAAGCGTGAGTTATTTTCGTTTACCTGTCGGTAAATGAAAATAACTCACGCTTGACTGAATTTACCCGTTAAGACTGACAATGGACTGGCCTTACCACGTGCGAATCAAGTCTTTATATAATGAATCCATAATGTCTAAAATGGGTTTGGAAGCTGTCATAGCGAGCAAGTAAGTTGATACTTTACTGTATGTAATGAATTTTGCTGCTATATATGCCGATGGGGAGTAATGATCACACAAGAGTCGTGACTCTTATCTGTTTGGGGATGCTTTCGTGGAAGGATTTCATTCTGGGCCGACGTTTTCGCCTTGCAAAGAAAGTTTTTAAGTGATTTACCAAAGTTCTCGATGCAGCTAGTCCCTACCAATTAGTGGTTGATCACATGATAACGGTACGAATTGAGACTGCTACGGGAGTGGAAATTTCCTTAAAAATTAAACCATTGTGGCTTTGGACCATAATCCGAGTTTCCGTTCACAGAGACAACATCTTTCGTACTCTTCGCCATAGAACTGGCCGATCTTAAGAGATTCAAAATTTCCGCGGAGAAAATTTGGTAATGGTTCGAGTTCGTTTTGATCTGACGTCATTCGTGTCGAGCCAGTGCTCGGAATGAGTCGCACTGTTCTGAGATGACTTTTCGATGCGGTGTGTTCACTAAAACCAGGTTTAGTATGGTGAACGACATGAAGTTGTGTCGGTGCGACTTCGTATCGGTCTCATGCAATCAGCCTCCCAGATATGAAAAATAGAGCTAGGCTATTAGCCAGGTACATGACATAGAGCTGTAGTTCCCTTCGCATGTACCAAGCTGAAAGGCATCATTCCTGCTATATCGCTGATTGGTTTCAAGTTTGAAAAGGTTTTCTGACAGACTTTACTGTTGGCAAAACATTAAGTTATCAAACATTCGCTGTGATTGATGCAGGTAGTTCGGTGGTCGTTTGAAATTCAGCAGATTAATTCCAGTCACTAACTCTGAAGTCCACTAATAGGCAGGTTACATGGATGGGGAACGTCAGCCCATGCTTACAAAGAAATGCTTAAAATTTGAGAGAAATCTCTGAAAATCGTGTTGATTTGGTTAAGGACGGGTTGCTTGTCAAAGTGCCTCAATTACAGCCAACGTTCATGGTATTTAACTAGGTTATTTAGTGACTGTGGAGGATTCTGAACGAAGGCTTTTTAATTTAGAATTTTCTTTGTCCGATAGTATAAGTGATTTTTAATTCAAATAATCAATTGTATTCGTCCGTAGTAAGGTCAAAACGTTCTCATCATAACTGTTATTTTCACCACCATTATTGTTACCATCACAATCAAAATCATCCTCATCACCACCGTCATCACCAACACCGTCACTATTCCCAACATTGTCACCATCATTATTATCATCATAACGTAATTGTCACCATCTTCACCATCACCACAACCGTCATCTTCATTTCCACCATCATCGTCATAATCATTACCATCATTATTACATCATCATCATCATCATTATTATCATTATCACTATCATCATTATTATTATCATCATCATCATAATCATTACCATCATTACCATCATCATCGCCATCATCATAATCATCATCATAATTGTCTTCATCATCATCATCGCCATCATCATCATCATCGCCATCATTATCATTATTATCATTAACGTTATTGTCCTCATCGTCACCATCATCAAAACCACCATCATCATTGTTGCTGTCATCATTACCACATCAATATTACAATCATCATTATCACCATCACAATTATCCTTATCATGACTGACATCATTATCGTTGGTTAATAAAAAATCGAATAACGGTGGTGAAAATAGCAAAAGTTTATCATGGGCATCCGATAATTCTAATCGACCCCGACTGTTTTTTGTTGACAAGTAATATTATGGTATTTGTATTTGATATCATAATCTTCTTAATCAATATACGGTGAAAAAGGATCTCTCACCAAAGATTTATTGTAACTAGCTTTCGGCTGTCAGTCTACAGCCTTCAACGGGTTACAGATGATTGTAAAATATATTCTATATACACACGAGATATGATATTACAAAAACAAGTTACAAATTGTTGTAATTGCCAGTGGAGGAAGGCATAGGAGTGACTAAATTCAAATTTACAACAGAAACTACGCCCATTCACCGTTTGTTGATAAATATGATTAAGCCTGACCGTGGTTCTCACATTCTTTTTATGATCACGTTACTGTTTATACTATACAAATTGTTTTTTCCTATTTATGTTATGGTTTAGAAGTCGTGTCCAAGTACTATTTCGCCTTGTTTTGTTCCTCATTCTCTTGAAACTGGCTTTTCTGGCTTTTCTTGCGATTTGGCTTTTAATGCCTGCAACAAAAGAACAAATCATATCACAACAAAGCGCGATCGTCAAAAACAACCAACAAACGGAGGAGAAGCAAATCAAACCAGCAAACTTTTCTAGGCAAGACGAAACTTTAAAAAACACTTCAAGATTAATATTCAACCCTACAACAGTTTCAGATGAAAGACAACTCACGTTAAACGGCAACAAGACTCTGAGAGAGTTAGAAAGTAAGGAAAAAGGTCCAGATCTGGCAATTTATGTAAAAAATGTTTATGGTAGAAACTTGAACATCGAGTACATTCAGCTGAGAGACAAGAAAAGTAAGGAAGACAACTTAAATTTTACTTATGCTGAACCTTATTTTCCAAAGAAAATTGAATGTTCGAAACTAGGAGCAAATAACAATTCAGAGAAAAAGGCGACAAAGTATGTTCAAGTTTATGATCGTTATTGGGAACAGCTCGGGATGAGTACACGAACACTAATTGCACTCAGTGGACTAGCTCACATTGGTGGACGGAAGGTTCTGCAGCCAAGGGTGAAAAACTGTGTGTTCGGAAGGGAAGGATATTCTTTGGGAATTTATTTTAATCTGACACATATGAACAGTGTGCTCAATGCGTGTGATTACGCTCCTTTAGTGGATAAAAAAGAGTATGACACTGAGTGTTCATTAAGTGAAGATCGTCACGCAAGTGTACACTTCTTGTACGCGGGCGAAAAAGCCGCGCAATCAACAATGAAGAGATTTCATTTGAGTAAAAAGCAGTACAAGAAGATCAGAAAAGACGCGAAGATAAAAGGTTGGACCAATTGTTCGTTTATTGGTAAATTTATCCATCAAACTTTCAGTTCCAAGCAGTTCTGTGTTGATCCAGTTGTGATAACTGAGTGGAGTGTGTTGGAACGAGATGTAATTCATGATGCCAAATGTTTAACCATAGTGCGCTGGATAGGAATTGGTTCATGGTATCGCGCGCGTTTTAACGAAACACATTTCAAGGTTGCTCTCAAGGATATCCATCATGCTTTAAAACCCAACTTCGATATTTTAAACGAAGTCCAAAAGTTCAAAAAGGCTTTCCTCGACGGCCGTTACATTGCAGTGCACGTTCGTGGTGAGAAAGTTGTCACTTATCACAATCTAGGTAGGCTGAGAAGCTGCATTCGCCTTTTAATAGCTGTCATTGAAGTTCTCAAGCAGTCCTCGGGTATTGACAAAGTATTTGTAGCCACGGACATGTCAAGCTTCGGGTCTTCGGCATGGAAATACATTTTGAAAGGTAAATCATATGGCCGTAAAACGATAAAAAGCCTTCACAGTTCGCTCGTCTCAAGCACCAGTGGGGTTGTTTATAAGCCAACTGCTGACCAGAAACATCGTGATCGAGGCGTACCTGTACTTATCGAGATGACACTAGTCTCGCAAGCAGAACATCTAGTCACGATTGGTCATGGATCTTTCCAGGAATGGGTGATCGCCAAATTCATGAAATATCATCGAGACGATAGTCGATCTTTGTGGTCGTTAATTAGGATGTGTTCAAAATAAATTTTTTTTAATTTGGTTATAATTAAATTTTTTGTTATAGCTATGGAAAAGTAATGTATCGAATAAGGACTGAGAATGCTCATTTAAAATTGCATTTTCGAAGAGGATTGGACGAAAATTGAGCCGGATAGGCTCGAGCAAAGTCTCAAATTAAGTTGTTTTTTTGTTTTGTTTTTAACTAGGGGTGTAACGATTAATCGAATACTCGGCTAATCGCGATTATGACCATTCGGTTCGATTCACGATTCTTTGGTTCCAAATTTCGATTTTCGTTCGATTTGAATGGCTCCAGGCTGCCCTTGAAAGGTGTCTTTAAACCATTAAATAGAAATAAAAAGACACTTGGTGTTCAAATTTTTAGCGGTCGTTTATTCAAATGAGTTCTTATTTTATGACATCAGAATTCAGAAACGTTTAAAATCGATGTGTTTGATTGAGGAGTTAACGAGTTTGTACACCGTAGTTCGTACGCCATTTGTGTTGCCTGGTAAAAAAGCTGCTCTTGTACCACCCCTTGAGAATTTCCGAATAAGGCAATTCATGCGCTACAACAAGGACACTGCAGACAAGTTCTATGTTCTTGTTAAGGATATAATGGCCCAGCAGATAGCTTTTAATAAAACAATGATGGAAATATAATATAAAAACGAACTTTATTGCTAGCGTTTCGTTACTAAACAAGTAACATCTTCAGAGCGTAATGATTTACCAAGTATGGATCAGGCTTAAATAGCTGTTACAAAAACAGGTGGTGGTGATGGCATGGGAAAGGAATGTTAATGAGTATGGTGGAGAGAACGCCTGGCAGCATAGACACGAATATTTATATACCACAAACGATCTCAGTCTAAAGGATAATCGATCCTTGAAACGAAAAACGTTAGAAATACGACTAGTGGGTTGGAAGACAAGGCGAAGATGAATGTAGGGCAAGGCTGATGAGAATAATTTCGTGACTTGTTGTCGAATTTGAAAACCATGACTACCAGTATAGGGTAAGACTAAGGAAAGTGACAATTTAGGTGCTGTTAGAATTCTAACTGGAGGATGAAAAATTTTATTTAAGGAGGTCTTAAAGCAATGATCCAAAAATCGGTCCGGAAGTTTTTGAAGCTAAACGGGGGGAACAACTGTGGATTGCTCGCTCCAAAGGAGGTCCCCAGAATTTGAAGGAACGAATTCGGCACTGTTCCAAGGTTCTGTGGGTCGAACACATTTAAATCAGGTAATCAATATAACATGAGAGCTGCTGTCACATCGTGTACGGTTACAAGCTAACTACAGCGACAATTTAATTTGTATTATTAGTAAGACGTTAATGTGTGTGTCACACCAAAAAGAGCAATATACCAAACGACCGCTAGCAAAAGTGACCCGTAAAAAATCGCTCTAATGTCGCAACAGTTTGTTTCCAGCACCGTTAAAGCATTTTGAAATAAAACTAGTCATTCTTTGCACACAGAAGGTTCACAACAGCACTTCGAGCACGTTTAATCAGAAGCCTTCTGACTTTATAAGTTATTGATAGTTCGGTTAAGTAACCATCAATTGCCGCAAAATTTTAACTGTCGATCTCAGTATTTCTTCATGCACAATTCAGAAGACAAATTAGTACTCCGAAATTTACTTGAAAATAATTTGTGTAGTAAAATAGGTCTCCAACTGAAAACCTTGCCCACCCATCTCTCATTAATGCAAATTCCCTACGTTGTCATTTTCCGTACTCGGAAGTATGGGAATCGTGACGTCACATGGATGAGAGGGGGTGCAATTTTTGTGACACTGCGTGACAAAGGGGGGGGGGAAGTGGTATAAAAATTGCCTAACTTTGCGTGACGTCATTTTTGAACAGCCCCTAAGAACACAAAGACGTTTTCCATATTCAATTTCATTCAGTCAAGCGTGAGTTATTTTCGTTTACCTGTCGGTAAATGAAAATAATTTACCCGTTAAGACTGACAATGGACTGGCCTTACCACGTGCGAATCAAGTTTTTATATAATGAATCCATAATGTCTAAAATGGGTTTGGAAGCTGTCATAGCGAGCAAGTAAGTTGATACTTTACTATATGTAATGAATTTTGCTGCTATATATGCCGATGGGGAGTAATGATCACACAAGAGTCGTGACTCTTACCTGTTTTGGGATGCTATCGTGGAAGGATTTCATTTTGGGCCGACGTTTTCGCCTTGCAAAGAAAGTTTTTAAGTGATTTACCAAAGTTCTCGATGCAGCTAGTCCCTACCAATTAGTGGTTGATCACATGATAACGGTACGAATTGAGACTGCCACGAGAGTGGAAATTTCCTTAAAAATGAAGCCGTTGTGGCTTTGGACCATAATCCGAGTTTCCGTTCACAGAGACAACATCTTTCGTACTCTTCGCCATAGAACTGGCCGATCTTAAGAGATTCAAAATTTTCACGGAAAAAATTTCGCAATGGTTCGAGTTCGTTTTGGTCTGACGTCATTCGTGTCGGGTCAGCGCTCGGAATGAGTCGCACTGTTCTGAGATGACTTTTCGATGCGGTGTGTTCACTAAAACCAGGTTTAGTATGGTGAACGACATGAAGTTGTGTCGGTGCGACTTCGTATCGGTCTCATGCAATCAGCCTCCCAGATATCAAAAATAGAGCTAGGCTGTTAGCCAGGTACATGACATAGAGCTGTAGTTCCGTTCCCATGTACCAAGCTGAAAGGCATCATTCCTGCTATATCGCTGATTGGTTTCAAGTTTGAAAAGATTTTTTGACAGACTTTACTGCTTGGCGAAGCATTAAGTTATCAAACATTCGCTGTGATTGATGCAGGTAGTTCGGTGGTCGTTTGAAATTCAGCAGATTAATTCCAGTCACTAACTCTGAAGTCCTCTAATGGGCAGGTTGCATGGATGGGAAACGTCAGCCCATGCTTACAAAGAAATATTTAAAATTTGAGAGAAATCTCTGAAAATCGGGTTGATTTGGTTAAGAACGGTTTGCTGGTCAAACTAAATGCACGTTCAAAATAGAGATTCTACAGAGAAGATCATTGTTTTCTATGTAAATGTACTGATTCTTCAGCTGAAAATTCGGTTACTTAGCGAGAGTTACGGAATCCTGTGGTTAAGAAAGAGTTGACACTGCCTCAATTATAGCCAACGTTCATGGTATTTAACTAGGTTATTTAGTGACTGTGCAGGATTCTGAACGAAGGCTTTTTAATTTAGAATTTTCTTTGTCCGATAGTATAAGAGATTTTTAATTCAAATAATCAATTCTATTCTCCCGTAGTGAGGTCAAAACGTTCTCATCATAACTGTTATTTTCACCACCATTATTGTTACCATCACAATCAGAATCATCCTCATCACCACCGTCATCATCAACACCGTCACCATTACCAACATTGTCACCATCATTATCATCATAACGTCATTGTCACCATCTTCACCATCACCAGAGCCGTCATCTTCATTACCACCATCATCATCATAATCATTACCATCATCATTACATCATCATCATTACATCATCATCATTATCATTATTATCATTATCACCATTATCATTATTATCATCATCATTATCATCATCATCATAATCATTACCATCATTATTACCATCATCGTCGCCATCATCATAATCATCATCATAATCATCATCATAATTATCATCATCATCATCGTCGCCATCATGATCGTCATCATCACCATCATTATCATTATTATCATTAACGTTATTGTCGTCATCGTCACCATCATCACCACCACCATCATCATTGTTGCTGTCATCATTACCACATCAATATTACAATCATCATTATTACCATCACAATTATCCTTATCATGACTGACATCACTATCGTTGGTTAATAAAAAATCAAATAACTTTGGTGAAAATAGCTAAAGTTTATCATGGGCATCCGATAATTCTAATCGACTCCGACTGTTTTTTGTTGACAAGTAGTATTATGGTATTTGTATTTGATATCATAATCTTTTGAATCAATATATGGTGAAAAAGGATCTCTCACCAAAGATTTATTGTAACTAGCTTTCGGCTGTCAGTCTACAGCCTTCAACGGGTTACAGATGATTGTAAAATATATTCTATATATATACACGAGATATGATATTACAAAAACAAGTTACAAATTGTCGTAATTGCCAGTGGAGGAAGGCATAGGAGTTAATAAATTGAAATTTACAACAGAAACTACGCCCATTCACCGTTTGTTGATAAATATGATTAAACCTGACCGTGGTTCTCACATTCTTTTTATGATCACGTTACTGTTTATACTATACAAATTGTTTTTCCTATTTATGTTATGGTTTAGAAGTCGTGTCCAAGTACTATTGCGCCTTGTTTTGTTCCTCATTCTCTTGAAACTGGCTTTTCTGGCTTTTCTTGCGATTTGGCTTTTAATGCCTGCAACAAAAGAACAAATCATATCACAACAAAGCGCGATTGTCAAAAACAACCAACAAACGGAGGAGAAGCAAATCAAACAAGCAAACTTTTCTAGGCAAGACGAAACTTTAAGAAAAACTGCAAGATTAATTTCCAACCCGGCAACAGTTTCAGATGAAAGACAGCTCAAGTTAAACGGCAACAAGACTCTGAAAGAGTTAGAAAGTAAGGAAAAAGGTACAGATCTGGCTATTTACGTAAAAAATTCTTATGGTAGAAACTTGAACATCGAGTACATTCAGCTGAGAGACAAGAAAAGTACGGAAGACAACTTAAATTTTACTTATGCTGAACCTTATTTTCCAAAGAAAATTGAATGTTCGAAACTAGGAGCAAATAACAATTCAGAGAAAAAGGCGACAAAGTATGTTCAAGTTTATGATCGTTATTGGGAACAGCTCGGGATGAGTACACGAACACTAATGGCACTCAGTGGACTAGCTCACATTGGTGGACGGAAGGTTCTGCAGCCAAGGGTGAAAAACTGTGTGTTCGGAAGAGAAGGATATCCTTTGGGAATTTATTTTAATCTGACACATATGAACAGTGTGCTCAATGCGTGTGATTACGCTCCTTTAGTGGATAAAAAAGAGTATGACACTGAGTGTTCATTAAGGGAAGATCGTCACGCAAGTGTACATTTCTTGTACGCGGGCGAAAAAGCCGCGCAATCAACAATGAAGAGATTTCATTTGAGTAAAAAGCAGTACAAGAAGATCAGAAAAGACGCGAAGATAAAAGGTTGGACCAATTGTTCGTTTATTGGTAAATTTATCCATCAAACTTTCAGTTCCTAGCAGTTCTGTGTTGATCCAGTTGTGATAACTGAGTGGAGTGTGTTGGAACGAGATGTAATTCATGATGCCAAATGTTTAACCATAGTGCGCTGGATAGGAATTGGTTCATGGTATCGCGCGCGTTTTAACGAAACACATTTCAAGGTCGCTCTCAAGGATATCCATCATGCTTTAAAACCCAACTTCGATATTTTAAACGAAGTCCAAAAGTTTAAAAAGGCTTTCCTCGACGGCCGTTACATTGCAGTGCACGTTCGTGGTGAGAAAGTTGTCACTTATCACAATCTAGGTAGGCTGAGAAGCTGCATTCGCCTTTTAATAGCTGTCATTGAAGTTCTCAAGCAGTCCTCGGGTATTGACAAAGTATTTGTAGCCACGGACATGTCAAGCTTCGGGTCTTCGGCATGGAAATACATTTTGAAAGGTAAATCATATGGCCGTAAAACGATAAAAAGCCTTCACAGTTCGCTCGTCTCAAGCACCAGTGGGGTTGTTTATAAGCCAACTGCTGACCAGAAACATCGTGATCGAGGCGTACCTGTACTTATCGAGATGACACTGGTGTCGCAAGCAGAACATCTGGTCACGATTGGTCACGGATCTTTCCAGGAATGGGTGATCGCCAAATTCATGGAATATCATCGAGACGATAGTCGATCTTTGCGGTCGTTAATTAGGATGTGTTCAAAATAATTTTTTTAAAATTTGGTTATAATTAAATTTTTTGTTATAGCTATGGAAAAGTAATGTATCGAATAAGAACTGAGAATGCTCATTTAAAATTGCATTTTCGAAGAGGATTGGACGAAAATTGAGCCGGATAGGCTCGAACAAAGACTCAAATTAAGTTCGTTTTTTTGTTTTGTTTTTAACTAGGGGTGTAACGATTAATCGAATTCTCGATTAATTGCGATTATGACCATTCGGTTCGATTCACGATTCTTTGGTTCCAAATTTCGATTTTCGTTCGATTTGAATTGCTCCAGGCTGCCCTTGAAAGGTGTCTTTAAAGCATTAAATACCAATAAAAAGACGCTTGGTGTTCAAATTGGCGGTCGTTTATTCAAATGAGTTCTTATTTTATGACATCAGAATTCAGAAACCTTTAAAATCGGTGTTTTTGATTGAGGAGCTAACGAGTTTGTACACCGTAGTTCGTACGCCATTTTGTGTTGCCTGGTAAAAATGCTGCTCTTTACCACCCCTTGAGAATTTCCAAATAAGGCAATTCGTGCGCGACAACAAGGACACTGCAGACAAGTTCTATGTTCTTTTATTAATGTTACTGTTAATTATTTTAACTTCAAGTTAAGCATTTTTGAGTTTTGGATCCTATTGTATTGGATCCCATCTCTCATTAATGCAAATTCCCTACGTCACACGACGAGTCGCAGCTGTATTTTGTTTTTTGATGCCATGGCATGAACCGTGATATGGGTAAGGCCATTGTTTTCGTGCGTCTGGTCCATTCAACGTATAGTGTGCAGGCTCAGTTTGCAGACGTTGGTGAATTATGTGCCTGCGATCCTCTCCGCTCCCTTTCCTAAATGCGGCCAAAGTCGTAATAAGATTTAGAATTGGAGGCGACTAAGGCTTTCCTTCTTTGCACTGTAACTCGAATTAGACTCTAAAAATTATCTTACTCAGTTCGCTTCCCGGGTGTCCTTTCTTCTCCGCCCCTGTAAATTCCTACGCTTGGATATCAAGCTGAGCGTTTTCAATTTCCTGCTGCATTACGAACAAAACAACTCCATAAAATAAAAAACAATAGAGCAATAGTTAATGGAATGGCATTGGGCATCGGCAATATTTACTTGTAATCTCAAAGTTCAAACATTAAAAAGACTTCTTAGAAGCAGTTCCACAATCTAAATCTTTTTTAAAATATTCAGAACAGTAATCTCTTGCAAATCCGTTGAAGCAAATCCGAGGGTTTCTGCCAACTAATTGCTGACGATGCTCAAGTAACTTTAAAGTCTGTTAGTAATTCAGAAAGCCCACAAATACACATTCATGTCGATAAACGTCGTGCGTGATGTTTGTCGAGAAAAGTTTCTTGTAACCTTCCAACTTACCTTGCTTCGCAACAAGCATGAACGCACGGTAAATAAAGGCTCGTTTAAATTGTTTCAACATTCGCTTCAACATTGGCCCAACATTTGTTGAATGAAAGGTTGTGATCGTTTGAACAGACGTTTCAACAGTATTGAAACATGTTGAAAGTTGTTGAAAGCACGTTGAAACAACTCTGAATTTGTTTAAACATTGTTTCAACATTCGCTTCAACATTGGCCCAACATTTGTTGAATGAGAGATTGTGATCGTTTGAACAGACGTTTCAACAGTGTTGAAACATGTTGAAAGTTGTTGAAAGCACGTTGAAACAACTCTGAATTTGTTAAAACATTGTTTCAACATTCGCTTCAACATTGGCCCGACATTTGTTGAATGAAAGATTGTGATCGTTTGAACAGACGTTCCAACAGTGTTGAAACATGTTGAAAGTTGTTGAAAGCACGTTGAAACAACTCTGAATTTGTTTAAACATTGTTTCAACATTCGCTTCAACATTGGCCCAACATTTGTTGAATGAAATGTTGGTCGATTCAACATTTGCTGGACTTACGCATGCGCATGTCAAATCTATTGAACATCCAAAATAGCGTCACCCAAGTGTCTGCACAATGTCGTGCGGATTGTTGGAATCGTTTGAACAGCATCTCACAACATTCTGGAGTATTTCAAAACACTCACCCAACAAATGTTGGGCGAATGTTGAAGCAAATGTTGTAGCCGTTTAAATGGGCTTTAAGTCTACTGGCCAGGATGACAATAAAGAAAATAATATAGAATGTCGAGAAAACAGTCGAATCCCTGCAACTTAAGTGCATGATCATGTCAGTGTGTGATGCCACGCTTCTTTATCTTACTGAACATTGTCAAATTTGTGTCCCGTTGAGTACAAAAGAACCGCTTTAAGTGTTTACATAGTTACGTTGTAGTATAGTAATGGGAGTTTCAGTTTTAAAAACGAACTTATTTGAAAAAAGAAGAAGGACCTTTATTCTTATGACCGCAAACCCAAAAGGAAATCGAGTATTCTACGGACATGTAGAACGAACGTTGGCTATAGTAGCCGCTACATGCTTTGTTTTGAAGTAAGAACACAAAGACGATTTCCATATTCAATTTCATTCAATCAAGCGTGAGTTGTTCTCATTTACCTATCGGCGATCTTAATTTCTACAACAGGTTAAGACTAACTAACGGACTGGACTTACCACGTGCGAATCAAGTTTTTATATCATGAATCCATAATGTCTAAAATGGACTTGGAAACTGTCATAGCGAGCAAGTAAGTTGATTCTTTACTATATGCAATGAATTTTGCTGCTACATATGCCGATGGGGAGTAATGACCACACAAGAGTCATGACTCTTATCTGTTTGGGGATGCTTTCGCGGAAGGATTTCATTATGGGCCGACGTTTTCGCCTTGCAAAGAAAATTTTTAAGTGATTTACCAAAGTTCTCGATGCAGTTAGTCCCTACCAATTAGTGGTTGATCACATGATAACGGTACGAATTGAGACTGCCACAGGGGTGTAAATTTCCTTAAAAATGAAGCCGTTGTTGCTTTGGACCATAATCCGAGTTTCTGTTCACAGAGACAACATCTTTCGTACTCTTCGCCATAAAACTGGCCGATCTTAAGAAGTTCAAATTGTTCACAGAGAAAATTTGGTAATGGTTCGGGTTCGTTTTGGTCTGATGTCATTCGTGTAGGGGCAGTGCTCGGAATGAGTCGCACTGTTCTGAGATGACTTTTCGATGCGGTGTGTTCACTAAAACCAGGTTTAGTATGGTGAACGACATGAAGTTGTGTCGGTGCGACTTCGTATCGGTCTCATGCAATCAGCCTCCCAGATATCAAAAATAGAGCTAGGCTGTTAGCCAGGTACATGACATAGAGCTGTAGTTCCGTTCGCATGTACCAAGCTGAAAGGCATCATTCCAGCTATATCGCTAATTGGTTTCAAGTTTGAAAAGGTTTTCTGACAGACTTTAATGCTTGGCGAAGCATTAAGTTATCAAACATTTGCTGTGATTCATACAGGTAGTTAGGTGGTCGTTTGAAATTCAACTGGTTAATTCTAGTCACTAATACTGAAGTCCACTAATGGGCAGGTTACATGGATGGGGAACGTCAGCCCATGCTTACAAAGAAATGTTTAAAATTTGAGAGAAATATCTGAAAATCGAGTTGATTTGGTTAAGAACGGTTTGCTTGTCAAATTAAATGCACGTTCAAAATAGAGATTCTACAGAGAAGATCATTGCTTTCTATGTAAATGTACTGATTCATCAGCTGAAAATTCGGTTACTTAGCGAGAGTTACGGAATCCTGTGGTTAAGAAAGAGTTGACAGTGCCTCAATTATAGCCAACGTTCATGGTATTTAACTAGGTTATTTAGTGACTGTGCAGGATTCTGAACGAAGGCTTTTTAATTTAGAATTTTCTTTGTCCGATAGTATAAGTGATTTTTAATTCAAATAATCAATTCTATTCGCCCGTAGTGAGGTCAAAACGTTCTCATCATAACTGTTATTTTCACCACCATTATTGTTACGATCACAATCAAAATCATCCTTGTCACCACCGTCATCATCAACACCGTCACCATTACCAACATCGTCAGCATCATCGTTATCATCATAACGTCATTTTCACCATCTTCACCATCACCAGAGCCGTCATTTTCATTCCCACCATTATTATCATTATCACCATCATTATCATCATCATCATCATCATTATTATCATCATCATCCCTATAATCATCACCATCATCATTACCATCATCGCCATCATTATCATTAACGTTATTGTCGTCATCATCACCATCATATCCACCACCACCATCATTGTTGCTATCATAATTACCACATCAATATTACAATCATCATTATCACCATCACAATTATCCTTATCATGACTGACATCACTATCGTTGGTTAATAAAAAATCAAATAACTTTGGTGAAAATAGCTAAAGTTTATCATGGGCATCCGATAATTCTAATCGACTCCGACTGTTTTTTGTTGACAAGTAATATTATGGCATTTGTATTTGATATCATAATCTTTTGAATCAATATATGGTGAAAAAGGATCTCTCACCAAAGATTTATTGTAACTAGCTTTCGGCTGTCAGTCTACAGCCTTCAACGGGTTACAGATGATTGTAAAATATATTCTATATATATACACGAGATATGATATTACAAAAACAAGTTACAAATTGTCGTAATTGCCAGTGGAGGAAGGCATAGAAGTGAATAAATTGAAATTTACAACAGAAACTACGCCCAGTGAACGTTATTCACCGTTTGTTGATAAATATGATTAAACCTGACCGTGGTTCTCACATTCTTTTTATGATCACGTTACTGTTTATACTATACAAATTGTTTTTTCCTATTTATGTTATGGTTTAGAAGTCGTGTCCAAGTACTATTGCGCCTTGTTTTGTTCCTCATTCTCTTGAAACTGGCTTTTCTGGCTTTTCTTGCGATTTGGCTTTCAATGCCTGCAACAAAAGAACAAATCATACCACAGCAAAATGCAGTCGTCAAAAACAACCAACAAACCGAGAAAAAGCAAATCAAACCAGCAAACTTTTCTAGGCAAGACGAAACTTTAAAAAACACTTCAAGATTAATTTCCGACCCTACAACAGTTTCAGATGAAAGACAACTCAAGTTAAACGGCAACAAGACTCTGAGAGAGTTAGAAAGTAAGGAAAAAGGTCCAGATCTGGCAATTTATGTAAAAAATGTTTATGGAAGAAACTTGAACATTGAGTACATTAAGGTAAGAGACAAGAAAAGTACGGAAGACAACTTAAAATTTACTTATGCTGAACCTTATTTTCCAAAGAAAATTAAATGTTCGAAACTAGGAGCAAATAACAATTCAGAGAAAAAGGCGACAAAGTATGTTCAAGTTTATGATTATTGGGAACAGCTCAGTAGGACTACACAAGGACTAATCGCACTCAGTGGACTAGCTCACATTGGTGGACGGAAGGTTCTGCAGCCAAGGGTGAAAGACTGTAGGTTCGGAAGAGAAGGATATTCTTTGGGAATTTATTTTAATCTGACACATATGAACAGTGTGCTCAATGCGTGTGATTACGCTCCTTTAGTGGATAAAAAAGAGTATGACACTGAGTGTTCATTAAGTGAAGATCGTCACGCAAGTGTACACTTCTTGTACGCGGACAAAAACGCCGAGCGATCAACAATGAAGAGATTTCATTTGAGTGAACAGCAGTACAAGAAGATCAGAAAAGACGCGAAAATAAAAGGTTGGACCAATTGTTCGTTTATTGGTAAATTTATCAATCAAACTTTCGGTTCCAAGCAGTTCTGTGTTGATCCAGCTGTGATAACTGAGTGGAGTGTGTTGGAAGGCGATGTACTTCATGGTGCCAAATGTTTAACTATAGTGTATTGGAGGGGAATTGGTGCATGGTATCGCGCGAAATTTAAACAAACACATTTCAAGGTTGCTCAAAAAGATATCCATCATGCTTTAAAACCCAACTTCGATATTTTATACGAAGTCCAAAAGTTCAAAAAGGCTTTCCTCGACGGTCGTTACATTGCGGTGCACGTTCGTGGTGAAAAAGTTGTCACTTTTCACAATCTAGGTAGGCTGAGAAGCTGCATTCGCCTTTTAATAGCTGTCATTGAAGTTCTCAAGCAGTCCTCGGGTATTGATAAAGTATTTGTAGCCACGGACATGTCAAGCTTCGGGTCTTCGACATGGGGAAACATTTTGAAACGTAAATCATCTGGCCGTAAAACAATAGAGAGGATTCACACTTCGCTCGTCTCAAGCACCAGTGGGGTTGTTTATAAGCCGACTGCTGACCAGAAACATCGTGATCGAGGCGTACCTGTACTTATCGAGATGACACTAGTCTCGCAAGCAGAACATCTAGTCACGATTGGTCATGGATCTTTCCAGGAATGGGTGATCGCCAAATTCATGGAATATCATCGAGACGATATTCGATCTTTGTGGTCGTTAATTAGGATGTGTTCAAAATAAATTTTTTTTAATTTGGTTATAATCAAATTTTTTGTTATAGCTATGGAAAAGTAATGTATCGAATAAGGACTGAGAATGCTCATTTAAAATTGCATTTTCGAAGAGGATTGGACGAAAATTGAGCCGGATAGGCTCGAGCAAAGTCTCAAATTAAGTTGTTTTTTTGTTTTGTTTTTAACTAGGGGTGTAACGATTAATCGAATACTCGGTTAATTGCGATTATGACCATTCGGTTCGATTCACGATTCTTTGGTTCCAAATTTCGATTTTCGTTCGATTTGAATGGCTCCAGGCTGCCCTTGAAAGGTGTCTTTAAACCATTAAATAGAAATAAAAAGACACTTGGTGTTCAAATTTTTAGCGGTCGTTTATTCAAATGAGTTCTTATCTTATGTTACCAGAATTCAGAAACGTTTAAAATCGATGTGTTTGATTGAGGAGTTAACGAGTTTGTACACCGTAGTTCGTACGCCATTTGTGTTGCCTGGTAAAAAAGCTGCTCTTGTAACACCCCTTGAGAATTTCCAAATAAGGCAATTCATGCGCGACAACAAGGACACTGCAGACAAGTTCTATGTTCTTTTATTAATGTTACTGTTAATTATTTCAACTTCAAGTTAAGCATTTTTGAGTTTTGGATCCCATCTCTCATTAATGCAAATTCCCTACGTCACACGACGAGTCGCAGTTGTATTTTGTTTTTTGATGCCATGGCATGAACCGTGATATGGGTAAGGCCATTGTTTTCGTGCGTCTGGTCCATTCAACGTATAGTGTGCAGGCTCAGTTTCCAGACGTTGGTTAATTGATGTGCCCGCGATCCTCTCCGCTCCCTTTCCTAAATGCGGCCAAAGTCGTAATAAGATTTAGAATTGGAGGCGACTAGGGTTTCCTTCTTTGCACTGTAACTCGAATTAGACTCTAAAAATTATCTTACTCAGTTCGCTTCCCGGGTGTCCTTTCTTCTCCGCCCCTGTAAATTCCTACGCTTGGATATCAAGCTGAGCGTTTTCAATTTCCTGCTTCATTACGAACAAAACAACTCCATAAAATAAAAAAAAAATAGAGCATTAGTTAATGGAATGGCATTGGACATCGGCAATATTTGCTTGTGATCTCAAAGTCGTGGTGATCCGTTGAAAGACGAAAAGTTCAAACATTAAAAAGACTTCTTACAAGCAGTTCCACAATCTAAATCTTTTTAAAATATTCAGAACAGTAATCTCTTGCAAATCCGTTGAAGCAAATCCGAGGGTTTCTGCCAACTAACTGCTGACGATGCTCAAGTAACTTTAAATTGTGGTTCAGTTGTTCATTCGTATGTGAGGAAACTCGTATGTGAGCAGATAATTTGGTGCAGAAGTGTCAATGAACGTCAAAGTTGAGCCATAACCTAGGTTAGTGGATAACCACGTCTATTTCGTTCACTAGTTTTCCATATTCGATTTTACCAGTCAAGCTTGCATTTGCACTGTGTAAGTATAAATGTCTCGTGCTGACTTATTGGTTTTCTCCGTCAAGAGTAAACTTGACGGGTCCGAGACTAAAGTTTCTGGATCTGAACTGGCAATATCCCAGCATATTTACGGATTAACCCAAGTAAGTCCCGTGACTTGGCTATTGAATTTGCCGACTTCTTGTGAGATCAGTATTGAATAAACTATAATTTGAATGAAAAAGCACGTCTTTCTGTTTTGTGTTAACGCTTTGATAAGTTCTTTAGAGCTGACGTTTATGCGCCTCTCTTAGGATTAAATGGATATGTCGATATTAATCCGTAAATAAGATCAGTTTGTTCCTTCAACAAGGTTAATTGAGACGAACGACATTTCCTTGCGAGAACTGCTGGTTGTTATCTCGGCCTCAGGTCTTTGGACGATCCAATTAAAAGGAATGCGACCTAGATTGAAGTGCATCAGCTTTTCAAGGTAAGTATTCTTCATGCACGAACGGTGTCGGCTGCTCTTAGAACAGAGTTCCTCCAACTCCAATTAATCGTCCTTAAAAAATCTCATCCTTATAACGAACAGATATTCCGGAGAATACGTGGAATTTCGTCAAGCTCATCGGTGAAAAATAGTGATTTCTGAGCCCCAAACAGGGATCAAATCCGTTACCTTCTCCTAAGACTAAGATGGCGAGTTAAAGTGCAGGTTCGACGTATGAACTGCATACGCGAGTAACGCGACGGCCACGATGTGATAATGATGTCGAATGAGATAAGTGTTTGACATATTTTGTCCAAGTAGCAGCTTGGCACATCAAAGATCACTCATTTACGTTGGCCAAAGTCTCTCACCAGGCATCAGTAGTGGGCTCAATCCCCTTCTGGGGATCAGTGACCGTTTATTTGAGATATGAGCCTGACCAATTACTACACATAATCCGTGATAACATCAAGGACCTATATGTACATATTTTTTTATGTATTATCCATACGTACAATATGTACAGGATTTTGGCCATTAAACAGATATTTCAAAAGTGATATAACTGAAGTCTAGTTCAAACATCTGTCCATCTGTCTGATAATCTTTCTATCCCTAAGTAACAACATTTTTATAACCTTGTATATGTATATTATACGTCATTGTTATTATATATTTGAGTGCAGAGACATAGACGACGTCACAAGAATCCGTTACTATCGCATTTCTTTTCTCGTTTCAATTTAGAAATGGAAAAGTGGTACTTACTCGTCTACTTTATCTCTTTTCTCTTATCCAACTGGCTTTCGTCCTTGGCTGGTTTACAATTTCTCCTTTGGAAAAACGAGTGAAAGAAGGTTTATTTAAGATCTATATGAGAACTGCTGAAACTGGCTATGAGATCACGATAAAGAACGAAGAATCAAACGTTCAAGATTTGGCGATCCATGTGAAAAATAGTTCAGGCAGAAACTTGAGGATCGAGTATGTTGAAACTAAAACAGAAACACACTTCAAAATTGATGTGGCTTTTCATTATTCTAAGCCCCACGTCCCCAAGAAAGTCGACTTCTTGAAGCATGATGCCAAGAGCCGACTAGGCCAAAACGCTGCTAGGTATGTACTGGTCTATGGTAAATACTGGGAACAAATGAGCATGAATATTAGATCAGTTATTGCTCTTTGCGGACAAGCTAAAATTGGCGGACGAAGAGTTGTGCAACCCTTCGTAGAAGACTCTTCATTTGGACCAAAAGGACATTCTCTGGGACTTTACTTTAATCTTAGCCATATGAAAGGTATGCTCAAGGCAAACCAGTTCGCCACTTTGGCAGATAAAGAAGAGTATGACAAGGAGTGTTCTCTAGCTAACTCCAGTCACGTGACTGTGCACTTTTTATACGACGCTGAGAATGCGGCGCGGTTTACAAAAAACAAATTTCGTTTGAGCGAGCAGCAATACGACCAGATTAGCAATGACGCAAGGAGAAAAGGATGGGTCGAGTGTTCGTTCATTGGTCAATTCATTAAAGAAGGTCGCAGTTCCAAATATTTTTGTGTTGATCCCACAGTGTTAACAGAATGGAGTGTGCTTGAACGAGATGTCGTTCGTGGTGCGAAATGTTTAACCATAGTGGTGTGGAGGGGCATCGGTAACAATTACCGGTCTCATTTTAAGGAAAAACATTTAAAAGTTACTTCGAGAGATATCCAGTTTAATTTGAAGCCAAACGTAGATATTGAGAACGAAGTAGAAAGGTTCAAGAGGGCATTCCTTCGTCGTCGTTACATTGCGGTTCACGTTCGTGGTGAAAAAGTTGTACAACAACATAGTCTGGATCGACTTAGGAAATGCATTCGTCTTTTAACTGAAGTCATTCAGACTGTCAAGGAATCGTCGCATATTTCTCAAGTGCTTGTTGCCACTGACATGTCAAACTTTGGATCAGGTGCGTGGACAGGCTTACTGAGAGGTGTGACACATGAGGACAACACGTTAAAGGACCTTAATGATTCCGTTGTGTCGAACATTGGTGGGGTTGTTTATAAACCCAAAGAAGATCTTATTGATCGAGGTGTTGTTGCATTGGTTGAAATGACACTGATTTCTCAGGCTCAACATTTCATAGCTATAGGTACTGGATCTTTCCAGGAATGGGTAGAAGCTAAATTCCTGGAATACCATCGCGACGATGCCCGAACGTCGTGGTCGCTAATTAAACTGTGTTCAAAATGAGTGCTAAAATTTCCTTACCATTTTTGCATTCAATCTACATGAAACCAAAATTTGTTTATATATATCATGAACGTGTTTCTAACTTCACTTTACGTTCCTGCTATTACTTTAGTTCTAGCTTGCTTCGGATGTACAAATCCAGAGTATATTGTGACAGTGGAACAGGTTGTACGTAGGGCAGAAAGCTTCTCTTCTGGAATGTCTGAGCGAGTGAACTGCGCTATGCATAAATTCGAGAAACGAACTTTAATTTGGCATTTCTGCCTAGACAAAAGAAAAGGCTGTTTTCTATAAGGTGAATTTTATCTCTCGAATCAACATTTCATTGTGTAGATTGAATAGGTTCCTCCTTAGTTACAGTCGAGAGCCTATGAGATAAAAGAAAAAGTCGCTTCCAGTGATAAAATTCGCCTGGTGGAAAACAGCCTGTAGAGTATCCGGGTTTCGTGCAAGCGGTCGAAAACGGAAAACCTTGTGGTTTAATTGCCATCAGGAACTCAAAAACCTTTTGTGAGGCTGTTCACAACCTTAAAAGAGGATTTGATTATCGAAATCTGCCCACTTGTAGACACAGTAAGATGATTTTAGGACAGGGAGGAGAAAAACAAAGAAGTCTTTGAAAATGAATATCAATTGAAAATTATTCAACAACAAAATGGACTCGAAATGCCGTTAAGCGACAAATTGGCTTAAAAATTCAACCCAGCCTTGGTTTGCTGTACAGATTATGCCAGGATGACAAAAGTTCCAGACTAAAAGCCGTCAAAAATCTATGGAAATTTGTGTATGCCATTATATCGACTCGTCAACGGATATGAGGCAAGTTACCATTGAATACTTTAGATAAGAGCAAGAAACGGCATTATTTCTTATTAACCCTCTCCTAGCCATGTCGGACGTTTTACTCTGCCCAACGACAGATGATTTTACTCGTCGAAGGAAGACGTTTTGACTGGGAAAGGTAAAACGAATCTCAGTAAAGTCTTTCCTGGCCGAATTAGACCTATGTTATTTTAAGCTAGTCAACGCCAGACGATTTTACTCGTCCAGGACAGGACTTATGTTTCACTGCCCTTTGAATTCATGTCGACATATCATTGAAATACATGCTTTCGATATTGTTGTTTAGGCTTCGTAGAAAGACCATGATGCTTATTTTCCTTTCGTTTTTTTGTCTGTTTCAACTATTATTCGTGACAGTCTTGTCGCCTTCATCGAACTGGTGGTCGTCGAAGAGAATAGTTCATCTTAAAAGTACGCCATCTGTCGAAGAACACCATCATACAAGTCCTTCAGCAAAAAACACGGAGTCTTACAAAAGACAGAAAGACGCAGAATGGCAAATCAGAAAGTTGTTGAGTCCGTATGTATGCCAAAGTCTTGGAAGAGTTTTGAGCGTGGAGTTTACTCAAAACCATCAGGCCACGAAAAGTTCAAATATTGAATCTGCGGACGTTTTAGATATAGTGTATCAAAAACCTTATTTTCGTAAGAAAGTCGATGGGTCAATGTCCAACAACATTCAAAGTACAACACCCACGACAAACCGCTATGTTTATGTTTATCGCCGATATTGGGAACAGTTAACAATGAACACACGAAACCTGATTGCTCTTGCTGCACAAGCTAAACTTGGAGGACGCAGAGTTGTACAGCCAATGGTGAATAACACACTTTTTGGAAATGAAGGAAGACCGTTTGGAACCTATTTTGACGTGGCACATATGAACTATTTGCTAGAAACTTCTGGTTACGCATCCTTGGCGGAGAAAAAGGAATATGACAAAGAATGCTCACTTAATACGGCAAGTCACGCAACATTACACTTTCTGTATAATCAAGACAAAGCTGCAAGATTCACAAAAGACACATTTCAATTAAGTGATGAGCAGTACAGCAAGATCAGTGCAATGACCAAGCAAAAAGGCTGGACGCGATGCACATTCATCAGCAAATTTATAAATTTGAGTCCGAGCTCTGAGCAATTTTGCGTCGATCCTACCATGATCACAGATTGGAAGGTTCTAGAGCGTGATGTTCTTAAAGGAACCAAGTGTCTAGGAATTGTTTTGTGGAGGGGTATTGGAGGAGGTTTTCGGACGTTTTTCAGTGAAAAACATTTGAAAATATCTTCGCAAGTCGTTCAATTTTCACTGAAACCAAGCCTAGCGATTACAAGTAAAGTAGACAGATTCAAGAAGACACACCTGTCGAGCCATTACGTTGCTATTCATGTCCGCGGGGAGAAAGTGGTAACACTGCACAACTTGAAAAGACTGAAAAAATGCCTTCGCATTTTGACAAATGTAGTGCAAGTTCTAAAGGAATCGTTTGGTATTAGAAAGGTGTTACTCGCTTCGGATATGTCAAGTTATGGATCTGGTGTGTGGGAGGAAGTTTTGAAAGGAGAACGCTATACAAATAACACGCTAAAAAGTCTTCACGACATGATTATCTCCAGAACAGGTGCAATTGTCTATAACCCAACCGACAGACTGGAAATACAAGACCGCGGTATCGTTTCGTTGACCGAAATATCGCTGATTTCCAGCGCCCAGCATCTCATAACGATCGGCAGAGGTTCTTTCCAAGAATGGATCATCGTCAAATTCTTAGAACTGCATCGGGACGACAGCCCTAAGCTGTGGTCGTTAACGAGAATGTGTTCGATGGATAAGTGATTTACACGATAGAATTTACAAAGAAATTATGAAAAAAAACCCAAAACCCCCTTAAAAAACAAAGATTTTAATACATATAAGCCTCATATGAGGAATAGGCCACGTTGTGAATATCAGAAATTCTAAGACCCCATCTTCACCGACGATTGTCGTATACGCTTTACCATCCTGATATATGTGATTAACTCTTAAGTGCACATTTCCTGTTAACTATTCGCTTGCCAAAGTTGCAATACTTCCTTAAGACTCTTGTACCTAAATCTTATAGATCAGAGTGAAGGATCGTAAGCGACGAGCATATTGTGTAGATCAGGCCTAATATGTTTGAAACGTGTTTCACAATCATCGTCTGAGATAAACGAACTGAAAATGTGAGTTGTAGTCACTCGTGTATTCACCCTTCGACTTCTCTTTTGCACAGACGATGCCATATTTTAAAATTTTTAGCCCAAAAGAAGCGAGTGCTTAAGATTTTGATCTGCTGATCTTCCACAGTCTCGCTTATATCGCCGTCATGCAAGATTGATTGAGCAATAATTTGACGCCAAAGACAAAACCGGAGTCAATTCTTTGGTTCCGGTTCAGCGTAAAGAAGGAAATCCCAGAATTGCAACGTCATGATTGGAGAACCTCGTTTTGGCGTTACGGACCCACTTAGCGTTTACGCTGTCTTCGAACAGGTATTACAATTTTTAATTTTAGAATTTAGGTTTTAGTTTCGGAAACTACAAGATTCAAGCTCGTGAAATTGAAAATGGGGTAGATCTCCCTAGTCATGAAGTCACAGCTTCAAGAACATCTCTGGAAGGACATTTAATACGTACAAAATAATCTTCCTTTTCTAAAGTTCTAGATTTATAACCTTATCGTCATTTTACACATAGAAATATCCTTTTCTTTCCATGTAATCCACTAATGCTCTCGATGAAGCAAGCTGTGAGACTCTTGAATTCTCACACATTTTAAGTCGGCTAAGGTCTAGGTCCGACGAACACACAGATCCGTGATGTACGTGAGTTAGACCCGGATCGGGCGCACGAATAATGTCATATTTTCCAACAGAAAGAAATTGTTCATAAAGTTTAACATCTTCAAGGCCCCAGCCTTGAATCGTTGTATCAAAACCACCAGCGCTGCTAACATCTCCACCATACGCGCAAACAATTCCAAAACCATAATTTCTCCAAAAGCCCCTTTCTCTTTGCAAACTAGAAGGTGAATAACTGAAATTTCCCATGCTTTGATTAAACTGACTAAATACAATTGGATAATAGACCCGTTTTCCTCGAACAGTGTTTCTTCGACAACGTTCCACGAATTCCATGTCGAAAATGATGTCAACGTCACAGAAGAAAAGCAAAGCCTCTGGACCGAAGTTCGAAACGCCGAACTGTAGGGCTAAAGCTCTGGAGAATGGCCCTTTTATAGTTTTCCATATTATCTCAAAGTTGGGATAATGATCTTGATAGATTTTCAAAATTTTTTGATGGTTTGAGAGAGGAGCAACATCAGGAAAGTAAACTATAAGGAGTTTCACCTTTTCATTGTTGAGAAGAACAACTTTTTCAAAATTACTCAGAAATGCTGCGAATGGTTTGAGTCTGCCGGCTAACGGTAGGATAAAGTGTACGTAAGGTTTTGTCATTGGTACTTCGGACGATGTGTAGACGAGGCTGCCAAAAGGCTGCTGCATGTGCGCCCGGTAACGGACGTGGAGTGGGAGCTTTCGATGGCTGAAGCCAAGATGTTGGTATGTCATCATAAGCAAGTCCAGCAGATATTGAACACCTTGTGTCGGTGAAACCCTCAAGTACCCCAAATTGACTCTAGAAAGCGCAAGCTCTCGAAATAAAATTTTTCTCGAGTCTTCGTTTATAAGCATCAATGATTTTCCAAGAATTAGGTTCAGGCTTCGCCTTACTGAATTTTGAATCGGAAGGATTGGTGGAGATAGGGTTGTTGTAAATACTTTTCTTGGGCTGAACACCTCCCAATGTAGAGCTGCACTTCTCGGGATATTAAGATACAAATCTTTCACCTCCTTTAGTTTTGTAAGTTCTTTTGCAGGTAGGTTTTTCTTCGTTAGTCGCCCCAGGCTCCGTAGACGTGATGCTTTGACAGTCAACTGGTGCTGAAGTATTCGAATCTTTTCCTTCAAGAAATAGGTATGCAGCCGGTACATGTACTTTGAATCTTTCACTGGGTGTAGTGTGATTGCATTTTGTACAGCTTTGGTGTCAAGGTCCCAGTGAAATGCGTTGCTTTTACTTTGATTGTGATAAAATAGCCATTGCATCTAGAAATCGAAAGTGCATATGATTTGGTGTCAACTTCAACATAATCATTGCCTAATTCAAGTAAACATTTCGGCAGACATACTTACATAAGGATAAAAATCCTTTCTCACCTGGGCTGCCAGGCTCGTACCGCGGGATCAATTGCAGGAAGGGGAATGGGGTCTATTTTTCCCAATTATCAATCTCATGTATGGTTTTTAATTTCCTCAATCTATTCTAGTCATTTGTCAGACTACTTTCCTTTCAATTTCTGGACAGGCATGCCCCCCCCCAACCAGGTATGACGTGGTGGCCAAAACCATCATGATCCCTCCTGCTAAAGAATGATTACTGATATTTACCATTCCTTTCCTTAATGGTGTTGTGCTCCTTACAAGTATTCTCATTTGTGGCCTACAACTCTGCCATGTGGTCCAAGTCCTTGGGTAGTTGCCATGGTTATTTCCATTTGTTGGTCCTGTTTCTCACATTACATCTTCCCTGTTTTCTTTCATATCATAAAATCATATTCCACCCTTGACATTTTCACATCATCAAACTACTCTAACATCCTCACATCCTCTTTCAATCTGTTTCCTTTCTCCTTCCTTCCTTCCTTCCTTCCTTCCTTTCTTCCTTCCTTCCTTTCTTCCTTCCTTCGTTCCTTCCATACTATTGTTGCTGTCCCACCCTTTTCTCACCCACAGACTGCACATCACCATCCTTGTGATGAAGTGATTTAATTTTTTCATCCTAACTGTGAATTTTTTTACACTGGATGTATTCAAAGAATCCATGAAAATGTCCAGTAAGATGGAAAGCACCTGACTTTTCAGTTCTGAAGTTTTCCAGAAATTTTGACTGACATTTTCTCTGAAACTTGTTCATGTAAGAGACAATGAATTTAATGCAGTACATTGCTGACATTCCCTTCTGGCTCCATTGGCACTCACTTTCCATTCAGAAATTGGTTTTCAAATAATCAACTGCTAAATAGTAGGTGGTGTTTTTTGCATAGTAACCAGAAAATTGTGTAATCTCTTGGTTAGGATTTTGGCAATCGAGATACCAGGCAGAAATCAAAGTCTAGTAATAAAGATTATTGCCCAGCAAATAATTTTGAAGAAGCCCATATCTCAAATAAACATATGAGGAACTAGTTAGGAACTTTAATGAGGAACTAGTTCCTCATTAAAGTATCTTTCAAAGTATCCTGATATGTTTATTTGAGATATGGGCTTCTTCAAAATTGTTTGCTTGGCAATAATCTTTATTACTAGAATTGTGTAAGCTCTTGTGCCTTATTAATCTCTTTTTTGTTTATTAATATATGGAAATAGGGCTGGGGAAAATATCCATGACCTAATGTTTACTAATACTGCCACCACTTATTTCAGAATTTCCACTAGATGGGTAGCCATGGCAACAGCACTACACCACTCAACTGAAAGAGCCAGTAGTGTGTGCAGCTGGGTGATATAATGGCCAATGTTTAAGGAACAACAATAACAGCTGTAAGTGCATAAAATTCCTCTTTGCCCAATGCCTCATTGTCATGCCTGGTGTGCCAAACTTTTTGGCCTTGGTTAACAGATCTTGAATTATATTTAATAATGTAGTACAACATAATTAAGGCATAGAGAATAATAATGAAATTATGGGCTTTAAAATTGGCAAATAATGCAAGTAGGTGGAGGAAGGAGGGGGGGGGGGCACTGAAGTAATATTTGAAGTGGCCTTGATCCCTGAACCCTTGCCAACTTACCTCAATTGCCCAAGTGCAACTGACCCCAACAAACCTCCTAACACACCTTCCAACTTCTACATCTTCATGGTATGACAGCAAGTTCTCCAGACAGTACTCCAGATGTGGAGCCAACTTCTTAAGTACAGTACGGCTCATTATCATTCCTGGCCCACCCATGCAAAAGTTATCCTTCGGCCCCAGACCCAAACGTCCTCTTTCGTCGCGCGCCCCAACGCCGGCTTGTCCGATAAATAAGTCTTTAGAGCTGTCAAAAGTTCGCAGAAAAGCCTCTAACTTCTCAGTGCGGACATAAACATCATCATCGGAGCGCATGAACCACTCAAATTGATCGATATAGTTGTCGTGCATGTATTTTAACATCATGAGTGATTTCCGCTGGGGTGGATAGCTGTCGTCAACACCACGTAGACTCACGAGAGGCAAATCGTGCGCCTTACCAGTCTCATTTCCGGCAAAAAAGAGCACCTTTCCTGAGACCGTTTTGCCCCATGTATTGTAGACTACGGAAGCCCTTGAGTCCAAAAATTTTTCGGCTGTCATGATACCGGCCAAAAGAAACTGCTTTGTATGGAACTCGTGCGAGAGTGTACGGGCTTTGACGCGACCAAGGAGTTGTAAGTTGTCCGCGGCTGCATTCAAAGAACATCTTTCCACACGACTGACTAGAAAGTGGCTTCGTATCCAATTTGATGAGCTAAAGCCAATGTAAATTCCACACATGAAAAGCAGAGATTTTATCAAAAAGGGTCGATTGTTCTCCAATAGCCTGTCCAACCGCATTTTTGCCAGAATGTTATTTGCCAGAATGTTTTGGTTTCATCTTGGGCCGTCAAGTCCAAACTAGATTTCCCTGTAATTACCTACACAAATTAACTGAAAAATCTTCTTCCTTTCATTTCTTACGTCGTCGCACACGCCGTAAGTTCTCATGTATCAATTATTAGCGTTCTTTTGTCATGCTAAGTAGGACGCCATGTTGGTTTCATGTTTGCATCAGGCTCCCGGTCAACAATAAACCTAGCGGGTGTTTGTTCAATACTCGCAGGTTGACGTTTGTTGTAGTCCGGTAAACTTGCTGTTCCTTGGTGCGAAATTATGAACAGTTGCATTTCACGTTGTTTAGGCTCATAGCCAGCCTGCTATGTTATGTGGGCCAAGAAATTATCTATGAGCTCTCCTAGTCTACAGATAACAAGCAGTCTGTAGTTTATAATGCGCTTTGGAGATGTTGAGGGGGACCTCAATTTTATTTATTGGCTGCGATTCTGACATTGTGGCGTTAAGTGTTTCAAAAAGAACATTAAAAACCTTTTTAAAAGGTTGACGCACCTAAGTCCAACTTATCAAAGGAAAGAATTCTTTAACTTCTGAAGCTCTAATTTCTGAAGCTGTTATTGTATTTACGATGAAATCAACATTAGTTTAACTATTCAATGAACTCACTTGGTTGCTAAAGACCAAAAATTAATTTTTATAATTTATCCAGCTATTTTCGCACCCTAAACACACCTGACACGGCCAAGTCTAGGCGTTCCGGACAGTAAATCTACCCCGGGTAATCTGTTCGTGGTACTGATCTGAAAAATAGGACTGGATCGAGCAATCCAGGGGTTGGAGTGCGGGAGAAAATGAAGCCCGCGAAATTCAAATCTGCGCCATATTGGAGTGACCACTTTCACGGTAACATTGTTGTAAGGCTATTATGAAAATAAGGAAACTCGCACGTAGGGCTGTAGTAAACGAAGAAAAAATATGAAAGGAAACGACAACACATCCCAAAGTGATAGTGAGGGATCTGACGATAAAGAATCCTGGTTAAAAAGAAAATTTTCACGGACTTTTCACTGGTAAGTATGGGGTGTTATTACTGTCAAAACTATTATGTTTCGTTATTATCTACCGGTTCATTATTATACAGTTTTTCGTTATTATTATTCCCAAGTTCATCATGATCATGCAATGTCTAGTGATTAATTTGCATTTCTTTGTTATTATTATACACTGCTTTATTATAAAGCATTGGTTTGTATTGGCACACACTGTTTCGTTATTATTGTGCAATGTTTCATTATTTGTACCGATTTGTTATTATTAGGCACTGTTTCAGTATTATTTTGCAATGTTTCGATATTATCATGCACTGTGGCATTATTATGCAGTGTTGTACTATTATCATCACCTGGCAAAATTTCATGTGCGTGTGAGTAGCTGGTACTTGAGCAGGGCAGAAAGACAAACGAACATGGTGACACATTTCACTGCTGAGTTGAAAGATGTAATAACATCCAAATTAAGGGAGATTGTTTCTAGTGTTCATAGCGCTGATAATTTTGACATAGCAGAAGAGCTTCAAGAAATTCAGAAGCTTGTCATTGTCTTAGATTCCTTGACAAGAATACCAGAAGAAATATTCAATTTGTTGAGCAGTGCATGGTCAATTTTAGAGTGCTCAGGGATGAACATCAGAGAAAATGCTGTTTTCACTGGATAACCAGGTAGACCAAAGTATGCAGTTAGCAAGGAACAGCTCGCAATGCTTGTAAAATCCAGGTTTAGTATCTGTTCAATTTCAGAGCTACTTCATGTGAGTTCACGGACTGTAAAATAACAAATGCAAAAATACAGTTCTTCATTGCATTCCCTTTACACAGAAATACAAGATAATCAGGTGACATAGTGAGAGCAACTAAAAGAAATCCAAAATGTAGATTAAAAATGTTGATGGGACACCTTGGCTCAAGGGTTATATTCATCCCCAGGCGTTGTGTGAGAGAAGCTCTTTCACAAGTTGATCCCCAGGGAGTGGCTACCTGATGGTGCACAGCAATTAAACAATGTGTATACAATGTAACAAGGCCACTTGGACTCTGGCATTTTGATGGCAATCATAAACTTGTCAAATGGTGTTTTGTTGTTCATGGGTGTGAGGATGGCTTCACACCTGTGTATTTACCCTGCAATGCTAACAATGAAGCTGCCACAGTATTCTAAAATTTCATAAAAGCAGTATAAAACTGGGGATTGCCCTCCAGAACCAGGTGTGGTGTTGTCAGGGAACTGAAAATGTGGATGCTGTCAAGAATAAGTTAAACACTTGTGGTCCAGGTAAGGGGTCAGCTCTTGTGAGTAAGAGCATGCACAATCAACAAATTGAGCACCTCTGGTGGGATGTATTTAAGGATGTTTTAAAGAATTACCACAGGCTGTTTTCATTAATGGACAATCTGAATATCTTGGACTCTTAAGCAGAGAATGACTTATGGTGCTTACATTATGCATTCCTTTATCACATAAAGCATTGTTTGGATGAATGGTCTGCTGCCTGGTTGAGACATCCCATGTCCACAGCAAACAACTGTACACCCCTTCAGCTTTGGGTCCAAGGTTCATTGATGACATCTGAAAAAGATACCAATCCTACTGAAGTAATTGACAAGTATGGTATTGACTGGGATAGACCTATCCCACTTGATGATAGTTCTGTTTTAACAAGTGAACAACTTACACAGTTTGAGGAAAGAACTATGGCACTTCAAGAATCAACATTAACAGAAGACAAACTTAAACTTTACAAACTCGCTAAAAAATATCTTCACCCTTAGTTAAATGTCAAATTCATGGCACCCCTCTGAATGAGCTACTTTTCTCACAAACCAAAATGCAACATCAGTTAGAACGAGGTGGTTGGTTGCTTTTATTGTGTATATTTGAATTGAACTTGTACAATTCGTTCTATAGTTTAACAGCAAAACAGTTTCAGCACAACTCTAAACACAACTGCATTAAAAAATTAAAATTACTTCATATAACTAAACCTTTAGACACCTTTAAATGGCAAGTGTTATCAAAGCAAAATTTGTCTCAAATACCATCAATATCTATTTTAATGGTATATTTCTTTAAAAATTGCTAAAGCAATGGCATTTAAACATTATATTGCAAATATATGCAAAGTACAAAGATTTTTTACCAAATGTAATTCTAATCCTGAGAAACATTTTCCTGTTTCAAATGACTGTGTAGAGCAGTTCATTTTAAGGTTCATCAAAGTTTAAAAATCCAAATATCAATGAAACAAGCATAACTGAAACAGCCACATGTGAATTGTGGTAAAACTGTTAATAAATTACTTTAGCATACTGGAGACCAGTTTAACAAATTACATGTCATAGTACAGCCCAGGAATGTTCAATTGGCAGCTTGCTGTCTAGATGTGGCCCATGAAACCTTCTTGAATCTATTAAAATTTTGTGGCTTGGGAACGCCAAACAACCACGGCCTTTTCCATCCATAAAACCTGGCACTGTAAAAGGAAAAATCACTGGCCTCCACAGTACGTAGACTATGCAGTAAATCTTGAAGTGCAGTACACGCCACCAACATGATCACTCGTTGCTCAATAGTCGATTATTTATCACGGGAAAATCAGTAATTTTAATGAAAATCGGACAATTTTAAAGGCTGTTGTCTCTCCTTGGCATGTTTTCATTTAAAATTTGACAATTATACTTCCGGCTTCACTTTTTCAACAATGGTTGCTCGATCCAGTCCTATTTTTCAGATCAGTGGTTCGTGGATATTAATTTCCTGGGAAATAGCTCCTGATCAACATGGCGGCACTTCGAGGTGTAAAAGTTCTTGAATTTGCCGGACTAGCTCCCGTACCTTACGCCGGAATGGTACTTGCAGATTTTGGTGCATCCGTTACTCGTATAGATAGGATTGGGAACGCACAAATCGATCAACTTGGGAGAGGAAAACGCTCTATAACGGTCGACCTGAAGAAATCTAAAGGTGTTCAGTTGGTCAGGAATTTGTCCAAACACTGTGATGTGATAATTGAACCGTTTCGTCCAGGCGTTATGGAGAAAATGGGCCTTGGTCCTCACGCTCTGCTTAAAGATAACCCGAAATTAATTTATGCCCGGTTAACTGGTGAGTTGACGGTTTCTGTCACATGCACTCAGTGTTAAACACTTTCTTATCATATATACTTGTACCAACAGCTCGCGCGACCTCAACCCTCATAAAAGAGAAGATATCGAATTTCAACGCAGAAAACGCGTACAAGGTAGTGGTATAAGCAAAATTCAGAAGTTTTCATTTTCAAAACTTGCATTGGCTCAAAGATATGGGTTAAATATGTATTTAGTCATGGGAACGAATTTCTTTATCCATGGAAAAACGCCTTTTAAAAGGAGATTTTGCTGTCAAACTAGACCATATATCAGTAAGTAACCACTATACATGCATTTTCAATACATGAATTCTTTTCTTACAAGTGTGAAAGATATTCTGTTCCTTGACCAGCACAACCTGGTGAGAGGGGGTAGCCAGGGGCAACTGCCAGAAATTGGGGGCAGTTCAAGTGTCAGGTGTTGAAAAGAGGGATATAAGGGGCCACGAGTTGTCTTTATCCTGAAACCCACCATGGCTCTCAGTAGGCCTGAGTGCATTGCATGTTCATCTAATGGTTTACTAGCTGTTCTTGTTAGGTTTTGGTCAGTCTGGCCCAATGAGTCAAACAGCTGGTCATGACATCAACTATATGGGTATGTCTGGAAGCTTGTCCATGATTGGTCGTCATGATGATAAGCCAATTGCACCATTGAACCTCGTGGCTGATTTTGGTGGTGGTGGTCTCATGTGTGCCCTTGGTATTTTACTGGCTTTGTTTGAAAGAGTCAAGTCTGGCAAGGGACAAGTTGTTGATGCATCAATGGTAAAGTAGCCTGTTTGAATCCCCTTGAAAAACTGGAGAGACATACTGGGTGTCCATAGGTTAACCAGAATGCTTGCCAGAGGTCTCCCCTTCACAAGTAAATTTACCTGGCATTTGCCTGAGTAGAATAATGGAAGACTGATTGCACCAGGAAATAGTTTGAGATTGGTTGAAATATCTCCCAGCAGGAGGTCATGTCTTACCTAGACGAGTAAAATTGCTCTGGTATTAACCTGAGTAAAATTATGGAAGACTGATCTTGTCAGGAAAGAGTTAAAAAATTAATTAATTAATCTTATGCTGATGTTAATACTAGATAATGTTAATTTTAAATCTGTATTTTTAATCTTATTGAGGGCCACTAGGTTATCAATGTTTGCAATACTGTCATGTGTTACCCTCTTTAAGGAAAGCCGTTTATCTTACCTTACTTTAAAAATAAAGAAATTAGCAGCCTTTAAAATTTCTTGGGAGGATTCTCCGAACGTCAAAAATATCTCCTATCCTCACATTCTTTCTGTCACCACTTCAGAGCTAATGCACCACATTCTAACCTCTACCAAACACTGCTTCTTAACCTGTACCAGCGTGACGTTATTTTGAACACTTTTGTAGGTTAACGGTACTACTTATCTCTCATCATTTGTTCACAATACGAGAAAACTTGGCCTTTGGTCAGGAAAACGCGGTACAAACTTACTGGACAGTGGTGCACCGTTTTATGACACGTATGAAACGGCTGATGGTGAATACATGGCTGTTGGAGCCATAGAACCTAAGTTCTACCAGCAGCTTCTAAAAGGTAACCAATTGTGATGCTTCTGTTTAACTTTCACTATTCTACTGGCTGTCTACTGGGGATATGAAACCAAATGATGAGCTCACTTGATTTTTATGACAAATTTATAGTTTTTAAAACGCTATCATCACCGAATATTTAGGCAATAAAGTCAAAGTAGTTTATTACGCAAACATTGAGTTTTGTAAAAACTTGTTTACATTCAAGATACGTGGACCCCAAACACCAAAACTGTAGAATTTATTCTTTGCCGACATGAAACATAGACCAGTTTCCTCTCCAACCGAATTCTAGGGAAGCAGTTCAGTGCTCGTCAACGTTCTTTAAGCTATAAGTATTGCTTGAGGGTATATTCTTATGATAATGCATACTTGGTGATTTTTTCCCGCGAAATAGATCAGCAACATTTTCCAAACAAGACAGAAGTTCTCTATTTATGTTAAAAGTTAACCTTGGGAAAGAATATGAAAAAAGGCTGTAAAATTAACAACAACACATCAAATACAGTTATTACTGTTGACTAACCGAGCGTGAGGTCTGGGCTAATGATATCCAGGAATAATGTTTTTAAACATCTAACTGAATACTTCCAAGATATTTTGCCGTCCTCCATGTTCGCTGTATTTTATTTTCGCACTTGTTCGAAAGTTTTTGAAGAAATTTTGGCTTTGGAGAGCTAGGATTTCTTCATAATCAGTTTCGTACTCCATCGTTACTTTCCTTTTTCTGGTTGTTGTTAAAATATACTCATTTCACCTTTTTCCCAAAATCTTACATGTCGTCCAGGATTAACAAGTTTTTAAATTTCCATGTTTTGAGCGGAAAGATGAGGGAAATATCCGCCCGCTGATGAACAACAACTTAGGTTTTGCGTATTGTGTGTAGGACTTGATTTGGAGGAGACGTTTCCTAACCAAATGGATACTATCATTTGGCCTGAAATGAAAGCGAAATTTACGGGAGTGTTTCTGTCCAAAACCCGACAGGAATGGAGCGATGTGTTTGACGGCACAGACGCCTGCGTTACGCCAATTTTAAGTCTTTCGGAAGCCGCTGAACATCCTCATAACGTGGCTACTGGTTTATTTGTGAAAACGGCAGATGGAGCCTCTGAGCCGGCTCCTGCGCCGAAACTTTCAAGGACTCCTGGGACGGTTGCCAACTCGAAACAACCTAAAGTCGGGGAGCACACGATGGAAGTCTTGCTCGAATGTGGCTACACGAATCTCCAAATCGATGAACTTGAGAAAGATGGAGTGATTTACTGCGAAAAGCCGAAGTCGTCACTATGAAAAAGAACTGCAATGGTAAGCAAAATAGTTGTTAAGTATGGTAGAGTATTTATGAAGTGAATTTCAGGCAAAATAGTAATTTAGTTAAGACCAGGAGAAATGTCAATGCTCAAACAACGTTTTGTTACGCCATACTGTATAATATTTTTTATGTATTAGTTTGGACATCGTTTGCAAGATTTTTTCCAATCCAGCAAATGACGTTTTATCCCGAATTATTGAACTTTCCATCTAAAAAATCTAATAATCTCAAAATTAATACAAGCATTTAATATGAAAATAATTTCCCAAATATGCTTTTCAAAGGGAGAAAAAGTTTGTGCCTCATAGCGCGAACACAATTTGGCTCTTTGAAAAACGCATCGACCTAAAGTAGTTCTAAACTCTTCGAGAACCCCCGTGTTTACATATTAGTAAAGTAAACGACAAAACATAAGGAGGTTATGACGTAAACAAGTGACGATAACCGCTTGCAAGAAGAAGTCTACTGAAAGCCGCGGCCATTGTTTTCGTTTTACAACTTTTTCGAAATAGCTGCATACATAATTCAGAGTTGGTATTTGTTTAACTCGTGACGTGTTGCTGGAATTTTTAGCCAAGGGGTTTTTATTTATTTATTTTTTTGTGCCCCAGAAATTTGCATTGAGTTTCTTTTTATTTCTGCAGTCGGTTACCTTGTTTCTACACTTTGTTATCTTGAAATTGCACTGCTCTAAGAGTTAATTGGTTAATTGGACCAAAGGATGTCTATCTGTGACTCGTTTAGAGAGGGTTCCCGGCAGAAATAGTCTAGGCCAGCCCCAGATTTGTTCAAGCTTTTTGATCACGACAGCGTTGAAAGGATAATAGTTTTGATGTAAGTTAAAAGCTGACATTCTTGTAAGCCCATTACATTTCTTTATTGGTCACTTACCGGATTAACTGGATGTCTTGTGCGTGAAATTTTGATCTTTTATAAGAGAATGTGGTAGAACCAAAAGATATTTTGAAACATAACTATGTAAAATTTTGTGTGGAAGAATAAATTCTCGAAAAAGGTTTATTTGAGAAAATGACACGTGGTTTCGATATTTGCAAGTTTGTGTGGTCGTATGACTTGTATGATATCGCGCACCATGGACTACATATACTTTCAGACCTGTCTATCATACGACTAGTGATGTTTTGTTGTGTTGTTTTGTGACACTGACAGACAAACAGATTAAAAAGTATAGTAGAATGCAAATGTCCCGAGTAAATTTCGTCAAGTTTTGATCCAACTATTTGAAGTCGGTTCAATGTTATTTGATGACCGAAAAGGAAGCGTTCGTTGTCAGTTGCTTGGAAAAACGTTTTACGAGCCCAGACGAAGATCCTCGTGAAGAGCTCAGGAAATGTTCTTCTGAGGAAACAAGCTTCTTGACCGTCCACTTATCTGTAATAACACTGAGCTCCTACTTGTACGGCACTTGTGTATGACATGTCGTTAAAATGATTAGTCGAGACTTCTGTGAATATTCGAAGTTTTTAACTGAAACGCCTGAAAATTTGTCAAGCTAAAAATTGCACAATAAATATAAATCTGTGGGGAGCATCGCGACGATTACCTTGTCATGACAACCTTCATGGTTCGTCGCCCTATTGTCAGACCATTTGTTCTTTGTGCTTAAGTAAAGATGTGTTATGGCGGCCTTGCATCGTAGACTAATGTATCCTTACTGCAAAGCCTGTTATGGGTCGCGTCAAGCGAGCATTGCAAAGGCAGGGATTCCAGAGGAGCAAGAACAAACAAGAGGCTTTCCTGGCCTTGTTTCTTGGCATGTTCCTTGGATATCTTTTTTCTTATGCCATCCGACAACATTTTTCGGCTAATCTGAAAGTAAAGACAGTCTGTCGTCGAACTGGAACCCGATTTGAACCAAAAACAAGACCAGGGAATCTTTCGACGGAGTTAGCAGGCAGCAGAACTTTTCTTTTGATCGGCATAATGACTGCCGACCATCTTCTTGCCACAAGAGCGAAGACAATCCACTCAACGTGGGGGAACGAAGTGAACTCAGGAAAAGTTTTATTCTTTAGCGGTGGAGTAGGGAACGCGGCTGTAAACTTCACTGTCGTTCGTCTTCCTGGCGTGGACGATGGCTATCCTCCTCAACGGAAATCATTCCACATGCTAAGATACCTGTATGATCACTATATTGACAACTTTCATTGGTTTGTCAGAGCCGACGATGACGTTTACGTACGAACTGAGCACCTTTCTGCGCTGCTTCGTACGTTGAACAGTTCAGACGATTTAGTCATTGGCCAGGCGGGTACTGGAAAGCCTCAGGAAAAAGGCAGGCTGGGGTTGCAGCAAGACGATAACTTTTGCCTTGGGGGACCTGGGGTAGTGATGAGTCAGAGTGTGCTTCGAAAAGTGGCTCCATATTTGAGTACGTGTCTCAACGAGACCGTCAGCTTACATGAAGATGTAGAGTTGAGCAGATGTGTCCGCAGATACGTTGGTGTAATTTGCCCGTGGGCTCAAGAGGTGAGTTTTACCAAACGTTGTTGCTCATAACGGCCGTTTTCTACCAGACAAATTATATTTTTCGTAGAAACGACTTTTTCCTTTGTATCATAGGATCTCGGCTGGGTATATTGGGCAGTCCATTTTATTCAAGGAGACCTTGATTTGCGAGATAAATTTGCCTGGAAAACAGTCTGAAGATCATAATTCTATCCTTTTTTAGCATTAATTTACATTTCCTTACGTTATACGTTTTCTTTCTGCCGTTTAACCCGATAACTCTTTGACATCTGTTGGGATTTGGACGTGCATTCGCTAGAATTTTTATGGCCGATTTAGTGATCAAAAGTTTTTCCTGGGAGGCTTTTTATTTGTTACTGATGCTTCTTTACGTTACGCTCGTAAGAAACCCCACCACTTATTAAAAAGAAGTTGTAGCAACAGTCTTGTGACTTACCCTTAGTAAGTTGCTACAACGACATGATTACCTCAAGCAGCTTCAAGATTGTTGTTGTCGCGTACACAGGACTGAAGAAAAGACCAGGTACTGAAGTATTCCCCTTTATTATCACTGAACTCATGTGGGCTGGCTGTCTCTGGACCTTTAGGGAGATGATCTTAGTTATAACTGATAGACATCATATATAGCGCTATAATATTCATTCATGGGCATATAAACTAGCCCCGAAGCCTGGTTGTTGGGTTAGAAACTCAAAAGAAATCTTGCCGTCAAACGAGATTAGAAGGGCTGGTTGATATTCGTACAAGACTTGCTTAATGATGTCCATGGTGTTATCCAGTTTACATATTTACTAAATTGCTTCTTATCAACATGTTTATTTCTCTTTTATTTTGCTCCCTGAAGACTCACCATCTCTTCAATCAAATTTTTGGAAATTCAGATCTAGCGCTTTCCCACGATTTAGACAAGCAAGCCGTCACTAGGGCTATCACAATTCATCCAGTAAAAAAACCGACTCACATGTACCGCCTGCACTACAATTTCTTAACTTTGGCCGTCCAGTTGTTACAAGATCGAAGCGCGAACGTACACCGAAGATTTCAAAGAGTAAAAATGTTGGTAAAGGATAACCGGACAAAAGCTTATCAAAAGGCAAATTTCAATGGTCGGTTGAGGCGAAACAGCTCGGTTCATTGGGAGTTCTTCAACTTGCAGAATCTTTTCGGTCTTTGTGAATCTCCTGTGGCTTGGATCAGCGGCAGAACCCAGAATGGTCTGAAGAAATTCTTAGGGGGTGTGATCACTGAAATCAATTTAGAGAACCAGAAACTGCTAAAACTCCCAGAGGAATACAAGAAAATGAACCTTGGTTACATGCGTTCTCATCCTACCTTAGGCATGCAGTTCACAGTTGATTTGGAAACGCTCGTTAAACCATCGGTACCGAACGCTGCAGAGATGCCCCGGTATTCACGTCATTATTTGCATTTTCAGCAAAGCTTTGCTCCTATGTTGGCGAGAACTGTTTTACCCGATGGCAATTCTCCGGTTGTACACTTTATTGTGCCTTTGGCTGGGCGATTGAACACTTTCGTGCGTTTCCTCAATAGTTTCGAAGGAGCTTTCTTAACGCAGGGAAAACCAGTGACTCTTCTCATTGTGTTCTTTTCAAACGTCTCATCTTCTGAACGCCACAGGAAAGTCTTTGATAATTTTCATACAAAACATCCCAAGGTTGACCTCAAGTGGTCGGAAATCGTCGGAGAGTTCTCGCGAGCACAAGCGTTGGAGTTGGGCGCGAATAGTTTCGGCAACGACGAGTTGTTGTTTTTCGCTGACGTAGATCTTGATTTTACGACAGAGTTTCACCATCGGTGTGAAATGAACATCATCCCAGGGAAACGGGTGTATTTCCCCATCATGTTCAGTCAGTTTGATTCACAAATTGCATATCATCAAAAATCCATGCCCCCAGAAGATAGCCGCGAGTTAAAGAAGCGTGCGGGAACCTGGCGCAAATACAGCTACGGTCCCGTATGTGTGTATGCCAGCGATGTGCGCGCGGTCGGTGGACTGAAGACGACGATCCGAGGATGGGGTATGGAAGACTTAGACTTTCATGAAAAATGTTTGAAGCACGAACTGGATGCATTTCGTGTTCCAGAGCTCGGCTTGGTCCATGTTTATCATCCCCAGACCAGCTGTCTCGATTCCAGGATGAATGTCGATCAAGCGAAAATGTGCAACGATTCGAGACTGCAAGGGCTGGCGTCAGCGGAGTCGTTGGTAGAATATATGCTATCGAAAGGCTATGAATAAATCGGTTTTGTTTACAAACGTCAAATTTTTGAAGCAAGAAACCTTGTCTAACGCGGCTAGAACGACATTTGAAGAACCAGATAAGAATGCTTCTGTTATATCGCGGACCGCAACTTCAGGACAATATCAACAACATCCTGCAAATATCGTGAACAGTAACCGCTGAAATTTTATATATGCAAACACTTTTCATTCATTCTCTGGTGATGCTGCGTGACGCAACGAAACGTTGCGAAAAAAAACGAACAAAAAAACTTAGAAAATATGACCTTACTTTCAAAATTTTGCCGGAGCTCTACTGTTCATCCTTTGTTTAAGATTCCCGCCGGGAACCTCAGTTTCTAGAATTCTTAAAAACATTACTAAAGTAATGAACTGAAACATGAAAATCAACTTCCTCAAACATGTCACGATTCTCCCAGGTTCAAACCATTTACTTTAATGAAATTGATCATAAACTTTTAAGACCTAGAAGAGCCTGATGAAAAAAAATATAAGTTATTTAGCAGCTAGACTGGAATGAATTGCTAAAATGCGCCAAAGGCAAATGTATTTCGATTGGTCAGTTAAAGGCTATACACCGAGGCGGTCATGAATCACGAAGTGAAACACGTCCAACCCTTCATCATTTAGATTTCAAGACTTGTTGCATGTGTTAAAAAATTTTTGTATCCATAATGTCTGTAAAATTGTTGTAACCTATGTTCCTGTATATAGCTTAATTTCATATTGTAGTTTGTAAATAGCGACTTCTAGGCATAAATATTTTGGTATTTGTAAGCAAACGTCCCCTTTGAAATGATACACCTACGTGCTATGAACAGCTACCGTTTTTAAACAAAATTAAATTAAATTAGGTAAAAATCAAATTATTGTACCCCAAACCATTGCATTCAAAATGATGACGTGCAAGTCTGAAGTTGAGAAAATGGCCTTCCGGATTTCTAATTTTAAAATCGAGCACCCGTCAGATTTTAGGCTGGATCTGCCCTTAAATCTTTCATATCCTGTCGACATTTCCGGCATCTTGTCCTTCGTAGTCATCGCGCACGCAACTTATTTCCACACCTCCAACTTTTCCCAACCCAGCCCAGTCTCATACCTCGAAAAGACGGTATCAGTTTACAAAACGTAAGAAAAAGGTTAATATCATCTATTAAGAGAAATGAAGACTCCAACATGAGATAGGTTGTTGCCTAGGTGACATACTATATTTCCTCGAATAAGCGCTCGGGGCGCTTATTTCAAATTTGGGTTTGTAAGGGGTGCTTAATGGAGGGAGTGCTCTTATTCAAGGTGGGGGGCTTGATAACAAATTGTAAACATTAACTTACGGTTTACTCATACTACACAACATTTAATTGAAGAAAAAACGAAATGAAAGTTACGGAATGATTGCCGCTGTGCAAGCTCATGGAGATAAGGATGAAAAGCGGTGAGTTATATGAGAAGAAACGATACTTGATATTTTAAGCACGGGCATGTTATAAAACTGGAGCAGTGTTAACCTGATCAATGAAACCGTAGTTGAATTACTTGAGATAATTTTTCAGGGGAAGGGGGACGTGTATTTGAGGTGGGGCGCTATCGGCGCTTAATCGAGGCAACACGGTAGCTGGGAAATTTATTACGGTGGGTGGACGGTATCGGGAGGATGAGTAACCCAAATCCAAACCCTACTCCTAACCCTAACCGTAATCCTCACCCTAACCGTAATCCTGTGTTTTCCCTAGATAGACGATAGTTACGTGCTTAACCACATGTTGTCAATAGGTACTATTTATCTCTTTGGGGGTGAGACCGTCTTGCCCCTTCAGTCCTTCCTGATAGATCCCCGCCTCATTTTTCAACCTTCGATCAAGTTACGTGCCCCGTCGATGTTCGTGCGATACTTCAATGTCTTTCGTTTTCAGTGCGGGTCTAAATATGGGACACGAATTCTCATTCGATGTACTGTTTCGACATCATGTAACTCACTAAGCCCGGAGCGGGTGCATACGTAGCCATGGTAGACCGCTGACACATTCCCCGTTGCTCTCGTGATAGATTGGCGTCACAAGGAACGTGAACATGATAGACGTGAACGATACTTGGATCTGGAACTCGAAAAATTGCAAGTCCTCTCTTCCATACTCTTTTTGCAAAATCCACATCTTCCTTTCCCCAGCCTTCGATTCTCGTGTTCCAACCTCCAACCTTCTTTACGTCGTTGCTATAAATGCACACAGCACCGAAACCGTACGTTCGCCAGAGACCAGCGGTGTTCGTGTAAATAAAATCTGTTGTCGGCTTGTTCACCCCGAAGTAGGCTACTTCGGGGTTATACTGACTAAATATTATTGGAAAGTACACTTGTTTACCTTTTATCGTGTTGTCACGGCAATGGTGAACAAATTCTGTCTTGAACACGAAATCAACATCACAAAAAAACAACAGAGAATTATCACCAAAGTATTCAGCCCCTTTCTGCCGGGCTTTGGCACGGTTAAATTTCCCAGTGATGTTTACCCACCGAAACTTTGTCCCCGGATAATCAGACTGAAATTTGTTAAAGGTGTCTATGTGCTTCTTGGGAAACGAGTTTTCGGGGAAATAGATGACCAACACTGCGATCTCCTCTCCGGTAGTTAAAAAAGAGTTACGCAAGCTTTCCAGGAGACGTTGCAATTCGCTGAGTTTCCCCTTGAGGGGCACAATAAAATGAACCGTTCGAGAGCGGTTCTGAGAATTTTCCTTTACAATCGACTGGATTTTCGAGAAACCCTGTTGTACATACGTCCGGTGGTATTCAGGTTTCGTGGGTCTCCATGCTTGCTTAAGTTGAGCATCTTGCACTTTCATGTGTAAAGCAAACGAGAATTGTACTCCGTGTATTGGATTCACTCGCAGATAACAGTAGTCGACTTGTTTCAACTGTATGGAGCTCTTCTTTGCTTGACCAAGAACTCTGCTGTAATGATCGTCCAAATGTTTCATTGTTTTGCCCAAAGCCCTGTTCAATCCATCCATTACTGGGAAGGAAAACGAGCGAAAATGTTGGCTTTTTATGTCGAAAACTCCTTTTGTGGTGATAAATTTCCACTGGAGTTGAGAGCCGGTGTTATCTTGATGGTAAAAATCGACATTCCTGGATCGAGACGTCATGTTTATCACTTCTGACTCTGCCTTCAAAATTTGTTTCGTTCTCTTCAAGATTGCGGTGTTTTTGTATATGTCGAACTGCAGCTCACGCACCCTCATTGATAAGAAATGAAAGTGTAGTCGAAACATGTATGCCGGATCTTTAACCGGATGAAGTGTTACCGCCTTGCCTATTTTGGCGACGTCCAATTTATCGTGATAGGCTTTGCTTTGGTCTTCATATACTTGTTGGAATGGGTCTTTGGCCTGAAAGAGAGTACGATTGTTTTAAGTTTTAAAGTGTTTTATTGTAGCAGGAATCTATGATCCACCACAGTTTACATTAGCACCCAGAAATTTCGATTTGGAACTAAAATATGGACGTACATTTCACGCATATCCTGATGTGTGAAAAATCCTGATGTGTGTAAGAGTCTCTCTGAGGCTTATGATAGTGTTGAGTTTGATGGGACCTGGGAACAATTTAAAAGTACGGCATACAAAATTGCAGTTGTTACCCTTGGTCTGAAAAAAAGAAGGCTTAGAGATTAGTTTGATGATAATGATTCTGTGATTAACAAACTTCTCGAAACCAGATGTTCTCTTCATATGAAGCTTCTGAACTGTAAGGGCCCAGAACGTATAGCTGCTGAGAAGGCTTTCAAGGAAAATAAGTCTTCTCTTCAACGAGAGCTTCGGCAGATGAAAAACAGATGGTGGTCTGACATCTCTATTGAAGTGCAAAATGCTTATGTTCGTAAGGATACGAAAGAATTCTATAATCTGATTAGGCAGGTGTTTGGACCACAGGTGTTTTCCGTGGTTCCTATGAAGTCAAAGGATGGTTCTGAACTGATAAAGGATGCTGAGGGTATTATGTTGCGTTGGACTGAACACTTCAGAGATCTGTTTCATAATCCATCGACTATCGATGTCACTGTTATCAATGGCCTCCCACAGCATGACATCATTGGTGAAATGATGAATCCACTTACTCTTGATGAGATAAAGTCAGCCATCAAGGAAGTCAATACAGGCAAGGCACCTGGTCTTGATGCATTCCGATTGAATTGTTGCGTCACGGGGGCGAGAAAATCACGGCTGAAATTCATAAACTGATATTAGGTGTTTGGGCAGGTAACCCTGTTCCAAAGGACTGGGTTGATGCCATCTTGGTATCCCTCTTTAAGGAAAAGAGTCATAAATCCGTATGTGGAGACTACAGGGGCATTAATTTGCTTGAGTCTGTGGGTAAGGTATTTGCAAGACTCTTGCTTAATCGCTTAACAACTTGGATTTCTCCTTTTATTATATCTGAAAGCCAATCTGGGTTCAGGGCGGGACGTGGCACCAATGATATGATCTTCTCTGCTCGCCAACTCGAAGAGAAATGTATTGAGCATATGCTACCATTGATTCAGGTGTTCATTGACCTCACCAAGGCTTTCGACACAGTGAATCGAAGTGCTCTTTGGACAATCTTAGAGAGGCTTGGATGTCCTCATGAATTCGTTGACATGCTTAAGCAATTACATCTAAACATGAAAGCTCAGGTGAACTTTAACGGGTCACTTTCTGAGCCAATTCCAATTGATAATGGGGTCAAACAGGGAGATATTCTAGCACCCACCCTGTTTTCAATTTATTTTGCTGTTGCTATTGCATATGCCTTCCAGGATTGTGACATTGGTGTCTGTTTGCAGTTTCGAACCTCAGGAAAGTTATTCAATCTTAGTCGGCTTAGGTGTAAATCCAAGATCTTTCAAAGTATGGTACGCGAGCTACTTTATGCCGATGATGTGGATCTAGTAGCGCACTCGGAGGAGGATATGCAATCTTTGATGGACCGATTTTCAAGCGCATGCTCTGCATTTGGGCTTACAATCAGCTTAAAAAAGACCAAGGTTATGTTCACCCCAGCTCCTGGACAACCTTACGTAGAGCCCAACATCACTGTGAATGGAACTAGGCTAGACGTTGTTGACACTTGTCTATCTTGGGTCAATGCTTTCAAAAGATGGCTCTTCAGATGCTGAAATTCATCAGAGAATTAAAAAGGCAAGCACAGCCTTTGGTAAACTTGAGAAAAGGGTTTGGTTAGATCGAGGTACTACTCTTCGAACTAAGCTCAGTGTCTACGAAAGTTGTGTCCTTACTTCCCTCCTGTATTCCTCAGAAACCTGGACGACCTATCGCCGTCACATAAAAGTTCTTGAGAGATTCCATTAGAATTGCCTCCGACGAATCCTAGGAATCAACTGGGAGTCTTTAACTCATGACACAGTTGTGCTTGAGAGAGCTTATACCACAAGCTCGAAAAGCGTATCATCATGAATCAAATTCGTTGGGCGGGTCATCTGGTTAGAATGGAAGACTCTAGATTGCCTAAGCAACTCTTTTATGGTGAGCTGACCAAAAACAAACGCCCCAGTCATAAGCCAAAAAAAACGTTCAAAGATGTCATCAGAACAAATCTTACAGCGATCAATGTCGACATCTTCAACTGGGAATTAGAAGCTAAGAGCAGACAGAATTGGTGTATGGCCATAAGGAATGGTTGTGAGGTTTTTGAACAGGGCAGAGTCAAACACGCCATTCGCAAACAAGACACGAATTTCTTGCCTGTCAATTTTCAAGATGGTTTCACCTGTGATACTTGTAATTGTTTGTTTCTTTCAAGGGCTGGGTTAGTCAGTCATCAAAGGGCGCACGATCGTAGGCAAGATCAATCCGATTACAATAATATCTTGCGTCCAAGACCCAAGAATACTACCTGTCCAATGTGCGGCAAGGTCTGCAAGTCTGCTGGCGGACTGAAAAGACATTTGAAAGTACATAATGATGCCCCTTCAGGGCTTGCACAAAATCCTTCGTTGACATGCCACATCTGTCAGAGTCTGTAATCAGAAGCTGGGCTTCTTAGTCATCTACGTGCTCATGGCCGCGCAAGAGAGTCAAATAACGGTATTTAAGGAGATGGCCATCTTCTGACAAGAAACGGCAATCACCATGTATATATATATATATATATATATATATTTGAGAACTATTAAGATTAACCACTTGGGTGAGATGATATAAGGATAGTACTTCTTCCAAGTGAATCGAACCCATACCGGGTAAGTACAGAAAAACTCTACTTGACCGCGGCTGGGATTCGAACCCGCGACCTTCGGTTTACTAGTCCGACGCTCTACCACGGGTTCGAATCCCAGCCGCGGTCAAGTAGAGTTTTTCTCTACTTACCCTGTATGGGTTCGATTCACTTGGAAGAAGTACTATCCTTATATATATATATATATATATATCTGTTCAATCTGCAGACGTACGTTTTGCTGTACTACAGCTTATCCGTGCAGCTGATCTGCATCTATATATATATATATATATATATATAAAGATTGAGAAGATACATGAGATTGATGATGGGTGAAAATAGATCCCATTGCCCCCCTCTGCCATTGAACCTTGGAACAAGCCTGGCACTCATTTGCTATGATTTACTCCATTATGTCTCGTTTTATCCTGATTTGTTCCAGTCTGCTCTAATCTGTTGACACCATGCTGTCCTGTTGTGGGTTTGAATGAAACGCGAAGTAATACTGTGTGGTGCTGATTAGACAGACTGCGAGATGACTATAAACTGGTCTTCAGTATTCCAGAATTCTGGGCTGTATTAGAAAACGATTATTTCCTGCTAGAGGAATATTGGAATTCCATAGATTATTACAATACTATAAATATAAATTACAATAGAATTCCATAGATTATCAGCTCTGATGAACAGCCAGGTGGAAAACGAAGTTTAGTTAGAAATATAATAGCCCAGCAAACAAGTTTAAATAGAGCCATAATGGAACCATATCTTTAAAAGAGTTTTATTGACTAACGTTTCGTTACTTAACCAGTAACATCATCAGAGTAATTATTTACAAGAGTTGAGAGGCTTAAATAGCTAACTGTTACAAAAATAGTGATGAAAGAATGTCACAAAGGATTAGCGGAACGATTAGCAAGAACAATTAACGGAAGGAGTGCGAGTAATAAAGTGATGAAGAATTAGACGTGTGAAGAATTTAATTAGAGGGGAGGGGAAAAAAAAAAAAAAAAATGTCAAGAAATAACGTTAAAAAAGTGCTAAAGGAAAGGATCTGATATTAGCGTTAAGAGACGGTTGCATTCTAGAAATTAACAGACTTTCTCGCAGAAGAACGTCAAACTGAGTAGAACCAGAGGATAAGATTTCGAAATCATCAAAAGAGATTTCATGGTCGGTTTTCACCTTGTGTGAAAGGACACTAGATAGTGTAGAGTGTGAGAGCGGTTTTCCAGTGTAGGCTGAAATACCTAAGTGATCGGAGATCCTCGTGTGTAATAAACGGCATGTTTCGCCTATATACGACGCCTGGCAGCGTCGGCACGTGAATTTGTAAACAACATGGGATCTCAATTTGAGTGGTAAGCGATCTTTAAAACGGAAAAAGTTAGACAGACGAGAAACGGGCCGAAAAGCAATACGAATTTGGAGGTGTGGATAGGCTGACGAAAGTAATTTAATAACTTGTTGACGAATTTGTAGGCCATGATTTCCGGTAAAAGGTAAAACTAAAGAGAGTAAGAGCCTAGGTGCCGTAAGAGGTTTTACTGGAGGATGAGAAATTTTGTTTAAAAAAATTCGAAAACAGTGGTCCAAGAATCTGCGTGGATATCCATTTTGTTTTAATAAAGTTTTCAGTTTCTCAAGTTCAGCGTGGAAAATATCGTAAGAGGAGCTTAGTTTAAAATAACGAAACATCAAAGTGTAAATTAATCCCTTTTTAAACACGAGGGGTATAAAACTTTCGAAGTTGGTAAAAAGCCCGGTGAATGTTGGTTTGCGATAAACTGAGGTAACAAATGAACCATTAGAGCGTTGGATTTTAATGTCAAGGAACGGAAGTGTTTTGTCAGCTTCAATTTCACAAGTAAAATTAATGCAGGTGTGTTGGGAATTTAGATAATCCAAAAAGGGAGTAATGTGGTCTTTAGATTTAAACAAAATAAAACAATCGTCAACGTAACGCCTGTAATATATGGGTTTGAAGTGAGCGGGGCAATGGTGTGGTTGTCCTAGACAATTCTGACTATGAATCTAAAATGGAAGATATTTTGCAGGATACCAACAAATTTAAACCTCTGCTAGATGACCCCGTCAAGACCACGATAAAACGTGAGAATAAAATACGAACCCTTCTCAAAGAACTTAAGAAGAGCAACACGATCACCGATGAACAGCTTAAACAGTTGTCACCAACGGGTTCCCGACCTGGCTTATATGGCTTACCAAAGGTACACAAGACCAACATTCCTCTAAGACCTATTTTATCGGCAATCGGTACTCATTCGTATAATTTAGCTAAGTTTCTCGTTCTTTTGCTTCGCCCTCTTTCCTTAGGTCCTTACTTAGTTAGTGATACTTTCTCTTTCATTCAGGATTTATTTTCCCTTAATATTAATTCTAGTAACTTAATAATGGCCAGTTTTGACATCACCTCACTCTTCACCAACATACCTATTGATGAAACCATAGATATTATTCTCGATCAGTTATTTTCTTCCGTTCAATTATTTCAAGGTTTTTCTCGTGAACAGCTTAAGCAACTCCTTAATTTATCGGTCAAAAATTGTCATTTTACTTTCAGAGGTAGGTTTTTTTGATCAAATTGAAGGTGTCGCTATGGGTTCGCCTCTCGGTCCCTCCTTTGCCAACATTTTTCTTTCATTTCACGAACAAAATTGGCTTAAAAATTGCCCCGCTCACTTCAAACCCATATATTACAGGCGTTACGTTGACGATTGTTTTATTTTGTTTAAATCTAAAGACCACATTACTCCCTTTTTGGATTATCTAAATTCCCAACACACCTGCATTAATTTTACTTGTGAAATTGAAGCTGACAAAACACTTCCGTTCCTTGACATTAAAATCCAACGCTCTAATGGTTCATTTGTTACCTCAGTTTATCGCAAACCAACATTCACCGGGCTTTTTACCAACTTCGAAAGTTTTATACCCCTCGTGTTTAAAAAGGGATTAATTTACACTTTGATGTTTCGTTATTTTAAACTAAGCTCCTCTTACGATATTTTCCACGCTGAACTTGAGAAACTGAAAACTTTATTAAAACAAAATGGATATCCACGCAGATTCTTGGACCACTGTTTTCGAATTTTTTTAAACAAAATTTCTCATCCTCCAGTAAAACCTCTTACGGCACCTAGGCTCTTACTCTCTTTAGTTTTACCTTTTACCGGAAATCATGGCCTACAAATTCGTCAACAAGTTATTAAATTACTTTCGTCAGCCTATCCACACCTCCAAATTCGTATTGCTTTTCGGCCCGTTTCTCGTCTGTCTAACTTTTTCCGTTTTAAAGATCGCTTACCACTCAAATTGAGATCCCATGTTGTTTACAAATTCACGTGCCGACGCTGCCAGGCGTCGTATATAGGCGAAACATGCCGTTTATTACACACGAGGATCTCCGATCACTTAGGTATTTCAGCCTACACTGGAAAACCGCTCTCACACTCTACACTATCTAGTGTCCTTTCACACAAGGTGAAAACCGACCATGAAATCTCTTTTGATGATTTCGAAATCTTATCCTCTGGTTCTACTCAGTTTGACGTTCTTCTACGAGAAAGTCTGTTAATTTCTAGAATGCAACCGTCTCTTAACGCTAATATCAGATCCTTTCCTTTAGCACTTTTTTAACGTTATTTCTTGACATTTTTTTTTTTTTTTCCCCCTCCCCTCTAATTAAATTCTTCACACGTCTAATTCTTCATCACTTTATTACTCGCACTCCTTCCGTTAATTGTTCTTGCTAATCGTTCCGCTAATCCTTTGTGACATTCTTTCATCACTATTTTTGTAACAGTTAGCTATTTAAGCCTCTCAACTCTTGTAAATAATTACTCTGATGATGTTACTGGTTAAGTAACGAAACGTTAGTCAATAAAACTCTTTTAAAGATATGGTTCCATTATGGCTCTATTTAAACTTGTTTGCTGGGCTATTATATTTCTAACTAAACTTCGTTTTCCACCTGGCTGTTCAATCGCAACGATCTTGACTAAGAGATACAACAACGGTTCGCTTGCTGCGTTTCGCAAATATCAACGCGCCGAACTAAAACTTAGTAAAGCAAAACTGGACCTAGGATTTCTGAAGAAATGCAAAGTACACGATGCTGTGCCTCGTTTTCTGAACTTCAAGCTGGCCAACCGACAACTCCAAAAATCCCGTGCCTACCGCCAATGCCAGAGAAGACTCCTGGATGAAGAGATTGCTATCAAACAATCCAGAATCGATGAACTTTCTCAACTCACCGGCAACCTTTTATCAAATCTGAGCTTCCTCGTGTCGTCCCTCGACCTCATACATTTGAAATCCATAGTAGACTCCGAAAACTCAAAGAAACTTTCTCACCATGAAAAAGTGCAAGATAAAAAACTTCTCCGCCTCCGTATCGACTCGTCTTCATCTACTTCCATTGATCCAAACAAGGTGATCTTCAACTATTCCAGTCGCCCCTTATCCGACAAGGAGAAAGCAGTTCTCGCATTGGGCCTTGATTTCTCGATACCACCAAGAAAGTTAAACTTTTGCAACTTCCTCGTTCCTTTTGAAATTTTGTACCGGAAAATTCTGAACCAACCGATCTCCCCTAACTCTGGTCACAACAAGGACAGCGTTAAGACCAGGCTTAAAGACATTGCACTATCTGGATATCGTACGTACTCCCCTCCTACTTCTGCCTTGTCTACTGGGGAACTGAACATTTTAAGAAGTCTGAAGGATGATAACAATATCGTTATTATTAAGCCAGACAAGGGCAATGGTGTGGTTGTCCTAGACAAGGCTGACTATGAATCTAAAATGGAAGATATTTTGCAGGATACCAACAAATTTAAACCTCTGCTAGATGACCCCGTCAAGACCACGATAAAACGTGAGAATAAAATACGAACCCTTCTCAAAGAACTTAAGAAGAGCAACACGATCACCGATGAACAGCTTAAACAGTTGTCACCAACGGGTTCCCGACCTGGCTTATATGGCTTACCAAAGGTACACAAGACCAACATTCCTCTAAGACCTATTTTATCGGCAATCGGTACTCATTCGTATAATTTAGCTAAGTTTCTCGTTCTTTTGCTTCGCCCTCTTTCCTTAGGTCCTTACTTAGTTAGTGATACTTTCTCTTTCATTCAGGATTTATTTTCCCTTAATATTAATTCTAGTAACTTAATAATGGCCAGTTTTGACATCACCTCACTCTTCACCAACATACCTATTGATGAAACCATAGATATTATTCTCGATCAGTTATTTTCTTCCGTTCAATTATTTCAAGGTTTTTCTCGTGAACAGCTTAAGCAACTCCTTAATTTATCGGTCAAAAATTGTCATTTTACTTTCAGAGGTAGGTTTTTTTGATCAAATTGAAGGTGTCGCTATGGGTTCGCCTCTCGGTCCCTCCTTTGCCAACATTTTTCTTTCATTTCACGAACAAAATTGGCTTAAAAATTGCCCCGCTCACTTCAAACCCATATATTACAGGCGTTACGTTGACGATTGTTTTATTTTGTTTAAATCTAAAGACCACATTACTCCCTTTTTGGATTATCTAAATTCCCAACACACCTGCATTAATTTTACTTGTGAAATTGAAGCTGACAAAACACTTCCGTTCCTTGACATTAAAATCCAACGCTCTAATGGTTCATTTGTTACCTCAGTTTATCGCAAACCAACATTCACCGGGCTTTTTACCAACTTCGAAAGTTTTATACCCCTCGTGTTTAAAAAGGGATTAATTTACACTTTGATGTTTCGTTATTTTAAACTAAGCTCCTCTTACGATATTTTCCACGCTGAACTTGAGAAACTGAAAACTTTATTAAAACAAAATGGATATCCACGCAGATTCTTGGACCACTGTTTTCGAATTTTTTTAAACAAAATTTCTCATCCTCCAGTAAAACCTCTTACGGCACCTAGGCTCTTACTCTCTTTAGTTTTACCTTTTACCGGAAATCATGGCCTACAAATTCGTCAACAAGTTATTAAATTACTTTCGTCAGCCTATCCACACCTCCAAATTCGTATTGCTTTTCGGCCCGTTTCTCGTCTGTCTAACTTTTTCCGTTTTAAAGATCGCTTACCACTCAAATTGAGATCCCATGTTGTTTACAAATTCACGTGCCGACGCTGCCAGGCGTCGTATATAGGCGAAACATGCCGTTTATTACACACGAGGATCTCCGATCACTTAGGTATTTCAGCCTACACTGGAAAACCGCTCTCACACTCTACACTATCTAGTGTCCTTTCACACAAGGTGAAAACCGACCATGAAATCTCTTTTGATGATTTCGAAATCTTATCCTCTGGTTCTACTCAGTTTGACGTTCTTCTGCGAGAAAGTCTGTTAATTTCTAGAATGCAACCGTCTCTTAACGCTAATATCAGATCCTTTCCTTTAGCACTTTTTTAACGTTATTTCTTGACATTTTTTTTTTTTTTTTTCCCCCTCCCCTCTAATTAAATTCTTCACACGTCTAATTCTTCATCACTTTATTACTCGCACTCCTTCCGTTAATTGTTCTTGCTAATCGTTCCGCTAATCCTTTGTGACATTCTTTCATCACTATTTTTGTAACAGTTAGCTATTTAAGCCTCTCAACTCTTGTAAATAATTACTCTGATGATGTTACTGGTTAAGTAACGAAACGTTAGTCAATAAAACTCTTTTAAAGATATGGTTCCATTATGGCTCTATTTAAACTTGTTTGCTGGGCTATTATATTTCTAACTAAGCTCTGATGAACATCGGAACTTTGAAGTTGTTCTCCAACATGGCCCTTTCGACATAACTTACTGACATATACCCGAAGAAAGATGCCGGAAAGAAAACCTTTTTGTTTTTGGCTAAACCAGTCTGTTTTCGTTGTATATGTTATGCTCTCATAAAACAGAACTCGCGAAGTGTTATTTCGTCGATAGTTTCATCGAGTTATCCTAAAAGAATGTGATGATTAACGAATTTACGTGCGTGAAACTTGGAAATGTAGAGTCCAAATTAAGGAAGAGTAGAAAGAAGAAGTGCCCAAGCCTCTTGGTTTTGTGATTTCCGGCTGAAATTCTCCACTCAATTTGCCCTTATAGTGAATACCTATCCACAAGGTGATGTAACCATCAGATAACAAGCATAATTTACAGCACGTGTTGTGATTGTGAAATGAACATTAGTGCCCGCCACAAAACATTTTATAAAGCCAGTTATTTTGTAAAGACTAAAATTCCACCACGTAGCAACGTCATTTTGTATATAACGGCCCTGTATTAAGCGGCCAGTTTTCAAAGTCCCGATTTTTTTTCTATGGAAATACTATATTTGTCACCTGTATTAAGCGGCCACCTGTATTAAGCGGCCGCGGCCACAGTTTGCCTCTCCCATGTCTGTCTTTTGTTATTATTTTTACCTGTATCAAGCGGCCACCCTCGAAATGAAACCCGAGAATATTTAGGTAAACACGCATATCACATTTTATATGGACTTTATTCTGTTCAAGTGATCTGTCAACATTGTGATTTAACAAAACATTTCCTATATAACTACACTGTATAACATTTATTGATTGTTAGCATGCAGTTCAGTGTCGCTATTCTCTACTCGAAACTTCTCTTTAGCTAGGTTGTTCTTCAGCCATTTGATTGAAAATAGATCGCCTTCAAACGTATACTTGCAGGGATTTCCAGGCCATAACCTCCACCTCTGTTAACACACTTGCCCTTTACAACAACTTTTCCGCTGTTTGTTGGCCGTTTCAAAAATTTGGTTAGCCATGCCATCAACTTAGGGACAGGACCAATCACTTCGCAATTGTCCATCATTGCGTTAGGGTGAAAATATGGTTTTGAAGCAGTCTTACGGCAAACAGATCTTGTTGATCTTGATTTACGTTTTTGGCGAGCAACTGCCACAGCATTCGTGTCTTTTTTATTTTGCGGCTCTCGTTTCAGTTCAAACAACTCATCGACTTTCGGCTCCCAAATACCCATGCATGCATGGTAACCGCGAATATAAGAATCTACGTGAAAAAGTTCCATAGACATCTTAAATTTCAGACAGAATTGTAACAGCGTATCGACAACAGAGTGTCATTCAAAGCTTCCGCTTGTGATGTAGCTGTCAAAAAGGCGATAAATGTGATCTAATATTTAGCTGAACCCAAACAATACTGCTCAAGGCGCAGCCTGCGATTACTTTCGGACTTCATCCACGATGTCTAATACGAAGCGTAAATGTCTTTCTCTCAGCGAGAGAATTGTTTTCCCTTAAGACATTAGGTTTATATATTCTATCGTTATTAGTACCTTTCATTTAAATATTTTATTTATCATACAAATTGTTTGAAATAGTACTGCTTGTCTTATTCTTTTCTTGAATGAGGTGTTGGTGAAAGTTGGCCACAACCAAGTAGCCCCTCATGGAGTATTTTCGGTCATCCTGTATTCAGCGGCCACCTGTATTAAGCGGTCACTTTTCAAAGTCCCGAGGGTGGCCGTTATATACAGGTTCAACAGTAGTTAATATGAAGTCGAGGGAATTAGCGAAGGTAACTGTCAGGGATTGAGTGGGTGGAAGTTGAGCGTAACGAGGCGAAAGAGAAACCGAAAGCAGATTTGCAATTTTAAACCCTTCTAATCTATTTGAACCATACCATCCCTGCCTAGTTCTTCGTTTACAACAATATAGTTAATCGGTGAATAAATAGTTGTTATATATCACGGGGACACCAAGGTGCCGTCATAATTTTCATACCTTGTGAATCTAGCACGAGTCTGCTCAACAAACGAATAAGAGGTGAACACTAAGCGGTGGTACAGCTGTCATCACCTGTAAGCTTACCCTGGCATAGCTATTATACCTCTGCCAACAAACAATTTTGCTTATTAACTGGTTTGCACTTACTTCTTCAGCCCATAAGCACGAAACACCAGCAAACGTTCGAATGCATCTTCCTAGCTCGACATCTTCGTGTGTGGAAGCTGTGTTCTTGAGACACTCCTCGATGTTCGGTGCCATTTTCTTCAGTACGTTTCTGCTCATGATTACGCCGGGTCCTCCCATATAGTAACACTCGCCTTTAAGCAATCCTAATTTGTCTATCTCGTCTTTCTTTCCTACCGCTCCCTGACCGACAACCGTGTCGTTTGAGCTGTCCAACGTCCTCAGTAGTTTCTCAAGTTTTTCAGAACGGACATAAACATCATCATCTGCTCGCATGAACCACTCGTACTGGTCGACGTAATAATCGTACATGTACCGTAGCATCCTCATCACTTTCTTCTTCTGAGGAGGATACTCATTATCGTTCACATCTGGAAGAGTTTTTATTGGAAGCTCGGTTTCCAGCGTCTGGTTTCCACTAGCTACGAAAATCTCCAGCCTTCCAGGCACTTGCTTTCCCCAGGTGTTGTACAGCGCCCTTGCTCTTGTTTCGACGTATTCTCTTTCTGTGATAACGCCTACGAATAAGAGTTCCTTCGACTTGATTTCGCTAGTGAGATTAAGTGGCCTTGAGTGTTCTTTAAACTGTGCATGGCAAATGCGGTAGTTGAGAAAACCAGGGAGTTGATTGCGACCAAACAGTGGAACGATGAAGCCTATCGCGGAACCGAAAATTAGGCTGAAGAACACACGCCGGTACATCTTCAAACGAGGCAATAGATAAAGTCGTGGGTTTATAACACTAAACATCTCTTTATTAAAATGACGAGTGTTTTCGCAGGTGCGTTGGCAGTCGGGGAATTGTCCCTTGCTCTAATGGAAGTTTCATCTCCTGTGGAGTTGCAGAAAAGGTTGGTACATTCTTTCGAAAAGAACTTGCCCAAACAAAAGATCCTGCCCTCAATTTGGGGTTGATGTGTTTTCAGTTTTGCTAAGGATGATTGGATGGATTGAACGGACGTCAAGGTGAGTCGTCGTAGTCAATGAAGTCTCTTTGAAATATAAGATATTAAAGTTCACGTAACATATTATGGTGAAGAGACCATGATAATTTAATTCCGTTTAGTAGAACGTAAAGCTTCAAATCTTTTTTCTTGATCACCTGGTACTTCACCAAAGCTCAAACAAATTTGGTGTAATCTTTAATATTCACATATGCTCACAAAAATTCGACATAGTTTTGCCCATTAGTTGTAGAGATTATTGGGTAGACTTTAATTGTTCCTTTAATTGCGAAAACTAGGATTATTATAAATATTTTACGGCAGTGGATATATCTCATTCTCGCAAAGGAAAATGGATCGCTGGTTGATATAGGAACGGTAGTCTGTTGGCCATCAACGGTTCAGTTCTAAATCAACCTATAGTTCAGCTTTTCGCATTTCAGGCACTTTTTGTACTTTTCGCAATTCTTTTTTTGTCAATACATATCTTGGATTTCCAAGAGACTTCGTATTCGTATATGAAACTGTAACCCTCAGTTCACTGATAAGTACCTAAAGTTTGAGCTAACACGAACTAAGATGGTGAACGTAGGTTACATCCATTTAGTGGTTCGTATCAAGCACTGAATATTTAATTTCCATCTCAATCTGACATCATCCCACGCTCGTAACTATCCACATTTACATTAGCCCCAGTTTCCGCAATATTTTCAAATATTACACCCATGTTTGTAGATTGTAATGACTTTACGGCACAGGTATATGGCTCTCGATGAGGACTGTATGAGCGGTCAATTCAGTTCCATGGCAACTCCGTGGATTAAAGATATTTTCACCCAACATGTGGTCGTAGCTACAAGCTACGTCAGTGGTAACCTAGGCAATGAAAATACTTTCAATCTTTCGTAGTTACCATTGTTTTGTATTTAGAAATGATAATTTCACAATTAACCTACAGTGCTGAAGTCAACTGAAAAATGTTGACTCGAGCGGGATTTGAACTCGCACCTTCGGGATACCGGTCCGCCGCTCTACCTGTTGAGCTATCGAGTCCACAGGGATTGGAGGCGAGTTTTTATCCAATTTAAGGGCACGAAATATTCTCGCGACAACTTAACGCTATCCATGAGGATAGATGTGCAGTGTTTCAATTCTATTTCAGAATCATCCTCAGTATTTAGTTCAGTATTCATCCTTGTATTTAGTTGTACCGTATTTACGCGATTAAACGCCGCCCTCGAATAAACGCCGCATTTAGATTTCAATAAACGCTTCATAAAGATTTACTACAAATTTGTAGTAAATGTTTATGAAGTAACCCAAGTTTACCTTGCATATACATATATATATATATATATATATATATATATATACAAGATATTATATATATATATATATATATACAAGAGATAAAAGATTAATGGATCTGAAAGGTTTTCTTGTTAATAGAGGTTATAAAGAGGATTTGGTTGATAGTCAATGTAGTGGGGTGAGGGGAGTTGGGCGTTCGGCGCTTTTATGTAGAAATCAAAATCGGAGTCGGGATAAAAAGGAAAGGATGGTTTTAGTTCTTGATTATCACCCTGATGTGTTGAAAATTCACTGCATCCTCAAAGAATTACAGGTATTGGTTGAATGGTCACCTTTGTTAAAAGGGATTTTACCTGAACCACCCATTGTAAGTTTTAGACAACCAAGAAATATTAAAGATTTTTTGGTTGGGGCTAAATTAGAACCGGAGATTCAATCCGACAAGGGAATGTTTGGTTGTGGAAAGGTTAGGTGTAAGATTTGTAAATTTGTTAAAACGGGTTCTATGTCTGAAAGTACGGTTGAAAAGAAATCTTTCCATATCAACCATTTCTTTGATTGTGATACAAGTGGTCTAGTTTATTTGATTACATGTAAGAGGTGTGCCAAACTGGATGTGGGAAGTACGATAACGGAATTTAGGAAGAGATTTAACAACCATTAGAGCTCGATGAATCGATATGGTAAGGGACAGAGAGGTATTTGTGGAGAACATTTATATGCACATTTTTTTTGAAGAAGGTCATTTGGGATTGGAGGATTTGGAAGTCCAAATAAATAAATGTTACGGATAAGAGAGACCCTACGAAAAGGGAAAGCTTTTGGGTAGAAAAAATTAATAGCTTTGTTCCTTCGGGGCTTAATGTGAGAGACTTGTAACATGCAAATGACTTTTGTAAACATATATAAAGACTCCCGTTGTAGGTAGTGGGTTTATCTGAGGAAGGGGCTGTGCCCCGAAATATTATGTGTTTTTTTAAAGGTTATTAAAGTCAACAAGATTTTTTTAAATTTGATGCTGCAAATGGTTGACGAATTAGAGAGTTGGTCTTGATGTTTTTTACATATACATAAATATATAAACATACAACTGTACATATACATATACACATATACATATACAAATACATTTATGCATATAAACAACATATACATCAGGAGTGCGCAGGCTTGCCGGGCATCTTCGTTAAAAATAGATCGATGAAACGCGGTCAGACATTTTCATAACTGAAAGTAAATCACCTTTTTTGACCAAAAATCATTTTTATTAGAACTTTCGACTTTGTGACTACAATCATCAACTGGAGAATAACTTATGAGAGAAAACGGCTACGTTCCCATCTACATACAAAATAGTATGATTTGAAATTTATTTGTGTTCATTTTACCATGCATGCATTTTCAACCATAGTTCTTTCTTACTGAAACAGTCGAAAATGCCAATAAAAATTTGTTTTCCTAGAACGTCCATTCACTTTTTCGTTAAATTGTTTAAAGTTAATATGATTATGAATATGAAGTTGAACATCAATATCAGGGTTTGTATCCATGCAGATATTGTATCAATGTTAATATAGCTTTTGGTATTGATGTAAGTGTCAATATGGACGTCATTATTAATATTAATATTAATGACGATAATATTAGCAGATAGGCTCTAAATCACTGGCGTAACGGACTATGGTCTGGGTTAGAGCAACTCCTCAGGCCCCCCAACCTCTAAGGGGCCCCCGGTGAGTCTGTAAAGACAATTGGGATAAAAGTCTTGAAATATACGTCTATACTAAAGGAGGTGACGGGATCATCTGAACGAAAATCTTCTAAGGGCCCCCAGTAGTTCCGTTACGCCACTGCAGTGCAAATGCCAAAAAAAATGGACGACTCTCGTTAAAAAATTACGAAGGATTTTACAATTCTATGACAAGGATATGGGAATAAATCTTTTTCTTCTTCTTTACATTATCATTCTTACAGGGAGTCTGTTTTTAACTTTTACCTTTTATATTACGTTATTTATTATGTTACTCTGGACCAAGATTTGTTTAATTTTTGTTGGTCATATCGTAATCATTGCTTTCTGCATGTATTCGACAAGCCTAGTTAGAATGTCGTTCCATTAAACCCCCAATATCTACTTCGTGGCACCAGATGTCAGACGCTTGTGCTGTATTGATTTTATAAACATTACGTTCACGTTGGTTAACAGAAGTTTCATTATCTTATTACTTTGTCAGGTCATCGCTCTGCGGGCTTTCACAAGCAGAATTCTAAACGAAAACTATTTTGTACAATTCCACTCTGCATGGTATGTCTTGCGCTGATGAAAGCATAGCTTCAGTTTCTTCACCACTTGAGGTGCTTTTGGATCAATGTGTCGGGTTTGTCTCACGTTTCATCCGTTCATAAATACATAATAAATACACATCCATATCTCTCCCTTTAATTACCGGTATTGTCTTTCATAATTAATATTTCTCTAAGGCGTTTTCAAATCCAGTTTTTCCGTCCTAAAATCTATCGTAAACCGCCGTTCTGTTTAGAGCTGATCGAGATGTTGCACGTACAAGAGTTTTTCCAATTCAGCGAAGGACGTTTTATCCCAAATTGTTGAACTTTCCAACTAAAAAATCAAGTAATAATCTCAAAATTAATAGAGGTAATAATACGAGGGTTCAATATGAAAATAATTTGCCCAAATTTGCTTTTCAAAGGACCCAAAACTTCGTGCCTCATAGGACGAACACAATTTGGCTCTTTAAAAAACGCATCGATCTAAATTAGTTCTAAACTCTTCGAGAATCCCCGTGTTTACGCATTAATAAAGTAAACGACAGAACATAAGGAGGTTATGACGTAAACGAGTGACGAAAACTGCTTACAAGAAGAAGTCTGCTGAAAGCCGCGTCCATTGTTTTTGTTTTACAACTTTTTCGAAATAGCTGCATTCATAATTCAGAGTTGGTGTTTGTTTAACTCGTGACGTGTGGCTGGAATTTTTAGCCAAAGGGTTTTTATTTATTTATTTATTTGTGCCCTAGAAATTTGCATTGAGTTTCCTTTTATTTCTGCAGTCGGTTACCTTGTTTCTACACTTTGTTATCTTGAAATTGCACTGCTCTTAGAGTTAATTGGTTAATTGGACCAAATTGTGACTCGTTTAGAGAGGGTTCCCGACAGAAATAGTCTAGGCCAGCCCCAGACTAGTTCAAGCTTTTTGATCACGACAACCTTGAAAGGATAATAGTTTCGATGGAAGTTACAAGCTAACATTCTTCTAAGCGCAATACATTTCTTTATTGGTCACTTACCGGATTAACTGGATGTCTTGTGCGTGAAATTTTGATCTTTTATAAGAGAACGTGGTAGAACCAAAAGATATTTTGAAACATAACTATGCAAAATTTTGTGTGGAAGAATAAATTCTGGAAAAAGGTTTATTTGAGAAGATGATATGTGGTTTCGATATTTGCAAGTTTGTGTGGTCGTATGACTTGTATGATATCGCGCACCATGGACTGCATATACTTTCAGACCTGTCTATCATACGACTAGTGATGTTTTGTTGTGTTTTTTTGTGACACTGACAGACAAACAGATTAAAAAGTATAGTAGAATGCAAATGTCCCGAGTAAATTTCGTCAAGTTTTGATCCAACTATTTGAAGTCGGTTCAATGTTATTTGATGACCGAAAAGGAAGCGTTCGTTGTCAGTTGCTTGGAAAAACGTTTTACGAGCCCAGACGAAGATCATCGTGAAGAGCTCAGGAAATGTTCTTCTGAGGAAACAAGCTTCTTGACCGTCCACTTATCTGTAATAACACTGAGCTCATGTTTGTACGGCACTTGTGTATGACATGTCGTTAAAATGATTAGTCGAGACTTTTGTGAATATTCGAAGTTTTTAACTGAAACGCCTGAAAATTTGTCAAGCTAAAAATTGCACAATAAATATAAATCTGTGGGGAGCATCGCGACGATTACCTTGTCATGACAACCTTCATGGTTCGTCGCCCTATTGTCAGACCATTTGTTCTTTGTGCTTAAGTAAAGATGTGTTATGGCGGCCTTGCATCGTAGACTAATGTATCCTTACTGCAAAGCCTGTTATGGGTCGCGTCAAGCGAGCATTGCAAAGGCGGGGATTCCAGAGGAGCAAGAACAAACAAGAGGCTTTCCTGGCCTTGTTTCTTGGCATGTTCCTTGGATATCTTTTTTCTTATGCCATCCGACAACATTTTTCGGCTAATCTGAAAGTAAAGACAGTCTGTCGTCGAACTGGAACCCGATTTGAACCAAAAACAAGACCAGGGAATCTTTCGACGGAGTTAGCAGGCAGGAGAACTTTTCTTTTGATCGGCATAATGACTGCCGACCATCTTCTTGCCACAAGAGCGAAGACAATCCACTCAACGTGGGGGAACGAAGTAAACTCAGGAAAAGTTTTATTCTTTAGCGGTGGAGTAAGGAACGCTGCTGTAAACTTCACTGTCGTTCGTCTTCCTGGCGTGGACGATGGCTATCCTCCTCAACGGAAATCATTCCACATGCTAAGATACCTGTATGATCACTATATTGACAACTTTCATTGGTTTGTCAGAGCCGACGATGACGTTTACGTACGAACTGAGCGCCTTTCATCGCTGCTTCGTACGTTGAACAGTTCAGACGATTTGGTCATTGGCCAGGCGGGTACTGGAAAGCCTCAGGAAAAAGGCAGGCTGGGGTTGCAGCAAGACGATAACTTTTGCCTTGGGGGACCTGGGGTAGTGATGAGTCAGAGTGTGCTTCGAAAAGTGGCTCCATATTTGAGTACGTGTCTCAACGAGACCGTCAGCTTACATGAAGATGTAGAGTTGAGCAGATGTGTCCGCAGATACGTTGGTGTAATTTGCCCGTGGGCTCAAGAGGTGAGTTTTACCAAACGTTGTTGCTCATAACGGCCGTTTTCTACCAGACAAATTATATTTTTCGTAGAAACGACTTTTTCCTTTGTATCATAGGATCTCGGCTGGGTATATTGGGCAGTCCATTTTATTCAAGGAGACCTTGATTTGCGAGATAAATTTGCCTGGAAAACAGTCTGAAGATCATAATTCTATCCTTTTTTAGCATTAATTTACATTTCCTTACGTTATACGTTTTCTTTCTGCCGTTTAACCCGATAACTCTTTGACATCTGTTGCGATTTGGACGTGCATTCGCTAGAATTTTTATGGCCGATTTAGTGATCAAAAGTTTTTCCTGGGAGGCTTTTTATTTGTTACTGATGCTTCTTTACGTTACGCTCGTAAGAAACCCCACCACTTATTAAAAAGAAGTTGTAGCAACAGTCTTGTGACTTACCCTTAGTAAGTTGCTACAACGACATGATTACCTCAAGCAGCTTCAAGATTGTTGTTGTCGCGTACACAGGACTGAAGAAAAGACCAGGTACTGAAGTATTCCCCTTTATTATCACTGAACTCATGTGGGCTGGCTGTCTCTGGACCTTTAGGGAGATGATCTTAGTTATAACTGATAGACATCATATATAGCGCTATAATATTCATTCATGGGCATATAAACTAGCCCCGAAGCCTGGTTGTTGGGTTAGAAACTCAAAAGAAATCTTGCCGTCAAACGAGATTAGAAGGGCTGGTTGATATTCGTACAAGACTTGCTTAATGATGTCCATGGTGTTATCCAGTTTACATATTTACTAAATTGCTTCTTATCAACATGTTTATTTCTCTTTTATTTTGCTCCCTGAAGACTCACCATCTCTTCAATCAAATTTTTGGAAATTCAGATCTAGCGCTTTCCCACGATTTAGACAAGCAAGCCGTCACTAGGGCTATCACAATTCATCCAGTAAAAAAACCGACTCACATGTACCGCCTGCACTACAATTTCTTAACTTTGGCCGTCCAGTTGTTACAAGATCGAAGCGCGAACGTACACCGAAGATTTCAAAGAGTAAAAATGTTGGTAAAGGATAACCGGACAAAAGCTTATCAAAAGGCAAATTTCAATGGTCGGTTGAGGCGAAACAGCTCGGTTCATTGGGAGTTCTTCAACTTGCAGAATCTTTTCGGTCTTTGTGAATCTCCTGTGGCTTGGATCAGCGGCAGAACCCAGAATGGTCTGAAGAAATTCTTAGGGGGTGTGATCACTGAAATCAATTTAGAGAACCAGAAACTGCTAAAACTCCCAGAGGAATACAAGAAAATGAACCTTGGTTACATGCGTTCTCATCCTACCTTAGGCATGCAGTTCACAGTTGATTTGGAAACGCTCGTTAAACCATCGGTACCGAACGCTGCAGAGATGCCCCGGTATTCACGTCATTATTTGCATTTTCAGCAAAGCTTTGCTCCTATGTTGGCGAGAACTGTTTTACCCGATGACAATTCTCCGGTTGTACACTTTATTGTGCCTTTGGCTGGGCGATTGAACACTTTCGTGCGTTTCCTCAATAGTTTCGAAGGAGCTTTCTTAACGCAGGGAAAACCAGTGACTCTTCTCATTGTGTTCTTTTCAAACGTCTCATCTTCTGAACGCCACAGGAAAGTCTTTGATAATTTTCGTACAAAACATCCCAAGGTTGACCTCAAGTGGTCGGAAATCGTCGGAGAGTTCTCGCGAGCACAAGCGTTGGAGTTGGGCGCGAATAGTTTCGGCAACGACGAGTTGTTGTTTTTCGCTGACGTAGATCTTGATTTTACGACAGAGTTTTACCATCGGTGTGAAATGAACACCATCCCAGGGAAACGGGTGTATTTCCCCATCATGTTCAGTCAGTTCGATCCACAAATTGCATATCATCAAAAATCCATGCCCCCAGAAGATAGCCGCGAGTTAAAGAAGCGTGCGGGAACCTGGCGCAAATACAGCTACGGTCCCGTATGTGTGTATGCCAGCGATGTGCGCGCGGTCGGTGGACTGAAGACGACGATCCGAGGATGGGGAATGGAAGACTTAGACTTTCATGAAAAATGTTTGAAGCACGAACTGGATGCATTTCGTGTTCCAGAGCTCGGCTTGGTCCATGTTTATCATCCCCAGACCAGCTGTCTCGATTCCAGGATGAATGTCGATCAAGCGAAAATGTGCAACGATTCGAGACTGCAAGGGCTGGCGTCAGCGGAGTCGTTGGTAGAATATATGCTATCGAAAGGCTATGAATAAATCGGTTTTGTCTACAAACGTCAAATTTTTGAAGCAAGAAACCTTGTCTAACGCGGCTAGAACGACATTTGAAGAACCAGATAAGAATGCTTCTATTATATCACGGACCGCAACTTTAGAACAATATCAACAATATCCTGCAAATATCGTGAACAGTAACCGCTGAAATTTTATATCTGGAAACCCTTTTCATACATTCTCTGGTGATGCTGCGTGACGCAACGAAACGTTGCGAAAAAAAACGAACAAAAAAACTTAGAAAATATGACCTTACTTTCAAAATTTTGCCGGGGCTCTACTGTTCATCCTTCGTTTAAGATTCCCGCATGGAACCTCAGTTTCTAAAATTCTTAAAAACATTACTAAAGTAATGAACTAAAACATGAAATGTAGGCTTCGCGGCAATGAAATTGATCATAAACTTTTAAGACCTAGAAGAGCCTGATGAAAAAAAATATAAGTTATTTAGCAGCTAGACTGGAATGAATTGCCAAAATGCGCCAAAGGCAAATGTATTTCGATTGGTCAGTTAAGGGCTATACACCGAGGCGGTCATGAATCACGAAGTGAAACACGTCCAACCCTTGATCATCTAGATATCAAAACTTGTTGCATGTGTTAAAAAATTTTTGTATCCATAATGTCTGTAAAATTGTTGTAATCTATTTTCCTGTATATAGCTTAATTTCACATTGTAGTTTGTAAATAGCGACTTCCAGGCATAAATATTTTGGTATTTGTAAGCAAACGTCCCCTTTGAAATCAAACACCTACGTGCTATGAACAGCTACCGTTTTTAAACAAAATTAAATTAAATTAGGTAAAAATCAAATTATTGTACCCCAAACCATTGCATTCAAAATGATGACGTGCAAGTCTGAAGTTGAGAAAATGGCCTTCCGGATTTCTAATTTTAAAATCGAGCACCCGTCAGATTTTAGGCTGGATCTGCCCTTAAATCTTTCATATCCTGTCGATATTTCCGGCATCTTGTCCTTCGTAGTCATCACGCACGCAACTTATTTTCACACCGCCAACTTTTCCCAACCCAGCCCAGTCTCACACCTCGAAAAGACGGTATCAGTTTACAAAACGTAAGAAAAAGGTTAATATCATCTATTTAAGAGAAATGAAGACTCCAACATGAGATAGGTTGTTGCCTAGGTGACATACTATATTTCCTCGAATAAGCGCTCGGGGCGCTTATTTCAAATTTGGGTTTGTAAGGGGTGCTTAATGGAGGGAGTGCTCTTATTCAAGGTGGGGGGCTTGATAACAAATTGTAAACATTAACTTACGGTTTACTCATACTACACAACATTTAATTGAAGAAAAAACGAAATGAAAGTTACGGAATGATTGCCGCTGTTTAATATGGCGTAGTCATCTAACAGTTGCCACGTGCACAAGCACTGTGGAAGCACATAGAAATAAGGATGAAAAGCGGTGAGTCACATGAGAAGAAATGATATTTAATATTTTAACCACGGGCATGTTATAAAATTGGAGCAGTGTTAACCTGATCAATGAAACCGTAGTTGAATTACTTGAGATAATTTTTCAGGTGAAGGGGGACGCGTATTTGAGGTGGGGCGCTATCGGCGCTTAATCGAGGGAACACGGTAGCTGGGAAACTTATTAGGGTTGGTGGACGGCATCGGGAGGATGAGTAACCCAAATCCAAACCCTACTCCTAACCCTAACCGTAATCCTCACCCTAACCCGATTCTGTGTTTTCCCTAGATAGACGATATTCACGTGTTTAACCACATTTTGTCAATGGATACTATTTATCTTTTTAGGGGTGAGACCGTGTTGTCCCTCCAGTCATTCCTGACAGCTCCCGCCTCATTTCCCAGCCCTCGATCAAGTTACGTGCCCCGTCGATATTCGAACGATACTTCAATATCTTTCGTGTTCATTGCGGGTCAAAATATGGGACACGAATTCTCATTCGATGTACTGTTTCGACATCATGTAACTCACTAAGCCCGGAGCGGGTGCGTACGTTGTTATGGTAGACTGCTGACACATTGCCTGTTGTTCTTGTGATAGATTCACGTCACAAGGAACGTGAACATGGTAGACGTGAACGATACTTGGATCTGGAGCTCGAAAGACTGCAAGTCCAGTCTTCGATACTCTTTTTGCAAAATCTACATCTTCCTTTCCCCAGCCTTCGATTCTCGTGTTCAAACCTCCAACCTTCTTTACGTCGTTGCTATAAATACACACAGGACCGAAACTGTATGTTCGCCAAAGGCCAGCGGTGTTCGTGTAAATAAAGTTTGTCGTTGGCTTCTTCTTGCCGAAGTAGGCTACCTCAGGGTTATACTGACTAAACATTATCGGAAAGTACACTTGTTTATCTTTTATGGTGTTTTCACGGCAATGGTGAACAAATTCTTTCTTGAACACCAAATCAACATCACAAAAAAACAACAGAGAATTGTCACCAAAGTATTCAGCTCCTTTCTGCAGGGCTTTGGCACGGTTAAATTTCCCGGTGATGTTTACCCACCGAAACTTTGTCCCCGGATAATCAGACTGAAATTTGTTAAAGGTGTCTATGTGCTTCTTTGGAAAGGAGTTTTCGGGGAAATAGATGAACAACACTGCGATCTCCTCTCCGGTAGTTAAAAAAGAGTTACGCAAGCTTTCCAGGAGACGTTGAAATTCGCCGAGTTTCCCCTTGAGGGGCACAATAAAATGAACCGTTCGAGAGCTGTTCTGAGAATTTTTTTTTACGATCGACTGGATTTTCGAGAAAGCCTGTTGCACGTATGTCCGGTGGTATTCAGGTTTCGTGGGTCTCCATGCTTGCTTAAATCGAACTTCTTGCACCTTTACATGTAAAGCAAACGAGAATTGTACTCCATGTTTTGGATTTACTCGCAGATAACCATAGTCGACTTGTTTCAACTGTATGGAGCTCTTCTTTGCCTGACCAAGAACTCTGTTGTAATGATCGTCCAAATCTTTGATTGTTTTCCCCAAAGCCCTGTTTAATCCCTCCATTACTAGGAAGGAAAACCAGCGAAAATGTTGGCTTTCTAAATCGAAAACTCTTTTTGTGGTGATAAATTCCCACTGGAGTTTAGAATCGGTGTTACCTTGATGGTAAAAGTCGACATTCCTGGATCGAGACGTCATGTTCATCACTTCTGACTCTGCCTTCAAAATTTGTTTCGTTCTCTTCAAGATTGCAGTGTTTTTGTATATGTCGAACTGCAGCTCACGCACCCTCATTGATAAGAAATGAAAGTGCAGTCGAAACATGTATGCCGGATCTTTAACAGGATGAAGTGTTACCGCCTTGCGTATTTTGGCAACGTCCAATTTACCGTGATAAGCTTCGCTTTGGTCTTCATATACTTGTTGGAATAGGTCTTTGGCCTGAAAGAGAGTACGATTGTTTTAAGTTTTAAAGTGTTTTATTGTAGCAGGAATCTATAATCCACCACAGTTTACATTAGCACCCAGAAATTTCGATTTGGAACTAAAATATGGACGTACATTTCCCGCATTCCCCAGAACAAAAGGAATATGCTACGACGTTCGATAAAATTTTAAACACAATTCTCAAACTCATTAATAATTCATAAGTATATCATTCAATCAGACGAGCTGAATGGCGCCACGTGAGTGAACTTGAAATACTATGGAAGAACTGCGCAGAGGACTTGAACTGTTTTTTCCAGTCCATAGACTGGAAATGATAGTTCAAGTCCTTGGACTTGAAATATAATTTCACACAATCGGTTTATTGATCGATACACTCATCACTTAAACACTAATTCATTGTGCCAATACACTAATTGATTCTGAGAAGTCATTCAAAGGCCTCCAATTCGGACTAGGCCAGGTTTTCAAGCACTCGGAATTCGTTCCAATCTTCGGCATCGCCTCGGACTAGAACGAATTCTTCGTACTTGAAAACCCGGTCTAGTTCTCATTTTCGGCCTTTAAGTATTACGTCCAACTTCGTCAAGGTCAAGCAGCATTGGATAACCTTGGTGCATGCCGAAAGATTGTTTTATTCTACAGTAGCTCCTTATTTTGACGAACGCGAAATATGGCTTGCGGAAAGCAAAATGCTCCTGACAAAATTCCGAAACAGTCTTACACATGTAACATACACGGTTAATAATGTTTTAGAGTCAGCATAAGCTCGTTTAAGAAGTCTTAACATATAAAGTCGTTTTGAAGACTTTTTCACGATATAAGTAACGTGCTTGTTTCACTTCAAGTCGTCGCTAAAAATTGCACCAAGTAGTTTCGCATATTAAATTTGCAAGTAGTTACATATGACCAGTTGCCACCTTTAGCTTCGCCACTGGTTGTGCATTAGGCAATAGTAACGAGCATTGCTGCCACAAAAAAATATTTTCGTGTTTGGTAAGATCTCAATACGTTGTCAAATACCGGCTCCCTATTTAAGAGTAAAAAGGGTCATTTGCCCGGACAAGATATCTGGCTTCTCTTTCGAAATTTAAAGGATGAATTTCTTAAAACAGTAAGAATTGAGATATCAATGCAGTGAATTGCCTAGCATACTGTGGAAAGAAAACGCAGTATTATTGAGATTTATAACTTGAGAATTATCTTCACAGATTTCAGTAGTGAGCTCGTCATGTTTTAAGCAATAATGCACGAATTCTGTTATGACTGATGTTTGTGGTTAGTGTTCATTTCTCTGGTCAGTGAATTTAACATGAACCACAAGTGATTAGTCTTCTGCAATGTAGGAATGACTTACCGAGAAACTATAGTTAGTGTATTTTAGTTGTGCTTTTTTTGGGTTACATGCAGCATTACTGTTATTGTGTAGACAGATCAAGTTATGTTTACGTACATGCACATGCATGCATTTGAAGGTGTAGAGAAAGCAAAGCGTTAACAAAACCGTCAGCAACGCTTCACTTGCCAGTGAAGAAAGTTTGTTTCTTCTTTTTGCTAGTGGTCATTAATTAAAATCATTGCAGTTGTATCATCTCCTCTTCTTTTTTTGACGTTACTCGATGGCACAGGAGGTCTTGGCTTAAGAACTATCGTTACAGCTACTGCACATTATTGAACAATGTGTGTCAAAGACAACCGTTGTCTCTCTTTTTGTAGCGGTTACTTAGTGTTATCTAAATTATCTCTGAAAGTTGTCTACAATAATTTCTGAAGAAGAACTAATTAAAATTGGACATGGATAGTACAAAAAACTCTTTCATTCAATTGAAAAAAAATTCCCTCAAAGAAATCTTTTTATACGCTGGCAGAATGCTTTCCCAATGCTGCAGTCTTTCACCTCGTGATTAAATTTTCAATACTGCTGATATAACGTATGGAAGAAATGAAATTTCTTGCTCTAAATAATGCCTTCATTTCTGTGAGCGGTGTATTAATGGTTTGGCGGTGAATAAAGTTTGGGTGCGACAGTTGATTTCGACCAGAAGAAAGACCCTTTTCCTATAATGGGTCTTTGGGAGTCGGAGTATTGAGGACTGTTACGCATCAGCACTTCACGTAAGAGAGCCCTTTGTGAATTAAAGACCCTTGTGACGTGCAGTTGGGCATAATTATGCCACATGTCATTGTAATTTGTTTGATATTTCAGTGACCGGATGAAATTATATCAAGTGCTTTGTCTTAAAAAAAGAGAACTGACAAAGAGGAAAAGGGGTGTGTCTTTCCTCGTGACAGTTGAGTACTGTTTCCAGTTAATCTTGAAATGATTATTGTTAAGGTAGATTGCAGTGGTGATTTTCCCTGAGATCTTGAACCCCTTTTTATGCGATATGGGTCACTGGTCTTGCGTTGGCTTGCCTTCCCATTCTTTCCCTCCCCTTCCCTTCCATTCCCTTTGGTTCCCTTCCCTTTCCTTCCTTTTCCTTCCTTTCCTTTCCTTTCCTT